>CAWUFW010002875.1:0-1200000 GCA_963921515.1 Calotriton arnoldi | reverse complement strand
ATCTGTTGACAAGTTTTTTTCTCAAAATTCATTTTCTTTAAATGAGTGTGCAAGGGAACACTGTCCCTTCTTAAAACTACAGGGTTTAAACCATGTAGGGACTGTCGCAAATCAATGTCTGTGACAGACCTCCACGTGGCATGCCTTTGGTGTTTGGGTTCGGTCATGATTTTAAGTCGTGCAAGGAGTGTGCCCTTAGGAATCAGAAGGCGATCCAGGGACATGAAGCAAAGCCTGCAACAACTTTTCGGTTCCGACTCTGAAGTGTCAACCAGCTTTCAGAGATGACCATTGAGATGATGGGGATGTTTCTACCACACTATGATTACAAGATGTACATGGATTTACTGGAGGCCAGTGGGTTGTGCAGTGCCCCTGATATTGGGTTGGGTTTTCCACCTGGACCATCTTTGGAATAGAGAGCTTCTTTTGCTGTGAACAAAAGACTTTTAGCTGAGGTATGGGATTTACAGTTGCCATCCATAGAAGTTCAAACGTTCTATCAAAGGTTTTACAACCTGGGCCGGTTTCCTCTGAGCCTTTATTGCCATTCATTGAAGCCCTGACTGACACATTAATGGGCACCAGGTCTAAATCTTGTTCCTACCCATTGATGAACAGGTAGGTAGCCAGGAGCCACAGTCTGATGCCTGGCGACCCTGACTTCTTCATGCAACACCCTATGCCACAAAGTCTGATGGTTCAGGCTTCCACTAGCAGAGCAACCCCCAATTCATTCTCCATGACCTCCCCCTACCCCACCCCCTCCAAAGAGAGTGGAAGAGAATTGAGACATTCGGGAAACAAATGTTTTCATCGGACAGCCTAGTCCTCCAGTCAGGCAGTGCCAGCTGTTGCTGGGTAGATATTGCCACACTTTATGGGACATGGTCAGCAATATGTTGTAGACAGTCTCAGGAGTTTCCAAGATGATGAGGATGCTGGTAAATGCGTAATCCGAACATACAAAAGGGGATGGGAGGAATTCTTTCCATTTGTCTAACCGCTGGGGGTAGGCGGAACTTGAGGAGTTTCACTCCGTGGAGTTACATAAAAAAAATATGCAAGATTCCACGGGGTTCCGCCAACCGCAGAAAATATGCAGCTCACGCTGCAATTTGCCGCTGGTAGTATGAGCAGCACTGAAAAATCAGCGCGAACAGCACCATGCGTTGCACAAGAGCGCACAGCCATTTGAGTTGGCTTTGCTGCCATTCGAGTAGAAAAACTACTAGAGCGGCAGCAAATCTACTCGAGCGGCAGCCCTCTTACCGCGACTGCCCAGGTTAGAAAATTCCACTGGGGATGTCAAATCTCGCTCGCCAGCTCTCATTTTTTTGGGCCATGCTGGAGAAAAATTCTGCTGTGCTGCTACCGGCAGAAATTGCCCAGAGCTCCGTGTTAAAGAGTAATGCGGAGTGACTGAAATTTAGTGGGTGGAATGGAACATTCCACCCACCCCTACTAACCGCTGGCAGTCTCTCGGGGTAGCACACCAACCATCATTCTTTTGCTCACCATGCCATCTTAGTTTGGACTCCGCCATATGCAAATCTGTCTTGACCCTGCTACATTGGGAACAGTCCAGCCCAAACCGCCAGGCCAGGTCCTTCTTGAACTGGATCACAAGCAACTCAAGACTGGTTTTGCTCCGGTTGGGGCTCCTTAGTTTGGTGTAGCTTGGTTCCAATGGTAGAGTGAGCATGGTGCCCATGTCTGAGCATACACTTGCCACTTAGGGCGGTACATCAAACACACAAAAGGTGATTAGAGTAATGCTTGCAATTTGGCAAACCACTGGTAATTTCTCAGGGCATGGTGGGCAAAAGAACGATGGGCTGGAATGCTCTCCTGAACCAATTCACAGATCCACCACCTTGAGTGGTAATGTGTAGTATCTATGCTAAAGGTGAGGCATATGCGGTTAGAAGTATCCATCTGAAGAACAAGTTACTTACCTTTGATAATGGTCTTTTTCGTGGATACTCTATCCAACTTCAGATTCCTCACTGCCCTTCCACCTCCCCATTTTGTGGAATGGTCTGTTTTCCTCAAAAAGGACCTACACTAGAGATATGCACATTGGTACCTCTTATTATTGTTGGACTCCACTTTCAAGGGCGTGAGTAGAGTCCAGATGGAAACTACAGGGGTGGCACTTGTAGGAAACTCTATTGTCACTTCGGGGCGGAACAAAGTCAATGTGGAGCCGCACGACACCATCTTCCGGTGTACGGGAGCAATGCTGTTTTCAACCTTCCAGATCCAGTCTGGCACCTGGGGCTAGTATAAAGGTGAGGAATCTGCAGTTATATATAGTATCTACCAAAAAGGTGTTGCCCAAGGTAAGTAACTTGCTTAACTGGTTGACCGTAAGGCTGGTCTTATTCGCAAGGGAATTGGTCCCTCTACTGATCTGATAAGTTGTGGCATATTTCTCAGAACAGACGTTTTCTGATAGACCAGCATGCAAGGTCAGCCGAATGGGCATAAGCGTTGCGATTGCAACCCCCATTATGTATTTTTTTATTTCTTAAAATGCTTTCAGTAGTTGTGCTGACTCTGATAAAGAGGCTGAGCACAGAAATGGGAAGCTTGCTTTCAAGAATTGTGAATAAGGAAACCATATAGAGAAAAAAGTCCTTACACTCATCCCTTGCATAATGTCTAGTCCTGTTCCTCTACCGTGAGTGTTCGACTGCATGTATCTGTTGTCCTGGGTTTTTTTTTCGACCCTAACCTCACTCTAATCTAGTGTATGCACGAGTCTGTACCTTTCTCTTGAAAGAAGGTCTTGGACTTGTCCTGTGGCCTGGAGGGGTGCACTAAGCATGCTCTCATTATACAGACGCTGCACTACTGTGGTGAGTTTAGTACATAGAGCCGTGGTGGCAGCATACCATGTTTAGTCAACCCATAGTTGTGGCCAGACCTTTTGATCTGTGCCACTGGAGTGGTAATCTACTAGCTTACTTGTGTAAAGTTCTGATTCTATGCACTTACCGAGATTCTTGTGCTAACATCCCAAATGTATGTTGTGCCTGTTTGTGTATGTGGTCTGCATGGTATTGTGTGTATGAGTGAACCAAAGTAATGGAAGCCTGTAGGATGTCTTTCGGATGCCCCTGGCCAGGCCTTGTTCAAAAGATAAAGATGCAGTTGTTTTCCCTGACAGTTAAAGTATATTATTAACGTTCTTAAAGCTGGTGCGAGGAGAGGACACTGAAGCGGGGAGAGAGGAGACCAGGTTCCTTTTAGAAATCCTATTAGGCCTTTTGTTGAGAGGAGCAGCTGATTAGTCTTTTTATGTAGCACTGCCAAATGGTAGATGGTGGAGAAGGATAGGGCTGTACTTTCTGTTGTTCATGGTGAAATGAGCTCCTTGGGTAAGGGCAGGCTTTTTTGTCTTTTCCCTGATCACTCTTCAGTGTGACCGATGACAGGCAGGTGCAGAAAGTACAGGCCGGTTTGTGCCTCTGTTGTCAGTGCTGCAGACTGGAGATTTACTCGCTGGCAGGAGCATAATTGTACCCAAAGCCTGTGTCCGGAGAGCATCCTAAAGAGGATACTTGAAAGGAGAACCATCCCAAACTGGTTCTGAAAGTGCAAACAGTGGATCCACATCTACGGTCTGCTTTGTCTGTGTAAAAGTGGGACTCACTGACTCTTGTCATTTCAGTTCCAAGCTCTCTTTGACCAAGGAAGTGAGTCTTCCACAGAGTACTCAGTAGACTGATGTGCAAGAGGAGCTGGCATCATCTGGTGTCTGCCTGTGAGTCCATTGTCTGAAGTCCACCGGTTGCTGCAAGAACTGATCACCTGACCTAAGTGCCGAGAAGCCAGCCTACCTGCTGAGAGAGGGAAGGACCCTGCCTGCCAGCCCAGCAGTGTGCAGAATGACCACAATGTGGTGGTTCTGTAGTAGTGGATGACTACGGAGAGCGATCTATGCAACCCAGTGTCAGCATGCTACAGACTTTCCTGTGAGTTCAGGTGAAAACCGTGAAGTTGTGGTGCAACTTAGCTGCTACAGCTGAAGTTGGTGGCTTGACCTGAGCCAGTGTGCCAAGTGATCGAGGGCGGTGTAAACTGAGTCACTATGCAAAGTGATAGTGCGGTGTGACCACATCTGCTGTGCCAAGTGATCGAGTGCTGTGTAACCTAAACTGCTATGCTGAGAAATCAAGTGTGCCAAGAGCAGAGTACTTGACCACAGCGCGACCTGAGCCGTGGACACCCTGTCTAACCAGTGAGTCCCACCAATTGCCTCACCTGGTGCCAAGAACTCAGACAACAAATGGATGCAGCCTTCCGGACCTGCAAAGTGGGGTGGGGATGTAAACTGCACTGCTGAGACCACGGAGAGAGAGAGCGCCCTCCTTAGAAGCCTTGGACCAAATGAGAAGCTGCAGGCCCAACTGCGAGGAAGACCTGATTGGGACAACTGGCCCACGCTTGGGCACAGAAATGGGTGAGCTTTGAAACACGTCCGAAGCAAGACACCCGCCAGGGCACTGCTTGATTAGCAGCCTCATATCTATTTTTTGGTTGAGTGGCTATACAAAGATTAAGACATTGTGCACTGTTTAGAGTGTTGGGGATAAAACTGAATCTGTGCCAGTTCTTGCTACATCCTACCCAAAGGGGGGGCATCCACATTCGTCATAGGGGGACCTAGGGCCATAGTGGGGAAAGGCGCCAAGACACTAACTTGAATCCTTAATATATCTGTGTGTGGAACTCCATCCTAGTGTGAAATAAATATGCTTTTCTTTTTGAAAGTCAAGTACTGGGTTGGACAATCCTTTATTATATGGATGTGTGTGTTGAGGGCTGAGCTCTAGCACCCCGACACTGCCTCCCTGAGCTGTCTGTGACAGCTTGCCATTGCACCACTGAGAAGGAGGTGTGCTTGGCTCCGTGTGCAGAGGCATTGTAGAACGGATACTGGGACATCAGATCAAATGACCTCAACCCTCACAGTTGTCCCTGCTTGCCCCCTGAGTTAGGCCAGTACCTGCCTACTGCCAAATTTTATTTGAGCTCTACAGGAAAATTGTCCTCACTCCAGTTATCTTGCTGGATGGCAGTATAGTAACAGACGTATTTGTCAAGCTTGCATTAAACAATTACAACTCTCATTCTGGATCACTCTTAAGTGATTAAAGCCTGGGCTTTGTTCCCTAAACCACTCACAAAAGCTTCACAAATCCCTGTTAAAGAAACCAACGGCACACCTGACAAATTGAGCAAATTATCATCCGATCGATAACCAGCTTGTCCACTGCAAAATCCTAAAAAACATAAGTTACAAACAGCTACAAAATTATGGGGAATAAAGCTACATTTTCCCTGCTGGCAGTCAGGGCATGGACCCTGAAGAGGCAAGACCACATTGACCACAATGTTGTGGAATTTTCAAAAATCTCTACCTGTCCATTGTATAGGATGCTTGATATGTTTCGGAAATCTATTTGCCGTATGAAAAAATCCACTTGTCACTTTTTGAGCTATGTCGTAAAGTGACAGATTATGGCAGAGCTCTCAGCTCTCATTACATCCGTGTTCTGATAAGTTATGGCTCATATTATATCAAGGTTTGGATTCTAGCAAGGCTCTGATTTCGTATGTTTTCCTCGGGGGTGTGGAACTAAGCAGAGCAGAATTGCCATGCCTCAGGAGGACATTTTAGCCTCTGTCCATTTTATACTCTCCATTAGCCGCAGGTCTTTTTCCCATCGGCGCCTAAGGATCTGTAGGGGATCAGGGGTGTTGATCATGAAGGCCCCGCAGATTGAGGGGATTCCCTTCCACCCGAAGCCTTCCAAAGTGAGCGTGGCTTCTAGCAGGTCAAAGCCCGGAAAGGTAATCCAGTCAGAATTGTGTCTTCAATGTATACCACTGTTGCAGGTAACAATAAAATTGGGAGTTGTGGTTAATCGTTTGAAATATTAAATATCACTCCCCTCCCATTCGTCTCCGTTTTGAAATTCCAGTCATGTCAAATAGTTAGAAACGATCAAGACTTGCTGTGTATGCAAGACATGTTCTTTGCCATAACTGGTCTCCTGCGTATGCTTACTGTCTCAACCGATCAACCTACGTGCTCTCTGCAGCACTCTAAAGTAACCACATTGACGGAGAGAAATAAGTTGGGGATATGCAAACCATAAAGCAGGCTCATTATCTCGGGTCCCTCAAAGACGTTATTCTTGAGTCTGTGCCTGGATCATCTCTGTCCCCCAAAAAATGAGCATTAATAGTAATGAGCTGTCCAGCCTGTGATTTTGCACTGTATCTGTAACCACCTACCTATACTCTGTCTCCAACAGTGAGCGGTGATTTTTGGAATGAGATTGTTTTGACCAAGCTGCCCTTCGATTAAAATTAGTTATTTGCCATTGTTGACAAATTACCCTCTTGATGGATTAATATTGCTATCTGTGCACGAGGTTAATGGACAGATGTCTTATGTCCTGATGAGACTCACAAATTGATATCGTTGGGTCGAAACATCAACACTGTACCAGAGGTTCTCCATTGAATATACAAAATGAAGATCTAAGAATCACATTAGACTTTTCCTGTTATTAGCTATTGTTGCTAGACACCTTGGATATATTTGTGTAACTGAATGTATAATTGACATTACCACTATTTCTTTGCACTTGCCCCATATGCACTATTGTATTTTGAGTATTGACATGAGGGGAAATAGGAGTGTAGAACCTTTTAATTTGCAGAGAGAGACTCTTGGGTGCATTTTTTTCAAGAGCTCAGATTGATTTATTCCTACAGGTGTGATAGATCCATGTTACAAATTAAGAGATGCGGGTCAAAAGAGAGGAGTAGCGGGGGGCGTGGCCAACAGCATGGCCGGGTAGCTGCGTTGCTAGCGAGCTCCGCCGGTCCTACAAGAGATCCTGCACATAATCCTCTTCATCCTCCCAAATCTCGACGGATATCTTGGGCTAAAGTGCTGAGCTGCAGAGTGGTGCGAACGCGGAAACAGCTGAGGCAGTCTTTCCGCCAGATCGGGGACCCGTTCGGCGTGATAATCGGCGCGCGGGGTTTCTAAGATGGCGGCGGTGGGGACAGACAAGCGGCGGCCGTGAGTTGGAGCCCGGAGACCTTCGCCCCTGGAGTGGTACACAGGGTCGGTAGACGGCGACGAGGAGACAGGACGCCGTGAAGTGTACGGAGACTCCCCCCCCCCTCCCCCCCCTGGTGAGCGGAGCGGCGGAGGGCAGGATGCCTGGGCGGCCTCGGAGTGCAGGCGACTGAGCGGGGAGGAAGCCGCCGATTCCTGTGCAGCTGAGCTTGACGGAGACCCGCGAGGGTTCGGTGGGGACTGCGGGGCTGGCCGGAGCCAGCCACAGTGAGATAGGTGGCGAGATCGGCGATCGTCCCCTTCGTCTCCCCTCGGCGGAGGAGACGCAGCGGCAGAGAGAGATGCGACAGCGGAGGAGAATGCACCCGAGACCTTAGGACCCCTGAAGATCTCACTGCGACACGAAGAGAGACTGTGGCCAGGCTATAGCACATTGCATTTCGCCTGTAGCTGTTTTGCCGCCCTGAAGGTACTGTAGATCAGCGCTGGGGGCGACTCTGTGGTGGGAAAAGGCGGCACTGCTACGGATAGCGAGGGGGTCTCCAAGTCGGCAGCGCTCCTGTGAGAACGACGAAGAACGCCACGGTGGAGCCCTGCTGGGGGAGCGCAGTGTGGAGTGGATATCCTGGGAAAGAGGTGCCTGATTCTTGGGCTTGCTGGGCCATTGCACTCATTGGGAGCCGTGGCCGAGGTGGGGGCACCGGTTGCGCTTCCTTGAACTTCGCAGACAAAACTGGACCGGGACAGTTGCTGGGTTTTCACGACACCCTGTGAGTGCCACATCGCTGTCGGAGCTGTGGGAGAGCTAATGGCCGTGGGAAGCGACGGGTGGTGAACTGTGGCTGTGTGGCTACCCCCGTGGTGCCTGCCTTGGGCTGAAGGGCTGTAGGGTGAGCATCAACCTAATTAAAGAACTTGCCGCGCCCAGACCACCGAAGGTAGGGCTCCCTGTGATCCTGGTAACATCCGGAGTAGAGACAGCTTGCGCATACCGGCGCTGGACAGAGGGGAGCATATGGACGATACCATAGACACGATACCATAGACACTCCCATTGTGCAATAAGTGGTCGTGGGCGAGGTGCGGAAGTGTGAGGCGGGCATATAAACAGAGGGTGTACGCCGTGGACGCCCAACCTCCATAGTGACGCCGGAAACAGTGGTGGGGACGTAGTGGCGACATCTCTCGAGTCCGAGGACAGACCCGGGCTCCTCACTGGGACTGCCTGCACCTTGGGACTTAAGTGGCTTCATCTGCGTCCAGACTAACCAGATTCCCCAAGTATATCTCAAGTCAGTGAATAGGGCGCCCTGTTGGAGGAGAGACGGGCGGTGTGATTTTCTGGTGGCCACACCGTTGGAGTTTGGATGAAACGCTGCTGAACTTATTCCTGGTTCCACGACCGAGGTTCCAGAAACCCCACTACCTATACAGGGGCTCACATTGACACACTCTCTAGACACTGATCCATACAAGGCCTGGACACTATGGCCAAAGACAAAGAGCCTAAGTCTTCTAGACAGGGAAGCTAGACCGCTTCACCAAAGCAATACCACCTGCCGCCGGGGATGGGGGAGACACAGCCCCCAGACAAGACACGGATACAATACTACAGGCGATCCATGCCTCCCGTGAAAGCCTGGAGGGGAAAATTGCGGAGATACGGACTGAGGTCTCCCTTCTGCGCCAGGACTTGAGAAAAGTAGCTGAGAGAGTTACCGAGGTGGAGAAAAGAGTATCGGACTTGGAGGACACCTCACGGACTTCAAGTAAAGAACTAAAGGAGCTAACGACGACAGTAAAAGAGGTTGCTTGGCGAGTCGATGATGCCGAAAACAGGGCCCGAAGGAACAACCTCCGTTTTATCGGTTTTCCGGAAAATGTAGAATCCTCAGATCCAGGACGCTTCCTGTTGACATTTCTTAAGGAAACTCTGCCGGAAACGCAGTTCTCCTCTTGTTTCGTCATAGAGAGAGCCCACAGAATGCCGGGGATCCGGCCGCAGCCTGGTGCCCCACCAAGACCGTTGATTGCTCGGTTCTTAAACTTTCAAGACAGAGACACCATACTTAGAGACCTCAGACAGAAGGGAGAGATCAAATTCCAGAATACCCGAGTGATGGTGTTCCCTGATTACTCACGAGATGTCCAGAAACTGAGGCGTACCTTTGAGCCGGTGAAGGCTAAACTGCGAGCGCTTGGGATACAATACATGCTGCTATTTCCTGCTAAACTTAAAGTCCTCTACCAAGATAAAGCATATTTCTTCCAGACACCGGAGGAGGTCTGGACATGGGTGGAGGAAAGACCTCGGATGCGAACCGGGTCGCGGCTCCCAATGGCGATCCCAGTCAACAAAATACCAACCTCTGGGTGGGAATTACCTAAAGAGCGAAGAAGACGGAGAGTGCTGAAACGACGGACGACCAATGATGCCACACCGGCAAGAGTCCTAAGGAGAAGCGACCGGTCCCAGAACTTATCAGACACTGCTGAAGACACGGCACTCGACTGCAGAATCACACACATCTCGGAGATCAAACGACAACATGGATTCGGACCAGTCAGAGCAACGAGATGCGAGAGAAACTAACACTGAACACCCACTGCTAGAAAGTATCCAGCGGATGGAAGCCTCGGGATTGAGCCCGGTAGAGACAGATCTGCATACTCAGCAAAGGAGTCGAGGTGGTGAGGATGAATGAAGATTTGGGACCGGGCGCCCATAGAAGAACATTGTAGGACTTCCGAATATTGGTGCAAGGTCTGAGATCTAGACATACCAAAGGGAAGTATACAAGGGGTGGTTATTTTTTATATTGTGGTTTTATTTGTGTGATTAAGGGGACGTGGGTGGGATACAGACCTCTGAGTGGTTTCCTGCACCAAGATTGTCATGTTGACTAAAATGGGGTTGGTGGGGGGCCTGCAGAGCGTGGGGAGGGGGATATAGTGGTTAATGGGATTCGTTTGAAGTATTGTTCGTTGGGGAGGGTACAGGGTAAGTCATTTTGGTTTTTTAATATGAGTGCCGGCGGAAATGGGAAGGACGAAGCCAGGGTAGTGTTCGGAATGTACATTGCAGGGAGAAAATTGCATAATGGATGATACAAATCACATGTATATACAAATGGATCAAGAATACTACAATAGGTGCATTCCAGGGAGACGACAGTGGGGCCTACACACACCACATTTGCTAATCCATGGCCAGAAAAGAGTATAAAGTATTGACGTGGAACGTTAATGGGCTAGGGAATAAGATCAAACTGGGGTTAGTATCGAACTACCTCAAAAGGCTCAAGCCAAACTTCGTACTGTTACAGGAAACACATCTTATGGGTCCACACTGCTCATTTTTGAATAGGGGACAATACACCACGTTAGCACACGCAGGCTTCACTCGCGGTTCGAGAGGAGTAGCGATCCTAGCACGAAAGTCGCCTCCATTTAGGGTTATACGGAAATGGGAAGACCCAGATAGCACGTATGTGGTGATACAGGGGATCTGGAATCATACCTCATGGGTATTGGCTAGTATATATGCTCCCCCACGTCTCCAGCAACGGACATTGGACAAGATAACTGAGATACTTCTGCAGGCAGGCCCTGCCACGCATGTCATTGGGGGTGATTTCAATGACGTGAGCGATCTCACCCTCGACCGTTCGCTGGTCCGGAGAGGAACTGGAGAAGTCACTGCGCTGGTGAAATTCCAGCTGACTCTCGGGCTAACTGACTTATGGAGAAGTCGACACCCGTCCAGGCGAGCGTATTCCTACTTCTCCGGAGCCCACAAGGTGTTCTCACGGTTAGATTATTTATTCGCCCCAGCCGGAGAAATTAATCATATAGAAGAGGTGGAATACCTGGCTAGAGGCATATCGGACCACTCACCGCTCTATTTGAAAGTGGGGATGCAAAGGGGTGGGCAAAAGGCCTCATGGAAGCTCAATGCATGGGCCCTGAGAGATCCACAAGTAGCCAAAGAAATTAAAGTAGAAATAGAATTGTATTTTCGGGAGAATACTGGTTCGGTTCAATCGACCACCACACTTTGGGAAGCTTTTAAAGCAGTGATACGTGATAGAGCACAAAATATCATTGCGCATCAGAAAGGGCGCGACGCTCAAGCACTCTTATCCTTAGAACGCAAATTACTTGAACTCGAAAATAAAGGGGCCGCTACATCTGACCCACACCACCTCCGCCAGATCGATATCACCAAGCGAGAATACCAAGCGCTGGCTACTAGAGAAGTGCGCTCACACCAATTGGCAATACAGCATCGACTATATGAAACTGGGGATAGAGCGGGAAAACTACTGGCATGGCTGGGAAGAAAGGAGCAAGAGGCTAGGTGGGTTACTTCTATTAGAGAGGCAGACCAACTTTACACCACGCCACAGGATATAGCTGGGGCCTTTGCCCGATACTACGCCACACTCTATGCAGCCCAAACACAGGTATGCGACACGCAAATAGGCGAATACCTCGCGGATATTGAACTTCCTCGTCTCTCTCCAGAGGAGACGGAGGCCCTTGATGTAGACATAACACTGGTGGAGGTGTCCGAAGCCATCAACAGGCTGAAACTGGGGAAAGTCCCGGGCCCTAATGGCCTCCCGGGAGAATTTTTTAAAAACCTACCTCTCTTCTGGCACCACATCTACTTGAGATGTTCCAGGAATCCAAAGAGGAAGGGCTACTCCCTGCCGATCTCAGAGAAGCGACCGTTGTGGTCATCCCCAAGGCCGGGAAACCCTTGGACGATTGTGGCTCTTACCGCCCTATATCGTTGTTGAACATTGAAACTAAAATCCTAGCCAACATCCTGGCTACCCGTCTCATAGGGGTGATCACCTCACTGGTTAAAGACGACCAATCTGGCTTTATGCCGAAACGAGCCTCTCGCTATAATCTACGCAGGGTGGCTAATTGGATAGAAGCCACTCGAGATCGGGAAACGGCACACTTATTGCTGGCCCTAGACGCTGAGAAAGCGTTTGACACTGTCCATTGGCCCTTTATGAGGGGCGTTCTGGAGAAATTCGGGTTTGGGCCAAGCTTCCGAGACTGGGTAGCGTTGCTATACATGAAACCCGTGGCTAGGGCTCGGGTCAATGGGGTTCTTTCCCAACCTTGGCCGATACAACGGGGAACTAGGCAGGGTTGCCCCCTTTCCCCGCTACTTTTTTCTCTCGTTTTGGAACCCCTTGCCTGTATTATTAGAAATACCCCCGGATTGGGTGGGTTCATCGATGACGCTAAGATGCTTAAAGAGGAACGCATATCTTTATATGCCGATGATATACTACTGTATGTGACTGACCCTAGTGTGACCCTCCCCCAAATTTTGCGGATTTTCAGGATATATGGGAAACATTCGGGATATAGGATTAATTGGAGTAAATCCACACTATACCCAATTGGGGGGTAACTGACCCGCAGGAGTGCCCTGACTGTATACGTTGGTCAATAGAAGGATTCACGTATCTTGGCCTTTATATTACCACTGATGTTGCTGAGAGCCTGGTACGTAATGTTAAGAGAGTTATTCTTAACTTTCAGGAGGATGTAAAGAGGTGGCGCAAACTCCCACTAACTATCATGGGGAGAGCCGCAATGTATAAAATGATTACGCTCCCCCAGTTGCTCTATGTGCTGCAAAATATCTACCATAAAATACCAGACACAATGTTTAACCAAATAGATAGCGAGGTACGTCTGCTTCTATGGGATGGGGCCTACCCCAGAGTAGCACTCCAAACCCTACAGAGAAGTGCTTATAATGGTGGATTGGCTCTCCCAGATATCAGGGCCTACTACAGGGCATCCCACCTTATTGTTCTCAATGAGTGGATCCATCTACCAGGTGATCATTCAACATATAGACTGGAGAGACTCCAATTTAATAATCGGACATATCTCCATTACATATATGGCGGGAAAGGTAGTAGTCAGCTACTTCAGGCAACCCAGAGGACGATGGAGGCTTGGAAACACGCTGAGAGACAAATGCAATGGGATAAGAAATGTACCAGGGAGACACCATTGTGGGAAGGGAATAGACTGCCCGAAATACGGAAGCTTAGAGGCTTTAAACAATGGGACCTAATCGGAATCTCCAAGATAGGAGACCTTCTGGAAAAAGGGGTGCTGGCCTCGTTCGAGACACTTAAAGATAGATACCAACTTAATGCCACACAACGATATGCCTATCTTCGCCTAAAACATGCATGGATGGCGGAGGGACTAGAGGGGAGGCACTACCTGAGTATGCCCCACTAGAGGGCGCCTATTGCAGGAAGAGATTACTACTAAAGCTGTCTCATACACATATAAAACCCTACTCAATAATATGCCAGACAAACTGGGAACACTTCGAATCAAATGGGAAGGGACTACTGGAACATTGGAAGACATTGACTGGGAGGCCGCACTCATACACCCACGGGAAGTGGCAATCAAACTTCGACTACGCCTCATCCAATATAAGATTTTACATAGAACATACTTTGACAGAGCACGACTCCACAAAATGGGGAGGGCGGATAGTCCGGAATGTCTTAGATGTCATGGGACCGATGGGACCTTCATACATACCCTATGGGAGTGTTGCGAAATACAGAAATACTGGGGTAAGATCGTGAAGGAGCTTAATAGCATACTTGAGGCTCAGATAGAAATGGAGCCGAAATTCCTTCTATTGGGAATTCCCACAGAGGTGGATATTCCGAGACGGAAACTACTACTAGCTAACCTGGGAATAGTGGTGGCCAAGCGGGACATAGCGAAATACTGGGGAGTGCAAGAAATACCCACACTGAAGGAATGGAAGACGTGTTTGGATCTTTATATGGTGGCAGAACAGGTGACATACAAAGCTAGGGGTGCCCGTGGAAGTTTAAGAAAATATGGACGCCATGGATGAAATATTATGGATTAGAGATGGATGGGGAATCAGAGAGTCAGGGTCCACTGGCTGGGAGGTTGTGAGGAAAAACCTGTTGAGATGTATGGTGACTCACTTGGCACTGAACAGGAAATGTGTATTATTGAGGTTATGATGTCTATACAATTGGATATCTTATGTCCCGAAATCTGTAGTCCTGTGATGGACTTTCACTATGAACACTGGCCGGCTGTAATTGCTATACAATCCGTTGTGTCGAGCACTCATGTTGTGTTATACATGTTATGTTATTGGCAAAATAAAAAAAAAATTTAAAAAAAAAAAAAGAGAGGAGTAGCTCTTACAGAATTCGGAGGGGAGATCATTGGAGGCAGTGCTTTTCTGGATGACATGTCACCAGTACCCTTCTGTAGCTCTTCTTGTGTTAGGGGATGATCAAGTTCTTCTCAGTCTAACTGCTGGAGTGTTTGGATGCAATGATTGTGGGCTACAGACTTTTTTTGGTTCCACAATGGGCTCAGGGCATCATATAGCTGCCTATAGTATTCCACAAAGAGGCTTGCGGTTGCAGATAATTCTAAAATACATCCCTTCCTGGATTGCTGAATGGCCCACTCTGTCACCACATTTATAGATGTGTTGCTGTGATGCCAGCCTGGCAAGCATCTGTCCGTGATTTGATCTAGTTTGTCTGTTTGCCTCCAGTCCGTAGAACATAACACTTTTGTGTGTAACTTTGTAAATTTGTTTTTGGGTTCCGATAAAAGTCTTGAGCTTGTGCTCTTGGTCTTTAGCCCTGCAATGTAGGAAGGCCATGGCCTTCCCCCGAATGACTATACTGAATGGCTCCCACTGCATTGCATTGGATGGCACTAAACCTTAGTCGAGCTGGAAGTAGGCATCCGCTTCTTTCTCCCACTGCATGGCATTGAACCTTGGTTGAGCTGGAAGTATGCATCCAGTTCTTCCTGAATATATGCAGAAATGTCTTCATCCTGGAGCTACCAAGCACTCTTGCGCTAAACCTACCTGGAACCCCCTTTATTATCATTCAAGCCCAGCTGTACTGGCGAATGACCTGACAGACCCCTGGGTAGAATACACACTCCCGCCATTCCACTTAAGTTGCTGGATAGAAATAAGTAGTAATCCAATAGCGAAAAGGACTATGGTCATGCTGAGTAAAACGTGTGCTCCTAGTACCTCAGATTGTCTGTGCACCAGACATCAGATGGTCCAGTTGAAACTACCCATTCTGACAGGCGTGTCTTTGCTTGTTTGTCCCACCGCTTTATCAATACCATCATTGAAATATCCCCCAACGATCAGCAGACCTGAAGAGGTGTCTGCCAGGAGATCAGTGAGATCCCTCAATACATCGCCTGTGAGAGTGGGATGTATGTAGTGCAGTTCCGTCCATCAAGTTAGCTGGATACTAACATATAACTGCCCATTTGATCTCTTTGGACATTGGAGAAGGTGAGCTTGGCCTGTCCTAAGAAGCAAATTCGCTCCTCTCTTTAACTCTCTTGCGACCTCTCAATGAAAGACCTGTGGTGGCCCAAAAGGGTACAGGTAATGCCACAGAGATGCATTACCTGTAATATCTGAATCCCAGGGCAAAGGTGCCTAGCAAATTGAAGCACTGCTCCCCTCTTTGTTTTTTGTTTAGTCCACGTGCATTCAGTACTCATCCGGGCCTGTAGCTTGACCTAGGGAACTAGGGAAGGTAAATATGGTGGGGTTAGACTGCATTTTGGCCGTGTACAATGTCCCCTGTGGTAAGCTCTGGAACCTTGCAAACATAATAATTTTCCTCAACTTTTCTCTCCCTACACTCCAATGCCAGAAATATCTACCTCCTATTTAAACATTGAAACGGTTCAGGGAATGAACAACTAAGGCGTAATAAGCAGGTCCACAATCCTTCCTTCCCACCCCGAAATATACAAGAAGCAAATTAAGCTAATTTCGGTGTGTCAGACTAGTTCAACTGGACAGGTCCTGGATGTATGTAAAACGTGAGATAAATCACCCTCAACCCCAACCCCTAGAGCAAGACCATAAGATTTCAAAAGGAAAGTAGTTGTACTCTGAGATCGTGCTACGGAGAACCTCAGGAGAGTAGAGGGAAAAAGACTAGGCCTGGGTGAAGTTTGCAGAGTTCTTCTCTGTGGAACTCCGAAGTGCAGAAAAAACTCTGCTGCGATCCGCGGAGTTCCGCGAGCGGTGGAGTGTGATAAATTGTGCTGTTTGAACTGATTTTTAGCGTCTGGAGTTTGTCCTGCGCTGTAAAATCACTGCGATTGGCACTATGGGTCGCATCAGAGGGTGCTGCTTCTTTCTGTCGCTCGAGTTGATATTCTATTCGAGGGGCAGCTTCCTCAACGCAAACAGCAGATTTGTCAACGCGAGCGGTCACAACCTGCCATGAGCGCCCATATTGAGAAATCTCGCCGGGAGGAGGTTTGGCGTGTGATTTTTCTCGCTTGCCAACTTACCGTTGGTGAGCCACGCAAGAGAAAAAAACTGCTCTGCTACACTTCCCAGGGTTTTTTGCGGAACTCCACACAGAGCAAGAAGTGGGCAAAACTCTGCCGGCGGAGCAGAATTCTTCGTCCACCCCTAAAAAGACCACTAGCAGCAGCCCAAATGCATACAGTATCTAAGCTGCCTCCGGTTTCCAGGAAGCCATTGACTCCTTCCCTCTTCTGACAGTCGGTCTGTCCATTCTCTTAAGGTTCTGTGCCATTACACCGACTTTGCTGAAGCTGGCCTGCAGATTGTTCGTATTGTGTCTACGATGATGCTGCCGTACCCTCTTCTAACAAGGCACTGTGGCCCCAGTCTGGCCCACACGACCAGGCAGGGCGTTTCTTTCCTTCTCCCAGTCCCATAAAGAACCTTCTCTGTTGTTGACCATGTCAATGTAATCCAGGAAGAGTATTGCCCTCTTGGAGCCAAGGTTCATTTCACCAGCTTGTTATGTGGTTTAGGTTATCATATCTTGGTCCTTGTAATTTGCCGGTTGCATGATAATAAGCTGAGGTGCAGTCCCAGGAGACAGCACACCGTGTATGCTTTCAATGAGATACACTTTGAGAATTCTTCAGGGGAAGTCTAGAACTTGAACCATATGGTGACAAACCTGCTCTGAGTCAGTCCCTCCATTCCTTCTGGAATTCCTATGATTCTTACGATGTTTTGGCAGCCCCTTCCGGCTGCATTCTCAACTCTCCCTTCCAGGCGTTTGATGGCATCTGAAAGGCACTTCATCATAGCCTGTAAGGTCCCTGGGCAGTCCACAATGGACTGGCCCCACAGTTCTTTTGGTATCAACGTTTGTGGCAGAAGTCATCGAAAGTCCAGTCAGGCTTGCCAGTATCTCATGGCACAGGGTCAGGTCTTTGTCCTGATGTATAATCTCAGTCCTGTATGTTTGTGCCCACATTCCAGTACACCAATAAAGTCTGTTAGCCAGGGACTGGAGGGTGCGTCTCAGGAGCCAACATCCTGCGACAGGCCACTGCAAGGGCTACAGGCCCCACCCGGCAGGCAACTCTGAAGCGGTCCTGTGCCCCTCCAAGACTCCTGGAAATTGTATCTCCCCCAGGACTCGGTGTGTCTGCAGTTGTTGCGATCATCCACAGGCCCAGGGGTCCCTGCAGCTTCAGTGGTCCGGCCCGTGGCCTCCGCACCGTTACTTGCATTGGATAATGACGCCACACAATCTGGGCTGAACCGTGGCGCCCATCATGCATTAGCCAGTAGTGAGTTCACTATGTCCATAAGGGAGCGGAGGAGGAGCAGGCGGCCACAGTGTTACTCTGTTACCCAGTCCTGAACCGGCATCAGCACTTCTGCCTCACCTCCACTTAGCCTCTGCCAGTCACAGGCCTCCGCAGTGGTCCGTCACAGAGCTCGATGCAGTGCCAACATTCCGGGACAGACCTGGGCCAGGTACTCGTTGCACAGCCGGCCAGTCGCTGCCTACTGCCATGATTTCTTCCCAACAATTTGTGGACACACCCACACTCGGTCACCACTGGTTTAGGCGCGACCTGGGCACCAACTCCATTCAGTGCCTTGTTAAGTCTGGCTGAATAATTTTTTTTTTCATCACAGTCCCTGTAAGCCACACCGTTGGGGCTGGCACTTTGGAGCAGGTCTGTAGGCTGCAGCACTCCCTCCCTCTATCAGGGCCCCAGGCAACTGCCAAGTCTGCAAACCTCTGGTGGTCGAATCAGTGTCTCAGAGCTCAGGCCAGCGAGGGAGGTCCATGCCTCCGCCCCAGGGCCGCTCCGGTTTCTCACCACAGATGGCCGGTCACAGCGCTGCCAAGTTCTCAGTTCGCTTATGTGTAACATTTATAAGTAATTGCCGCACGCTGCACCCCTGTATATGACCTTGGTTACACCCAGCAATTGTTTCCAAGTATTATCACCCGCCTGGTTTTAAACCGCTCTTACTAATCTTATGTTTTAAGGCCCTTGGGCTGTATGAACAATCAAATGGCATCCTCCCTTCAATTTCAATATATAGGTTTCACAATAGCGCCCCTGTCCTGGCAGGTTAGACCCCCTTTACGCAAAGTGCGTACAAACCTCTTCTCTCCAATGCATAGTTGCCATTTTGCAGCACAGGGCTTTTGCAGATAGAAATTTCTTCTTTGCGTACTTGTGTGTAGTAAAGAAACAGTTTCTGCAACAATATTACCTGGGAATGTCTCCAACTTGCCGGCACTGTCCCTGCAAAAACGGGATAGTTGGCAACTATGCCAACGGTGCCCTCACCAACACTTCTCTTAAACAAGGTGGCCACACACCACCTCTTGTTGGTGCCCGCTCCAGTTCTTGCATATTCATTCTTCCTCAGGTTACAGCCCGCAAGTAAAGAGCCCGGGCCGGGGAAGGTAAAGCCGGACCCAATAGGGGCCCGGGCCAAACGACGTCCGGAGGCGCGAAGCCTCCCATTCCCCCCCCACCCCGGGCGCAAGCCCGGGAAAAGGGGCATCCGCGATTGGTCGACCCACGTACAATGCAGCCTCCCCCAATCAGGGGAGCAGCCCGCAAGCCGGGGAGGGGATTAAGAAGGGGCAAGCAGCCCCCTCAAACATTCAATCCCCTCCGGCAGGAGAAAGAAGTAATCGGCGGACCAGGACCGGAGCAGCTGGAGCAGTTTTGGGCGTCGCAGCGGGAAAGGCACGCCTTCGGCCTCGGACCTACTTTCAACCGCGATCCTCACCGGGGCAGCCGCTCAGAAGGAAGGACGAGGAACCGGTATCGGCCCGAGTGTGAGAAGCGTCCAGCGGTCCTCCGCCTTCCCGATCTCGGACCCTGCTATCGGCAACGAGGTCCTGCCTCGGGTCCCTCGCTCGGACCCCTGCCTCGGATCCCTGCATCAGGAGTCGGTTTCTCCGCCCTCGGGCCCGCTGTTTCGGCCTTGGGGGACCTGGCTCAGCTGGTAGAGCCATCCGTGACGCAGCGTTGGTGTACTCGGCACGGGACTCGAGTCTCTTGGTCCCCGCCCACCCGCCTCCCGCTTTTGAATCTCTACACCGCGGCACAAGAGGGACCGGCGCTGCGGCAAGCCACGAGCGCCAGTGCAAGCCGCCGCCCAACCCTCAGGAGCAGCAGCTGGGCCTCGCCCCCGCTGTCTTAAAGGGGTAGGACCCGGGCTGCAGCGCGGGAACAGCCAGGCGCCTTAAAGGGGCAGGAGCCCTTGAGACACCACCGATCGCGGGAGAAAGGAATTGCTTTGCTTCAAGGGATATTTAGAGGGTGTTCCCCACGGGCAAGACAAAATCCACTTCTTTGGGGACTTTGGGCACCAAACACAGCCCGCAAGACACCGCTGATTGCAGGAGGGAGAGAATTGAGTGGTTTCTGAGAGCTATTGAGAGGGGTTTTTTTCCACCGGAAAGATTAACTACAATTCCTTGGGGACTTCTTAGGCTCCAGGCACAGCCCTCACAGCTGGTGGGACAAGCACCACAGAAACAAGCAGCAAGTGCGCATGTGGGTGACTAGCTGCAAGGATTGAATCCACTACTTTGGGCACCAAGCACAGCCCCCACGGTCGGTGGGGCAAGCACCGCAGACAGCAAGCCGGTGGGCCCAAGCACACAGGACTGAGTTGTCACAGCTCCTGCTTCTCTACCGCATCAACAGGCGACTGCCGGCCAAATCGCAGTAGGATGGCCAGCAAGCATGGGGCGCCGGCGGGGCGACTCTGCTTCCTGCTCGCTACAGGGACGCGAGGGCGATACGGAGATGCCCCCGAAGGGGCAGAAGAGTGAAAGGGTGGGCAACGGCCAGGAGCTAGACGAGGATTTACAGGCGATGCTGGACAGAGCCAGGGAAGTGGTGGCTCTAAAAGGGCAAGCATGGGTGAGCCAACAGATCAAAGAAGGAGCCCTTGGCAAAGGGAAGAAGCAGCGGCGGGCGTCCTCGCCAGCACAATCCACCAGGAAACCCGGTGCGAAGGGGCATGCAGCCAGAACGGCGGCCCCCGCAAAGAACCCAGAGACAAGGGCCAAGGTCCCGGTGGCCAGGAAGGCGGCACAGGGCGAGCACTTGGGTGCACGAGCCAAGAACAGGAGGGCGGCATCCGCCGAGCTGGTGTCCAGCTCTGACGCTGAGGAGAGCAGCGAGGACGAGGGGTCTGTAGCCAGCACGGCGGCCCCTCAGGACTTGTGCAGCGGTCGGATCGACGCAGACAAGGGTAAGCGCCGCGAGAGAAACAGCAGGGGGGCACATGGACAGGCATAGCGCGATAGCCTAGCAGAAAGGGGCCCGGGGCAAATAGTTAACCTTGGCACGCAACAGGGGGTGAGTAATTTGGCAATGCAAGGGCCCTGGCCCCTTCAGCCCGCTTGGCAGCTAGGGCACGGGAGGGACCAGCAAGGTTTCCAAGGGGAGGCTTGGGGCCCACCGGCTTGGATGCCATGGTGGCAGTGGCCAGGGGCAGGATCCCCTCTCGGGTAGGTCACCTTGGGCCGCAGACCGCCAGGGGGGTGGCGGCAAGGACTCGGGGCGAGAGCCAGACAGAAGGAGGGGCTCAAAAAGGGCAGCAGGCAAAGGGAAACAGAACCCCCAGGTGACACAACAGGACGAGGTGGCATCACCAGAGGAGGCAGAACAAGGGGGAAGAGCGGCCCCTGGGGCCAGCAAGGCGGGGGAAGTTGGGGCGAGGGCACAGACCCTAAAGGGAAGCCGGCCAGCGCATACCTGCGCCCCTCCCCCAGCGATCCTCCCACAACCACAAAGCTCCTAGGTTTGGCCAATCTCATCCCGCTAGCCGTGAAAGAGAGGATATGGAGGAAGGAGTTTGTAGAAATCTTCTCCCTGCTAGAGGTATGCCAGGCAGGCTTAGACCTGACAGTACAGGACAAGAAAGACTATGATAGGAGGGAGCGGCGCAAACCCAGGGTAGAGAGAACAATTGAGAATTGGTTAAAAGCATTCAGGACCCTGGCTTGCGTTTTTGTGGAAAAGTTCCCCCAGAGCGCGGCGGCACTCATTTTGTACGAGCAAAAGGTGCATGAGGTGCAGTTGAAGTATCAGGGGGAGGAATGGTTGAAATACGACGAGAGTTTCAGGGAGAAGATGCAAACATGGCCAGTGATTGAGTGGAACTGGCAGGACATGGAGGGTTTCTCAACACATGGTGGCTGCCAGGGAAGGCGTCGGCTCCAAGGACAGCAATTTTCGCTCCTACGGGAGTAAGGGCAAATATGAAGGACAAGGTTTCAAGGGGAAGAGCCAGGGAACCACCAAATCTGGGAAACCCTGTTGGAAATTTAACAAAGATGATTGCAAATGGGGGGCAGGATGTCGGTTCAAACATGCGTGCGGGTCTTGCGGGGGGAACCACCCTGCAAGCAAGGCCAGGGAGCTGGAGTGGGCAAAGATAGAACAGGTACAAAGAAGTAGCGAGCGGCCCCCCTCGGTCGGGGAGCCAGGGGCCAAGGGCAGGGGACAGCTGCTTCCAACCCCGATTAAAACCAGCAGGCTGGTTTATCTATTAGGTCAGTATCTTGAGGCAAGAGACAGACCGAAGTTGGCAGAGGGTTTCACGCACGGTTTCATAATACCCTACAAAGGTCCCAGAGGGGCTCAAGAGAGCCGGAACCTGAAGTTGGTGAGGGAAAACCCAAACATAGCACGGGACAAGGTGGACAAGGAAATCCAGCAGGGGCGGGTGGCCGGCCCGTTCAACTTTCCCCCGCTGGAGAACTTAATGGTCTCCCCACTAGGAGTGGTACCCAAGAAGGAGGAAGGGAAGTTCAGGCTGATACACCATCTGTCCCACCCGCAAGGGCAGTCCGTTAACGACTGGCTGGAACAGGAAGATTGCTCAGTAGCATATGCATCGGTAGACGACGCAGTAGACCTGATACGGCAGGAAGGGAGGGGAGCCCTACTAGCCAAAACAGATATTGAGTCAGCTTTCCGACTCCTGCCTGTCCACCCAGATAGCTACCACTTGCTAGGTTTCCAGCTAGACGGGAAATATTACTACGACAAATGCTTGCCAATGGGGTGTTCAATATCGTGTGCATATTTTGAGGCATTTAGCAGTTTCCTAGAGTGGGAATTAGGGAGACAGGCCCCGCAAGGGGGTCCATTTCTTAGATGATTTCCTGTTCGTAGGCAAAGCAAACACTGGTGATTGCGCCCTCCTCCTGCAGAGTTTCACAACACTGGCACGGGAACTAGAGGTGCCGCTAGCACTAGACAGAGGGCCCCACCACGAAACTGTCCTTCCTAGGGATAGAATTAGACACGATTGCAGGGACATGCAGATTGCCAGCTAACAAGGTAGCAGAGCTCAAGGAGTTCATGGGCAGGCTGGGGCTCCAAAAGAAGGCTTCACTAGGTGAGGTGCAGCAATTGCTGGGGAAACTGAACTTCGCCTCAAGGGTGATCCCAGCGGGGCAAGCATTTGCGAGAAGGCTGGCATGGCTGACCAGGGGCATGACACAAAAACACCACAGGGTCCGCTTAACACAATGGGTAAAAGCGGATCTAGAACAGTGGGAATCCTTCCTGTCCGATTTCAATGGCATCCTAATGTGGCGCGAGCCATGGGTACCACCGAGCCAACTCGAGCTGTACACGTACGCAGCAGGGGGCCTCGGGTTCGGGGCCATCTTAGGGATAGCGTGGATGGCAGGGGCATGGCCAGAGGCCTGGGCACAAGCAGGGGCCACAGCGAACATTTCGCTACTGGAGCTATTCCCCATAGTGATGGCTTTTCACATTTGGGCAGAGCAACTAGCAAACAGGCAGATAACTCTGTGGTCTGACAACCACGCAGTAGTACAGGCTATCAATACGGGGACGGCGAAATGCGCGGCTGTGGTCGGCCTGTTGCGAAGGTTGATCCAATGCCAACTGAGGGCGAATATAGCGCTTAGGGCACGACACGTCCCAGGAATAGACAACTCAGTTGCGGATGCCATTTCTCGTTTTCAGTGGGCAAGATTCTGAGACCTCGCTCCAAATGCAGACCAAGGGATGACCCCGGTGCCGGAGAAAGTGTGGGCATGGGTAGAGTTGGTTTAGAAGTGATGCTGGAACATGCACTGGCCCTAAAGACAATGCACCGCTACCGTAAGTGCTGGGCAACATTTACTGCAGCTACTGGGTTAACGAACGACCAGCCGGCGGGGCAGAGCGATGTCATGGGTTTCATAGATTGGGCTTTTAGAGCAGGTAGGACAAAATCTTGGGCCCAGACCCACTTGAGCGCGGTGGCATACTACACAAAAATGGCGTCGGGGCAGGACCCCACCAGGGGTTTTCACTGCAGGATGGCATTGAAAGGGTGGGGTAGAATGCAACATGCAAGTCGAGACACAAGAAGGCCCATTCATTTCCAAATACTGCAGCACATGGTAGGGGCTCTGAGGGAGGTGTGCTCATCAGTGAGCGAGGCCATACTTTTCAGGGCAGCTTTCGCGCTAGCTTTCTTTGGGGCTTACAGAGTGAGCGAGCTGGGGTGCCAGCCACAAGGGACGCAGGGACAGCATGCATACACCGAACCGACGTTATGTTCGGGGAGGGCCACATGGACATCCGGCTGCGGAGGTCAAAGACAGACCAAGTGGGTAAAGGGAGGTGGACCAGACTACATTGCATAAGGGAAAAATCATGCTGCCCGGTATGCCTAGTGCGGAAATACATGACAACCGTGAATGCTAGAGATGGGCCGCTCTTCAGGCATGAAGAGGGAACATTCCTTAGCTGTTTCCAATTTATAGCAGTAATGAGGAAAGCTTTGGGTGCGGCAGGGCTTCAACCCAGGGCATTTGGATCCCATCCATTTTGGATCGGGACGCAACCACGGCGACGGGACTGGGCATGGGTAGCAAGCAAATCAAGGGGATTGGGCGTTGGGCATCTTGCGCGTTTAAACGTTACATACGCCCCACCGCATTCTGATCCCGGATTTTTTCCTCCCTCCACCCCCCCCCCCCCCTTTATAGGTTCAACCACGCGGCGCAGGACAGTGTGGTTCTTGGGGCACTCCTATGTCACACGGGCACAACAGTGGGTGGCGGCCAGACGCGAATTCGGCGGGGTCTGGCTGCGGGACACCAAGGTGGTCTGGATGGGTCGGTCCGGGATGAAATGGGACCAACTGCTACCCGCAGTGCAAGAAGCGCTAGGAAGAGGTGGCAAACCGGACGCGGTGTTAGTCCACCTGGGAGGTAACGACCTGGCCTCACTGCGCAGGAGGGCCCTGCTAATGAAAATGCAGGCGGACTTAGCTGCGTTGGCAAAACTGGTGCGCCCCACCGAAATAATCTTCTCTGAGATAATAGTGCGGAAGTCCTGGAGAAGGGCGATAGACCTGGGGGCCGTGGAGAGATCCAGACTCAAGTTAAACATCACTATGACAAAGATATGTAGGGCCAACGGCTGGGGATTCGTAAGGCAGGGCTTCATAAATCTTAGGGCGCCAGGCTATCACCTGGAGGATGGCGTGCACCTAACAGGGGTGGGGATGGATATGTTTCTGCTAAACATCGTAGGAGTGTTAGAGCAAATGGGTTTCTCATAGGCTATGGGAGAGTGTAGGGGAGCAAGTGGGGAGGTCCTTCCGATCGGGGAGACCGTAGGTAGCGTGGCGGAAAACAACCTAGAAGGAGAGGAAAGGAAGAGAAATTGATAGAAATAGATGGAAGGCTCCCGCAGTGCCCTTGGGATGCCTCACGGCAGGGACACTGAGGGAGCAAGCAGTAGCCGGTGGCCACGGAAAGAGTAGATGGAAGGCTCCCGCAGGGCCCTTGGGATGCCTCACGGCAGGGGTACCAAAGGAGCGAAAGGTAGAACTCAGCCGCAGGCTGGATAGATGAGGTGCTCACAAGGGGTCCTTGGGATGCTACACGGCAGGGACCCGGAAGAGCAGGGAGGGGCCAAGATGGTACTGAAGACAAGCGGGACGGCACTTGTGGCCCGGGCAAGTCCGGAGGGACACCCACCAAGTCGGTAGCAGGTTGAAGCCTAACCCCTTGGCAACAGTGGCTGTGGTTGGGGCCCCTCCGGAAGGTGATCTGTCTGAGACCAGAGAACAACCAAAAATGGACTAAAGGGCCACTATGGCAAATCGTTAAGCGAAGAACAAATGTTATGTATAACCATGAGGAACAAATGTATAAAATGTTAAGTGTTTAATAAACTGCGACCTTTTTTGGCACCAAGCAAGTTGTCCCTGATATGTGTAAAGGTCAAAGGGGCGCAGTTGGAGAATGACTAAGGGAGGGGAGGCAACTCGCCGCCTGGGAGGGGTTTCTATATTGTACAGTTCCAACCTGAATTTATCTTATTTATTTTGCGAAATAATTACAGTTTTCCTTCTCTCTCCAGAATAATCATGTCGGCCAATGTTTATGCTGTATCAGCATTTCAGTTTCAGTTAACCCTCTTTGCACCTTTGACAGGTTAAGTATGAACGTTTCCCCAGCCTTCCTCTGTTCCTGGAATCAACCAGCTTACCCTTGCTACACATGGTGCCCCCTACACGCTCTCTTTTCCACCTCCTTGGTTATTGATCTTGCCTGACCTGTTCATTTCGAGTGCACCCATCCTTGACTGCCTGTAAACACACTACAAATCAAGGAAAATAGGCGGCTTTGGGGGCTATAGTGATGGAGAGGAAACTACACTTAAACTTTAGTGACGTTGAGAAAACTGAAAACAACACTTTGAGAGAAAATTCATAAACGTGCATCAACTACACATTCACGAAACATGACATAAGAGAATTTGTTACTGCATCCTAAAAGCATGCAGAAAGTGTAGCCTTTATTGATATTTTTCATATAAATAATATAGATTGTGATATTCTAATGGACAAAGTATTTTCACTAACGTGTACTAGAAATGTGTACATGGCGAACTCTCACGTTAGCCATTCAAGCCATCAATAGCAATATTAATCCTGCTTGATTGATCTGGTCCCACTGCTTTCAAAGCTCAGACGTGCTTTTTAAGGGCCAGAGTCAATGTGGAGGCATCTTTTTAGTCTGTGTGGCATATCATAGCGGTCCTCAGCTCTAAATACAAAAATGCCAAAGTATTCATCACACCTCCCAGCTCCATTAAAACAAAATAGTTTTGCACTGTGTGTAATGAATTGCAGTGGCACCTCCGGCACAGTTCAGTATCGAGAGAAACTGATCCTCAAGTGCTTCGTTAAGGGACAGCCTGTAATAAAAAGGTTTTACCACAATTCTTTTTTTTTTTCAAACGTGTTTTTTATTAGCACTTAATCATTTTGTTACAACGTAAGTCAATAATGGTACAGCATGAAGAGGTTTGTATCGTGTTCATGCAGAAGACAGTAGAGTGAAAGACACCAATTCTACCGGTGCCTAGCCCCAATCACACAAGAACCTAATAAGATAGTTTTCTCATGACATGGCTAGCAAACTCATATTGCGTCCTAGTAAGGCCTTCACTCATCTGTCTTTCTTTTGCGACAGCCGTATTCTCAAACCTCCCAACGGGGAAGGTAGTCTCTACCAGGAGTTCAAGATCCCCAAGGGGATTACTGAATTAACTAAAACATAAACAAAAACAACCCCCCCCCTCTTCCCTCCCCCCACCCATCCCCTTACTGGTGGTGGCTGCCTAATTAGTGCGTCTCAGCCGACATGTCATTCTCAGGTCTTGTTATACTTGAAATAAGTGCATTGCTCTAAGGGAGGGAGGACATACCGCCGACGGTAACCCCTTCGTGAGGAAAGCAACCAGGGGCCCCCATCTGTATTCAAAGTTTTTATAATCATCTCTAAAGATGTCAGCCATCCGTTCTAAACTTAGGAGTTTCCATAGTCTGGAGTGCCACAGTGAAATTGCAGGTGCCTCTTTTTTCTTCCAGGCGGCCGCGATCGCCACTTTCGCGGCCCCAATACATGTCCACATGATGGCCTTATCAGCCTTGGTTTGGTGCTTAAGTGATGGATCACGCAAACCCAGGAGGACTTCTGCCATAGTGGTCGGTATGGGATAACCTAGTATGTCTTTGATTTGTGCAAGAATTTCTTCCCAGAAGGGTCTTATCCCAGGGCAGTCCCACCAAATGTGCTGGAAGTCTCCTAGTAGCCCACACCCCCTCCAGCACCTGTCAGACGAGTCAGGGAATATCTTTTTAAGCTTGGCAGGGTAAAGGTACCAGTCCATGGTTTTGAGATGGGCCTCGCGTAATTCCGTGGAATGATTAAACTTCACAATGTCAGACCATAGGCCCTCCCATTCGTTATCGGAAATGGTGCGCTGCGAAATACCCTCCCACATGCTCATATAGCGGGGGCGTGGAGTGTGCAGAGAGGTTAGAAGATAGGAATACAAATAGGAAATCACCCCCTTCATAGAATCTACTTTTTGTACATAGCTTTCAAATTTCGTAAGTGGTCTAGTGGCAGCCTCTTAGACGGAAGGCGTAAGCGCCCAGTGCTTCAATTGAAGGTAGTGGAAGTGTTCAATGTGTTCCACCCCGTAGTCCCTCTTGCAGTTGTCAAAGGTGAGGATGTCATAGTTGTGAAATAGGTGAGTCAGTGCCCTGCACCCTCCCTCTCGCCAATGATCAAAGAGCCCTTCCCGCATGGCCGGGGGAAATGCCAGGTTGTAGTGGATTGGCGTGTAAGGGGACGGAAATGTGGTCCACTGGGTGTTGTGTGAGACAGAGTCCCATGCCTTCAGGGTGGTCCGGGTGGGGGTGCTAAGGTAGGTGTTTTTTGGCCTATCGGTCTTGTGGCGCCAGATGAGATCCCAAATCGACCGACCAGCGACAGCCCTGTCCATATGAAGCCAATGCTTCTCTGATTCCCTTTTGGCCCATTCGGTGACCACCCTCAGTTGGGCTGCTTAATAGTATAATCCGAAATCTGGGAGGCCCACCCCCCCCTCTTTCCTCGGCCGCCTCAGGATTGCATAGGAAAACCGCGCTCGCCCCCCTTGCCAGATAAACTTCAACACCATTGATTTTAATTTGGGGAGAAGGTCTGTGTCTAACTCAATGGGAAGCGCCTGAAAAAGGTAGAGAAGCTTAGGGAGCACCGTCATTTTAATCGCGTGTTTGCGGCCAAGCCAGGATATGAAAAGCGGTTTCCAGCGTGCAAGATCCGTCTGGAGTCGCAGGAGGGCGGATGGGTAATTGGCTTTGTACAGCTCTTCCACTCGTGATGTTAACTGGACCCCCAGATATTGAAGGGGGCGGGTAGTCCATTGTAATGAGGTGCATGGTCGTAGCGTCTCTACCTCAGCCGCTGGGATCGTGAGGTTAAGTATGGAGGATTTCTCCATATTAATTTTAAACCCCGCAACTGTTTCGAAGCGCCTGAGCTCCACTTGGAGTGCAGGGAGAGAAGTGGCTGGCTCTGCAAGGGACAGGAGCACATCGTCCGCAAATAGCTATATCTTGTGTGATTCTCCACTGAAGGGGATACCTCGTATTTCGGGTGATGCCCGGATCGCCACAGCCAGGGGCTCGATACTAAGGGCAAACAGTAGTGGCGAGAGAGGACACCCCTGACGGGTGCCTCTAGTGAGAGAGAGAGAAGGAAGGCGACAGCACCCCATTCACCTGAACTCTCGAGCGGGGTTGAGTATAGTTGGCCCGGACCATGGTGATAAATTTGTCGTCGAACCCAAAATGAGTAAGGGCAGCGAAAAGGAAGGCCCAGTCCACCCTATCGAACGCCTTCTCGGCGTCAAGGCCTACCAGTACCGCCGGGATCTGCTTCTTATTAGCTTTTTCAATTAGGTGGATGATACGTCTGGTGTTATCATGAGTTTGGCGTCCTTTGATGAACCCAGACTGGTCTGGGTGAATGAGGTCCGGCATCAAGTCATTCAGCCTTGCCGCGAGAATGGATGAGTATAATTTGGCATCCAGGTTGAGGAGAGCTATAGGGCGATATGAGGCGCTTTTCTGCGGGTGTTTCCCCTGTTTCGGAATGACTGTTATCACTGCCTCCGCCATCGTGGATGGGACCGTCCCCGTCTCGGCCATGGTGTTAAATAGATGGGTCAGGTGAGGCAAAATATCGGGAGCAAACGTTTTATAGAATTGAGCTGTATAGCCATCCGGGCCTGGGCCTTTGTGCGGTTTGAGAGCTTTAATAGCGAGGGCCACTTCCCCCGAGGTTATGGGGGCCGTGAGCGTGTCATTCCATTCAGATGTAACTTGGGGGAGTGTCTGGGCTCGCAAGTATTCATTTTGCACTTCTATGTCGCGCCGTTCCCCTGTATACAGGGTTCGGTAGAAGGCACCAAAGGTGTCTGCTTTATCAATGTCTCTATTGGTCAGCCCTCCTCCCTCCAGCAGTATGCCTCCTATGTATTCCCTTTCTCTCTTTTCTTTCAGTTGGCGGGCCAGATGTCTACCAATCTTGTTCCCCTGGGAGTAAGATATCTGGCGAAGCTTCAGAAGGGTGTGTTCTGCCCTATTGTTATAAATGGCCCTAAGTTTTCCTCGCAGTGTGGTGAGTATGCGTAGGGAGTCCCTAGTGGGTTGTGTTTTATGGGAAGCTTCTGCCAGTGAGAGCGCCGCCTCTAATTCTATCCTTTCTTGAGTCCTTCTTTTGTTCAGCGCGGAGTTAAGCGCGATGCAGCGCCCTCGAAAGACTGCCTTAAAGGCATCCCAAGTATTGAACTCTGAGGTGTCTGAGATCGCGTTCTGGGCAAAAAAATCCCTGATCGTGTCTCTGAGTTCCGTGCACAGCCCATTTTCTCTCGTAAGAGAAGCCGGGAAATACCATTTGGGGGTTGTAGCCGCCTGCGGGCTCCAGGAGAGACATATCGAGACCAGGCTATGGTCCGATATTGAAATCGGAAAGATCTTCGCCTCCCGCAGAGACCCCACTAAATGTTGGCTGATGAATATGTAATCGAGTCTAGAGTACGTGCGGTGCACGTGCGAGTAGAAGGTGTAATCCCTTGACTGGGGATAAAGAGTCCTCCATGTGTCCCTAAGGCCCATATCGTGAATCTGTTGTCTAACCTCCCTGGTAAAGCCGCTGGATTCGTGTCTGTGGGGGTGTGTGCTGTCAAGATCTGCTTGCCAGGTTAAGTTGAAATCGCCTAGGAGAAGTGTCGGCCCCTCCGCAAATCCCTGTATTTTCCCCAGAAGTAGCTGCAGGAAGGGTGTTTGACCCGTGTTCGGTGCGTAGGTCGAAATGAAAGTGCAAAGTTTACCCTTCAGTATGCCTTTGACCATTACCCAGCGGCCCTCTGTCTGATTTAGTGGCAGTAGGTTGAAATGTCGTAGAGGTATGGAAAAGAAGCGCCGTCCCCCGGTGTTTAGTAAGCGCAGAGGCTCTATAGATCAGGGGGTATTGAGGGTGGCGAAAGCGAGTCTCCTCTGCGCGTGAAAGATGTGTCTCCTGCAGCGCCACAATATCTAAATGATGATCAGTGATGTATTTCCAGACCTTCTGGCGTTTCTGTGGTGAATTAAGGCCCTTTACATTCCAGGATCCTAGTGTAATTACCATCGGTTCCTTGCATCCCCCCTCCGCCCTCTAGAAAACCGTTGGATATCCTTCATGTCCCCTGCACCGCAGCTCCTGCCGCGCCTGGACCTGAGATAGCTACCCTGTATAGAGACGAACCCGTGGCACCTATCTGCGTGTGTAGTTGCATTAAAAAAAACACCACCAGTCTCCCTCCCACCCGTCCCCCCTTCCCAACAAAAGAAACAGCGTTACCCTCATGAACAGATGTCGGATTGATGACAGATCTCCGACATTGGGGTGAAGCACCCCATTAAACATGTTGGGGGGAGCTGAGGGACCGAGGTCCCCGTCCGCCCCGTACTTATCCAGAAACAATGTTATGTGCCTATACCATGGCATTTACGTATCAAGTTCGGCCCTGGTCACCTCGTCCTTGGGTGGCCTACCGTAGTCGCCGGTCCCCCAGGTATCCCGAGGTCCGCCTGTTCTGGTCTCGGTTATAGTACAGATTGTCCTTGGGGTCTGGCTTCAGGTCCCGGCTCGAGTCACATCTAGGCCTGTCCTCGTACCCCACCCTCACTCGCTCCAGCGACAGAGGGTGGCGCTTGCCGCTGCTCCCGGCCTCCACAGTGTCTTGGCATTATTGTTAGGGAGGGTCCATGTGATCAACGTGGCAGGGTTCAGTAGGAGTGGCCTCCCCTCCATAGGGCCTTAGTTATGGCCCGTGGTGTTCAAGTTGTTCTGGGGGGGTCCGTTCCCGGAGCGAGACCCCTCCTAAATAGGAAATTGCAGGTCACCAGGCCTCACCTACGATTTCTCCTCCGGCCTGCGGTCCATGAGCTCATCTGAGGGCTGGCCCCCGTCTGATCTCGTGCCTTGTGTCCTGCCTCGCCAGTATCCTCGAAGGGGAGGCCCAGAAGATCCAGTCCCTCCCGCAGGTCTGAAATGTGTCGTGGCTTGTTTTTATATTCGAACGCCAGCCCAAATGGATATGTCCAGCGATAGCGAACCTGATCCGCCCTTAATTTCAGCGTGATGGGCCTAAACGCCTGTCTCCTGGCCAACGTGGCCGGTGTTAGGTCCTGAAAGATGGTGCATGAGTGGTCTTGGAAAGAGACCGTACCTTTTTTCCTGGCTGCGAGTAGTACTGCTTCCTTAACTTTATAGGAATGGAATTTCGCCAGCACATCTCTCTGTCTTTTCTTGTCTACAGTCGGCTGGCCTCCAACGCGGTGAACCCTGTCGAGCTTTATCTTTAGGGTGGTTGGACTCAGAACCTCGGCAAACAACCCCTCCAGATCTGTCCCCTCCGCTCCCTCCTCCAGGTCACGGAGTCGAAGGTTCTCTCTCCGGGCCCTATTTTCTAAATCCTCCGCCTTTAATTGCGCTTGGTGCCATTGCTCTTGGAGGGTATGAATGTCTTCCCGCATGGCAGCTGTGTGCTTATCAATATCCTGGGTTTGGGTTTCCAGGTCTAGGACCCTAGTGCCGACAGAGTCAACATCTTGCTGGAGAGAAGCGAGCCTGCCGGTGAGGTCAGCTTTTAGTTGGTCTATTGATGCCTTGAGGTCCTGCCCCAATTCAGCCCTCAATTCCGTCTTGAATTCCCGCAAAGTTGCCAAGAGATCCTCTTTAGTGAGAGCTATGGTGCTCGTCCCCCCGTCACTACTCGAGGGCTGGCTCTTGTCTGCTGGTGGGAAGAAATCTGACACCCTGTTCGTGGCCTTGCACGACGGCTTCTTTGGTGGCATAGGGGCCGGTCCCACGTTCTGTGGCAGCCGTGATAAAGGGGTGGTGTACCAGGCGACTCGTGATGTCCCCCCCCTGGGAGGGTATGTGGCTGGATTGCCCTTCTGTTGATGCGTCCCACCAGTAGTGAGTGGATGGTGACCCTTGTAGTCCAGGCCCAAAATGCAGCGCTCTCCCTCAGGGCGTGTGGGGGCCTGTGCCGCCCCTCTCCACGCAGGAAACGGCCCGTGCTGCCCTCGTGGTTCCCTTTAGCGAGGTGGAAGCAGCAGTGATGGGGGGGGGAAGTCCCTCTCAGTTATCGGCGCTCGCCCAGGGCCGCCATCTTAGGGTCAGGCAGAGTAGGGGCCTCGGCGCCAGAGAGGAGTCAGCAGTCCGCGGTGCCCAACATCAGTCAGCGGTGCCCAACATCACACCTCCGGGAGGAACAGCCGCGTCAGGGATGGTCGGCGGTAGCTCCGCTCGACGGACCGTGTCCGCCACGTACCTGCTGCATAACGCTTCGTCTCCCAGCCATTCGGAGCCTCACACGTCGCCGCTGCCACCAGCGCCGGTATCGCACCACATCTCCGGTGTATTTACATCGCAGTCGTCACCGGGCTCCGTAGTGTTCACCTTTGTGCACCGGCCGTCGCTAGTCTATCTCCAGAGTTGCCGCTAACGGAGATCCGCCGCCCCCTCTGGAACGAGGGCCGCCATTTTGTCGCTCTCCGGCCTCATTCGTGTTGAGCCCCGCAACCAGGCGCCACATGAGGTGTGCCTCCGCCTCAAGGTAGCATTATGTGCCCTCTGCTTTCCGGTGGCCACCTGTGCCGTCAGGGTCGATTTTCAGGTGGCATAGGTTGCGATCGAGGCACGAGACTGCAGCGCGGACCGGGAGCCGAGACGAGCTACGTCCGTCCGGCCATCTTGCCCGGCCACGCCCCCCTTTACCACAATTTTAATGAAGTGGGTGTCTAGTTATTAAGGGTCTCCTACACAGAGCAAGTTGTGTCCAAGATGCTGTCTAAGGAGAGCATAGACACTATAGGCCACATGTACGACCGTCCGGGTTTGCGACTCGCAATTTGCGAGTGACAAAACCTGATGTACAACAGTGTCTTGGACACTTTGATTCTCAAATGGGTAGTAATGGACCTGCCTCATTAATATTCAGGAGGCAGGCCGCAATTTGCAACCCATTGGGAATGGCCGGCACTCACAGGGATGGTGGTATGCTGGGGTCAGCAAACCACCCACCATGTGTGTGACTGCTTTTTAAATAAAGCTGTGTTTTTTTTTTTGTTGGAAATGCAGCCTGTTTTCCTTACAGGAAAACCTGATGCATTTCAAAAACAAAAATGAAAAGCTTTCTTTTAATTTTTTTTTTTTTTTTTTTGAGTGAGCAGTGGTCCGCAGAATGACTGTTCTGAATTTTTTTTTGTCGTCCCCATTTTCAAAGGGGAGGGGCTTTCCTTGGGACCACTTCCTGTTTGCGAATGGCTTACCACCAATTTGAAATTGGTGGTAATCTGTGAATGTTTTGCGACTGCATTCCCGGTTGCAAAACAGTCATACATACCAGTGCGACTCGCTATTAGGAAGGAACACCCTTACATGCCCCTTCCTAATAGCCACTTGCAAACCCTATTTTGCGAGTCGGTAATAGGTCACTCACTCGCAAAATAGGGTTGGTACTTAGAGAAATGCATTTTACCGGTCGAAAATGGCCTGATGGGCCATTTGCGACTGAAAAAATGCATCATACATCTGGCCCTGTGCTTTTCAGATTGCGTTGTAGGGATTTAAAGGACGAAGAGACACTACGTGTCTTCCGACCCACACACACAGCCAGAAGTTGACCATATTCCGCTCTGCTAAGCATGCTGTGAAGCAGGTTACACGTGCCGTCAGCTGTTATTTATTGCAATGCTTGAACTCCAGAGTCCCTCCCCCGCAGGGTCAGTACAGTGGTTTTTACACACATAGCAACAGTGCTGGCAGCTTCAGGATGTCTTGCTGATGGCGAGTTTCCTGGGAGCTGTAGCCCCATGCACAGCTCAGGTGGTACCGGTGGGGTCCATTTCAGCTCTACATATCTGCATGCAGTGTACCCGAAGAGAATATCCCGAAGCTGAATCCCAGCTATCAAGCACAAGTCCAAAGGGGGATAAATTGGTCCATTCATAGTGCTGAAAGGTTGAAAGGGTCGATACTGGTACCGGGGACTCAGTGCACCCAGAGAAGAACTACTCTACTACTGTGTTGTAGGGTTAATCTTGGGAGAGCATGGAAGGGGATGATTATTAACCTATGGTAGATGCTCAAACCTGCATGAGAAAAGATGGTACTGTTATCAGTGCAGTCGGGTTGCCAGAGTTTCACTGGACTGTGACACATTCTCATGTCACTGAAAATGCAGATTACTCAATCCATGTTTTTAGTTGCTCTGAGGGGAACTGAGAGCCTTACTCGCATTATCCGTGCTCAGTCTTCTGTTCAAATTTTAGGCAAGGGGCACAGAGTGGTATCTTTGATCCTCAGAGCGTGTGAAGTCCTGATGCATACGCTGTCTGCCCACAGCTGATTCGCATGGCAAACCCGGAGTCTAGAATGTTTAAAAAATGTGCTATTCTCACCTGCGATGCATGGCGCTTGGCTGGGTTGTCGTCTGCGTCATTGCCTCTTGCCTGCTTTTCGAGGATGTCAATTAAGAGTCCAGGAGGGCCACCGCCCCTCTAGCATGGCCATGACCACTGGGACTACTCTGTGAGGTAGGAGGTGGCCCCAGCTGCGTCTGACGCTGGTGCCCTCTCCAGCAAAAGCCTCAGGATGCAAGATCTTGTACTGTTCCTAGTCACCCCCCACCCTCTCCGTTACAGGTAAAGGGAAAGCGAGTACTGGATTAAATATATATTTTATAATAAAGGTATCGAGAACTCTAGCAGGCGCCGGATTCGAGCATGTTTGCCATCTATTACTTGAATTCGTCCTTGGGGGAGAACCCAAGTATCTGTGCATGTAGAAAACCTTAAAAGCAGAGTGATTTGTGATGGCCTTAAAGTAGACCATTGAACTGATGGTAGCAAATAAAGACATAGACAAGGATCATGCTCCACTGATGATTGGACTCGGGCTACTTTCCAATCCAGTACTTTCTCTGTGAATTCTAAAGTGCTCTGAAGTAACTGAGGTGGCACAGCACTCTATAAAAACAACTACATTAATTCTCTCCGTTCCCGGTATGTTCAATACTGTAGTAACTCCAGCTGCAAGAATACAAATCTGAAGCTCATGGTCCTTGTTCAGAACCCAGGCGTTTTACTAAGTATTCCTAGAACTTTCTCTCCGGAAGTGGAAATGTGGTAGTTTATGAAGCAGTCACCCTAGCTGCAGACATTTATATGGTTTGTCCAGCAAACAAATCTTCATTTGGTTTTATCCGAAATAAATTCTTTTGGCTTCAAATTTAGGTGGGATTACAATCCAGGTTGCCTGTAATTCTTTTTCTCTGTGCGCCACATCTAAATGCATGTATGGATGCTTCCCTAGGTTGCTTGCATATTTTATTTTTATTTTGCGGTTTTAACATTGTGGACTTTGCCCAAAGGCATTAGTGCACTTTACAAGAGAGATAAAAGTAAGCTCTGCTTAACAAAGATCATAAAACAACAAATTTGCACCAGGAAGACCAGGAAACACACAGATCACACCAGCAAGGACGTTACAGGTTAAGAAGTGATTCGCTAACCTTCATAGTAAATCAGCTGCAAGTAACTAAGAGAGCAGAGAGAACAAACATTTCATGACTGGTTAAGACCGTATAGGAGAAGCGTCAATCCCCACTTTAACCGCTTTCGAATGTTAACAGACAAGAGGTTGTACGAAGGCTTGGTGGGTGCGAGTTCCAAGGCTTTGGTTCACTACCAGACAATGCCTGTGTCATGCAGTGTTCTCACCTGAAAATCAGAAGTTTGAGCAGAAGGGACTCCTTGTTTTTTTGATGCTTGTTGAGCTCCACGGACTTTCAGTTTTCCAACCTGGTACGATGGAGTGGAGATGTATAGGACTTTGAGTAAAATGCATGCAGCCTTAAATTGGGCTCTTGCATCAATGGGAAGCCATTGCAGGCAACGTTCTCTTGAATAATTTTTGTCTGTGCGGAAAGGGAATTTTTGTGTACACCCTTGGTTCGCGCTGTGCGCAACTCCGATTTAAGCTTGCTATTTTATGGGGTGATTTGGAGGAATTACTGCTTGGTAAATTTGCGAAAACTTGGTGCTACCAGGTATATTTTAAAGCATATTTATCCACTTTATTTGTAAAAAGTCATATTTTGGAGGGAGTTGTGAATTGGAGCTCGTGACATCATCCAGTACTCCACTGTCCACTTATACTTTATCAAACAGGCAATATAAGGCCCATCAAATTGAAAGATTCCAGAGAACGCCCATTAGAATTCTTGTGACAGAATAATATCTGCATCGGAATTGCTAGGCCGCAGAATGGTTCATTTCTGAGCTGCTGCTTTACCCATAAGAGTTAATGTGCCCACAGAGCATGTTAAACCCTGCTCCACCATCAGTTCTAGTGATCATAACGCCTGCCCTGCAGTTAAGTATGCCTTAGAATACCTGCCTCCCAGGAATTGTGGGTAGAGACAGTGAACCTGAAATGTGGGCTCTATGGTCCACCAGTCTCACACTGAGATGCAGCAGATGAGAAGCATCAAATTCCTGTCCAGAATACCTTTCATCACTTAATAAAGGGATGTATTCTCTGTTTCCTTCACTTTTTCCCTCGTCCACTTTCTCAATCTGCTTGTTATGCCCTCCAACTTCTCTGTCCTTTTGTCTCTGACTTCATTATTGGTTTCCTTCCTTCTATAGCTCCTAGTTCATATATATCTTTCTCCCACCCACAGTTTCTATATCACTCTCTCTTACTTATGCTCATTCTATCTCACGCTAACTCAGTCACTATCCCTCAGTCCCTAACATTTTCAACCATGTTATTGCTCTGTTTTTCCCACTAACTCTTTGTCTCCAAAATTAACTCTCTTGCTCAGAAACTCAGTCTGTTGTGTCCCCTCGCACCTTCGCTCTTTCTTCCTCTTTCTGTCACTTCCTGCAAAGTGGCCCGGCAACTTTGCAATAAATAATAGGCATTATACGTCCATGAAATGTGACATTTTGACATTTAAACTTTGCACAATATACAGTACAAGGATTAAACTGTGTTATGATCAAATATCATAGCTTGTCCTCCAGACGAAAGCTAAGTCGGAGTGAAATATAATTTGCAGATAGAAATACTATGTAGGATGCTGGTTGGAAGCTGATGTCTTTGAAAAACCTAAAAGTGGCCAAAATGTCAAGCAGGCTGTCATTTGTTTCGTGCGCCTAAACAGAGTGCACTCAGTGACAGGAACTACAATCTTTAGTTTTAATGTGCGATTAAGCAACTTCATTGAATGAAAACTAAGTGCCGCAAGCCCCCCCGCCCCTTGATCTTATGACGGTGTTAGCGTTTCCCAGTTTATACGAGGGTGTTTGCCAGTTCATATGGTCATAATAAATTTAAGATTGCTTAAGAAATGCCCTGTTCGAGGGGTCGGGATGTTGTATTTGGGCAAAACAGTCATTTTCATATGGCAATTCTTCCATATAAGAAGAGTTTGATCCATTTTTGAACTTGTTCGGTGTGCGTAATGGCGGTGCCATATTTTTGAGTGATGACAGCACTTGCGTCTTGATTGACCCAGATGCCTAGATATTTAACAGAAGATTCACACCATGGAAGAGGGTAGTCGAATGTGCAAATCCACGTGGCTATCATAAGGGGGAAAATGTTGGATTTCTTCCAATTAATAGTGATCCCAAGTAAGGCCCTGAATAGTGTGAACTCGTGGACAACTTTCCCGAAGCTCTTTTCTGAATCACTCAAGTGCTATATCGTCTGCATATAGTGATGCTATTATATTCCGAGAAAAAAAGGCCAGTCCCCGACGTCCATGCAACTGCAAAAGGCTCAGACGCCAGGGCGTACAGGAGTAGAGACAGGGGGCATCCCGGTCGCGTCCTGTGTCCAACGGGAATGGGTCAGACACAAGTCCATTATGTCCCACTCTAGCAGTGGGAGCATTGTAAAGCAGTTCTATCAAACGGTTGAACTTGGGAGGCATTCCCTTGGTACTTGACCCCACGAAAAGTTATTGCCACTCTAGCCAATCACATGCCTCGGGGCGTCTAAGATGACCGCCACTGCTTCCTGGTCTAGCTCTAGCTGGTGTAATAGTGCAAATAGCGTCCTTAAGGTGTGCAACCTAGATAAAGCCATCCTGTTCTGGGAGGACCAGGTGAGGTAATCGCAACATCAGTCGATTGTCTATTGTTTTAGCAAAGCGCTTCATTGTCGCTTTAGTTTTCCTTCAATTTTAAGTAGCTTATTAGTTTCTGCATGAAAAAATCTATGATGTGACATTAAAATGAGCTGATGTTTGTCTCTGTGCTTCAGCAGAGCCTGAGCCTGCTGAGTTCCCCTCTTGCCAGTTATTCTCATGCTGGGACCCAGTAGCAGGCGGGTTCACCAGCATCCTCTGGAGTGGTCCCCAGTTGACAAAGCTTCTGCCCATTCAGATGATGTATCATGATGATCTGCACCTTGGGATGCTGTTGTTCCCCCACCAAACTACATGAGTCCAGATTCATATAAAGCATTACTTTAATCTCCTGGCTGGGAAGTAAGCCCAGACACTGACATCCACCCATCATCCCTGGGCTTAGCCGCCCATCAAGAGAGACTGAGAAGCTCTGCATGTCAGTTAACATGTTAGCCAAGAAATTAACCGATACGAAGCACTTTACTTTCTAAAGACCTATATATAAGTAAGGTGAATAGGCTGATAGAGCCACCATTGATATAGTGTACAATAGTTGTTTTTGCTAATCAATTATTGGTGTGAATACTTAACTCAGTCAGCAATTGAAAAACAACCATTGGCAAAGCCAAGAGCTGTTGCCTTTTGGCTTTGCCAGCATAGATCTTTTATCCTTGCCATTACATTATTTTTCTGATGCCTTGCAGAATTGGCATTGCCATGCCCAGTGAGCTTCCCTATGTTCCCCCCGCTGCCCCTATGACTTCATGGCAGCTTGCGTCCCTGAGGGTGCTAATCACGAATGCTTGGAGATTTGTGAGCATATCGGAGCGTTGGGATTACCACACAGCCCCAGTTTGTTGTGCCACAACCTGGACCTGCAGGTAGACTATTGCATTCTGCCAATACCCTGAGTGTTGGGATTATAGAGAAGCCGCTAACCATGAAGGACTCTGCCTGTGCCCCCCAGCTGTAGACTTGCGGCGGCCTGCTGCAGGCCTGCCCCTGCTGTAGGCTGACTCCTGCGGGCATCAGGCACTCAGACCAGCCCTTCCAGGCTATTTGTGACCTACCCCCGACTAGAGACGCAGGACGCAGCAGCTCATCCTGCACTTCCTGTCCTGAGGCCATCTTCAGTGAGGATTAAACTGAACTGATTATTGTGGTGAGTCCTAAGTCATGCACTTCTCCTCACGAAACCACCGCCCACAAGAAATGTCATGGTGAAGATAAGGGATAGCCGCCATTTTCTTTTTGTGGCTGTTTTACTCTTTTAGCCGTTTTCCTCTGGGATCCTGTAGAAAAAGTTGAACAGCCACAGAGAGAGGGCTGCAACACTCCTACTCCGGCTTCATGTATCCTACCACCTCTGCATTACTGTCCTTTCAGCTATGCTGAATTGTTTGATTCGCTCCACAATACGCACTTTCATGTTACTGCCTACACTAATCTCTGAGCCTTATATTTTCTCCCTTTCCTGCAGCCTAAGCTCAGTCCTTCCTGCCCACTGTACATGGCTATTGCCAGTCATGCAACATAAACTGTGGGTACGAGATTAGGGCACAGTCTTTTGAGCTTTTTTGCAGCATTTACCACCCACAAATATGAACCCAAATACATCTTCATCCCCTCACATGTCGACAAATAATCGAAACACAACAAGCCACTAGATAATAGTATTCTGTACTCCATTTGTCGTCGGTGGATCTTTAATTGAGGATCTCTTGATCATAACGCCTCAGACAGCCTCCCTGGCCTGATGACTGTAAGGTCGCTTCAGTAGATCTTATGTGCCATCCTCCACATCTCTGAGGGCATATAATTCCATAGGAACTCTGCAGCTCTGGCAGTGGGCCTTGTCCCAAGGCACCATTGTGGCTTTAAAATAAACCACCCTATTAGCCGTAGCCTGCCCATAATAATCTCACTTCTTCCACTGCTGAGTCTACTTCTTCTATACCTCTTTTATAGGAGAGTCTCTGTTCATACACCTCCTGGAAACTTTTTCAACAGGGAATATGGTATGCTTTCTAATGCGAATGCAGTCGAGTGTTCTGCACAGGCATTATTGGCATGCTACTAGAAATCACAGAATAGACCCTACATTAGCACCCACTTAATATTCATATTTTAGCTGGCATTACCTCTCCTAAAAGCTTTAGTGATTCACCATCCGAGTCCTATTGTCATATTCATATTCTGCATCATTCATGAACAAGCCAGGGCTTCACCCTTTGTGCCGTTGAATCTAATGTCGCTATAATGCAGAGAGGGGAAGATATACTCCATGCAAAGCTACATCCTAGCTTCCCCCAGTCCCAGCATGCCACATTAGCTGTCAGCTGAAATATACAAAAAAGTGATGGAGGGAATGCTTGAATTAATGTCGGCCACTGGTAGTTGCTCGGGCCACATCCCAGTCGGTCGTTATTTTGCACACCATGCCACCTAGTTTTCAACCCAGCCATATGCAGATCACTATCTGCCCTGCTCCAGTAGGAACTGTCCAGCCCCAATTGCCACGCCATGTCCTCCCTGAACTGGAACACAAGCAACTCAAGACCTGTTTTGCCCTTATAAAGGACCATCACCGCATATAGCTTGGTCTCAGTGGCACAGTCCGTACGGGACCCATGTCTGGGCAAACCCGTCCCAAGGTGTCGCCCTGAAGTATACAGAAAAGTGATGCTTGAATTACTTTAGTCTTTAGCTGCCAATCTCTCCATGTAAAGATTGAGTTTTCTGCTAAGCCGTCCAAATGTCACCTTGTCTGGCTGCTCCATTGTATCCCCCCTGCTTTGCTGGGGCTAGACATTTAACATTTTGCTATTTTGGGCATCGGCCATCTTTTGAGTAGAAGTGCAGCACTCTCAGCGTTATAGCTCTTCTTTGCAATCTGTCTGGACTTTGACACCTGTACACGACCTCTACTTTGGTTTCCGCCTATGGGTTGTGCCTTAGTAGTTCTAGCATGCTTTCTGATGTGGAATCGTTACGGAAAAGGGTTCTGAAAATTGAAGGGAAGGATGAAGAAATTTAAAAAAGCTGAAGATTTATGCAGATTAATGAAAGAAAAACTTGACGAGGAGGAATATGCTACTATTGGGCTCAAATCTCAAATTGAAAACCTTCAAAATAGAATGACAGAGCTAGAGACGTTAGAGAGGCTTTCAGTAAAAGTAAAAATGAGTGCACTCAGTTATGTCTTAATCTTAATGAAGAAAAAAGTGTCAAAAAAGTTATCCGCTGACTTGGAGGTCGTTGGGGCAAGAATAAAAGAAATGGAAGCATCTGAAGCTAAAATAGATAAAAGGGAACAACAGTTTGTATCAGAGCTGTAAAAGATAAAATCTTTGACATTGATTTTTGTTAATGAAAGAAAGCAGCTTCTTGAAAAAGAGCGGCAAAATGAGAAGTTGATTCAAGACTTAAAGCAAATATTATACTCTACTACTGACTATGGCCAAGACACCGCTGGGGCCAACTCGCACCAGAGCTGCAGTGCCAGACTGGCTCTACTGTACTATTCTTTGGTAGATATACAGACAGTCTTGTAGTTCTTGGACAAACAGTCCTATTCAGAGACCTAAAGCTGTTGGTTTTCTGTAGGGGTGGGCATAACTCGCGTAAATTTGTATAGTGTAATTAAGTAAAATTAGCACAGAATTATGCATAATTACACAAAATACATTTTGCACTCAAACAATTACGCGAACGGTCTGTGCGGATATAAATTCAACTTGAAAATGTAATTTTTTGTTGATTTTGGGTTGTTTGTGTTCAAAACACTGCTGCTTGTGTTCTGATTTGTAGTTTTGCGCTCAAAGATTACCCAAAGGGTCAGACCGGGTAGAAAATGTACCTAAAATGATTGTTGACCACTCACGTTAAAGAAACTGCAGCTCAAGTTTCAAAGACTGCCGTTTGCGTTCGGATTTGTAGTTTCTTGCTCAAACATTATCCGAACAGTCCGCTCGGGTAAAAAAGCTACCTGAAATGCTGCTCGCGTTAAAAAATGATCCAAACAGTTCATCAAAATGTCCCCCCAAATTACATGATGTGGCGTAATTTTGATAATTTCACTATGCAAATTTACACCAATTACTGTTCCGTAATTAACATTTTGTCCAACCCTAATTTTCTTTGCTACTTTAGAGAGTTCAGCAAAGAGAAAAGCAGCAATAAGCAGCTACACTTCCCTGCACTACGTCTAACAGTAAAAAAAGAGAGGTGGTAGAAGGTGGAGGGTATACCAGACAGGTGGTTGAGCACTACACATGCATCCCCTGACTGTGAACTGCAACATTGTGTCACAGGGTTTGACTACAACCGTTGGAACAGTGGATGCTGAATGACTTCCAAATCATACACACATTGTTTTTCATCTCCTTACTCTACCTGCAACAGAACATGGCCTTGCATTGACCTCTAGTTGAACTCATATCCTGAGGAAAGAACAAGCACAGTTCACTGTCTTTAGAACAGGCCGACATAGATATCATTGTTATGTGAGCAGAGCCTTGTCTTGCCCAGTTATCTGCATTGATACCTCGTGGCCATTCACTCATGCCATGACACTGGTTTCAGAACAATACCCTGCCCTAAATTCCATCCTGCTTCTCGTTCCAGCTGCCAACCTGTCAAACAGTGCCTTCTTCAAGTCCCTGACAAGAAATCACTGCCGTCTCTTGCTGCATGTGGGCAATGCAGACATTAAAATCTGACCCTGCAACCCAGTTCAACCAGGCCAGAGTAGTTTCAGGACAAAATGGCTCCCAGAAGAAACACTAATATACACTGTTGCATAGTTTTTGGCAAAATGAAATTTTGTGAGAATGCTACTAAGATTGCAATTTTAGGTCTCACATTGGCACTACATTTTTAATGTGATTTGCTCTGCATACATGGACTGCTTTATTCGGCCCTCATTTGCTACTCTATGTAGTTTTAACGCAATTTACATGAATTTACATCCTGCACTATTGATTGAGATCTATAATCCTATGCTGCTATGATTCTTTGCCCATCTTGAATGTCTATAATGAATTTGTAGGTTGTTTTATATGGCTAGTACATAGCTAGTATTAAATATGTAATGTCTTTTTTATTCCTGTTTTGATTTTTATTTGACTTTATGGTTGCATAAACCCAATAAAGAATATTTGAATGACTGACACTGTTGCTCCTTTTTTCAAATATATTTCTCATTTATTTCTCTTGCTCACCATCATGGCACGAGTCTTTGTTGTTCTCCCACTCTTAGCATCCCGCTCTGCTTTCTCAGACCATTGATCTGGGTGCTTGAAAAGGGATCCTACAGGTCTAGGACAGATTGCATGCTTGGGCCCTGAACGCATAACTTTCAACAAATGCATGGGATACACCCTCAAAAGCAGATATTCATTGTAGAGAAATCACAGCCCATGTACCATAGTAAAGGAGACAAATATGAATATCCTTTTGGGGCATGAACTGGCCGTGCCCCTCAAATATGGTACAATGCTGCTTGGTGCCACCACAAAAGCAGGGGAAGGGTCTTTGCCTGTGCACAGAGTATGTGGGATTTGCACAGTGACATAATTTCTTTCTTGATCTGTAGTCTTCCTCTTCTTTTTTTATTTCACGATTTTAACAAGCCGAAACACTTAAGGAAATGCTTTCTCATGTTCTTTTCAAATTTATATCCTTGCAGATCATGTGATGAAGCAAAGGCCGTCAATTTGGACTGCTGTGACAGAAGTACAAAAGATGACCGTTCCAGAAAAAGTTAGGAGGTTGCAAGCAGACCACCAGGTAAACATCGAGCGACACATGTGAAAGGGGGTGGGCATGCGGTTGTTTTTAAATATTTCGTCTTCTGCAAAGATGTAAATTGGGACCCTGTCCAATTTTTGAGGTCTTGCGTCTAGATAGAATAATTGTGGCATAATGGTAGCAGTCATTCCTGGCCAAGAATACATGGAGGCTTTCGTAAGGGAGAATAGTAGTTGTGTTCCATTACAGAAAGTTCACTGATCGAGTTTGTTCAGGGGGGCATATGGCAGACATGGACTACTGAACCCAAATGTGGTGGATAAGGCCATTTGTCACTGGTGTCCTTCGGTCTGTCCTACTGTGGCTCTGCAAACTGGACCAAATAAAACCCTCTCTGCATTTGACTTTCAGGGTGGTGAGGATAAGCAGCCCAAGGCTTGTCAGGGAGGTAGTGTTGTTGTGGGGGGTGAATGTTGGTAAGAGCTCAGAACTTAACAGATGCAATAATAATATCCAGCCTACTGTTATTTTGTGCCCAACTCCGTACTTTTAATCTCTCAGTAAAATAGGAAAGCCATAAGGGTTGTAAACTAGGTCATGTTCATCGATGGAGCACTGCATCCCCCCCTCGCCCCCCTTTGCCAGTACTCTTTCCCATTAGGGTCAGGATTACATGATTACACACACCAATGTGTTACAAGCCTTAGCATCGATCAGACACATTTGCATTTGGCTTCAAATATTCTCAGAGGTAAATTGCACCACTCATTTAAATGTCTTCCATTTATGGGCCAAAAGTTGCAAGCCTGCCCGACAGATTTATCTGCATGTGTTAGTCTCTGGTCTAAGATACCATCAAAGCCCTGCATATTCCTGCTGGTGATCATTGCTGCCCTAGCGGTTCGGCAGGAGTGGTCCACATTCCCAACCTCGCAGAAATTTCACTTGTGTGTGTTCCATAGTGCAAGCTTTGTGTTTGAACATTGGTTGTGGATTCAGTTGCCAGAGTAGGCCTGCATGGTGGCCCTCTGCAGCAGTGGCCTCCCAGGCCGGTAGCAGACTGGTGCTCGGTTTCAGCAATTGCAGCCTCCCATCCCGGTCATCTGTGGTGATATTTTTTCAGCAGTTGAGGGCTTTGGGCTGACCAAGGCTTTGTGTTTTGGCAGCCACACGACTTAATTTCCGAAATGCAGCAGCACTAATCTCTCCTGTCCACAATGGATTGCTGGTTGACATGGTGGTATTTAGTCTTGGAAAGTCTTAATGCAGTTCACCAGCAACGGCTCTCTCAGACCAGGGGATCCCTTTGCAGCACAGTCCTCTCCTAGGTTCGGTCTCCATTAAAGTCTTTCTCTAGGTGTTTCTCATGGACAGCCCTTCATACTGCTGGGCCAGGAATGCTCCTAGCCTCTTTCAGCAGGCTTTTAGGATTTTCAGTTCTTCAGACAGACCCTCAGCAACTCCAACAGAACGTGCACACTTCAAGTGCTATCCCCTCACCTCTGGGAGTTTGGCTGTGAGGCAGGCCCGAGCCCTGATTACAGAGCAGCTGTCTGGATACTCTGCGGGGCACTCCCTTCCTTGGTCAAGAAGAAATGGAAGTGGAGCAAAGCAGGGTGTTTTGGATTTAACAAAGTGCATGTGGATCCACTGACTAAGATTTCATAACTGGTTTAGGGTGGTGGGTCTCTTTCAAATGTCATTTTCTTGCTGAGACGCAGACTTTGTGCAGTGGGTAGCATTTGGGATAGCTGCAAGCAGTAGCATCCTAAGCAAAGTCATAAGAAGTGTGAGATTTGTGCACCTCGCAGGATCCTACTGGCCAGGGCCATAGCCACGGAGGGGGCATTTGGGGGCCAGGCCAGCCCATATTAATGTTTACCCCTCCCAAATAATCCAGAGAGCTTGCACAGCATTTATCTATTCCACTTATCTAAACAACTGCATTCTCATTTGAATGCATACAATAGTAGGAAAAAAACATCGGCGCTGGAATTTAGAAAGTGAATGAGCAATAAAAATGCCTTTAAATTGTGTTTTAATCTCGTCACATTTGCTGTGCCTTCAAAGACCGGTCAAATGTCAGGCTAGGTCTTCTGACAAATTGCTGATTTTAACATGGAGATGTTGTTTACATTTCTTTCTCTGACTACAAAGTGAGAGAGTTTTGTGAAGTGAACTGTGTGACAATCTTGCTGAAGTACCGGGAGTGTGAAAAGAAAGACTGTAGGAAGCCAATTGTTTTCTAATTTACAACCAAATGTACATACCTGTAAATTAACTGTATAAATATATCAGCAGTTATAAAAGCGCAAATAAAGCACATTTTGTTTTGGAATTCTGAAATGTAATGGAAAAAAGAGATTAATAGGAACAAAACATATCTTGGTAATACACACATGATAACTACTGTGTTCTGTTCTGATGCAGCTTAAGTTTTGTTCTAGACACAAACTAATTATTTAACAAATTATGGTTCAAACATACTAATCTAATCCTGAATTACCCTCGGAGGCATTGGTGCTCCGGTGGACCTTGTTGGTTGCAGTGAGGAGGAAGAAGTAAGGTGTCAGCTGTTGGCCACCCAGTGAAGACCAATTAATTGATAGCCAAATCACAAATTAGTGATCAAGTTCAAATACACCACCCTCAGGACCATACTATAGATGTAAAGGATAGCAACAGGGAGGCCAAACCTTCAGAAAAAGTTCAGTCTAACGAGAATCATACTGACCAGCAGTTCTGCAACAGCTATGCAGAACAGAATTAGAGAACCTGATGCTCTGAAAACAACCTATGGCTGTCTCTGTAATGCATTAGGAATCAAATCTTTGTAAACAAAGATTCTATGGAAAGAACATTTGAGACGCAATAAAGACTCAGAAAAATTTTGAGATATTCAGTTATTGTATTAAAGATCCAAAATCAATGCAATTAAGTAACAGTTTAAGCAGTTCAGTCATGAGTCTCGCAACGAGTCATAAAATCGCACATTGTTAGTAGCTGAATACAAGAATCCATAAAAGCCTAGTTTAGTTTAGGGTGCCCTACCACCAATAAAGGCAGGAGGGTGGTTTCAAAAGAGTTTCTAAGCATGGCACACAGGATCAGGAGTCCACTAAGGAAAAGTCCATGGGCAAGGGGAGTGGAGCAATAATCAAGAAAGTTCAGGTCTGGTATATCACCGGGTAGCTCCAAATCGTCTAAAAAGCAAGCTCATTAGCAAAATAGCGCCAGTAGAAGGGTAAGGAAAGGGGGTCTGCAGTAGAGACCAGAATGATCTCTGCATGAAGTTCGAAGCTAGTAAGCAAAAAGAGCCAGCCCCTCCTTGGGAAGTCATTTCTTGTAGTTCCAATATAAAATTTGTTTTAAGGTACATGGTGCTGGTACTTCAACCTTTCTCAGCTTCGATGTTATTTTCCTAAATGTGTGCAAAGTGCACATTAGTATTCATTTGTCAAAATAGTTTTTTATGTTGTGTAAAGATTAACCAGGTTTAATGCTGTAACAATTGTATTGCAGTATTTATCTAGCTTATACTACCCCTAAAATGGGGCACTAAATCACTTTCCTACGTGGGCGTCAAGCTGCGCTATATAGGGTGTGTGGTTGGAAAGGTGCTGTCTTTGTTTTGTGATCCTATGTTGGAAGGGTTTCTATGTCGTGCGTGATGACTACCAAGATGCATTTATGCGTGTTATGGGACGCAGCACATAGCAGTGTGGTGGGTGATGTGTAAGAGACACAGATGTATAGTATATCTATTTTCAGTATACTGGCCGCTTTGAATAGCTCTGTAGGCACCCTTTGTGGTATTTCTTATGATTAAAGTCTGCCTAGCTGTTTACTTGTCTGGGTTATCCATTCAGAAATTTTGTGTATAGCTGTGGGCCTGAGCTGGAAAGGTTGGGGGGGAGAGAGAAGGGGACAGATCTGCTGGGATAGACAGTGTTAATGTTATCCCATATCGGAGTGTCATTGTGAGATGTAAAGAAGCTGCCACTGTGTATAGATACTTGGGACCTGCAGTCATGGACTAGGTTAAGTCCTTCGATTTATCTGCAAGGTGTGACAGATCTCCTCAGTTATGCCATGCCTGATCATTTGGTGAGGACTAGTGTATTGTTGCATAGTACCAGTAATTTTTTCAGAGTTTTATATAGCACGAACTTGACCCGAAGGTATCGGGTATCAAATCGCTTTACATGAGCACCAGTTGCTTCACATAAGGACACATTCATTTTTTTGTTAGGCACGGGGAGATTAGGTGATTTGCCGAGACTCGAACCCGGTTCCCCAGATTGGAGGTCGACCGCCCTAGCCGTTAGGCCACATCCTCTCCCCAATGGACAACCTTTGTAGCAGATACATCTTATATGAATGTACTAGGTGTAAGTTACAGTTGGCTGCCAACCGCTGAGTGTTATGGTACTAGTGTGAGTCAGAAATGGTATATATGAAATTACATAACTATACAACACACCGGCGAGCCATAGGTCAGCACTCCTTAACTTACCTGCCTATTGAAAGTAATTGCTGGTTGGGTTGTTTCCAATCTGTGGATTGTAAGCTGAAGATTGAGTTTAAGGGATGCAACTTTCTTTCCAGGTTCTGTTGTTTGGATGAGGGGTGGTGTAGTTGTCTTGGAAATAGACATGATTTCAACTGTCTTCTGAAGTGTATATGCTCCTGGATGCTTCAAATGCTGGCCGATAGTGAGTTCCAGAGCTTGGCGACTTGTACTGAGAAAGCAGTGCCTTATAGTAAGGTGGAATGGTGATAAATGAGCAAGCCTGGGGCAAAGTGGTCTGTTTTGTTAGCATTGCTTGAATTTAACTTTGCGATATAGCAGTTCCTCTGTGGATAACGCAAAGTGCCTTGAACCTTGGTCTTACGCTTTATGTAGCTAGTGGAGTGATTGCAAGACTGGAGTTGTGTTCTTTTGGGTGAAGGTGGAGAAAACGTCTTGCGTCAGCATTTTGTATGAGTTGTATTTTACCAATGATGTGTGGGTGCGCCAAGGTGTAAAACGTAGGCGTAGTCAAGCTTGGAGATTATCAGTGTGAGGATTGCTTGTATTTTTTGCTGGTATCCAAGGTATCAGAAGATGCAACTCGGTGTTATTCTTGTGTAGAAGGCACCCTGTGTGAAGCTGTTAAGTTGTGGTATCAAGTGTAGGTCTGAATCTATCTTTACCCCTAGGTTTCTAACTTCTCTTGATATTGTTGGAGGGGCCTAATGTTCCTTATGCCACATGGCGGTAGGCTGGTAGTTTTGCCATTGTCCGCAGGTCATAATCTGTGACTTTGCAGTATTGAGCTTTAGATGGTTATTCACAAACTATGTGTTCATGGTCCGAAGGTAGTCATCAGGTTTTAAATGGTTAAGGTTTTCCAGGCCATCCTTTTTAAAAATGATTTGAGTTTCATCTGCATAGTTGTAACAGGTGAGGTTGAATGATTTAATCAGATTTAGTAAGGGGGTGTTGGGTAAATGTTGAATAATAGAGGAGATATGATGGACCCCTGAGGGGTACTAGAGTATTGTTTGTGAGGAGCTGATGTGATAGGTGGTACCAACAGTAGTTCACAGTGACAGCTGTGCGGACAAGAATTCAATGGGCATTAGCTAAACTCCCTTCTCCCCTTTCCGAAATGATATGACAAACAAAAATTTGCTTTGTGAAAAAGATTGCTCAACTGTGCAGGACATTGAGTCATGTTGCTTTTAAGCCAGTAACCTACATGAACTTTACTATTCCTGATAGATAAGGAGTTGTCATTACTTAAACTTACCAGCCGTTCAGAAGCAATGTCCAATCAGTAAATCTCCACATTTCAATATGACATAGTGCTTTGATTAGCCTATTAGCCTGGGGCAGAGTCCTCACAAGTCAGATACGACTTACATTTGACTGACATTGCTCCAGCGTACAGACTGTTGAATGGCACTAGCCTGTTGTGAAATATAGCCTGGTGAGCTCTAGAGATCTTTATTTCCTTTGCAGGAGCCAGATAGTCTGTTAGGTTAATGTGCCTGCTGCAGAGGGCTGCAAATACTCTAACTAGCAGAGTGAATCTGAAAGGATCCAATATAGCCTACCATGTCACAAAAGAGCTGCTGTAGCGAACTAACCATATTTCAAAAATGGTTTAATATCTAGATAACTGTGCCAGAGACAATATGCTTAGGATTCATCTCCTTGAACCAAATATTGTGGAAACCATAATCTGGGCATTTGAGGCTTAGAGCATTTGTATTCTGATTGATATCTCTAGACCGCTCCGCACATCGACCAACATTTTCAGATTTTTTTATATATTGTAATCTTAGATCTGTGTAGTATTTATCTGATTTTTAGAATTTATTGATTCCGTTGAAATTCTGATTGATCTTTATCTAATTTACGGTTATGGCAAATAAATTGGTGTTATGAGGTCCTATATAATTATGTACTAAATGCATAATAGTTGGTGAAAATTTGGGTATCTTTTTTATTGGGAGAAGTGTGGTAACACTGAATGGTAGGAATGTTCTGGATCCACACAGATTCCGGAGTTTTTGATCACAGAAATATGAATTAAAATCTGTGATTTTGCCACAGTTTGGTGTTTGCAGGCCTTTCTGAGTCAGAAAAGCTATTGGAATCCATGCAAGCCACACCACCCTGAACTACCAGAGATGCCTTGTTTTCAGAAATGTCTGGGCCTGGCAGGTTTCCCTGGGTGCCAACTGAGCCCTGGCCTAAATACCATAGCTACCCTCATTACCAGAATGGGTCACTTTGCAAAATCTTGATGTTTCTTAGTTGAGTTTGGGACCTTTCATTTCTCGGGCGATAGCCCAGCCACACAAGTGGGGCACTATTGTTGTTGGGAGAAGAGTAGGAACGCTATGTGGTAGTACATTTATATATCCTTTCAGATTCCATTAGCACAGTCTGCTTTCACTTTTGTTTTGCTGTAACATCAGCATGCACAGCATGTTATGCAATACAGCGATACCAAAGGGGATGATGGACGGAGCGCTTGAGCAAATCAAACACTCACCCCCAGTCAACTGATCTGGGTTTAATCCATCATCATTCTTTAGCTCACTCCACCACCCCAGTTCAGACATGGCCATATGCAAATCAGTCTGACCCTGTGCCTCATGGGAACAGTCCAGCCCGAACTGCCAAGCCATGTCTTCCCTGGACCGGAAACAAGCATCCTGGGACCGGTTTCTGGCTAATCAGCCGTCATCAGCCAGGCTAGCTTGAATCCAGTGGCAGAGTGAGCAAGGGACCCACGTCTGGGCATACCCTGCCAACTTAGGGCGAACAAAGCGATACCAAAGGGGATGATGGACGGAGCGCTTGAGCAAATCAAACACTCACCCCCAGTCAACTGATCTGGGTTTAATCCATCATCATTCTTTAGCTCACTCCACCACCCCAGTTCAGACATGGCCATATGCAAATCAGTCTGACCCTGTGCCTCATGGGAACAGTCCAGCCCGAACTGCCAAGCCATGTCTTCCCTGGACCGGAAACAAGCATCCTGGGACCGGTTTCTGGCTAATCAGCCGTCATCAGCCAGGCTAGCTTGAATCCAGTGGCAGAGTGAGCAAGGGACCCACGTCTGGGCATACCCTGCCAACTTAGGGCGAACAAAGCGATACCAAAGGGGATGATGGACGGAGCGCTTGAGCAAATCAAACACTCACCCCCAGTCAACTGATCTGGGTTTAATCCATCATCATTCTTTAGCTCACTCCACCACTGGATTCAAGATAGCCTGGCTGATGAGGGTTTTGAACCCGAAACCGGTCCTAGGATGCTTGTTTCCGGTCCAGGAAAGACATGGCTTGGCAGTTCGGGCTGGACTGTTCCCATGAGGCACAGGGTCAGACTGATTTGCATATGGCCATGTCTGAACTGGGGTGGTGGAGTGAGCTAAAGAATGATGATGGATTAAACCCAGATCAGTTGACTGGGGGTGAGTGTTTGATTTGCTCTAACGCTCCGTCCATCATCCCCTTTGGTATCGCTTTGTTATGCAATACAGCAAAACCAAAAACATCAAACTAGTGACTTGAGAGAAGCATCCTAACTTTAATTTTGAAAAAGAAAATGTTTCTTGTGTTTTTACCAGAAACGTTTTTTTTCTAGTACTGTGGACGACCCTTGAAGTGCACTGTGCTGTGAAGGTAGTGCAGTGGACATCAACAAGTTGTCCTTTGCCCTAAAGCAGTTAAAACGCACCAAATCCTTACAGCCTGATATCCTGTCCAACAAGAATGGACAACAAACTACAAGGATATGATTCATTGCAGTGATTTCTTCGTTCCATGGTCATAAGGGACTTCTTCAATTCTGAAATGCCCCCAGGATAGTAGGCTTCTTGCACTGGAGAACAGTGAAAAGCACAGCGGCCACAGAAAAGTGGCAGCTACTGCTCAGGGTCATGCATAGCCAAGAAGTACAAAGAAGATAGAGAGAAAAGACCCGGAAGTACTACAAGACAAAATGTTGTCTGTGTGGAGGAAAATTAATGAGAAAAAGATTTATTTCCACATAGCCCTGTTACCGCACCCACCGCCCTACCATTTATGCAATTGGGGCGGGCTTACTATATGCTTTTATGCAATTAGGCATGTCAAAGTTTTAAAAAAAGCACTATAACACAGCCAGCATTAACCGCGTCGTATCACTTTTTTCTCTCTTGCTAAGTATATCTACTGCTGTCTTTCTCACTGTATCTATCTTCATCTCTATCAATCTTTCTGTCTCTCTATATATGACTTTCTGACTCTATGCACGTTTCTTTTTCTCTTATTTTGTCTGCTTTTCTCTCCAACTCGCTCGTTCTGCCTCTCCCTCTTTCGTTGCGTCTCTCTCCTCTTTCCCTCTTCATATCTGTCCAAATTTCACCTTTTTCCATCTTAGTCTCTATTTCTCTTTCACTCTCTCTATTTTAACACCCAGTTGTCCGAATATCTACTTGACCCCCACCTCAGTGTTCTGTTGCACCCAGGTGTTGCTTGTGAAAATGACACACAGAAAATGTTGATGCTCTAAAATATTGCGCGATTGACACTGATCTGTGGGGTTTAGAGCCCTCCATGCTACCAATCAGGAACGTCCTCTGACCTTCTTGATATGCTTTCTAGTCTACCCATATATGTCCATGCCTGCCCCGTGGTTCCGCTGAAATACCACACAATTTTTCACACGTTTTTAAGAGGTGATCCTGGCCGCGGGGCTTTAGCGTGCTCTACAACAGAAGCAGACTAACTCACAGTTTTTTTGGGGGGCTAAACGAGATTAATTGATTCGCTCAGAATCTCAGGATGTTGAGGCAAGGCCGAACCTGCTGTCCCATGTTTCAAGGTTGGCTGTGTAACCACTAGGCCTTATCACTCTCCGTAATCGCTAACCATATGCAGCCTGATGTCATTTATTATTTCGACACCTCATAATATTTCAGCAGTAGTTCATTAATGTTTTGGTATGTACATTGTGCAACAAACATGTAAAAAAAGTCTAGGTAAAATTAAAAAAAGTGTTACTTTAACACATGGAGAGATTTCACCTTAGTACGTCCGTTTATATTGCTGCAGCAGATACTCTAATTCTCTGGTCAACCTTTCGGTGATTGGAGTGCAAGGTACAAATAGGTGGATGCAGGTTACATATAAGCACTAAACTCATTGAGCTATTTTGCCGAGATGGATTTGTAACCTACATGTTATAAGATCTCTGTAAAAATGCATTCTCTTCTCCCCAGTGAGCTATTTCATCTGATTGGTGCCTGTGGGCTGCACCTTCACACAGATTTCAACAGCACTTTTACTTTTTCATACAATACAAAACAGCTCCCACTGTGAAGTATTTTCAAATTATTTTTAAAATGTGCGCGTCTGTTCATTTATCTGTGTGTATCTGTACATGTTTGTCCACACGTGAATGAATATCTGTGTGCGAGTGTACATTGTGTGTGTCTGTTTGCCTGGGTGTTTATATCACTAATGTCTCTGAGAGAGTACATTACGCTGAGACACATTCCAGTAATTAAAAAAAAAAAAACTATTTAAAGGCCATCATGTCTCAAAGCGCACCTGAAAGTCAGTTCTGAGCAGCAGGGGCTTAAAACATTAACTCCAGTCCCACTCAGAGAAACTTGGGAAGGGGGACGAGGTCATGCATCGAGTGCCCACGAGCAGGGTACCGAAAAACTCACACCAAAAGGCTGCTTCTTTCATTCGGACTTTCCACGCGCTCCCAGAAGCCCTATTGTAATTGCTTCCATTTGAGTGAGATTTGCCAGGTTCTTGAGGACGTTGGAGGCCCACTCTGCTGTTCATCCTTAATGTGCTTCCTCCATCATACCTTTAACCATACTCTACACCCTTCCCCCGTCCTTGCTTACGCTTCCCCACCATCCCTGTTTTTGTCTCCCTCTTCAACCGCCACAAAAAAAGTGCTAAGGCCGCATCCCTGCGCTTTTATGTTATTTACTTTCAACATGGCTTTAAGTAAAGAAAATAAAAGTGCTATGTCTGCTGCATGTTTTATTTTCTTTGTCCTCTGCCCTTTACCTAATCTCCCCGCTTTATATTACCACCAGTTACTGCACAATATATTGCCTTTCTCAATAAACTAGTCATAACAGTTTTATGGAGTTTCAGTAACTTATACTGCACTACTGCTCACCAATCTAAAATTTACAACAACAACAAAAGCTTATTGATCGCATAGGCGAAACCTATTGCATTTGCCAATGCTTGTTTATGTTGCCATGTTTAAACAAAAAACAGCTGTTTGCAATTAATTGCGAAATGACAAACACCTCATTTTAGGCTGTATAGTCTCCCTTCCTTCCGAGCTCTCCTTCCCTGTTGCTTAACGACATGACTACCTCTCACTACAGCCCAAAGAATTCTGCTTTGGCAAATCCTATAATTCACAGAATCACAGGATTTGCCTTTGCCCATCGATATTTTAAGATTTACTAAACACCTTTTGCGATTTGGATAAGTCTTTCTGAATCGGAAAAGGTGTTAGCGATTCGTTCTGGATTACAGTTTGGAAGGGGCGTCCCGTTCGAGTTGAGATATAGCAGTGGTTGTGACTGCAATTGTGGTCACAAACCACTGAAATGTTACTCTTCGGAAGAGGTGGTAACAGATTTGCAAAAGGGGAAACTGTCCCTTTGGAATGCTTCCTCTTTAAAAATTGTCTGGTGACCGACCTGCCCTAACGTGCTTAACAACACACCCCCTCCAACACCCACGAAGCCAGCAGCGGCTCTTCCGCTATGGCGAAGGAGCGGCGCAGCCCCTCCTCCCCCCACACCCACCACGCTGGCCAGCTGAGGGAAAGGAAAAATAAAATGATAGTAAAACAGTATTATTAGCATTTTATTTTTCCTCTGGACCGAGTGAGTCTTTGGGGACGGGGCCATGCCATGACAGGCACGGAAGGGGAGTGGTGGGCAGCACTGCTGTCAGTGCGCTTGACTGTTTAGCCGGCCGTCTTAGGACTGCAAACTGTCATGCGCATTGGCATCTCCCCAACCCGAGCTGCATTGCCGGGTGGAGAGAACAGCAGGCGTAGGCTCCCAGTCCCCTTTGGAGCATAAAACAAGCCCACTCAGGCCAATCCCAGTGCTTCTCTCATGCTGGCCAGTAGGAGAGAAGCACTGGGATTGGCTGTGGGGAGTCTGGGAGCCTCAGCACGTGCACAGCAGGAAGGAGAAGAGTGGCAGAGCGCCCATTGGCGAGGAGCAGGTAAGTTATTTTCTTTAGTATTAGTTTATTTTGTCGTCCGTACCCCCTCCCTCACCCCATACCCTTCCCCTGCCACTCTACCATGAGTCCAGTTGGCTACTGCACGAAGTTTCCCAGACATAATACTTTTATATTTAAACAGCAGCACCAGTTCCTTTAAGGAGTATGGGCTGCTTATTAAAAACAAAAAAGTTCTATTTGGGATGGCAGACATAGGGATGGTGGGCTGCTGTTCATAGCACCCGGTCAATTAATAAACATTATACAGTTTGTTCTGCGGCCCCGTGCAATAGGAGATTATTCGATGTATTAATACATAGGTCGCAACACAAAACGTCTGTCCACAATTTGAAAACACTTTTGCAACTAATCTTTTAGTACATTTGGCCCTATGTTCTCTAGGTATCCTCAAAAGAGGCAGGAAGTATAAATTCTAGTAATTATTACTGATGTCTTACTGCTTGTAACCCCTAAGGACTCAAATATTTCTACTAATGTTTGAAAATATATTTGGATTTGGAGTTTACTAGCACTAGTAGCTGGGTGTCTATGCCTGTATGCAATCCCTGTTAATTCACATCCTGCAGTCTTGAGTTCTCAATCAGTATTGTTAAAGATTGCTTATATTATAATGTTTGATGGCATGTTATTGGGGTCAAATCTTTGGCAGTGTCTTTTCGCGTGTCTTTTCACTTGACGTCATTGAGGTTCAAAAGTATGACTGATTGAACAGGGGTATATCGTTGTATTAATGCACACATCCCTACGTAGAAAACACGCAGTCTTGAGTTCACATCAAAGCAGTATTGTGTTTCACATGTCAGATGACGTCATTCAGTGCCCGCTCCCAACTTTATACAAGTTACTGAGCATCACTCCGCATGGCCTTAGGACTATTAAATGTGGTCATACATGAACTTTTCAAATGTGCTTTGAAAAGCATTTGAAAGAATAGATTTTTTTGAGGGGGGGGTGTAGTTTAGAAACTCGCCATTCTCTGACCAACGGTCAAATGCAGGCGGCTCAAGGGCTTGCAGTTTAGGCTCATTGACCTTTAATGAGGTCCCTATGACGTTAAAAAGGCTTAAAATTCGAAGTGAAATGAATCGCACTAAACGATTTTTTTGTATTATTGAATAATATATTCGAATATAATTGCAAACAAAATCAAGACCTGTTGTAATACAGTATTAACATGAATCATAAATTGCTACATTACATTAAAATTAAATTTCCACCTCCCATTGATATCAAAATGAGATTTCCAACTCTGTGAATCCCACATTATTCATTAAGCTGTACAATCCGCACTTACTGATAACACTTATTCTGCTCCTCTCATATTTTTTCAAGTAAGTATATGGGTGGTATTGATAACAGGTGAACTTTTTTTATGTCATAACAGTGGTCATTCATAGATTTGACATATATTTTTAAAAGACTCGGCGGTTGATGGCTAATACTTTACCAAGCATCAGGTTTGCTTAAGAGCATCAGTGTCAAATCGCTCTGGTCATTCTGGGTTCTCCATCAGATTGCATGTTCAGTGAGGCATTCGGGGTTTTGAATTTAGCACACCGACTCCACCATTGTCAAAAGCTGCAACGACCAAAAGGAGGTAGAGTGCTTTTTGCTGCTCGTGGTGCCCACCAACACTCCTCCAACACACCTAGCATGCTGCACGCTACACCAAGTTCAATTTATTTATTTTCCCCATTTTTAAATCTATTTTTAAAAATGTCAGATGTGACACTGATATCCAGTAGTAACTTTTTAGCTGGCTGCTACTTGCCTGATGGAACTTTTAGGCTTATACTTAGAATGGAAAAAAGAAACCTACAAGTCTTCCTGAATAAAATATTAATGGTTTAAAGGCTAGGTGTTACTAAAGGAGACCCACACGCCATAGGCCCACTTCTCTTAATGGGGCATGATAATAACGTTTACAGCATTTTTATCTTCCATGCACATTGACGTAGAGGTAATTTCCACATCACTGGCTTTCTTAGAGTTCAGATCTTCCAGTAGCTCCCTAATGCATTATGGTCATTTAGTGAGACAAAAGGCTATTTAGCACCTAATTGCTTGTTCTGTGCAAACCTCCAATGCCTCTGCCATTTTTAGGACTCGCCTAAATAGCTCCGTTCTTTCCAGCAACGTTTTTGTCGATCCAATATGTCACTCCTTGGTATATGGCAGGAAGCAAAGAGTGCATTGCCTAACATGCCAACTGTGAACGAGTAAGTGTTAAACCTAAAGCGTGGACATACATTGTGAGAGCGGCGTGCCAGGAGCACTCTCTTTATTTACATTGTGAAACACAAGTTTATGCTCATATGCTCGAAAGGTACACAATGCAGTATAGAGCTAAATAATTATTAGGCAGATAGCAAGTACCTGGTGCATTTAGCTTAACCATTTTCTGTCTGCGGCAGCACCACGGACCCTACTTTAGCCTTCATTTAGTATATCATTGCTGATTCCAAGATTATTGTAATACAAGCCCGATCAGTAATTGTGAAAGTACTATAAAATTTGAAACCTATGGGGACCAACTTGTGTAGGAGGGAGTTTCTCACATTTTTCCACAAAATTTACACCAGATTTTTGCTGATGGCAAGCTTGACACATGTTCTGTCCAAAGGGGTGGTATTACCACATTTCTTCGAGTGGTGATTACAAAAATGCTTAGAAAACCGATTTGTCCACAATTTGTTACATCATCTTAATTGACCTATTCTAAGTGAGTCTTTGGTATCGCTTTGTTCGCCCTAAGTTGGCAGGGTATGCCCAGACGTGGGTCCCTTGCTCACTTTGCCACTGGATTCAAGATAGCCTGGCTGATGAGGGTTTTGAACCCGAAACCGGTCCCAGGATGCTTGTTTCCGGTCCAGGGAAGACATGGCTTGGCAGTTCGGGCTGGACTGTTCCCATGAGGCACAGGGTCAGACTGATTTGCATATGGCCATGTCTGAACTGGGGGGGTGGAGTGAGCTAAAGAATGATGATGGATTAAACCCAGATCAGTTGACTGGGGGTGAGTGTTTGATTTGCTCTAACGCTCCGTCCATCATCCCCTTTGGTAGCGTTTCTCTGGTGGGCAGAGGGGTTGGAGCTGGTTTTGTACCCTCTGGGTTCGATTTTGTTACTGGGGGCTGGTTTTGCAGCAGTGCTGCAATATGGACCCACTGTAATAAAAGCTGGAGCGGTGCTTCTCATTAGCACAACATAACCCCGCCCGCACCAATCACCCACCCCCCCTGTCCTGGGCAGGTCGAGCAGCAATCTGCCAGGGCTGGTTGCTGTTCCCAGTCCGGCCGTGCAGAGGGTCACTTACAGTGGGGTGGTACTGAGACTTTCTCTGCAAAAAAACTGGCTGTTGTCCTGTTTAGCCCACTCTGAGTTCCCACACCTCATTTAAAGAAGAAGAAATCATTGGCTTTGAATAGTGGACTAAATCAGCCCTCTGAAACCCTAGGCAGGCAGCCGATCTGCTTCAGTACTGCTGCGTACACACGGTTGGGAGGTTCCTTTTATTCCACTTGGCATTTCCCTGGTGAGGCTGGAGCCCTTGAAGGCTGGTTTTAAAAGCCAAGGCTGCTCCTGGTGCTTCTGTTAATTGTCCCCAGATTCCTGTAGTTGACTGCAGCTGGAACCAGGAGGGAGGGGGATGGTAGAGAGAAAGCCATCAAAGAGGGAAAAGAGAGGGGGGGAGAAGGAGAGAGAATGAATAGACAAAAGAGAGATAGCATGATGAGACGAAGGGAGCAGGGCTGATTTGATCGTTTTTGCCAGGGCTGACTTTGGTTTCCTAGACCAGCCCTATGCTCATCCTGTTTAACCCAAAACTTGCAAGACTGTTTTTTCCTGTGCATAACTACCATGACAGGCAAACAATGTTTAAATTGAGCTGGTGGTTGAAGGTGGGGCCCACCGGCACTCTTTTTGGGCACCGGCACATATTTTTCCTCATCTGACTTTGATCCAGAGCAAGAGAGTGAAAACACAAAAAGGAGAGGGGAAGGAAGGGGCAAGAGAGACTGGAAAACAGTGACAAAGGTAGAAAGCATGGTTGAAAAAGAACCTGCACCCGTGAGATAAAGGGTCAGGGAGTGTCTGGTGGTGGATTAAAGAGAAATCAAGTGGACCGAAGACTGCACTAGCTTGGTATTACCAACCTCTGGCGTGGGATTTTGAGCAAAATCATGGGGCAGGCAAGGCAGCGGTGAACAGTAAAAATAGGCCATGCTTTCCTGTCCTCCTCCATGAACACTCGTAGCACAGGAGGAACTTCGTCGTTTCGCAGAAACATGCCAAAACATTTTACCTGAAAGTGCACCTGCTGCATCGCCAGGAGCACTTTGGTCGAAAATTCTCCATCCGCACACCAGGGAACTTTAAATACCTCGGGCTGGCCTCCACTGGTTTGCAGAGGCAAGGCTTCGGTTGACCCCGCAGGCTGCTGGCCAACCTACAGCCAACCTTAAAGGCATAGGCGCTAAAAATAGGGTGCGGGGGATGGGGTGCTGCAGATCCAGCAAAATATCTATGCTGAGATTCAGAAAGTGAATGAGCAATAAAGATGCCTTTAAATTTTGTTTTTATTTTGTCACATTTGCTGTGTGTTCAGACAGAGGTCAAATGTCAGACTGCCTTCTGACAAGATGCTACTTATTCTTTAAACATATAAATTGTTGTTTTCTTTTACTGACTGCAACGTGAGAGGATATTGTAAAGTGAACCATGTTAGAATCTTGCTGGGTGTAACAGTCAGTGTGAAAGGAAAGCCTTTAGGAGGTAATTTTTTTCCAACACACAACAAAATGTTAAATACCTGTAAATGAACTGTACAAATAGTTCAAGCTATATCAGCAGTTTGGAAAGCAGAAATGAAGATCATTTTTTTGTAATTCTAAAGTGTGATGGAAACAAAGATTTTAATAGGATCAAAAAAAATCAAGACTCTTAACTTGATGTGCACATAATAAATATTTGCCGAAACCCGATTTCCTTGCCAGTAAACTGTACGTCTGTGCAAATGTACGGGCCATTTCAATGGAATGTGCTATCGATAAATTACAGTGTGCTGATACACCATGCTTTAGTAGTATATTTTCAACAGTGTCCTTCAAAATGCACCACTGGCTGTGTACCACACCCTCACCACTCTCCTGCTGAATGGGCGTGGCTCATTTGCTACACCTGTTCTTTTCTGTGATGCTTGAATTTTTCACAATCCCTATGACTTTAGTTATGTAACCTTGACGGCTGCACCCCCACTCTGAAAATTGCTCCAGCACCACTGCTACCAGGATCGAAACAAACTCCCTCAAACCTGTCTTAGCAATACCGCTGTTTTATAGTAGCCACTTTACATAGTCATATGTTTCAGAATCAGTGCATAGCTCCATTCTGGGCAAATCAAAAAAACGCATTTCACAAGACCCACAGAGCCAGGATCTGCCTTGCTCAGTGACATTTCTTAAGCGAGGCGAGTTAAACTTGAAAGATGGTGAAACTCACCCCTTGCCAGTAGCTGGCTCCCTGCTGGCTTATCCCTCGCTGCTGCTGTTCCTGATCGAAATGAAATGACTCTAATCTCATTTTGCCAAATGACAGATGGTTTGTTTTTAGCTGCAGCTGATACTTTAAGACCAGGATAATCTTTTAAGATTTGAACGATGTGGGATCTCCATAGTGTTGGTCAGTAAATTGTCAACCCGATTTAAATACAACTTTTATCAGGCATGTTGAACTCCAGAAATTACATGTATTTGTCTAACCTTACCTGTGGGGAAAAACTGGTCAAGTTCTGCTTCGCTATTATTCAACCAGATTGTCGGTTCGCCCAGTCTTTGATTACATACACCCCTTGTTTCATCTTACTGCTCCTTTGGGCCACACTAGTTATTTTAATTTTAACAACAGCCACCCGTCCATTTATAAACTCTTTACTGTTGTATCATTCAATAGACCTTAAAGGGAACAGTACGACGCACCATGTGCAGGTCCCGTTCCCTTGAGAAACAGCGTTTAGGACACCGAAATAGGCGTTGTCCCATAAATCTCTGGTCAACACTAGCTCATGTGTATTGCAAGTTGTGTTATATAGTAACCTCTCACCGCCATCTTGACTTAATGCAACAACATAATACTTGGGGGGGAATCCACTAATTTATGGAATAAAAAAGATTAGAATTATAATTAGTAGTACACAAAAGCTTTTCTAAATGTTTAAAATATTTTTTAATAATAAAGTGGGCAGGCGGATAGGGAGTGAGGAAGCAACATAGGTAAGAGTGAAGCGGAATGCTGAAGCAACAAAAGGGAATACGGGGGGGAATCGCCAAAGCTACATGGAAGGGACGCAAAAACAACTATGGGGTGGGAGGCAGCATAAAAGCAATGTAATGAGGGTGAGGGCGAAAACAACACCGTGGATGTGGGTGAAGCAACATGGATGGCATGTGTCGGTGGAAGCAATGGGGAGGAGCACATGGGAGAGGGAGAAGGGCTTGGAGAAGCAGTTGGGCAACAAAGAGGAACAGTGTGCAGCGGAGAGTCGTACACAAGGGTGACTGTTCGAAAACAAATGCATTCTTATGGAGTGGTTCACACAAAAGAAAATGTGGCGCTGAAAAAGCAAGCAATGGACACAGTGATGCGAGCCAATCGAAGAGACTGTAGAGAGGCACTGCTCCATGTGAGCGGCAAACGCAAGATTGGCAATCTGGGGCATGAATAAGATACAGTCAAATGAGCGACAAAAAAGGCCAAACAATGGTGAGCAACTGGTGACCTCCAAGCCCCCTATATGTTAGTAAGCCACAATATGCTCGCTACAGACAGCGCATGCACTGTCGAAGGCTCAAACTAAAAAATACATAGTAGAGGAAGTATTTAATTGTAGTAATTAATTTTTTTACACCCTACAAAAATTTCATAATGGCTTTACCTATGTACTTTCTCACTCACAACGCCTGTTTAGGACTTTCAAGGTAGAGGTGTGATCACCCTTCTAGTCCAAAGATGTCTTCTGTGTAGTTCCAGGGTCTGTGTTGTTTGGTTATCCTCATTGCATAGGATTCCTGTAACTAAGCCCATTGTTTATTTTGTACAACCAAATATACCTTGCCTGAAAACATGCCCCTCACTCTCACTTTGATGCATACTTGTGGACTTATCTGTGCTCCTAAATGATTCTGTAATGCCTTTTTCTGACCCCTTAAGACCATCATCTTTTGTGGTTTTATTCTGGACCATCTCAGTATTCAGAAACTAAAGTAATAGTTCCTGAGGGCCAGCACTTGAAAATGCATTTCTTTCAGCCTGATTATTTATGTTCACACTAACAAATGTGGGGTGCTGCTTCTCCATTGTAAACAATCTTGCCAACGTGTACAGTGAAATCACCAGCAGATCTTTTTCCAGCTTTTGTTCACTTCAACATTAAGCATCCGTCTGATATGCATCACTCTGTATCATCTGTTGGTCCATCACTCTATTACAGTTCAGTTCCTTGTGGTAGGAAAATGAATTTTCTAAAAAAAAAAAAAGGATTCTTCTTCCACTTTACTCATAATAGATGTTTGTTCAATACTAGGCGGGTACATCATTGTTTTGTTAACCTGATTTATGCAGTCATTTAGTTGAAGTCGATTATCAAGTAGATCCGATTTTTTTTAAGTGTAATATGCTTTTTCTGCATTTCTAATTTTGACAGCCCAGCTTTGTGCATTTTGCTGTCTGTAGTGAATAACAGAATATGAAGCACTTTAGAACTGCTATCCATGCATCCCACAAAATTAATCTTTAACTGATTCTGCTTTATATGAGATAAAACGATTGCAGTTGATTCTTTCTGTGTTTTTAGATCAGGATGCAGACCGCTTTACCTCTTGAAAACTTCATGTCCTCAATCACTCAGAAAATACCCCCAATCACTCAGAAAAGTGTGTGCGTCTGTGTGTGTCTCTCCGTGTGTGTGTGTCCGTCTGTGTGTGACCGTCCATGTGTGTGTGTGACCGTGTGTGTGTGTGTGTGTGTGTGTGTGTGTGTGTGTGACCGTCCGTGTGTGTGTGTGTGTGACCGTCTGTGTGTGACCGTCCGTGTGTGTGTGTGTGTGTGTGTGTGTGTGTGTGACCGTGTGTGACCGTCCTCTTCGGTCACTGACTGTCATGTGGTTTGCCATTATTGGATGGGCTGTGCGCCCAGCCCATGGACTTTCTTGTAATCTTTCTTTACGTTCTCCAATTTATGTACTTCGTACATTTTGCGTCTGGGGCATCAAATATTCCTTTTGTTAGACTGCAGTGTCGACATGAAGCATAGCTTTCAATTCAGGATCTGTGTATTCTTTAATGTTTTTTCTTTGCTGGCGCAACATCGTTTTAGTTGCTGTTTTATGGCCTAGAAAGGGCCGCTTTTTGGATGCCTAAGCCTGCATCATGACAGGTTTTTTTTTCACTATTCTCACTTGTGCATTCACTTGTAACACTTTACTATCATGATGAGATGTTGGATTTACAAAATTTCGTTCACAGAGTAAAGACATTCATGACTGTAGGCTTTCCTAAAGGTGCAGCAAAAACAGTGGCCCTTTGTCCAAACGGTTGTATGACGTTACAACGCATGCCATTACAACGCATGCCGTTACACCGCATACCTTTACCCCGACTTGCTCTGGAAGTTGGAATAGTATAATTTACTATTCCAACTCCAGTGTGTGCAACAGTAGGGAAGGTGTTGGGAGTTAACTCCAACACCTTCTACCCCCTGCAACAAGCCTTTCGCGTTGTAACGACATGCGTTGTAATGGCATGCGTTGTAAAGGCTGTCTACTATTCGCTATTTTGTTGTTTATGCCTTTAAATTCACCACTTACAACACAAACGTCATCTTCAGCTCCTTTTAATAACGCTCTTCTTTAAAGGTCCAGTTTACTTAAGCTGATGCATTCTGTCCGGCGAAGGGACCCTAGTCCCATTTTATATATTTTTGTAGTCCAAGCTGTTGCTTCAGGATTGGATTTTCTTTTTACGACTGGGGGCAAAACACTTAAAATTGCCACCTGTTCCCAAGCACTTACCGTAACAAAAAGACAGAACCATTTACTTTGCCCTTTTTGTAATTTTAAGTTCTTTGACTTAAAAAAGAGGAGTAAAATTACCATTGCCTCCATGTAGATATCATATACATTGGCGTCAAGTCTATCTCAGCATGGTCTGACACTATAGTTTTTCAAGGTCACTGATTGTAGTCGATTCTCAGATAAAAAGAAAATAATCTGTTCTTTAACTTGAGTCCTACACCAATGAAACAAAACTAAAATCACCAAGTGAGGTAACGTGCTACAGGCATCAACCAGCCTGTTCACCGATTACAACTATTATACCAGTTTAATAACTCCTGTTCTTATTGAAGGGAATGCGGTCTTCCCTTGTCTTTGCATTGCCAGTACAGCTTGAAACATCAGTTGAGAACGTTTTGTCCAGTAGAACATCTATATTTTTCCAGTAAGCCTTTCTCCTGTAATTAAACTATGTCCGCGTTGTGTTAGATCCGTCTTGTCAATACAATTTTCTTTTTGACCGGACCAGGCAGTCTCTCGGAGGGAATTTTAATTGGTTTTCTCATTTTTTGCATAACCTTTTTATTTGACTGTTTGACAGAGTAGCAGGCAGCTGTACATTCTAATAGATGCCATTTGTAACTCCTCAATCTGAATGTACAAAACAACCCCTATCAAATGTATGAGTAAAGATAAGACACATATATATATATATATATATATATATATATATATATATATATATATTATATGTGCATGTATGTATGTGTGTGTATATATGAAAAGAGCAAAGTGCAACCAACATTCCAAACACCAAAGAGCAGTTTTTCGAAAGTTTCAAATTTACAGCATCATAATATAACCCAGACTTAACACAATGTGAGGGTAGCAGAAGAAAAACCTTTTTTTTTTTTTTTAACATCTGTTTTCTTAAAGAATAGACAGCCTTTGGCAAAGCCATTAGGACTCACATAAGCAAGTATGCAATTTCTTTTGGTTTTATTTTTGAGCAAATATGCGAATGTAAAAAATTGCAAAAAATGTAAAAGTAAAGGAGCGGCCCATGGCACTAAAGTACACTACTTTTCAGGCAGCGGTGCATATAGACAACTAAAGCTGTTTCTGTACCGAGACCTAAAAAAGTAAGCGTTAAACCATATCTGGGTGCATTATGTACAGCCAATATATCAAAACTGAGACTATAAAATTAATTGTAATATTAATACAGGTAATTGTGACATAGTTGGAATTGCAGCTACTTTCTGTGCACTCAAATAATTATCCACCTCATAATATATTGTATTGTAGATTTTTTAGAACCTACTACCCACACGAGGCATAAAACCGCTTTGCGGATGGCTAGCATGCTAGTTGCTGGACCCCAGAGTTTGTTTGTAGAGTTAGTTGTAAGTGATGCATTTAGGTGTACATTATGCAGCATTATTAGAGTTGGCAAACTGATTAGTTGCAGTCAGTTTTTAAACTAGAGCATTTCATTGGTATTGATGCAGCTGCTTTATGATGTATGAGTTTGCATTACTGTGTTCATTGGATTGCAGCAGTGTTGGAGAATACAGTTATTCATATACAGGCTGGGTCCGTGAGTTTGGTGGTAAGAGCTCAGTAGAATTTAGTTTGAAATGCCAAGAAATATAGGACAGAAGGTGACATGGATTCAGTTAGAAGGGGTAAATATGCCTTTTATGCAGGTCATCCTTATTTTGGTGGTGGATCACATGCTTTAACTTGTCAACGGATACTAGTATAAGATGTTTGTATTGGTGATTTTTTTATTTTGTTATTACGAAGCTGTATTAACATCTACAGAAAGTTTTTAGAATTTCATGCATGCTGTTCGAGTCTCTGTCCATGTGTGATAGAAGCTGGACTGCAGCTGAAAATGTGGTGTTGTGGAACATGGTCAGGAGTATGTGATCCTATTCTCTCTCTGATACTTCACTGCCTCATTTCCTGTCGCTAGTGAGATCCTTACTGTGTTTTATATCTGCATTATCTGTTTCTGGTAGCCTCTTTAATGAACACGCTTTTCAACAGCAAGAAAGCGGATTCAGCAATGTAACGCTTCAAGGCGAGCTGGGCTTTGGCACGTTCCTTAGGCCTTTCTAACCCAGAGAGACAGTACCCTCAATTTCATCTCCTTGGAGGATACGCCAGAGGTTTGGCGTACGAGCCACACCAAGGACCACTGCAGGCACCCAAGTGCTTTCAGGGTCAAGTAGACAATGTGTAGGGCACAAGTGGCAGTGACCATCCCAGACTCCGCCCCTCCAACATCCGCCTTTAAGTGCATTTGTTTGCCCTTCGTGGGACATTTCCTCCAAGGGTGGCAAAATATAACATTCGATAGATGGGTCCTTCAGATCATTAAATAGGTCTATGCCTTGCCATTCCTTCCAGACCCATCGCATCTTCCACCTACATCAGAGCGTCTTTCACTGGAGCACTTGTCCATCTTGCTCCAAGTGCAGGCTCTTTTTGCCAAAGGAGACATAAAAAGGGTCCTGGCCCTGGAAATCGGGACTAGTTGTTAGTCTTAAAATTCCAATTTCCTTGTGCTAAAGAAGGACAGAGGCCTTCAGCCTGGTTTAGATCTACCTCTGAATGCCTTCTTGTGGAATAACAAATGCAGAATGCTAATACTGGCCCAGGTTCTGTCTGCTCTGGATGCAGGCAACTGGGTGGTAGTTTTGAACCTGCTGGATGTCAACTTTTACCCCTCCTGCAGTCCAGCAAATGTTACATGCGATTCAAGGTGAGCTAGAAGCATTTTCAGTTTGCCATGCTCCCCTTTGGCCTCACCAGTGCCCCGGGTGTTCATGAAAGTGATTGTGGTGGTTGCTGCATACCTTTTGGCTGTTGGGGTTCCTGGTTGCCTTTAACTTGGCAACTGGCTATTGATGGTAAGCTCGCCAGAGTCAGTGGTAGACCACCCCCAGACAACGGCAAACCTATTGACCTCATTGGGTGTCTCTATGAATGAGTCATCATGGATACAGTGCATTTGTGGGCCTTTCCTCCACCACGAGTCCACAATGAGTCCAGAACATTCAGTCTGTGATACCGATGTTTCAGCCTCAGTCCTTGGTCTCAGTGACAGTGGCTCTGAGGCTCCTGGGCCTCTTGGCATCTGGCTCGTTGGCTATGCAGGTTGCATTTGAGGGCTCTGCAGTGGAACCTGATGTCAGTGGGCCCACCACCAGGATAACCTTTGGATTTCATCCAGGTTTCGGAGAAGACTGCAAATGAACTGCAGTGGTGCCTGCTATACCACAGTTGGACCGGCGTAAGAACCATCTCCCTGCCACAGCCAGGGCTTAAAATAGTGATGGGCGTGTCACTGCTGGGTTGGGGAGGTCATCTCGGTGAGGTGGAGATCAGAGCTCTCTGGTCTCCTGCGAAGACCTGACTCCACATCAAACGGCTGGAGTTGCAGGCCATTTGCCTGGCTGAAAGCCTTCCTACCATCCATCAAGCAGAGGCTGGTTGAGACTGTCGTAGACATAGGGCACCACCAAGCAGGGCAGAATGGGGTCCTGGGTCCTGTGCCAGGAGGCTCTTTACCTCTGGAGTTGGGTGGAGCAACAGGGCATTAACCTGCTGGTGAACCACCTGATGGGATATTTGAAACGATAGGGTAAACAAATTCAGCCATCAGCATTTGGTGGACCACAATTGATTACATCCCAAGGAAGCTCGGGAAATCTTCCAGCAGTGGGGAGATCCCTGGCTAGATCTTTTCGCAACCATCAAACACACAATGTCAAAACCTTTGCGGACTGGACTTTCCAAGAAGGCGCTCTCTCATATATGCATTCAAGATAGAGTGGAGCACAGGACTCCTTTATGCCTTTCCACTGCTGCCTGTCCTGCAAAGAGTTCTGAAGAATATCCGGAATGACCGTGCCCAAGTCATCCTAGTAACTCTGGATTTGGTTCAGATAATATGGTACATGGAACTACTGGACATGAGCATCTGTTCTCCAACTGAGCCAGTGCTACAGGAGGCTCTACTGTCACAGCAGCCTGGCAGGGTCTTGAACCCAAACCTGCTCAATTTACACTTCCATACATGGAGATAAAGTGGTGGCAGTTGACTGCTTTTGACCTCTTCCCAAATTTGTGGATACCATCCTTGCTGCAGGATTCCTTTTACAAAGTCTGTTTAGACTGGGAACTTGGACAGGTGTGTGGCACCCTCAATTAGGACCCATTACAGGTAACTGTCGGGATGTCTTCTTGTGTATTTCTGGCCCAGCTAGGACTTGCAGTGGGCACCATTAAAGGTTATTTGTTGGCCCTTTAAGACTTTTAAGTTTGCAGGCCAGCCGTCACTTTTCAAATGAGCTCATGTGATGAGGTTTTTAAAAGGTTTCACTTATATATTTCCTCCCTAATGCCGCAGTTGGACCTTAATTCGGTCCTCGCTTTCCTCATGTGCACACCTTTTGAACCAATGCACAGCTGTCTCTTGACTCTGAAGACTGTGTTCCTGGCCACAGTAATTTTGGCTCATCACCTGAGTAAACTCCAAGCTCTTTCAGTGCAGCTGTCTTACACCACCTTTTTTCCAGATAAAGTGGTGTTGAGGACCACAGAAGCCTTTTAGCCAAAGGTTGACAATGCTTTTCATGTTGAGCAATTTATCACTCTTGCAACGTTCTTTGCTCTTCTTCACCCCTTGAAGGAGGAGAGACTCCACCGGGTGTAACCCATAAGAGTCTTGAGCTTCTACATCAATCACTCGAAAGACCATTGGTTGGACGATCAGTTTTTTGTTGGGTTATCTGGGGCAAAGAAAGGCAAGGCAGTGCAGAGAATAACTATGTCAAGGAAAATTGTCCTCTACATTAAGATCTGTTATGCTCTAACCAAGAAGCAGCCTCTGGAAAGACTGAGGGCCCATTCCACCAGAGCCAAGGCTGCCACCACTGCATTGGCATGCGGAGTGCCTATTCTTGATATCTGTCAGAATGAGACGGTGTCAGTGCACACGTTCAAGAAACGCTACTGTCTTTACAGCGAGCTCCTATTGAAAGGGCATTTTGGCAGGAGTTATTGGCCTTTGCCATTCCACAGTCCCACCACCTGGGGGGGTTTAGCATTGATATCTATCCTGAAGGTGAGGAAACTACGATTGGAAGTATACAGCAGAAGAACAAGTTACTTACCTTCAGTAACACTCTTTCTGGTGGATACTCTATCTAACTGCAGATTCCTCACTGCCTTCCCATTCTGTGGTATGGTCTCTTTCATCTAAAAAAATCCCAGTTGAGGAATTTGCATACTAGTTTGTTCAATTCGCCAATGGGCTTCGTGTCTTAGTGCGCAAAGGAGTTGATGAGAGAAACTGACATCAGTGAACATGGGTGGCACAAACCACGGATTCCTCACTGCCCTGCTGCTTATCCTTTCTGCAGAATGGTCTCCTTTCCAATCTGAGAAGGTCCCAGTCTAAAAATCTGCACACTGGTACTGCTGATTATTGTTGGGCTCTACATCTGACGTCATTTTCTGGGTTGCAGTGATTTGACTTGCTCCATTTTATGTGGCCTGGATGTTTTTTTTGGGCCTTCCTCCTACTCCATAGCTGCTGCTCATAATTTTGTAGTCCCTTTTGAAGGCACACAATTATTTGATGCCAAAGTGCAAGCAGTAGTGATGGTAGATCACGTTTATTGCTATGCTATTTCTATGACTGGCACCTAATTTTCCTTAGACACTGCAAATAGTTAACAGAAGCCATTATGCTGTCAGGCTAATGTAAGGCTTTGTAGCTCTGCTATACATTTCGACCTGCCCTGGTGAAATATAAAAGTCTTGTCTTTTTTACCCTTTTTTTTTTTTTTTTGTAAGACTGCTCCTCAGTCTGACTTCTAAGATTTTCTTCAACCTAGTTCACTTTAATCGGCCTTTTAAGGACCCTACCTCTGTGTGAGTACCACAGTTCGAATTTCACCATCCGCATGTAGAGCTGTGCTAATTCCAGGGGTTGAAACTTTAGAGTAGCTGGAGCATTGCAAGTCTCTGCCTCGTAATAGCTGCTCGAGGGTTATATGTCAGAATATCAAGAACAGAAATATTATGATACAAATATATTGTGACCTAAATATGGTGATCCAAAATATTGTGAAGGTAAGTATATTTAGGTGAGACTAGATTAACTATTGCTAACTTTGCATCCATTTACCTTCAAGATGTACATTGATATATATGTTCATAGCGTATGTGGCCGTAGGCACACATGCTCTGCATACTCCTGTCATCTAGTGTTTAGCCGCATACTTTTGCAACTTGTTTTTCTTTGAAGAAGCCTTCGCCACAAGACCTGTTGTGGCTCCATTCTTGGTTGTGAAGGCACCAGCACACTGGCTCCACCTCATATTTTCTCCCGCCATTGGGCTTGGATGTTCAGGAACGCTAGGCATCCACCCGCAATGTCACTGACCAGTACTCTTGACACACCAAAATCTCGAGATCCTAGACTAGCCTTGAGTCATCGTCTACTTTTCTTGGAGAATTCACTTAAGGTGGGGGTATGCAACATACGCTCTTCCAGTGCTGCCCTAGGTGTACACCAGATACCCCTGGAATGACCATCACAAGGCTTCAAACTCTGCCTCTCTCCATACCAAGTATACTTCTTGCAAAGCCTAGTTTTCTTTCATCTGTAAAAAAACCCTAAGTTGCTGGATGGAAAGAAGGTGGCCTGTCACAGGATGCACAGACAAGCCTCGTCGAGACTCGTAACATTTTCGGATCCAAAGATATACCAGGCACGAGGGAAGAGTAAGTCGGGCTCTCTGGCATTCCAGCAGGACACACAGAAGAGAGTGCAGAGGCTATCTTCTCTGAGGGTTGCAACATCAGAGAGGAGGTAGAGTTTCTCGAGGTTGCAGCGGAACACATGCAGCCTTGGGGCCGAAGACCAGGTCGACTCCATGTGCTTCCAGTGCATCAGAGGGTCAGTCTGGAGCCCCAAAATGCCTGTTGTTGAAGGTAGAGCACCACTCCAGTTTGAGTTGGGCATCAAGCCCTCAGTCGAGCCAGAAACAGCACAAATTTTGGGTTTTGGTCTTCCGACCGTAATGCCCCCTGACTCTGGAGGCTGGGTCGACACGTGCAAAAATCCCATCCAAAGGACTCAAACTGCGCTGTGCTTCGATGCAGCCTCGACCCTGAGGCTTTGAACAGCCATGCTCTGAACAGAAATAGACGCCAAAAGCTCCTTCACGACTGCAACCGAAGCTGGCGCCGAAGCACCTGCCAACAGTGAAGTTTGACAGCACAGAGGGTTTGATCTTTTGAGAAGATACTTGCGGTGCAGGATATAGAGTAAAAAGCTTTTCATCCACCCGAATACAGGCAAAATTCTTGCTAAACCTCAGCTCCAGGACTCCTCCAGATTCTGAAGAAAGGCCGGCTGGACTTCGAGTAGGAATCAGAACTCAACCCTTCCAGGCTACCAATTCCCTAAAAGGTCACTGATTCAGCGACTAGCTCTACACAGTTTGCCGCCCACATTTCCTCCTTCAACACAACCACTGCCCCTGCAGTCTTCCCTGCCTGACCCACAGGGCAGTGATTCAGAGCCTGTCCGCTCTTACTTCCCTAAGGACCCCTATGATGAGTTCCTCAAGCCCCAGGATGGGAGATGATCCCTAGGAGGACTATGTGGTAAACCCTCAAGATGACCCTAACCTCGAGCCCTACCCTGCCAAACCATCCCTACCCGATGATACTACTGCATGATATAGCAGTAACGCAGCGAGCTGCACAGCATCATTAGGTAAAATTGCATACAGTGTAGTATGAGGTCGACTGCTTGTCTGAGATCCTGTCCAAGCAGAAGCATGTGGTGCATTACCTTCACATGCTGACGGGAATGCTTAGTTTGGCTCCTAACAACTTTAAGGCGACAGTAAGCGCTGGGGTGGCCTTTCCTCAAGTGGAGAAAAAGTATAAGCCTGCCCCTGACGATCCAGTATTCATGGACGGTTGCTGCAGACTCCCTGGTTGTTTACAATTCCCATAAAGGGCTTCGGTAGAGGCTATAAGTGGATTGACGCTACTGGGAAGCGTGTAGCGCTTAGGTCAGCCACTCATATGTGCATTGTAAACTCTGTGGGTCTCCACTTCAGATATTACTGGTATCCCTGGGAGGAAATGGAGGAGTTGCTGAAGTTCCTCCCAGAGACTCGTCGTAAACATGGACAGGAGTTGGTTGCTGAGGGAAGAACCATCAGCATTAGCAACATTACATGAGCCCCCGATCTGGCAGATCCACCCACAAGAGGTGTTAATATCCGCATCCTCCTCTGCAGGCACACCTGGCCTAAGGTGTCAGGGTTTAGGCCTGAGGTGGGACTACACATATTGAACGTCGCATTTTGAAGGAGAGCCCCTCTTCGGCCTATAGATCTTGAAAAAAATGAAAAACGATACCAATATCGCCAAATTCTTGGCCGCCCCACAGTCCACCAAACCCCGATCTGCTTTTCGCAAGCATCAAAATGGGGAGTTGGCAGAGACTCCAGTGCCAACAGCACTAACATTTGTTTCAAGGACCCCTGTAACCAAATATCCTCTAAAGGGGGGCCTATGTGGGAAATGGATGTGGAAAGAGTAGAGGTGGCAGCAAAAGGGGCACCTCCACTGGCAAACGGTGACTCCTCATCCCTTCACCCCAGCCACATTATCTGGGGAAATCTGAGGCACTTCCTCGCACCGTAGGAAAACATCACCTCAGACTAATGGGTCCTCTCTATTGAGTAGGAAGGATACTACCTTGAATTCCACACAATCCCTCCCAACATCCCACCCTGCTACCACATACTAAGTTCAGATCACCTTCACCTTCTGGAGGAAAGCCTCCATGGAACAGGATCCCATACACCAAAGTGGGACAGAGGTATACTCCCTGTACTTATTGACCCCCAGAAAGGACCACTCCCGCCAGCCAGAGCTCAACCTCTGACCATTGAACTGGTTCTCCTCTCTGAACACTTTCACATGGTCACCAGGATGTTATTGCACTGCTACTTGGCAACTTCATGTCAGCACTAGATCTGAAAGATGAGTACTCAATTCAGACAGTGCATCACTAGTACTGTCAGTTTGTGGTAAGTGAATGACATTATCAGTTAAAGTTGTTAAACTTCAGAGTCCCTACAGCTCCAAAGGTGGTTACAAAGTGCCTAGCGGTGGTAGCAGTGCCTCTGTGCAGAAACTCCTTAAATGTGCTTCCACATTTGGACGATTCGTCGATCAAGGGCAGCAGCAGATGGCATGCCTAGCACACACTCAAACTGCAGTGTCCCTATTTCAAAGCCTAGGTTTCACCATCCATGGAAAAGTTTTAATTTTCAGCTGCAATAGGTGCAGCGGTTCCTCAGCTCTGTTCTAAATTCAGTAACCGGCAAAGTCTGCATAAGCGAATAGAGGGTGTTGGAATTCCAACAGCAGCTGGTGAAGGTGATGGCTTCATGTATAGCAATTGTACCACATGCCAGGCTACACATGCACCCGCTACAAGAGTGCCTCAAGGCTGTGGGCCCAGATGCAACAGCATTGGGAGGATCTAGTGTTGGCAACAACCAGGGCTCAGGACACACTGTTTCAGTGAAACTGCAACAAACTGTTGCTTGGCATATCCTTACAAGACACCCTTCTGCAGGTGACCATCGCCACCAATGAGTCACTCCTGGGATGGTGAGCTCACCTCTGCAGGATAACTGTCCAAGACACCTGGACCTCTTAGCACAAGGAAAACAATATAAATTACCTGGCGCTCCTAGCCATCAGTCTAATCCTAAAAGAATCCCTCCCACTTTTTGGAGGAAAACAGTACTAATAAAAATGGACTACGTGACAGCCATTACCTACATCCAACAGAGGGGGCCCAACCACTCTCTCCAGCTCTCTGCACTAGCTCAGGAGATTTGGCCCTGGGAAATCCACAACAACATTTATATGTTTGCAGAGCATTTTCTGGCAGTAGAGAATGACTTTGTGGACCAACTCAGCAAGACGCATCAACAAGTCCATAAGTGGGAACTCTACCCACAAGTCCTTCACAAGTAGTTTCAGCGGTGGAGGACTCTGACGATACACCTGTTCACCACGCCCATAAATGAAAAATGCCAAATCTTTGCCTCCAGTAGCCGGCAGGCACAGCACCATGGAGGAACTGGTAAGGGATATTTGCCTATACTTTTCCTCCTCGCCCCCCACCTCTGTATGTGGTGAGGAAGATGAACCAGATGTCCATCATCCTCATCCTAGAGGCACCAACCTGGGCAAAGAGAGCCCTGATATTCAGTGCACTTGAAGATGTCCATCCCCACAAGAAGATCCCACTGAGGCCCGACCTTCTCACTCTGCATCGGCATCAGCTCATGCATCAAGATCCCAAACAGCTGAACCCCTGTTACAGAGCTAAGTGGAAAAGGTTCATGTATCACTGCTTCTCAAAACAGTTAGACCGTTTTAAGTTTTCTGTGAAAGAGTTTATCTTCTACTTCTCAAGGCAGACTTTCCTATACTATACATATACACACAGTTGCTGTGTGCCTTCAAAATAGACAGTACTCATGCTTTTCAAGGTCCCAGTCATTAAGGCCTTCATGGAGAGTCTAAAGAGTGCAATACCTCCAAATCCAAGACCAAGTGCACCTGAAGAGCTCATTGTAAACTCAATATGGGTGCCTCCCTAGCCTTTTGAGGTAGCATCCCTTTAATGGATATCTGCAAGGCTGCTACTTGGTCAATCCCACATGCCTTCACCAAGCATTGTTGTGTAGGCATTCTAGCACAGTTTTTAGTGGGCCACTTTTTCAAACATCTCCATCTGCTTGCTAGCCACCGCTTTGGAGAGGGACTGCTTTATAGTCTATGCAGAGCATGTGTTTCTACAGCCACACATGCTATGAATGGAAAATGTACTTGTGTAGTGCTGTATATTCACATGCACCCACCTTCCTCCAAAGAAGCCAGCAATAATCACAGAAGTTTCTATGTCCTTTTACTCCCTTCACTGTGGACAACACACTGTCCCCTACACTGCAGTCCACATACACCACTCACTCACTGATCAAAAAACAATCTGAGGTGGAGCCAGTGTTCTGGTGCATTGTGGACCAAGGGTGGAGTCACAGCAGGTATTGTGTTTCAGACTTCTTTGAAGAAAAACAAGTTGCACATTTACGGGCAAATACTAGATGACAGCAGTATGCAGAGCATGTGAGTTTATAGCACTCCATAATACAGATAGTTGCACGGTAAGTAATGTGCTCGTAGCATGCATCGCTGTAGATATACATGCTCTGCATATTCCTTCTATCTAGTGTTGGGCTCGGATGTTTACAGCTGGTTTTTCTTCAAAGAAGTCTTTAGAGTCACAAAGTATCAGGACCACTCCTTCATTTGGCATTGCGCATGGGCACTGGCTCCATTGTTGGATGGCTTTTATCCGCCACCGGGTTCGGACGAGTTTCAACACCGCTCCCAGACTCGACACGTATGATGTTCACCATTTCCAGTGCCCACTCTCTCCACTCCAGTCATTGAGAAAACCCTCGACAGGCGTTCTTTCTTCTTCTCCTCCTTCGATGCTCTCCAAAGACCATCACTGAAGACCGGGTCCACGATCCTCTGCGCACCTTTCTCTCTGTACCGACTCTGGAGAATGAAGAGGCGTAGAAGGTGAATGAACTGATGCCCTTCAGGAAAGACCCTCAGTGCTACACAAAATGCCCCTGGGCAGACCCTCACAGGGTCTGTAATCCGTCTCTCCCAAGAGCACAACAAAACTGTGTGCCTCCTGCCTTGCCTTCAGGTGCAAAATAACCCTTTAGCAGCAGAGGGACAGATGTTGGGCCCACCTCAAGATCCAGCATCCTCACCCACCAGCCCAGCTGGAGGTCTTCAGCTACGAGCCCCCCCTCCCTGCACCTCCCCTTTGGGAGCCCTAACAGATGTAGAAAGAAGACAAAGGCGTTCTGTCCACCTCCCCCAGCACCGGTCCGCCCACCAAAACAATGCCAAGAGTTGTGAGTACAGCCAACACACAACTTGCAAGTTATGCAAACTGCTGCACACATAGACGAATCACTGCCCCCGCAGGAGTCCGCTACTTAGCCCCATGCATAAGCCATCGCCACCTCAAGGTGTGCCACCGCCTTCAGACATCGGTTGACATCAAGGCAAGTCATCAGGCCAAGACACAATCCAGCCAAGACGCTCAACCACCAATGGCCTTAGAGTCCAAAGGCTCTGCAACGAAGCACCCAAGCACACTTTGAAGCCAAAGGCCTGGTCAGCGCCTGAGTCCGCGCTTGGGTCTGAAAACTCCATCTGCCCCAAGACCAGCCTCGACAGTTGGCTCTGAAGACTCCAACTCCCATCTTCGAGAAGTTTCTGGTGCAGCTCAACAAGAGACAAAATACCATATTCTTCCGGATGGGGATGATTTCCACTGGTCCAAGTGGAGCGGTTCCCAAAAATGCAGGCTTGCATTCGAGGACACCCCTGAGCCGGATCCCTCCTCATGTCCCCTGGCTGCTGCTCCCAAGAAGACACTCCTCAACAAAGCCTCTCCTGGCTGCAAATTTCAGGCTTCAAGATGGAAATTGAGCAGCATCTCATCATTTTGCCCTTTGATGCGGAATGCCTTTTCAGGCTACAAGTTTGTGCGATGCTGGAAAAGATTAAGAAGGATACCAACACTTATAAAGTCATGGCCACGCTAAAAAACACCATCAGCCAGGGGTTCCTTTCGCAGGCAGCAGAGTAGAGACACCTCCAATACAACGCCTCTAGCCAATCTCAGTCCTATCAGAAGCAGGGATGCAGAGGATACACATGGGGGTTCCAGCCGGGATAACAACTCTAAGGGTAGAGGCAGAGGCACTCCCTTCAAGGGAGCCACTACCTCCAAGTGGTGACTTTCTTCTCCTCTCCCCTGACCACACAACACCTTTTTGGGGAGTCTTCAGGGATTTCTTCCCAGCTGGGAAGAGATGTTATGTGGATTTGTGGAGCACATTATTACCTGGCAGGGCATCCATGTGTAGCAGGTGAGTCTATTCTCGCCAGGTTGGAGGGGACGGAGGGATCCTATTTGAAAAGCAGGACTTCAACTTAAAGGAGGGAGGAAATTGTCCCAGACTTGCTTTGGCGGTGGAAAGGCTTTGAACAACAGTGTCCAGAATGGGTGCTATAAAAGGAATCCTCTGCAATGGCCAAAGGTGCGATTTCAGCATGTCGAAGAAAGTCGGGGAAGACAATAGTAAGATGGTCAATCAGAGGTGATCGCGACTGACTCTGACCAGCCTGCCTTATACTGCCAGTCAAGATAAGAGAATATGTATACCCTCTACCGGCAAGATCACCTCCATCGGGTAGCTTCTTTCCATCATAAAGTACAGCTAAGGCCTCGATCTCACCACAACCCAACCAAACATCTCACCCCGCAAACTCACCCTTGGCCAAGATATTAGCGCCTTCTTCAAGAGGAGTTTTGGGTGCTCATCCTCACGGACACCATAGAGCTAGTACCACTGCAGCATCACAGCAAGAGAGATGTATCCTCTATACTTTCGAATCTCCAAAAAGGGTTCCTAATGCCCATACTAAATATCAGGCCCATCAACGAGTACTTCCTCAGCAAAATACCACATGACTACTCTGCAGGGTGTTATCCCGCTACTACAGCAAGGCAACTTCATGACTGCACTGGATTTGAAGGACGCTTACTTCCACGTACACATCCATTCCATTGACTGCTTCTAACTCTACTTCATGGTAAGTGGCCAGCATAATCAGTCAATCAGTAATCTTATAAAGCGTGACTACTCACCCGTGAGGGTCTCAAGGTGCTGAGTGGAGATGGGGGGGGGCAGGGATCTGCGGTTCAGTCAAAGAGCCAGGTCTCGAGGTCCTTCCTGAATTGCGGCAGGGATGGTGATTGCCTGAGGTGCAGAGGCAGGGAGTTCCAGGTCTTCGCAGCGAGGTAGGAGAAGGATCTTCCTCCAGTCGTGGTCTTACGGATCTGTGGGATTAACTAAGTGTTGACATTCAGTGTCGCCACAGCCCCAAAGGTGTTCACCAAATGCCTCGCTGTAGTACACGCCCATCTCAGAAGAAAAGGCATTCATATGTTCCCCTATCTTGACGATTGGCTGATCAAAAATGTAGGCAAGCAGCCTTGCCTGGTGCACACCCAGGCCAACATTTCCCTCCTTCACAAGTTGGGATTAATCCTAAATGCCACTGAATCCCATCTATAGTCCCTTCATAGTCAGCCCTTCTGAGGGCCATCCTTAACTCAGTCGCTTGCAAAGCCTACCCCAGCTAGCCCACGGTATAGGCATTACAGCAGCTACTGCCTCTCTTTCAGCCACATCATCAGCTCACAGTGCAAAAATTGATATGCCTCTTAGGCATGATGTCTTCCTTCTTAGCCATAGTCCCCCATGCCAGGCTACACATGCGTCCTCTCCAGCAGTGCCTATTGGCGCCAGGGTCACAGATGGAGAGCTACTTGGAAGATCTAGTGTTAATCCGTGCCAGCACCCATTGCTCTATGCAGTGGTGGAATAGCAACAACCTGTTGCGGGGCTGGCCTTGCATGGACCCCATTCCGCACATGACCATCAGCATGGAAACTTCACTTTGAGAATGGGGAGCACATTTCCTAGACCTAACAGTACAGGACATATGGTCTCCACAGCAGCGGGTTCTCAACATCAAATCAGCTTGTGCTCGTGGATGGCCTTCTTTCAGAACGTTCAAGAACCAAGCGGTTTCCATAAAGACAGACAACATGACAGCCATGTGCTATCTACAGAAGCAAGGCGGCACACATTTTCTATAGTTATTAGCACCAGTGGAGAGTATTTGGCAATGAGCGATTCTCCATCAGATTCACCTCCTGATAAAGTACTTTCGGGAAGAGGACATCGGCTTTGAAGACCTGCTCAGCAGGATGCAGTAACAAGTCCAACACTGGGAACTCCACCCGCAAGTCTTACGCCTGTATTTCTGATGTTGTGAGGTCGCCACAGCACAAAATACAAAATGCCATCCTTCCCTTCTGTTTACGCACCCCGCGTCCATGGGCAAAGCTGTATGAATGAACTGGTCAGGCATCTTTGTCTACGCTCTTCCTCCTCTACCAGTCCTTCCGTACATATTTAGGAAGCTTCAGCAAATGTCCCTTACTCTCATCCTAGTGGCTCCCACATGGGCCAGATAATCCTGGTTCTCGACCCTTCTTGAGTTGTCCATTGTTCCTCATGAGAAGCTCCCCAACAGGCTGGGTATTCTCACGTAGAACCAAGGCAAAATCAGGCACCCCAGCTCAGTCTAGCCATTTGGCTCCTGAGGTCCCAAAGTTTGATTACCTCAACCTGCCTAAAAAATGAATGGACATTCTTAAGCACACAGACCCACTACACATGGCTGCTATGCTTTCAAGTGGAAAAGGTTTGTTTACTGCTGCATTCCAAATCACCTGGACCCTCTCAAGCCTGCAGCTCAGGACATGGTCTGTAAATTTCCTCACCTTCACTTGGCTGCTATTGCAGCCTACATGCAGAATAGTGAACATTCTTCACTGTTTAGAATCCCTTTCATTAAGGCTTTTATGGAAGGACTCACATGGCCCACTTCGAGCACGTCCTGCCCCGGTCACGAACCCCATTTCGTTCTTACCAGACCAATGAGCTATTACGTCCCTAAGACGCGTTAACGAGCAATAGGCCCCTTTAAGTCTATAATGACAGAGTTGTCCTCAGGACCAGCTCCAAGTATCTCCCAAAGCTGGTATCCCCTTTTCATTCGAACCAAACTAAAGAGCTCTCCATCCTTTTTCCTCAACCAGACTCTGTAGCAGAAACGCCTCCTGACACTCTTGATGTAAAAGGCGCCCTCATGTACTACATTGGCAGGACCAAATCTTTCCACAAGACAGCCGCTTTTCGCTACATTCACTAAACCTTAGCAAAAGTCCTCCTTTGTCAAAGACTGGTAAAGCCAGGTGGATTTTCAAGCATATCCGAACTTGCTACCTCAAAACCAAGAGAACAATGCCTGCCCTGCCTAGTATATCATCAAAAAGTTACCCCTAAGACCATCAATCTAATGTTACCTAACTTGAAAAAAACCAACATGTTGTTTCTCCAAACGTCAGTGACTTGACTTATTCTTATTTGTAAACAGCTTCAATGATGTACACTAAAATAGATCGCACCAATAGAATAGATCTTAACGGTGATCTTAAAATAAATAAATGGGAATATACGAGTCCTGTTTCTTAGTTTATTACTTTTTTTGAGTCACTTATAAACAAAAAAAGCATTGTACATGTAATGGTTTACACACCTTTAAAAAAGGTATACACTTGTGACCACATTAAATTGAAACAAAACCTATTCAGACCAAAAACAATACACCACATTAATCATTAGACCTACAAAAAGGATTAATTATAAAACATAAACAGAGAAATTAACAGATTTAAGTGTCTAGTGTCCTACACTGTCAGATTACTGGGGCAAGTCTCAATTTTCACCCTCTTGTTTGTAGTCCAAAACGGTACTGCTTGGCTCTATTTTGAAATGTGGTCAGAGCGTACATTATTATACAGATGAGATCATGAATTTCATCACCGGTAATACACAAATTAAAGCGCAGATTATGCATTGAATGATAGCTCTTGGCCACGCTCATAAGTACGCTGACGCGTTTCGACCTTCACAGTGGGCCTGTGGTGTGTTTCAAAGAAGGTCTTCCTCAGGGCTGTGAACTTTGTGGATACTGTATAAATATTAAATCAAGTAATTAATATCTGTGAATTACCCTTGTGTTCCCTATAGCGTCGATATATGGAACAAGTTTCCATATATCAGCAAACCTTATGTGGAGACATACCATAAAGGCAGCTGGTTCCTGCTATTTTTCCAGGTGGTCTAAAAACTTTCTTTGTAGATGGGTCACTCCGTACCTTATTTCAGCGTGTGGCCCTACATTAAAATGAACAGAGAACCGAGTTGTGTCTGGTTACTAAAAAGCGCTTCATTGGAATACTGAAATGCATTATGTTCTGTACTGTTTTCATTAAAAGGAGTTGAAATTGAGAGGAGGGGTGAGCATACCTTAAAGCAGGGTGTTTTTTGGCGCATCCAAATGTTTATTTTTTTATTTTTAACAGGGGTCCTAGTGGGAATCAAGGAAAACGTTGTCATCTATCTCGTGTTATGACTTCGGGTAGAGAGGTGTCATTAGGATAATCAAGGTGTTCCTGATCTTCTATACCTTCTAATTGTGTTTAAGTGAGTGCAATCAGGCATTCCTTTGCACAGGGAGTTTGCGAAGGGAAAATCCCTTCTGGTGTCTCTTCTTTTGATTTTAGAGCAAGTATGACTGAATCGTACCCAGTTCCGTTAGGAAATGACGGGGGACAAGGAGTGCTCTGGCCTTTGGGTTATAAAGTGCCTGTGATTTATAACGTTAACAGTTATTACTGTTCCGTTTCCTGTGCCACACATGCTAATTCACAGCATGCATCTTCGTGTCTTATTTAGTAACTGTAGGTGTATAATTACCTTGACTAAGGACGCCGGGCTTTTCTCTCGGGAAACTCTTTCATCCTTGTTAGCATGCCATTCCAGCCTCGATGAAACCGGAAGTATACGGGCCGGAACCTGCTTAAAAGCCTGTTGCCTGACCCATGCATTTCCTGTTGTCTTGCCTGGCGCATGTATTTCCTGCTCAGAAAAAAGCTCCCGAGTTTGTTTTATTTTGAATTCGGCTAATTTTATTGGGAAGTTATGGGATAGTGACATGTTGCCGGCTTTGCTACTTTATATCTTCATTTACCATACGCCCCATTATACCCGATGAATGTAGGATTTGGTAAAGCGCCCTAGGCTATTTTGAAATAGATCGCTAGTCTTCCTGGGTGTACATTTCACAAGGATTACATAATATTTAGTCTTATTTGGGAACTTATCTTGCATGTAGACATGCAGTATTCATATGTTTGACTCCACTCGAGATGGAATCATTGAGTGTCACAAAGGAATCTGTTATGCTGTGTTGACCTGTCAGTTGTGTTTCCGAATACATTCTATTTGGACATGTGCCAGTGTGCCTTATTGTTGTATAAAATGTGGTTAATCCCTAGTGTTTTGGTGTCGGCAGGTATTATTCTTTCTTTTCTTGTGTTATGACCAGGCATGTTGTTTTTACATAGAGAATCTTTATAAGCATTGTGCTATCTCATTGATTTAGTTGAGGCCATTGGTAGTTGTGTGCAAGCGCAGGATCATTTTAGCCTCGAGCTTTGCATAGACTGAGTCCATATTCCGGCCTTTGAAATGTGTTAGAACATTCCATTTAATTTCCAGAGGTCCATGGTTCATTTCTATATAGTGAGATACCATCAGGGCATTTTGTGTTTTGCAATCTGAAAGAGACAATTAGTTATGGATTCCTCACCTTAGAATTACCCCCAGGCGTCAGACTGGATCCGGAGAATTTTTTCCTCAGCAGTACCCCTGCGCATCGATAGGTGGCGTTGGTCGACTCCGCGTTCGTCGTTGGCGTCGTGGTCGCCGGAATGACGTTGCGGTATCTACTTGGACGCCGCCCTCGCGCGCTGACGTCCGTTCTTTCTTTTTCCGCGCCAGCCAACGCAGATCCGGAGAGAGCGGTACCTTGAGTCACTTTTTGACTCCAATTTTTGTGACTTTTGTCGACACCCTTTTTTGAGTCGATCGACTCCTGGTGCACGGAGGGATGTCACGTCGGACTGGCTTCAAGGCTTGTGACTCCTGTCACAAACTGAAGTCGGTCACGGACCCGCACCTCGTGTGCCTTTGGTACCTGGAGCCTGACCACGACCCAAAGTCGCGCTCCGACTGCCGGGCCATGAATCCGAAGTCTTTGCGGGAGCGGTCCCGAAAGCTTCTCGAGGCCCGGCAGTTCGCTCCGCGCCGTTCGAGGTCACGGTCGAGAGGGAGGTCGCGGGACCAGTTGCGGAGCCACCACCACCACTCGTCATCAAAGTCTTCGTCTTCGGGTAAGTCGAAGCACAAGAAGAAGGCGAAGAAGCGTCGTCGCTCTTTGCGTTCACCCCGTCCGTCGGCTGACAGGACGCGGAAGGGAGTAGTCTGGCTCTGCCCGCAGAGCCTGTTGGGTCGACTCCGGCCTTTCCGGGACCCGGAGCAACCCCTGCCCAGGTTCGAAGCTTTTACGAAGCCTTACATTCTATTTTCGGGCAGCCCGACTCCGCCCGCGTGCCCTCGGGCCCTGCGGACTCGGTTGGGGGCTCTAGGCCTTCGATGTCGGTAGCCTCGGCTCCGGCGCCCGCAGGGATCCAGGCCTGGATCCGGATCGGCGCCAGTCGACCTCGTGACACCACCGGTGCCGAATTAAGTGACGACACCCCCGCCGCCTCCGACGCCGGTTATGTCCCCAGCCGGCATCGACCCCGGCCTCCCCCTCGATGAGGACACGGCGCCGGACCGGTACTTTTGTACCCCTGTTCTCCCCTGATGTTTCTTACCGACCTGAGTCGCTCACAGTAGAGGGTGAGGAGGACAGGGGGGGGGTCTGTGGACCCTCTTGTTGACCAGTTTGAGGAACAGGACTGGAGAGAGGAGTTGGGTGAGGCCAGTGGTCTGAACACCTCCCCAGACCTTGGCATGCTATCTCCCCCTACCGTAGCTACGGAGGAGGGTGCATCTTACGCAGTGGTCTTGCGTAGGGCAGCCGAGGCCCTAAACCTAGAGCTTCCTACGGTGGCGGTCAGGACTAACCTCCTGACAGAGGTGCTTCAACCGGCAGCGGCCTCCTCGGAGCCCCTGCTGCCGTTCAATGAGGCCCTTACGGACATCCTTTTGGGCACTTGGTCCAAGCCCAACACAGGGGCTCCTGTGGACAGGATGATTGCCCGACGCCACCGCACGGCCCGGGAGACCCCATTTTCCTCTCTTCCCATCCTACCCCTGAGAGCTCGGTAGTCCAAGCCTCCACGTCCAAAGGCGCATTCCCTAACAACCCACCTGATAGGGAATCCAAGAAGCTGGACCACCTTGGGAAGAAGATGTTTTCTTCCTCCAGCTTTGGGCTGCGGTCGGTGAACACCGTATGCCTATTGGGTCGTTACTCCCACTCGGTGTGGGACACGGTTGCGCAGGTGCTGCCACAGTGCCCGGAGGAGGCCCGGGCCGTGCTCTCCCGTGCTGTTGCCGAAGGGAGAGATGCAGCGAAGTTCACCATCCGGTGTGGGCTGGACACCGCCGACTCACTGGGCAGGACGATTTCCGCGTCAGTAGCACTGAGACGCTACGCCTGGTTGAGGTCCACTGGCTTTTCAGGGGATATCCAAGCAACGCTTTTGGACATGTCCTTTGATGGCCGTTGCTTGTTTGGCGACAAGGCAGACAACGCGCTCGAGCGCTTTAAGGATTCCAGGGCTACGGCCAGATCATTGGGTCTCGCTGCCACCTCCCGCCGGCGCAGTCTGCTTTTTGCCCCTTTCGTGGTTACGTAAGGGGTGCCCCGCCATGTTCCGCCCAGAACCACAGGCCTGGGCAAGCTGTCCAACCTCTGCGCGGCCGAGGACGTGGATTCCACCGCCGTGGGTCGGGGGGCCAGCGGGTGGCCCAGTCCACCAGTGCCCCCTCTGCAGCAGTCTCCAAACCCTCCTAGTCCGACCTTTCAGGCCCATCATTCACCAGTGGGCGGCAGGAATCGCCATTACCTCCCCCACTGGCTCAACATCACGTCGGACAGGTGGGTTTTGCAGATAGTCTGAAGGGGCTACTCCTTCCCCTTCGAGACTACCCCTCCATCCATGCCACCTCAATGCCATCGCATGTCAGAGGATCACCTGGCCCTTCTCCAACAGGAAGTTATGGCTCTCGGCCAAGGGAGCCATCAAGCGCGTTCCTGCCCCAGAAGTAGGTTGTGGTTGTTATTCCCACTACTTTCTGGTGCCCAAGAAGGACAAGGGCCTACGTCCTATCTTGGATCTCAGGAACGTCAACCACTTCCTCCGGAAGGAGAAGTTCAAGATGTTGACTCTGGCTCAGGTCCTGTCTGCTCTTGACCCTGGAGACTGGATGGTAGCGTTGGACTTGCAGGATGCTTATTTTCACATCTCGTCCTGCCGGCCCACCGGCGTTGCCTGCGGTTCAGGTAGGCCACGAGCACTTTCAGTTTACCGTGCTCCCCTTTGGCCTTACCAGCGCCCCTCGGGTGTTCACGAAAGTGATGGCGGTGGTCGCAGCTCATCTGTGCAGATCAGGGGTTCCAGTCTTCCCCTATCTCGATGACTGGCTGTTGAAGGGGGTCTCGCCCCAGGCTGTCGTCTCCCACCTCCAGACTACGGCGGACCTCCTGCATTCGCTGGGGTTCACTATCAACGTGCCGAAGTCACACCGGACTCCCTCTCAGAAGCTCCTTTTCAATGGAGCGGTTCTGGACACGACGCAGTTTCGGGTTTATCCTCCGGAGCAGCGAGTCCGGGATATTCGGGCTATGATTCCGATCTTTCAGCCTCTATCCCGGGTTTCGGTCAGAATGACCCTGAGGCTGCTGGGCCTCATGGCCTCCTGCATCCTGCTGGTGGATTATGCCAGGTGGCATATGCGGGCTCTGCAGTGGGACCTGAAGTTCCAATGGGCACAGCATCAGGGGAATCTATCCGATTGCGTCCAGATCTCGGAGGGCACTGCTCAACAATTGCAGTGGTGGCTCACGAACCGGGATTGGGTCAATAGCAGATCCCTCTCCCTTCCCCAACCAGAGTTTACAGTGGTGACGGATGCATCACTTCTGGGGGGGGGGGGTGGCCATATGGGAGAGGCGGAGATCAGAGGCCTCTGGTCTCCAGCGGAGTCCGGGCTCCACATCAACCTTCTGGAGCTTCGGGCGATTCGTCTTGCACTAAAGGCATTCCTTCCCTCTGTCTGGGGAAGAGTAGTGCAGGTGTTCGCGAACAGCACCACCGCCATGTGGTACTGCAACAAACAGGGCGGGGTGGAGTCGTGGACCCTATGTCAAGAGGCTCTCCGCCTTTGGGCATGGCTGGAACATCAGGGCATATCCCTGGTGGTTCAACACCTGGCAGGTTCTCTGAACGCCAGATCGGACGAACTCAGCCGCAGGTGCATGATGGGTCACGAATGGCGTCTTCACTCGGAGGTGGTGCAAGGTCTCTTTAAACCGTGGGAGTGAGCCTTGGTTAGATCTATTCACCACCAAAGAGAACGCGCAATGTCAGCAGTTCTACGCGTTGGAATTTCCAAGGCGGCACTCGCTAGGCGACGCTTTTCGTCGCCAGTGGAGTTGCGGTCTTCTATACGCCTTTCCGCCTATACCACTTCTGCCCAGAGTGCTGAAGAAGATCAAGCGCGACCGGGCCCAAGTCATTCTTGTGGCTCCGGATTGGGCACGAAGAGTCTGGTATCCCGAGCTGTTACACATGGCCATCGATCCTCCAATCAGACTGCCTCTTAGGAAGGATCTTCTGTCGCAGCAGCAGGGGACGGTCCTCAACCCAAACCTGTCCAGCCTCCACCTATTTGCGTGGAGATTGAGCGGTGGCAGTTGACGGCTTTTGACCTTCCTCCTGAAGTCTATAACGTTATCTTGGCAGCCGGGCGCCCCTCCATTAAAACGGTATACGCCTGCAGATGGAACAAATTTGTGGCATGGTGCACAGCAAATGCTGTGGATCCCCTTTTCGTCCCTCTTTCTGAGGTTCTCTTGTTCCTCCTTTCTTTGGCCCAGCAGGGCTCTGCTCTGAGCACTCTTAAGGGCTATCTCTCAGCCATTTCAGCCTTTCTTAGGCTTCCTGATCAACCTTCTCTTTTCAAGTCCCCTATTGTAAATAGATTCCTTAAGGGCATTACTCATCTCTTCCCTCCTATTCCTTTCGTAATGCCTCAGTGGGACTTGAACTTGGTTCTGACTTATCTTATGTGCGCTCTCTTTGAGCCGCTACATAATTGTCCTCGCAGACTTTTAACTTTGAAAACTGCCTTTTTGGTGGCCATCACCTCTGCTCGCAGGGTGAGTGAGCTTCAAGCCCTTTCTTCTAAACCTCCTTTCCTGGCTGTTCATCCGGACAAGGTTGTCCTTCGCACTAGGCCTTATTTCCTTCCCAAAGTGGTTACCTCTTTCCACATAGGACAGATCATCACTTTGCCCACCTTCTTTTCGCCTCTGCATCCTTCTAAAGAGGAAGAGCGGCTCCATCGTCTGGATCCAAAACGTGCGCTTTCCTTCTATCTGGATCACACAAGACAATTCCGGGTGGATGACCAACTCTTTGTTGGCTACGTGGGTGCCAAGAAAGGTCGGGCCATACAAAAACAGACCATCTCTCGATGGGTCATTCTTTGTTTAAAAATCTGCTATTCCTTGGCGAAAAAGGAGCCTCCAGTAGGGCCGCGTGCCCATTCCACCAGAGCAACGGCAGCTACTACTGCTTTGGGACGTGGAGTCCCCCTTCATGACATCTGCCTGGCAGCTACGTGGGCTTCACTGCACATGTTTATCAAACACTACTGCCTGGACAGCCAAGTCCGGAGAGACTGCTTCTTTGGCCGTTCGGTTCTCAAGGACTTTCTGGTGTGAACTTGGTTCGCAGACCCACCACCTGAGTTGGTATTGCTGGGGTATCTATTCTAAGGTGAGGAATCCTTAACTAATTGTCTCTTTCAGATGTTACTTACCTTCGGTAACGATATATCTGTAAGAGACATAGATTAGTCATGGATTCCTCACTGCCCCACCCATCCTCCCTGTCTGCCAACTGACTTCTAGAGTAAGGGACTCCCTTTCAGGGCCCTAGTTTTCATGCACCAGCGGTCAGTGTCTTGCATGGCTCTGCGCTTCTGGCGTGTAAAGAACTGACGTCAGCGCGCGAGGGCGGCATCTAAGTAGATACCGCGACGTCATTCCGGCGACCACGACGCCAACGACGAACGCGGAGTCGACCGACGCCACCTATCGATGCGCTGGGGTACTGCTGAGGAAAAAATTCTCCTGATCCAGTCTGACGCCTGGGGGTAATTCTAAGGTGAGGAATCCATAACTAATCTATGTCTCTTACAGATATATCGTTACCGAAGGTAAGTAACTTGTTCTTTAATGCGTGACCTGTGCTGTATAATCCTTTTCTTGATGGCCTGAGATGTTTTTCCAACGTACGTCAAACTGCATGGACATGTCACACAATATATCACATGTTGCATATTACAGTTGGTAAATTCGGAATGGTTTTCGTGCTGCGGTAGGTGAAACATTCTCCCTCTACTGTACTAGCAGATGATGTACAGTTCCCACATTTGTGATGTCCTTTAAGAGGGGGTAAAGCAAGCATTGTACGTAAGGAGGCCTTTTCAGTCATGTGGGTCGTGTTAGCGCTCACCAAATCGTCTCTCAGGTTTTTATTCTGTTTGAGAGCAAAAAGGGGGCCTCCTTCAATTTTTCATGGCCTTTCATAGTTGTCCAGTTCTTGCGGACGATCTTTTTTATATCGCTTGTTACTGGAAAATATAGTTACACATACCATGGGATTATTTCTGTTGCGCTCTTTGGGGACCAACAAGGACTCTCTGGACGAGTTCCAGGCCCTTTTAAGAGCTCTCTTCAAGAGTTTACATGGGTAGTTACGCTGTTGTAGTTTGTTCAACAAGGCTTTAGCACTACAGAAATAATCTTCTCATTTAGAGCAATGCCTCCTGATCCTGAGGAATTGACTATATGAGAGGTTATTGCGTAAATTCCTTTGGTGGAAACTGGAGTATTGCAAGAGAGTATTCCTGTCCGTATTTTTAGTGTACAATGTTGTGTAAATTGAAGAATCAATTTCTTCTTTGTTGAAGTTTTGGGAGAATTGAATATCACTGCTTCTACCATTCAGCCAATGTTGGAATTCTGTGATCTTTTCCATAGAGCCTCTCCAAACCATGAAAACGTCATCAATGTAACGTTTCCATGTGACGATGTATTCCTCATATGGATTGTTATTGTAAATCCATTTTTATTCTAACAACGCCATAAATATAACGGCCTTCTCTGGGGTGAAGGGACATCCCATCGCTGTCCCCTTGATTTGTAGATAACTACTATCATTACATTTGATTTTTTTTTATTTCAAACATACTTCAGCCATTTTCAGTAGAAACTCTGTGGGTACCCCATGTGGGCGGTCCCTTTTGTCAAGAAAGATCTCCAGTGCTTCTAAACCCGTATCTTGTGGGATGTCCGTGTAGAGGCTAACCATGTCTAAAGTTACAAGTGTATCTGAGATTGGATCAAATGGCATACCTTCTAAGATGTTAATTGCTTGCATGGTATCTCTTAAGTAACTAGGAATTGTGGAAATCACAGGTTTCAGGAATGTGTCGATATACTTTGCTGGTCTTTCTAAGATCAAGTTCACCCCTGAAATTATTGGTCTCCCCGGTGGATTTACAGGGTCTTTGTGGATTTTGGGAAGAGTGTATAATAGAGGCATTCTAGGGTTTTTGTTCAGTAAATATTTTGCTTCCTTCTTAGAGAGCCAACCATTTTCTTTTCCTTCCTGGATTAACTCAGTTAACTTCGTTGTTACCATACTGCCCAGATTATCCCTGATTTTTTTTGTAATGATCTTTATTATCAAGTTGGCGGAGCACCGCTCTCTGATAGTTGTTCCTGTCCATGATAACTATTCCTCCTCCTTTATCGGCGGGTTTGATAATTATTATCATGGTCGTTCTTTATTCTTGTGAGAGCTTCTTTTTAATTTTTTGTCAAATTCCATTTCTCATACGTCTTTTTCCTTTCAAGTGCTTCTATATCCCTCATAACATTTTTTTCGAATGTTTGAAGTTCAATCAGCATACTGCTAGTTGGTGGATAAAAAGTAAAGGGTTCTTGTAGACCAGAGTAATTAATTAGCTTCTGGTTGACATATGTTCTGAAAAAATATTTGCAGTCACATCTTCAGAAATAGGTGTAACATCTCTTGTCTTGTCTGAATCAAATCAGGACGAGTAGTTTGAATGAAGGACAGGCCTTTACATAGTAGTGTGGTCTCATCATGATCTAAGCTTCGCTTTGATAAATTGTAAATAGGGATCAACTCAATTGCTACAATCTGTACATCTGTCTTCTCGTGGTAATTTCTTCTTGGTATTGATATGGATTGAACCATTGTTTGGCTCTGTTGCGTCCCCGCAGGCGTCCTCGGCCTCTTTCTAAACCAGCATTTGCAATGCAATAGGTCTCGCATTTGCGAGAGTTTAAGCTATTAGCATTGTAAATGACAATGCCTTTTATTTATGTTTTTAAAGGCCAAAACATAAATAAAAGGCATTGTCATTTACAATGCCAATAGCTCAAACTCGCATAAATACGAGACCTATTGCATTGCAAATGCTTGTTTTGTTGCTTTAGGCACAAAGAGATTAAGTGATTTTCCCAGAATCACAGTATATGAAGCCTATTTTGAGACTGGAACCTAGTTCCCCAATTCCAAAGTCGGCAGCTCTGGGCCTTACACCACATCCTCTCCCCTGAGGGATTTTGAGCAGGGATCACAGTTTCTGTAACAAAATATTGAAAATGAAGTACTGTTTTTATGCTCCTGCCCTGAAGTTATATTTAAATAAGGATGACTGTCATCGAGGACAGGCCTAGCTAGGCTTTCCTATGACATATGAATGCATTCTGGGATTTTTAGTCTTGTACAAATTCAAACAAAAAAATTGGACCAACACGCCAGAAAAAAACAAGTTTTGAAGGGAATACTTTAATGTCCCTGATGACTTGGAGTCATATTGTAACGTTATATTGTAATTGGTTATTGGTTGTTTTCAAAGACATTCCTTGGTCGTTTATCTGAAAAGGGTAAGAATGTGCGTAGGACAATTATAATTTGAATGTGAAATATGAATAATGGAACTACTAGTAAAACATCTCACTGACTGTCCTTTGACAGGGTACATTTAAATCCTTTGTCTGCATTTGGGTTTAAGGTTTTTCGGCAGCTTGCCCGTTTCGTACGTGCCATGAGAGTTTCTTTACCCACAGTGTGTGCTTCCTGCTCTGAAAACCTAAATGATCCTTTAACTTTGTTTTTTGCATTGTTATGCTCCATTACATTTCTAGCCAGCTTGACATGACCTGTGTTTAAGGAAATGGAAAGCCTTGTCTCAACAAAATGTCCTTTCACCTGCGCTCCACTACTCCACGTAATGCACATTTCTCCGATGTCATTCTATGGAATGTACAAGTCAATTTAGTAGAACGCGTAACGTGCCTTAAATCACGAGCGATCAGAGGTCGGTTAGTTCTTACACACGATGGTTGTCTGGGCACGCAGTCAGTCATTTAGTCAAGAAAAGAGGAGGGGCCTTCAGGAAATTGGAACTGCGGTCGTACAGAAGCGAAACTACAATTTAGCTCAGAATATATTTGCATGTTTTTAGCACTGGGTTTTATTAACCTGTTTCCTTTCGTTTAAACATTTCTGCACTGTGATCCCATGTTTGCCTGCTGCAAAAAAAAACACATTTGCAATGCAGTAGGTCTCGCGTTTACGGGTTTCGTAAATGCGACACCTATTGTATTGCAAATGCTCTTTTTGTAAGAACGTCATCACTGCCAGGGAAGCCAGAAAGACCTGCCTGCAGCAGGCATGTTAAAACAATTAAAGGAAATAGTGCTCGGAGGCTGTAATTAAAGCCTCCGAGCAACAACACACGTAACGGGGTGTCGCCATGGGGTGTTACAAAATGCGACAAGGCGGTACTAAGGCGGGACTATTAAGCCTTTTCACCAATGAACAGTCAGTTTACAGTGGACAAGGACAAAAGCCAATGAAAAATGTGGGCGGGGCTTCAAGACCATACTCCAATACAGCATGGCTCGCAGAGCAGCGCATGCGCTGCCCAGGGTCGACCTAAAAAGGCTCCTGTACTTGAAAGGATTGGCCCAGTTGATGGTATCTAGCACTAGTGGAGGGCTCGGATTCGCTTGAACTGTCAGAGTATGATGAAGTGTCGGAAAAAGTAATACATTTCTTCCTACTCCTGCCTGAGAATTGTCTCAAGGCCCCCGTGTGTTCAGGTTGCTTATAGAAATCTTTGTCCAGATATGGGTATGCTTTCTTCTCACTGAAATTGGTAATATCTTTCTGTAGTTTAGCTTTCTTAGTCTTCAGTGTTTTTCTTAAACACCGCGTTCTCTTTTTCCAGTTTATTCAAAAGTTCTTGCGCATTTTCGATGGCTTCATTTGATAGTAAAGCTTCTTCAAGTTCCTTAATGAGTTCCAATTCCTTGAGACTCAATTTCTTCTGCTCTCTTGATGGATAGGCTGCATTGCACCAGCCATGAGAAAGGGGCCACTGTTGCTTTCTTTGGTAAAATCCCTATAGCTGACATTTGTTAACCCACTAAACTGTCCACTCCACTCACCTTTACTAAACACTACATTGTGGATGTCCTAGTGAGCCAACAAGGTAGAGTTGGTCAGACTGTCTTAAGGACTTTGTTTAAAACATCTGTACCATCAGCTGGCTGACCACCGCTTAAGGGAGTACTGCTTTACAGTCTATGCAGTGTGTGTATCTAGAGCCACACATGCTACGAATGAAAAATTTTACTTACCCTGCAAGCATCATTGTGTAGCGTAGTAGATTCACATGCTGCCACCTGCCCTCCCGCGAGTCAGTGGTTACTATAGATATTCTTCGGTTTCATTTACATATTTAACATGTTCTACACAACTTCACGCATGGTCACCAAGCTGTCCTACCTCCAGCTCCCTCAGTACACTCACCTGCTGTGCGAAAAACAATCTAACAATGGAACCAGTGCCCATGCGCATTGCCAACTACGGGAGGGGTCACTCTACCGCGTGGCTTGAAAGACTTCTTCAAAGAAGAAAAATTTGCGAACGTCCGAGCCACCACTAGAAGGCAGGTGTATGGAGCGTATGTGAATCTACAGCATTGCATGCTGCGAACAGATACAGGGGAAGTAACATTTTCCTTTCCATATATAGTCAAGATAAATATATGTGGAGTTACGTATAGTAAGCCTAGGTTTACCTTTAAATATATATTTTTGTTCCTTTCATCGTATTTTGGCACTTGATATTTTTGCCATGATATATTTGTTCGCAATATTTTATCCATGCTATTCTGGTAATATAGTCCTCTCAGCTCCCAATGTTTGTTTAAAGAGAAATTCAAGATTATTCAGTTTTTCATTTTACTGTATGAACTTTAAATATGTAACTTTCTCCTAATGGACAGATATCTTATATCAGTGGGCCTGATCTTTGCACTGAACTATTTTGTTTGAGTAAGCTGATGTGTTTTCTATGATTTTAATGTTTTTGGGCCTTCTTTCTCCTGCTTACTAGGCTGTCTAGCACAGTTTTGTTTTATCCTGGGAGGGTTATGTGTTATCTCTGCATGATCTGCAGCGTGCTTTGTACTTTATTTGGTTGTCTATTTCTGTCCTCTCTGTAGAGATTTTAAATATGTGCATGTAAAAACCTCATTTAAGATGTCTTAAATTAAATGGAAGGGTTGGATTATTTTTTACTTCTGTGCGCGTGAAACTGATGTCTTTTGGCATATCCTAACGCTGTACAAATAATATACAACAAAAAGAAGACTCAACAATACCCTTTTGAGCCACCTCTCGTGTCACTATCGAAACCTACATTTCAGCGGCGGCTCCTCCGCTAAGGCGGAGAAGCGTCGCCCCACTGCTTCAACTGCAAGCTAAATACAAAAAATAAAATGATAATAGCGTTCCGTTATTATCATTTCGTTTTTTGTATTCAGCTTGCATTTGAAGCCAGGGTAGATTAGGGCGGGTGAGGCTGAGCTGGGCTCTCCGCATCACAGGGAGAAGGAGTGGTGGCTGCACCTTAATTGCGCATGACAGTTTGGCTGCCCATCTCAGGCCGGCCAAACTGCCATGCGCACTTTGCATGTTCTCCACCCAGGCTATTACAGCCTGGGTGGAGAACATGCCCAGCCTCCCAGTCCCTGTCTGAGCGCCGAACCACGGCGCTCAGACCAATCACAATGCTGCTGTAAGTCAGCGTCGTGATTGGCCAGGGGATTCTGGTAGGCTGTGTGCTTCCTGGTGCAGAGAGGAGGACGGAGAAGAGTCGGTGGTACTATGGTAAGTGCTTTTAAAAAAAAAAAAATTACCCCTCTGCCCCCACCCACCACCCCCCTGTTCGGTAGCAGCCGTTACTGTTAAATTTACAGGCAAATACAAAAGCTTTCAAAACATATAAGGTGTGCTGGCCGTGATATATATGCACACCATTTCTTACTCTGTCCTTTCCTTTTTAGCCAACTGGAAAAGTTCTTGAAGACACTTTGGCTAAACCTCGTGTTCAACTAGATCGTCTGGAGCTACTGCAGAATGTGTGCAGGAATGAATCCTTAAAAAACCTTACCCATACCCCTGTGTCGAAGTTTGTCCTGGATCGGATATTTGTCAATGACGAGCACAAGATCCTCTTCTGCCAGACTCCCAAAGTGGGCAACACACAATGGAAGAAAGTCTTGATCGTCTTGAACGGTATTTCAAAATAAAAGCATGTTATGTGTGTCAATAATGCGCCGGATTCTCTAAAAAAAAAATCATCTGTTAGCACAGGCATAGCACTCAAATTTTTGGGCTTTGACAGTCCTGAGCGACTTATGCCTCGCCTTGCAACTGCGGCTGTGCATTGTCCATAGAGCAGAAAATTCAGTTATGAGGCTGACGTAAAAGTGCAATTGCACATTTATATATTTTCCTCATTTTATTCTGCAGATTTTGTATATTTTTCACTTTGGCGAGAATCCCTTCCTCTATGTTCCCCATGCTGCCACTTAATACATACAGTTCCCCAGGGTCACAACTGACGCAAGTGTGCTTCGCTGCACCCTGGGGCGCTGTAGTATTACATAAGGGGCTGTAGATTCTTGTGTGGCCCTCAGTTTCTTTTGCGGCCCCTTCTGTACTATAGATACCTAGCGCTGGTGCATACATATCGGCTGAGCTATCTTAAGGTGGCATTCACTCAGTTGCACGGGGCATGGCCTTGAGCTAATGAGGGAAACGCTTTGCCTCTGCGCCCATACCTTTTTATGGTTGCTGGTGCAGAGGCAAAAAAAAGGATGCTCTGACGGTGCGCCACAAAGAGATGGGGAACAGTCAGTGTGCTTGCTGAGGGTGGCTTATGAAAGGTGGGAAAAAGGGTCCTATGGACTCCCCCTCCCCAGTCACCCTCCTGTAGGTGGGTGCACTAACTCACTACACCAGCCTGCAGGGGTATCTCTGTCCCTCTTTGAAGTGCTGGCCAGGTGCCGCCAGTACTTTGAAATACGGCACGGATGCTTCAAACAGCCACTTTGCCTTTCGTTAGTGTGCTGCCCTGAGGGGCTCCTTTCAAGTTTTATTTATGTGTAATGTCTCATTATAGAAAACAGTGTTGAGGTGTACCTATCGCATTTACCTCAAGTTTAGGATTTTAAATTTGTTTTAGTTCAAATGTATTCGTTTTTTATATAAAATGGCTTGAGTACATTAATTAAGATTTTACGTAGCATAAACATAGATGCCAAGGTTCCAGATTGCTATGTGTGACATTTTGATAATGTCAGTGTAATTGAGTGACATTTCCACTGCTATGAGTGACACTTTCTTGCGAGCAAAAATCAAGTAAAGAAGACGAGGGAAACATATAAGAAATTGCACCCATTTGAGCAATGTGATGACCACCCCTGCAAAAGGAAATTTTCATAGCAAGTCAGTGCAACAGTAGGAGATCATGATTTACACTTCACGACCGGGCGTCGTGGCAACAGGCGGGCCCTGCTGGCCTGCTACGAATGGAGACAGGCCCTCAGCAACCAACGCAGCTTATTCTGGAATGGCATACAACTGCTTCTGGTGACACTGCTGCTTTGGGCTGCTGAACCACTCCAGCGGCCTGGGCTGCTGTGGTTCACACAGGGCCGGTCCTAGGATTTGTGGGGCCCCGGGCAGGATAGAAACATGCGAGGCCCCTCTAATTTGCATAAAATGTAATATCACAGGAAGTGACATCATAGAAAGTGCCAACTGACCAATCATTTTCTGGCACTGTTGAAGTAGCTTTGCAAGAAGCTACTTCTCTAATGTGGAGATCAGTGAGATGGCTACAAATACAAATAATAGCCCTAATAAAATAAATGTTGTTATTTTAAAGCTCTATTATGTGGAAATGAAACACATCAAACTTTGTTGAAAAGCTACGCCTATATCTCTCCAAAACCGATGTTTTCAGAATAGTGCATGATTAAAATCCTAAGACAGATTGTCCCATAGCTATACAGTGGGTCTTTAGGTGACTCCCTGATACTCCTGTTGCATCAGTGGAGGTCAAGGTTAAGGCATTTGGTTTTAGCAGGCATGGGCATCAACACTAAGGGATCCATGCTGGTTCGGGTGAGTGACCTGCAAATGCTCCGGTAAACAACAGAAAGCACTGATTAAGGAAAATAAGAGGATGAGATGGCACAGATGACATACACAGGTATTGTGGCTAATATATTGTCAGACAGGAGCACCAAAAGCTAGACCATTCCCACAAACTGAATGCCTAAACCCACTAACTACTCTCAAACTTCATTTTTAAGAGATGAAAAGAGCTGAACTAACTTAAAGATATAAAGATGAGATGGCTAAATAGAGACAAGAATGTGTATCCAGGGAAACAACTGCCAAAAGCTACAATGGGAGCCAGACACTAAACAGACAAGTAGTAAATTAAAGCAACAAAACAAAAGATATTTATTATAGCAGGCTCAGTGCTGTTTTCCCTTACAAGGAAGTTAAATCTAGCAATGTTGAATAGGTTGGGGAAGGTGGTGTTTGACTTTCAAAATAAATCTCCCATAATCCCTGAAATTTGCAGCTTTAAAGATTTTAAGTCACATTTTAAGTCACATGTCCTTAATATCTGAGAAGACACTTGCCAAATTGCAAAGGGTCCAGACACATGTCACTTGACTCAAATTTAGCCTAAGAAGTAACAAACAAATTGCACCTACCCTCCGGTAAATCCACTGGATCATGGTTAAAGAGATAATTGAATGCAAGACCCTTGAACGATCATGTCCATCATCCATAAATGTCTCCAGTCATGGCCCAGGCTACCTAATCATACTCTTTTGGTCCTTCCAATAACCAATACAAGATTTGCCTTCCTAAAACTACTGGCCACCTACTTACCTAAGCTCAGTGACTGGCTAATCACTACATGTGTGATGATGTACTCTATGGAATGAGGCACTCACTCCTCAGTCAGCTCTCCTCTGCAGCCCCCTTTTCCTGTATGCTGCCCCTTCTTCTCATCTCCAAAGCAAGGCTAATTCAAACTGTACTGCTGAAAAGCAGCAATTTCCTCAGGCCTCACTGTCGCTATTTGAGTTTTGGGATAATATATAGTGGTAAGAGGCGCACATCATCTTGTGCTTGCCTAGGCCTGCCCATTGTCATTCTGCACTTGACGGTGATCAGGCTATCTTTGGGAGCATGACCAGACTGACCCTGTGCAGCAGCCTGCTACATGTATTTTAATACTCTTTTGGACAGGATAACTAGTGTGTAGCATGTAGGCTCTAGTTTCTTGGACAGTTAGTGACAAATGATGAACTTTAAAACACGCTGGAGCAGATCCCTAATAGGCCTTCAAACTACTTTTACAAGATATTTGGGCTTCTTCACCTTCCCCTTTCCTCAGGGTGTTATGTTAAATTACAACAAATTGTGCAGCGAATGCAAATGTCTTTAGTTATTATTCCATTGAAAGAGATGAATGAAAATACCACACCAAGAGGGAATCCTGGTTCTAAGGGATTTCGAAGGAAAAGGTACGGGCTATACTAATGTATGGAAAGGCCAGTTTTAAGTTTTTCCCCAGAAGATTTAAGATGCACCATAGCTCAAGACTGAGACATTTCCAGTCCCGTGCAGCTAGAAAGGAGAAGGATCTACCTCCAATATGTTCTCTCTTAATTTTAGGATGGGACAGGAGCATGGCTGTTACTGAGTGTAGGATTCTGGAATAAATGGAAGGAATAATACAGTGCTGAAGAATGAGTGGGCCCTTTTATGCACTGCACAATGGCAAATGGATAGATTGTTTGGTAGCGGGAATCAGCAGAAAGCAGAAAGAACATCTAGGGCAGCCTCAGATGAGAATCCAATCACTGTTCTTAATGATCTGAAGAATACCAAATGCAAAAGGTGGGAAGTTTAAGACTGAGAACACTTGCGTAATCTGGTTGTGAGAAGATAATTGACTACAACTGTCTTGCCGCAGTGACAGGGTTGAAAATGCAGGATTTTGTGTTGCATATGGATGTAGTAGAAGTAGATAACACACTGTTTGTCCAGACAAGGAGAGAAGACGTTGGAAAATAAATCCAAGATTTTGTTGTTAACGCAACCATGGTGGTTGATTGGCCCAGCTCCACAGGCCACCAAAGAGCATTGTGTATTGTACCAGGCCCCTTAAAGATGCAGATGTCTGATGTTTCGCTATATAGTTTTAATGAATTTGTCTTTATCTAAAAAGCTACTGATTGCATGCAAGTCCAAAACATTTTCTTGGTTAGAGACCAGGCCTCTCCGAAAGGATAGAGATAAGCCACGCCAGGAGAATACCTTGAATTCCAGGTTGTTCCAGTTGATTCCATAGAACCGGATGGGAAACTGACAAATGTGACACTATCATTTAGTAATATCAAGGCTGCTCTGCCTTCCTCATCAAGAGTCAGGCTCAAACTGTCCGACACAGCAAGAAATGCTACTTTCAACACATGGAGAGGTCAGAATCCAACTGGCAAGTGATCAATAAGTAAATTGGTTCCTATGAAAGAGATTTATCAGTTGACTTCTTTTTCAAGGATTTTTCAGAAAAAGGCAGCAAAGAGTTGTTAGTAGATGCTGAGAAGCTTCGAACCTGCTGAAGGATTTGTGAGCAGAGGAACAAACGCAGCTTTTTAGGTTTTTTTTCCTACATGGTAGGGACAGATGAGTAGGCAAGGGCAATATTGCAAATGGAGGTCAGAGCAGGGGATGTGATCTTTAGATATCCATTCATGAAATGGGCAGGAAAGGGTCCCAACTGGGAACTAGATTTAATAAAAAAGTCAAATTTCAATAAGAGTACACAGAGAGCAGGCTGTAATTCCACAGACATGTTGAGGATAGTTCAAGATCACAAACCTTTGTGAAGGATGACACACACCGCAAATCTAAGCCAAATTTTCTACTTGGAAAATAAAGAGACAGGTAATTGCAAACTTTGGCAGGAGTCTCAATGTACTTAGAAGCACATGCTAGTTCAAAGACGCTTTTACCTCTCCTCCAACCGCTTAAGTTTTTTTGTTGATTCTGCCCACTTACATCCACCTCTCTCCTCTGTGCTTTACTTTTTACCTCCCCTCTTGCTCAGCCTATTAACTTCTCTTGCTGGTTCAGCCCCTCTTACATCCACCTCGCTATGCATGCTCTCCTCTTAACGTCTCTTCTTTTCCCAATCCCCAAGCCTCTTACCTTTTCTCTCTGGTTCTCATCTTTCCACCTTTCCTCTCATATTCACTTGCTGATTCTGCCCCTCTTACATTCCCATCTCTCTTCCCTGCCCTACTCTTCACCTCTCAACTCTCCACCCAGTCTTTATCTTCTGTGCTTGTTATGCCATCCTATATACAGCTATGACTTTTCCTTCTCCCCTTTCCTTTTATCTTCTCTTGCTGCTCCCGCCCCGTTACATACACCTCTCCCCTTCCTCCTTCCCTCTCTCCTCTTGCTGATTCTACCCTTTTTACATCAAACTCTACCTCCCTGATCTAATCTTCATCTCTAATCTCTCACCAAGCCTTTAACTTTCTCTTGCTGGTTCTGCACATCTAACATCTACCTTCCCCTCCTCTCTGACTCTTCATCTCACCTGTATCTCTTGGTGGTTTTTCTCTCTTCCATCCACTTCTCTCTCTTGCCACTCTGCCTATGTACTCTTGCTGGTTCTGTCTCTCTTATAGCCATGACTTTTATCCATACACTACCTTCACTGCTCATTTCTTCCCCAGCCTTATAACCTTTTTCACTGGCTCTGCCCCATTTACATCTTCTTTACATTTTCATCCTCCTAAACACTCTAATCGTTTCCCACTGATTTTGCCACTTACACCACCTATTTCCGTTCATGCTCTACTCTTATTCTCGTCTCTTCCTCAAACCTTATTTTGTGGATTCTGCCCCTTTTACATCAATCTCTCTGCCATCCCCAGCTTTTTTTCTTCTCTTTCTCGTTATGTCCCTCTTATATCCACTTTTCTCCTCCATGCTGTATGCCTCATCTCTCCCACTGCCTCTTACTTTTCTCGCTGATTCTGGCCTTCTACATCCACCTCTCACCATTCCCTTTCTCTTCTCTGTGTAAGGTTTCTTGATTGTTCTGCCTCTCTTACATCTGCATGCCCCATCCATGTATTGCCCTTCACCTCTCATTTCTTCCTCTGGCCTCCTAACGTTTTTTTGCTGGTCTGTCCCCTTTACATCCACCTCTCCTCTATGAGCCCCCTGCCTCTCACCTCGTCTCACTGTTTCTGCCTCTACATCCACGTCTCCTTCCATGCTCTACACTTCACTTTATCTCTACTACGGTCTCTTACCTTTCTCACTAATTTTTCCTTTATTACACCCACCTCTTAGCTACCTGCTGAACCCTTCACCTCTCATCTCTCTGCAGCCTCTAACCTTCTCTCACTGGTTCTACCTCTCTGAAATCTACCTTCCCCCTGCCTCTTACCTGCTCATGGTTGTCCTGCCCTCTTACATCCAACACTCAGCATACCCTCTCCATGACACCTAAGTTCTCCTGATGGTTCTGCTTCTTTTATACTTACCTCTTCAATCCAAGCACTGCCTTTCACCTATCATCTCACTCTCCAGCCTTAACTTTGTTCACTGGTTCCCCCCTTTATGCCCACCTTTCCCCTCCATGCTCAACTCTTCATGTTTTATCTCTCTCTCACCTCTACCCTCAATTCTCTGTATCTGCCCCTCAAGCTTCCACCTCTCCCCTACATGCGCTGCTATTTATCACTCTTCTCCCTGGCCTTTTACCTTGCTTCATGTCTTGTGCCAGGACACAATACAGGCCCCTGCAGCACAGATGGGCCCACAACATTTCAGGGGGCCCCCATTCAGCCCAGGGCCAATGAATATCTGTGAAATGTGGGAGACTCAGGGGCCCATTATCACATTCTGCAGCGAGGTCCCCATCATTTTGTGTTACACCACTGCTCTTGTTACTTTACAAAATTCTCTCCCCTAGCCTATTACATTTCTCCTTTGCATGCTATTCCTTTTACCTATAGATTCTTCCCTTCTCTCATTGATTCTGCCATTACATACACATCACTACATCACTCCTTCCCCATCTCCATTTCCTTAAGCGTCTTGTTCTATATATCTGTTTTTCCCCTTATGTTCAGCTCGCTCCTCTCTGCTGTACTCTGTCATCTCACCCACCTCTTACTGTCTTTTGTTTGCCTAACCCCTTTTAGATGTGCCTCTCCCTCAATACTTCTATTAAAAGCAAAAGAGAGAACCAGACCTCCTTAGATGTACCCAGGACACTGGAATTCGGGATTTCAGATATGAACAAATATGATGCCGGGGAGTAGTGCTACCTTTTCAGATGTGTACAACAAGGAATGGTGTGTGGTTTGACAGGTTATATAGTTTGGGTGTATCTTGGAGGGGTCGTTGCACTCCCCTCTGGATGGTGAGGATGGATGTGGGGTCACCCCTCCTTCCTTCCTACCAACTCAATGTTATCTCCACTATTCTTTTACCGACCCAATTTTTCATTATTCCTTTTTTTCATGTAAATTACATTAAAATAAAATAAAAAAACAAGCGCTTACATTCAACTAGAGTCACTATTTATGTTTAACACTGTTTACGTTTCTTTTGGATGAACATGCTTGTTTGAAAAAAACCAATAAAACAGAGTTGCAAAGAAAAGAATAATAACCTCTCACTCCGTTTTCTGCTCTTCTCCCTTTCCCTCCATTGGACTTGAGCAGCGCCCATCGTGACGTGAGGTCACTCTGTTTCTTTGTTGTGAGCCCTGCAGGATGCTCTGCGTTTCATTCATGCAGGGGCAGGGCTCACTTCACACCTCACGCCAGTTCAAGCATCTGCAATTATCATGCAGATGCAGTGATTAGGATAAGAGAAAGAGTTGCCAGCAAAGGAAAGCTGATCACAGCCACAAACCCTGCCCTGCCCAGTCTGCCGCAGCTGAAAGGGATGCAGGGGTCATATTTCCCCTTCAGCCCATGGCAGCCGGGTCCAGGTGAGGGGGGCCCCGCCTCTGGCCTTGAGCTGCACCATGGTTGCACACCCCGAGGGACGGCGCTGCCCACCTGTAAGTGGTACAATGGCACATTTTCAAAAGGATGATGGCCTCGTGGGGGCCCCGTCGTAGTTAGAAGGCCGCGGGGCCCTGGGCAGCTGCCCACACTGCCCATGCCTAGCGCCGGCCCTGGGTTCACATTCTCAGCAGCAGCCCGGTCCAAAGGATAACAATAAAGCTGCAGTGAAAGCGGCAAGCTCCCGATTGGTTGCCAGCTGAGCAGGCTCACGCCGGTGCTGGTGGGGGCGGGTTGGGTTGGGTCCTGCCCGGCCTCTGGATCCATACTGCCAATAACTACTTGGAATGGGTGCCGCAGCAGGACGAACGGACAATCGCCTATTAAAGCGAGTCTGACACAAACTCACTGAGACTCGCACACTGTCTCCGTAGTAGCCATTGGGCACTGACAGTGAGTGACTCCCAGTGACGTCAGAGTTATGCCGTGTGGTGCTGAGTGTTCTGTTACTTGTAGCATGGTATAGTAACCCCCAAGCCTGCCGGGAGCAGCGCGCATTGAACGCTGGCACTGCAGGTGTCAGTATTGAGTGCATTATAGCAGCTTTCAGGCTTAAAAAGCTGAGAGGCTATAACGCGTGATTTTGCATTTCAGTGCGGTGATGTGGACCAACTCACTGAAATGCGTTACTTTAACGCTGGATGCATGGTACTTGGCAGGGCTGCATAATCTGGGATACTCATTCATTCACGCTGGGGAAAACAATATCTGTTCTATGTTTACTATCATACACATTTCGTTATTAATGATGTTTTTAAGCGTTTGAAATATTTGTTTCTCCCTTTTGACAATGCTACTGCAAGACAGAGTTCAAATTCAGTCCTCTTAAGGTTGAGGAAACCACAATTTAAACCAACAGACCACTGTCGTCTCAAACTCTTATTTTTAGCAAGGAGTGTCCAAAAGATTGCCGTTCTCTGCTACACCATTGCCACAGTACGTACTACTGATAAGGTTGTATTGTGGACTAACAAATACTCGCTTCGAGCAGTGTCGAATTTCCTCCTCAATGTGTGTTCATTCCAGGGCTACGTCCTTCATGAGAGGACACATTATACAAACTTTATGTAAAAAGAGTGTTTCATCTCCACTTGGAATTGACCAACCACGGGGAAGCAGTGTTTTTGTGGTTTTTGACCAGCTTGTTATTGGGAAAGCAGTCTGAAGATGCCCCAAGTCCAGGTTGTTCTTCCTGTGTATGTCTTTTGTTATGAATTGGCTTAGGATTTGGGCCTAGAGGCCACCTTATTGAAAATGCGTACTGCTGTCAAATTAGTCATTGTAGGATTAAGGTGGTATAATCTACTGTAAAGCACAGCTCTCTAGTCATTCAGTTCCATGCGTAAGTATCTCCGCCAGTCCAGAATTTGTTTTGGTAATTCTGGGATTTGCATTCCTGGTTTTATAATGGGCTAGATGTGACTACAAATCCCAGCATGCAACAAAAAACCCTAGACTGGATTAGCTACTCTAGCATGGGACTGGAAAACCTGAGAGCCCTTGTAAAGGGGCAGAGCAGACCTCATTGTTGGCGCAGCTTTTGCAGTAAGGTTATTTCTACCTTCTAGGGCCCCGTTATTGAGAGGCAGCCTTAAGAGATTGGAGCTTTCCCTGTGTCTATGCTCTGCACCAGCCTTACACAGGCTTTGAATAATGAACTGTAGTAACGCACCCTATGCTTGTCGGTATACTTGACTTTTTACTTCTGTCTGAAAAGCATTGAAAAGTGGTGAAGAGTTGCTGAGGCTTTCTGATTCCATAGCAAAACCAAAGGGGATGATGGACGGAGTGTTGAACATTGCAAGCACTCACCCCCAGTTAACTGATCTGGGTTTAATCCATCATCATTCTTTAGCTCACTCCGCCACCCCAGTTCAGACATGGCCATATGCAAATCAGTCTGACCCTGTGCCTCATGGGAACAGTCCAGCCCGAACTGCCAAGCCATGTCTTCCCTGGACCGGAAACAAGCATCCTGGGACCGATTTCTGGCTTACAGCCGTCATCAGCCAGGCTATCTTGAATCCAGTGGCAAAGTGAGCAAGGGACCCACGTCTGGGCATACCCTGCCAACTTAGGGCGAACATAGCAAAACCAAAGGGGATGCTGGACTGAGTGTTGAACATTGCAAGCACTCACCCCCGGTCAACTGATCTGGGTTTAATCCATCATCATTCTTTAGCTCACTCCGCCACCCCAGTTCATACATGGCCATATGCAAATCAGTCTGACCCTGTGCCTCATGGGAACAGTCCAGCCCGAACTGCCAAGCCATGTCTTCCCTGGACCGGAAACAAGCATCCTGGGACCGGGTCCCTTGCTCACTTTGCCACTGGATTCAAGATAGCCTGGCTGATGACGGCTGTAAGCCAGAAACCGGTCCCAGGATGCTTGTTTTCGGTCCAGGAAAGACATGGCTTGGCAGTTCGGGCTGGACTGATCCCATGAGGCACAGGGTCAGACTGATTTGCATATGGCCATGTCTGAACTGGGGTGGCGGAGTGAGCTAAAGAATGATGATGGATTAAACCCAGATCAGTTGACTGGGGGTGAGTGCTTGCAATGTTCAACACTCCGTCCATCATCCCCTTTGGTTTTGCTATGTTCGCCTCTAAGTTGGCAGGGTATGCCCAGACGTGGGTCCCTTGCTCACTTTGCCACTGGATTCAAGATAGCCTGGCTGATGACGGCTGTAAGCCAGAAACCGGTCCCAGGATGCTTGTTTTCGGTCCAGGGAAGACATGGCTTGGCAGTTCGGGCTGGACTGTTCCCATGAGGCACAGGGTCAGACTGATTTGCATATGGCCATGTCTGAACTGGGGTGGCGGAGTGAGCTAAAGAATGATGGATTAAACCCAGATCAGTTGACTGGGGGTGAGTGCTTGCAATGTTCAACACTCCGTCCATCATCCCCTTTGGTTTTGCTTTCTGATTCCAGACATTATCAGGACAGGGGAAACCTTCACCACAAAAACAACTTATAAAGGAAAATGTTTAGGAATTGGGTTGCACCCCATTCTTCATCATTAACAATGACCTATATGAAACAAAGGCTTGAAAAAAAAATTCTGGGCTCTTAATGGTACGTCGGTCTCTCAGTTTCTAGTTATATAAGGGAGTCACACAAAAAACCCATCTCCCTGGTCTTTAAATCAGCGAAGACTCGTATTAAAAAAATGGAGAAAACCAGTGCTTCTGGTAAAAGGAAAGGTTGAAACCCTGGCGGAAAGGTTAGGGACCAAGTCACTTTTCCTGTAACGTGCCCCCAAAGAAAAGCTCCAACTCCTTTGCCATTGGCTAAATCAGTTCAAAACTTTGTCACTAAACACTTTAAAATTCCTGTTAACAAATTTTTGGGAGATAAGACGAAAGTGTAAGGTCCAAGGATCCAGTTGAATTTGTTAGTGGCATGTGAGCAACAAATTGTGGTGGTGTTCAAGATATGATTTGCACTAATAAATGACTTCTATCACCTCTGCCTTTATTGATTGCCCTGCTGTGAACTACCACCATACATCCCTGAGCTAAAGGAGGCATACTTGGAGGTGGCATCTTCATCCAGTATAGTTTTAAACCAGTCACACATTCCTCAGCAAGAAAAACAGGCAATAAATATAACTGAGCATGGCTTACATTCTGTGGCGGCTCCTATAGTTAACATGAATCTCTCATCCTTTTGATTGATACTGGATGTTCTCTTATTGCAGGGGATACAGGAGGCATTTGTGGTAGGGAATAAGAAGCAAAAGAATCAGTCTAGATTGCTAAACACAACAAATTGCTGTTTATTCTCTCGAAGGCTAGAGTTACCATCTTCTCTGAGTAAGGAAAATGAGGACTATTTAGGAGTAGTTAACGACAGAGTAATGTGACAAGGGAATCCTATGCCCCAGTCTGATGTAAAGGATTCTGGCCCATCTGTGTTTATTTCTCGGTGCCCGATGCTGGCCAAAAGAACATTTCAGAATTATAGGTACTCTTAATTTATCCTGTAATCGCGTGCTTTCAATATATAGTGTCCAGCGAAAATGAAGAATCTTACAAACTAAAGAAAAACACATCTCTGTAGCAATTGTAAGGCTCAGTCTGCACATTCTGAACAAAAGTCATGTGTTGAAACAATGGAAGTTCATTAGTCATCTAGGATAGAAGAGGTATCTCCAATTACTGAAGCACAAAAGAGAGGCAAAATACCAGTAGTACTAGCAAAAAAGGCTTTTAAAGGAGAAAGCTAGTATGATATCTAGGGTGAAAAAACGTTGTAAAAACTATTTTCTAGTAAGTTCAATACATTAGAAAACAGGAAGGTATCCTTAGTCATCAAGAAATGTTTCAGTGGCAAATAGTGATTTAGACCTTTATTTCTACATTTGTCCTAAAGAAAAAAAGGCAAAGTAATGTTGCCCATTAAGAACTTGAACTTATTCACACAAATCCCTGAACTTGTAGATATTAATTCAACATATCTGAAATCAGTTGGTTTTGTTGAATCAGTTATAGCGAGAGAATTAGCAAAGGGTTTTTTCTTTCCTCCCTTTTTTAGGAAGCCCAATTTACACAACTATTGCCTCCATTAATGGTATAGGCCTTGAAATTAAATCTAAAGCAGATGTTCTTTCATTCATTTAATTTGAATCCTGACCATAATTATGGCCAGATAATGAAAAGCCATGCAGGGCTATCTTCTGGTCAAGTTGTCTAACATGGAGGTTACAGAGCTCCTTTCCAACATAATAAAAACACTAGGAAGAATAATCTGCCCCACCATCAGTTACCGCCTAACAAAAGAATCTAGAGATAGTATTGACACATGAGTCTGGAATGGCCTGAGAGGGACTCTCACACTTGGACTTGAAACCTAATTGATTCACAGTTTTATCAGACTATGGTGACTATGTATTTTCCCCTTTAGTGATTTCACATAACATGGGGAATTCTCTCACGAACTTTACTTGATAAGTTGGAATGGATATAAACACATTTTTAAAAAGGGTTCCTGGATCTATTGTTACAACAACATTTTATTTTAATGTTCCAGGAAACCTGGTTGTGAGAGAGCCCCATTGCTGTGGGTTTTATTGCCCTCAGTAAAAGTGGTCACTCGAAAGATGAAGTCTCTTGAAGTGGGCAGAGGTAGAGGCTGCATTCTTGTATCTCAAAAAAAAGTTGTTAAGGATATTGCTAAGATCAATGTTGACAGACGGTGGGTACAAGTATGTGTAGCAAATTTGACTGTGGAAAAAGAACTAAATTTTGATGTTGGTAGTTGTATATATGATAAGGTAGTATATCAATAACAGTTATGGGAATGAAAATGGTAGAAACCATATTTGGGAAAAATCCGGATTGATCACCCTGCTATCACTGGTGATTTTTAAAATGAAAATGGTTCCTACCAAAATAGATGGTACATTGAAGCATTTTTTAGAGTTACACAATGTACCCACAGCCAATTTTCCCCCTTGTGACTGTCTGGCGGAAGCAGAGATGATGTGTAATTGAATAGCAAATAATGGTTTGGGGTGCTAAAATGGATGCAGCCCTCTTGACTCTTCCACAATCAGGCCTGCCCTATTGTTTATATCTATTTGCTAATATGGCAGTTTTTTTTAATGGAATTCTATTTTGATTGTGATGGGAGTGATCATTGGGCTATGCAGGCTACCCTTTCTTTGAAAGAAGAACTAATGCCAGGGTTCTGCCACTGCTGGTAGAATATCCAAGAAGACTTTCTGCTGGATTAGACCCCACACATACATCTCTTGTTAGAGTAGCAAGCTTCTGAATCTGTGCCTGAAGATTTTAGATTAAATGGAAATAAACTGCTTGGTATCGATCAGTTATTGATATTGTTGTTGCATGGCTTCAAGTCATGCTTTGTCAGACTATGAATAGGAGTAAAAATAGTGTTATTAATCCTGTCAAAACCTAAAAAGTAAATTGGGTAAAATGGAAACAGGCGAACCCCTGTAGGTAACAATTTTTAATACCCAATGGGAAATAATCACTGATGTTATTCAGAAAGAGGGCCAAAACTCTAGTTTGGAAATTAGTAAATTGAATTTAGGAATTCAAATCCTACTTCACTCTTATGTACTATTTCAGAGAAAAAAATAAGCTATTCAAATCATTGATATTGGAGCTGAGTAGGGCAGCAGACACTGACAACCTTCCATCTGAAATAATTAAAACTAATGTTGACTGATGGATTGAAATTTTAACAACCTTGTTCCGATGAATAGTTGTTCTTCGTCCTGGAAAGAGGCAGTAGTAAAAGTCATCCATAAAAAAAAGAGAAGGAAGTTTGCGGAGCGATTATAAATTAATAAGTTTAATGGATGCTATCCCAAATTTATCTGCAAAAATTCTCCTGCCTCACTTAGAAAGTGAATTAGTGTTGATAACTTATTGCCAAAAGAACATGGTGGCTTCCGTGATAGTCTTCAATGGTGGTCCATTGTTTAGCTCTTTGGGCACTTTCTAGGAAGTCAATAGAGATGAATCAAAAAACTATGCTGTTGCTTCTTCAATTTTCAAACTGCATTTCGACACGTTTGGAAGCAACATGCTTCAGGGTAGATACTATGTGGCCTTTTGCTACTTATCCATACTTCAAATTGGGCTCAACTTGAATGTCAGGGCGTCGACCTGCGCAACGAATGTGTCCTAGCACTATCCATTTTCAGGCTTTAATGAGTGGGTTTGCCAACTGCCCTGAAGGACACAAACTTTGTCCCCAAAAATGAGGGGATCTTTATCCCCATTTTTTTGTATCCTGATGGCCGAATGATTATAATGCTGTGGGTTTACAAAGAAAGCTGGATGCACTTGCACAGTATTGTAAAGTAAACTCCCTATATGCAGTGTTTCAAACTGAAATACAGAAGTGCTGATACTGTCTATTCAGAGTATCTATTTGTTTGTGAGAACTGCCAGTACTCTCCCATTAAATGTCCTGCAATTGAGCTGTAGAGTGCAGATACTCTCCCTATGAAAATAAAGAAGTGCAAGTACTCATTACAGGACAGTATCCACCCATTTTAAGCATTGCCTAAATGAACATGTTGACAAAACCAAAATAATAATGTTTGTTTAAAAAACCCAATCATAAAGGTTATAAGCTAATAGGAGTGGAGGGAGTAAATTTCTGTAGATATTTAGGTTCACTTTTTAAGGAAAATTTAAATTGGGCTGAACATTGAAATCCCTAAATATTAGAGCGTCACTTTCACCTGGTGCCTTAGTGAAATTTAATAAGACAATGGAAGTAATTCCTTCGCTCCCTTTCTTAATGCATATACAACCAAACTACCTTCTTTGGAACCCTTTTATTTTTGGTCTGAAATATTCTACCCACAGATATGTTCCTGCTCGAGAGATGGGTCTCCTTGACTCTCAGCTGCACTAGCAGAGTCCTCCTCTGAGCCGAAGCTGGTGGACATCACCCAAGCTGAAGACCTAGTGCTGGCACAGACACCAGCCCTGTCAGGAATTACCAGTGCCTGGCCCCACATGCCACTGTCTAGAAGGGCAGCAGTTCCCTTTGGTGCACCTGCGAATCCATGGTCCCATCATGGCCCCCAACTGAAATATAGCCAGTGTTCCAGACCACCTAAAAGACAATTTTGCTTAGGTAGTCAGGGATGTCAGAATGCTGCCAGGCAAATCCTCAGAGCCGGCCTGAACACTGTGGACTTGCTGGCTGCAGACAAGGGCTCTTCGGTTGCCTTGGAGGCATGCCTGGCTGCGTTCCACAGGCTTTGTACAGGCCAACCTTCAGGGAAAATGTTCAGCTGTTGGGGGAAGCGTGTCATCCTGTCTACAGGCCTGGAGGGTCATTATGAAATGCCAGTGGATTGTACTAAATTTAGAAAAGGGCCTTGCCCTTCCCTTCCAACACAGGGGCGTAACACAGGCCCCCGCAACCCCTGCGGTGCAGGGGGCCCCCCTCAGCACAGTACTCAGGCCTAAGCCTCCGGATTAAATCCGGAGCGGGGCCCCTCTGTGTGCATTGCAGGGGGGCCCCTTAAACTTTCGTTACGCCACTGCTCCAACAGAAATCTTCTCTCACCCTCCACCTCAGTCCCTCCATTCGAAACACTGTACACTTATTCCCAGCAGGAGATGGTGGCACTTCTGCTGAAAAAGCCAGTGGAGGTGGTCTTAAGCATCAATTGGGGAGGGATACTACTCATGATAGTTGCTGGCTCCCAAAAAAAGACAGCTGTGTGAGTCTGATCCTGGACCTCCGGTCTTAAAATTTTACCTTCATAGAGAGAAGATCTAAATGCTGTGCTTAGCTCAGGTGCTGGAATTACAACTGGACGGTGTCCCTCGATTGCAGGACATGTATTTCCATGTACCAATCCTGCAGTCGCACAGGAGATACCTGCACCTCATTGTAGGTGCTACCCACTACCAGTTCTCAGTCCTCCCATTTGGAATAACACCAGTTCCCAGAGTCTTCCCCTGATGGCAGTGGTTGTTACACATGTGCACCTTTCAGAGATCTGTGTTCCTGTACCTGGATAATTATCTGTTCAAGGTCGGCTCGCCGCAGCTCATATCGGATCACCTCTGCTGTTTGATTTGGAGTTCTCCATCAGTCTCCCCAAGTTGCACCTGGAGCTCTCGTGCCTCTTGTGCTTAGGGGCAGAACTGGACACGACATCTCTTCAATCTTTTCCCGCTCCCCAGATGACCAAGAACATTTGAGATATGAATCAGATGTTTCAGGTTTCAGCTCAGGTTCCAGCCCTGAACGTCCCACCTGCTAGGACACCTGGCTTCCTGCATTCTGCTGGTGTTTCATTCTCGCTAGCACATGAATGCTTTCTGTTGTAGGTGGTGGACCTCATCCATTCAGCACTTCATCCATCATCAAAACCCACGTACCCCAGATGGTGGGATCGTTTCTTTGCCTGGTGTGTGTGTGGATCCCATAAGGCACGCTTTTCAAAAGTTTTATGTTTTAAACTGCTATTGACCCACGTTGTGCAGTGAAAAATGTTGAAAGATATGTTGCAGCCTTATCAGCATTTATCTGTTTACCAGACCAACCATCTTTGTTGAAGTCCTCAATTGCTTTGAGATTTTTTTTTAAGGAGCTGGTGTATATGTTTCCTCTCTACCTTTTTAATGTCCCAATGAGACCTTAATCTGGTTCTAATATTTTTGTATAGGATGGCCATTTGAACATTTAAAAGAGAATGTAAATAAATATGCTTACACATACTTTTTTTTTTAAGTACTCCCGTTCTAAATGTGTAAATTTTGTGGCTAGTATTTCTGCTGAATTATCCATGCCATTGCAAGTGCCAATAGTATTTCTTTGCAGGGGAGGCTAGCAACTTTAAAAATTGGTGGGGCGCGGTGCGCCATAGAACTCACTGATATGTTCCCTTTCTGCTCTCCTGAGGACGAGGAGCAGGAAAGGAAGGTGGCTTACTTCCTGCATGCGAATCCAACCATTGGTTGGAGCAGGCTGAACCGGCGCTCATTTTGAGGCTGTGGGCCTGTGCCTGCCCCTTGGCTGTTTACTGGGATGGCAGGCTCTGAAGTGCGCATGACAGATTGGCTGGCTGTCGACAGCTGGCCAATCTGTCATGCGCACTGAGCACTTGCAGCAGTCATCCTGCAATACGCAGGAATGTCTGCCCCGCCCCCACCATCACACTTGCGCTAGCGCGGCCTGTGGCACACAGAATAATATGATGGTAATGACCATTTTATTATTCTGTGTGTACCTGTTGCGCTCGCAGCAGGCGGGGGACGTGCCTCCGCCTTAACGGAGGAGCCGCTGCTGTTTCTTTGGTAATTTTATCATACTACAATTTGGTCCAGCAGGGTTAATGTATATTTTAATGATTGTACAAGTGGCGGTTGTGGTGCAAACTACTATTTTCATGTTGTAGGACAATTTACATCCATTAACAAAGTCCCTGAATACATTGTACACAACAATGAAAAGAACGGGATTCCTCGCTTATCGTCCTTCAGTGAACAAGAGATCCAAAAACGGTGAGTCCATTCAGAAGCTTCTCTCTCAATTTTTAAAGTAGATTTCTTACAGTCGTTTTATGAAGATTTCAAACTTTAAGTGACAGACACATTTGACATTAGGTCAAGCTTAACTTTAATTTTTTGCTGTGGTAATGGAAGATGCAGAAGACGCACATTCTTCTGTGTTTGAAACTTTAATTGCATTTTATAAGTGTAACACAGCAAGGGTTAATTAAACATGCTTAATAAAATGGCTAAAGTGTGCTTGTGTTTGGATGTCTATAGTATTTTAACTCCTGTTTCTTGCTTATTTCTCTTCCACTTTTAATCTTGTCTAATTGTATGTGTTTGTTTAAAACTGGGATGGTCCGCTAAATTTAATACATATATCAATCTGCAAATATCTGTTGTACTAAGTATTACACTGTGTAGTGTTGATGCCTCATTGGAGTGTATGAACTTGAATCTATCATTTTTAATTCCCTCATAAATATACATTTGAAAATGCAAAAAACCGACAAAGAAACTACACTGCAGTTGGATTTTGAGTTAAATATTAATTTTACCCCCCTTTACGAGTGCCTCATTGCTGTTGGGCGGACGCAGTGTTACTTTTCATAAATTTGTGATTAAATCCTGTCTTGCATGTAGCGTATCTTGCCGTGTTGTTGTCTACAATGAGCAATCCCGTATTTTGTGCAAAATGTATCTCTTATTACTGTAGGTATTACCCCTTGTCAATTTTGCTGTTTACAGGTGAGCAAACATGGAAGAAATTCATCCAAGCAACTCCTTGTAACTGCAAGGAAGTCAAAGTGCACAGCACAGAATGAGACATTTACGTTCGACAAGCTATTCCAATTCTAGCCAGATTAGTGCTATAAGACAGTGGTTGAAAGTGATGGGCACTCCCACTCCTTTTGGGGAAGTGACGTTTCATCACCAACCGATTTTGACCCAGAGCATAAAAGAAAAGGGATAAAGACGAGGCAAGAAAAAGATAGAACAAGCATTGGCATAGCCAATAGGTCTCGCCTTTGGGACCTTATAAGTGTTTAGACATGCAACAGTTGATGTTGTTGCACCAAGGATGTTGTACTGCATAACTAAATACTTATAAGGTTCCAAAGGCGAGACCTATTAGCTATGCCAATGCTTGTTTTAACATATTCATGCCGTCCCAATGCAATGACTCGGGGCCTCATTGAAGCCTTGGGAATCAAAGGGCTCGCAAGGGCAGCATCACCTCCTTAAAGGAATCCTTTTATATGGAAATTGGGTTAGTGGGCAGATGGAAAACAGCAGGAGAGAGAGTGCCAAAAGGAGCTGAGGAGAAGGGGCCTACGAGGAGGGGCGCTGGCCGCACGGGAGCGGCCGGGAGACAGGCAGGCAGGCATGGTGGTCTGAGCCATGGGGAGCATGCATTGGTGCCATGTCCCTGGATACGGATGCCTTCCAGGTCGCAGTGGGCAGCATGTCCGGGTCACCGCATCTGCAATGAACACGATGCTTGGGGTGTCTTTTTAGGAGCTCGTGAGTAGACATGGGAGAAAAATACATGCAAGCCCACTCATTGATGCATGCAGAAATGCGAACCTTTCTGTCCTTCACCAAGAGCAGAGCTCTGCCAGGCTGTTTGGCTGGCAGTCAGTCAAGAAAATGTTTCCAACTCTGCCGATGTGACTCTTTCTGGAGGCAGACACAACTAAAAAGGGGTTTTCAAAGCACGACTGAGATTTGTAGGACTTTTTTTAATCTAGCGCCTTATCTGCGGGGAGGCTCTGGAGCACTATTAGAGGCGCTCGTAATTGAGTTCTGGACGGTCTAGGCAAAGAGAGAGTTAGTGAGAGACGGAGAGAGAGGGGAGCTGAGAATAAAGAGAGAAAGGGGAGAAGGACGGAGAGCGAAAGGGGAGAGAGAAAAAGAGGGAATGAGAATAAGAAACGGAGAGAGACGAGGATAGAGGAAAGAGAATGCGGGGAAGAAAGAGGGGGAGGGAGAATGAGAGAAAAAGCGAGAGCGCGGGATTGAAAGGGGGTTTGGGGTAGAGTCAGGAGTTCAAAATGCTTGGCGCCTGTTCTAGAGGTGAGGGGGCGGGACTCGTTCCGAGCAGATGAAGTCAGGAGCTGGCATCACACCAACTCAGAAGGCACACTCAAAATCAAGCCACTGACAAATGTCTGGTGATGCCGAGCAAACAAAAGCAACAGAAAGCCAACATCTGGGCACTGGAGCTGCTCACCAGACTGGCAATGCCCGCTACAACCCCACAACAGCGCTGGCACGTGTCCTCTGCCACCAGCTCTTGGATAAAACAGCACAGATAGACAAAAGACATATGGTGAAGCAAGCGTCACCCCTTCATCTGGGGGAAGACACGACCTGGTCGGTTTCTGTCGGTGTACGATTTTAAGATGTAGTTTACCATCATGGTTGTGCATCCGTCAGACGACCATGGGGCCCGGTTCGCACAATACTACACAAAACAGCAAGAATTATACACAAAGCAACACACGCACAGCAGTGTATGTGAGAGGAAAGGTGCTGTGTTATATACAGTGGGATACAGCAGCGAGTACAATGCTGCAGTCGGCGGTTCCTCACAAAGGCAGGCACCATAATCTGTTTGGGTTTCAAGGACCCCGTTCTGCATGTAAATGGGATAATAATCTGGAGCGCATCCAGGGATTGTGCGCAGTGAGAAGGCGTGCTTCAGTGGCCTTGGCGCCAGCCATGAGTGATTGGTCGGATTCACACAGCACAGAACACGACACGAAGGGAGCCATCACGGGCCAGCCCCTGGCAGGGGAGAACCAAAGGTGAGCGAGGAAAAGCGCCCAAGATCACAAGCTGCGCCTGCAGGGGAGCGGGTGAAAACACTGCAGGAGAGAGAGGGAGGTGAGTTAGGGTGGGGGAGGATAAGCTGTTTTCAAGCAGGAGCGTGGCGTGGCCACGAAAGAGCAGGCAAATGCACTCGTGCTTGTGCTGGCATCCGCCTTGCGGGAGCAAGCAGCGGCGGCGCGAGAGCCATATGTTTTCAATTACCGCGCGCGCCGCTGCTCGCTCCCGCAAGGTGGATGCCAGCACAAGCTCGAGTGTGCTTGAAAAGGAGGAGACCGATGGCTAAAGGCCCTCCTAGAGCAACGCATGCGCGCTGCCTAGGCGAGACCTAAACAGAGTTAAAGTGAGCAAGCATCCCTGGCGCCAGGCTTGTAGCTAACACTTTAGGCCCTGGCACTGTTGTCAGTTTTTAAAGAAATTGAGCGCTGCTGTCAACTTCTCAAGGAAACCACATCTACCCATCATCATTTGAAACCAGTGAAATCAGGCATGGGAATCTGCAATTTCTGACGTTGTTATCAAACAGACTCAATTCTAGAGTCTCCTCTGTGTTATAGAGTAGGGAGGGGTTCTCGCATGTAGTGCAAACATATGGAGTATGGAAGCAAATGCGGAATTGCTTGTTTACATCATATGTGCTAACTGAGAAAATGCTGTGGGGCTCTCAGGCATTCTCTACAGTAGTGCTTAAAGCGCTGATTAGGTTTGCCCCATAATGCTAGAGAATAAACCGAGCTCCTCCTCTTTACGCAGTTAAGTCAGAAGAGATTTCATAATTATTTGATTGATTGATCCCAGCAGGAACTGCATCACCAAGTCCCCTAAAACAAATAGTCCAGGATTCTGTACGACAGGATAACGCTAAAAGGTGCAGAGCGCATATTTCTATTGCCAGTCAGAGCGTAGCATTTCTGATGGTGATAAACAAGCATTGGCACAGCCAATAGATCGCGCCTTTATAGTGCAATGGACAAGCTATTGACTTTGCCAATGTTTGTCTTTTTCGGGGGGGAGGGGTGTAATAGAAAACTATTTAAAAATACTGAAGGATGGCATGTGTTCCGGTATTAAAAACCAGTGCATTGAATCCATTGTTTTCAGTCTTTATAAATGGCATGGTTTATTTTTCAAATACTTTCCAACCATGAAAACTTTGAACAGAATTTAAAATCTAATTGTAAAAAGAAAAGCTTGCCAATACCGAAGTTACTCTCCATAGGATTCAGCCATATGGTCCCCTATAACTGCCCAGGGAGCATATATATGGGCCTCCAGGACAAGTGTCATGCTAAGTACACCTTCTGCCTCATGCACCAGCTGGGTGAGTGCAGCAGATGGCCATTCCCCCAATGCCAAAAAGCCTTTGTGTGCCAAAGCTCGTGCTTTCATGCAACATGTGGAATGCAGGAGATAAAACAAAAACGGCACTTAAGGTCTTCTCTTCAGCCATACCCCAGCAAAAATATCCCTGTTGCTGTGCTTTTATAGGCAAGTTTGGAAGGGTGAGGAGCAAATTAACAGGGGGTGAATATTTGGGGGAGGAAGCGGCCCTCAAGGGAGAGAACCAGAAAACATACGCTTCCATGGAGTGCTGTAAGTAATTCCCTAAATGTGAGCAGTGGAATGATACAAGTCAACCAATCAAAAGGATCATAAAGAGGCTAAGCTCCAGGGGAGGGACAAACATAAGAAGTGGAAGCAAGCCAACGAATAAAAAGCAGGCAAATGAGTGACAAAGTCAATAATTGGTAAGCAGTGGGCGTTCACAATAGGTCTTTCACAACCAGACTGGTTGCGCTGTCTTGTAGGCGGGGCCTAAAAAGTAGGAAAGAGCATTGGCGATCGAAAGAGACCCTAAGGACTGGAAGATAAAATTCAAAGCATTTACTGTAATGAAACAGGATTGGGGGGGACTCCCTTTGTATGAGGACCACCTTCATGTAAATGAAGGAATAGCAAGTCGTAAAGCACATGCATTCCAATAGGACCAGTGCATTTGGAATTACTGCTGGATCCATGAGCACCATTCCGTGATCTCAAGATGCAGTGGTGCAGGGCCCACTTTGTTTTTTTTGTTTGTTTTTTTGATAGGTTTTGCTCCTCATGTTAGTTTTTTGTGGTAGGGCCCCCAGAATGTAACAATCTCCTTGATGATTACCAGAGTCGTTTTCAGCTGAGATGAAGTGCTGATACTGCCCTGCCTTTATGTTTGAGAAAAGTCTTGTTCATGAATGAGATCCAGGATAGCAGGCAATGCTGGCGAAGTATCCACTGCTTCTGACACCCTTAACCACACTATGCTGTTGAAGCTCCTGAACAAAAAACTCAGAGGCAGTTGAAAGAATTATTAAATTTTTCTTATCTTCCTGAAAACCACTAATTACATTGCTGGTTTCTTCTTTTGTTAGAGACTATTACATCAGGGGTACATTTTCTACTCACCTCTTCCTCTCAAATGCATACTTTCTAATTCTAAGCATCCAGAATCTAGAACAACTACTCCCCTCATAATCTGAGCATCACTTATCATATTCAAATTAAAAAAAGAAATTGAAGTCCCATCTCTTCAGAGATCACTACCTCTCCACACATTAGAATCCCTACATTTAATCTGCCTCTTGAAAAGGATCATAAATTGTATGGTGTGCTCTGTTGTTTTCTGTCTTGGGCTGTGATTACCAAGTATATATTTGTACATAATAAAGCTACTTAATTAACATTTTAGCTTTTTTGTTCAGAAAACACTGCATTACTGTTGATTACTTTGACCACATAAGAGCCGAGTTAAAATTTGACTTTGGTCAGTTTGACAGAATCCAAAATTCTGCTTGCATGTAACTACTAGTGCAGTGAGATGTACCTTAGTTAGCAGATTTCACTCCAGACCTTCTTGCAATCTCGTGTGCACTCAGATTTGATGTCCCACATTCTTGGCTACATACAGCAAGCTACTCTCCTGAATGTAGGCGCTTTACTCAAAAGCTATTGAGTGAGGGCATCCTGATGCTGGGTGTGTATTTGCTCTATTCTGTGAGTTTAGTCAGTTCCAGCTATGTGTGAAGTGGTATTGTAGCAGCACCAATGTTTTTTCTATTTTTACAGTTCTTCGGCTGAGTTGTCACACAGGGTGAAGCATAATGAGGAACCAAAAGACGTTATCCTCTATCCGTTTCCTGTATAATCAAGCAAATTACCATAGCTACTTGTTCATTTGCTTTCCAGTTTTGGAATGCATGCTGTCTATGTTTAGGTCTGCCGTTAGCCAAGGCCTTTTGGTTTTACTAAAATTATATGTCTAATATACTTAAAGAGGCTTTCAGCCAGTCCACTTCATCCATTGGTCTGCTGTTGTCATTCACATTTTTATTTTTCCCTCTACAGCATGGGGCAAAGGGTCAGCCAACCTTAGCCATCGGCTAACTTCACTTTGGTTGACTGGATTCTTCCCATTCACGGGAAGCCCATCCACACACAAAGTAGTTTCCCTCAATTCCAGGGACTACCATGGCACTTTGTGCTTTTTGAGACTAAAATTAAATTGCTTTTAGCTTCTCTTGCCTCATTCACTCAGCTGTTGCTGCCCCCTTGGTACTTCTTGCCTCTCCCCAGTTCAAACACAGGTGGTCTCAACAAGCAGCATCCATGTACTGTTCTTTTGTGACAGCAAACTCAGCAGTGAGTTTGCTGTCCTGCACTCCAAACTACAGTTGGAAAACCCCCTCAACCTTGTATCACACGGAGTCTCAGCCCAACATGGACCATATCTTCCTCCCTTTCTTCTGTGGATGTCTCAATGTGTCCATATAGTTGGATGGTTCAGAGAGCACATTTTTGTTCGAATTCACCTATATAGAAAGCACAGTATGTTTTCAATCGTTTAAAACAATATCGATCGAGATGCCCGCCCAAGGTGTGCAGGCAGCTTGGCAAGTATAAGTAAGCAACCCGTCAAAGTAGTCTTTAAGACTGTATTGTTTCTCTATTCAAAGATGCTCTCATAATTACTGCTTCTATATTTGGTCTTTCATCAGTGTCTTTGAGGCTGCTTGTGGCCAGTCCTTCTCTGTCTGTGGATTAGAGCATTGCCAGTCCTTTCTCACGGTCTGCAGTATTGCGGGCACTGACTTGGTCCCAGACATCCATAAGTTGCCTTCACTCCTTGAATTTTAGCTTGCTTCTCCCACTGCCCTTCTCTAGTCTGACCACTCAAACAGTGAGGGTGAAAAGCCTGTTCTTGAAAAAGGAGACAGCAGTTAAGTTGAAGAGCTTTGATTGGGTTCATCTGTACCAGAGGGGCCCTGTCAGCCAACTTCTGTCCGCTATTACAAATGCCAACATTCCTTCCACAGATTGTCATGCCACCATTACACGGAAGCTAAGCAAGATGCAGCATATCTCGCTCCCTCAAACATCCACAGAAAATATGAAAATTGAAAATAAAAAAATTGCAGTATTCAAAATAAAAAAACAATGATAAAATAAACTCTAATACAATCGGAAACAAAAAGAAAAATAATTGATGCACATATCTAAGAAGGAACATCAAAGAAAATAATCATAATGTTATTAAAAGAATTTGTATTTTTTCAATGCCTTACAAATTCCTCCAGCCATTTAGGAGTTCGACAGGACCTTTTCTGAGGCAACACATAATTCCTTAGAAGACGAATCTGGACTTGACATAAAGTTGGTCACTCATAACATTGGTGAGATATGCTGGCACTTCCACTACTTTTCTTAAGTTCTGCCCGTTCCTGTCATTCAAAAGAACAGTGTACAAATTCCCTTTCCTAACTTGTAATGGCACTAAGAACTTAAATCTGAGAACTGAGACCTATGCTCCCTCTTTCTCTTTTTCACACAAGCACCCACTCAATCTACACACATTCGCTTCATATTGGCAGTCTGGCCATCTCTCACATTTTTTCCCCCCATGATTTACAACTTTCCACACCCTGGGTTAACACACTAGGCTAACACATTTGGCTTCCTGCCTCTCATAACTTGAAAAGGCATCTGTAGGAAACTGGCTCTATATATACTACACCAAAATGAGGTATAGTGTGTATAGAGTCCAAGTGGCCCCAGAGGTAGGCAGAGGTTAAAGGTAGATAGAACCTTACTCTCGAATTGTGGTAGAGTGGTCGAGCAGTAAGGCAGTATCAGAGGACAGTGTTAAGCATTTGATGTACCCACTCAGTCAGCAAATGAATTCACACACTCAAGGACTGAACTGTAGACCAATTGATTTTGTATAAAAATATACTGTTTTATTTTTAGAACCAAGCAAGCCTGGCACAGGTAAGCATTAAATACTTTACAGTAATAAGTTGCTGATTGTAGAACAGTTTGAAAATGCAATAGGAATTGTACTTTGTTTGATTTACAGGGGATGCAGTAGGTTGCAATACTTAGCAAATACAGTACATTGAAATGAATAGGCTTTTTCAGTAAATTTCAGGTAAGTTACCTTTTACGTTACTTTTCTAACTCAGTGCTGGATACCTAGATTCAGCACTGAGACATTTCCTGCAAACAGGTAAGTAAATACGTTTTGGTTATTCGTGCGATTTTTAAAGAATATTTTTAGATTTCAAAACTCCACACTTAAAAACTTTTTGGAAGAAAATTGTCAATGTTATCCTATGGAGGAAAAACAGGTTATCGGTTCAAAGGTAAGTTATCGACTGTGGTAGTTAAGGTTCTGGGGTTAGACTCAGGGGTCCCCCAGGGTCAGTGATGCACTCTTGTTACACCCTCAGCGGCACTAGGGCGGCCGGGTGCAGAGTGTTGAGGCCCAATGTTATCCAATGGGGGATAGGGGGCCTCCGGTTGGTGGCTGCTGGCAAGCAGGCCACTGAGTTGTGGGAGCAAAGCTCCTGGACTTTAGCTCAGGGCAAATGGGGAAACAAAGTAGCACCAAAGGTGCACCCTCAGCGGCACTAGGGCGGCCGGGTGCAGGGTGCTGTTTCGAGGTCGGGTGCCCTGTTGTTTTCAATGGAGAACCTCCGGTTTGCAAAAGCACTGCTGGCAGGGAGACGAAGGACTTCTGGGTTGCGACCACCACTTCGAGAGGTAAGTTGGGAAGTTAGGGGTTGGTTAGGCACCGTCGGTTTGGGCACACAAGGCCATGGGGCGTCGGGTGCAGGGGTACCTTTTGGGGTCGTATCTTCTTACCAGCTCCGGGTCGCGGTTAGGGGGGCCTTCTGATTTAGGCTGCAGGCGTCGACTGGAGGCTTGAGGCAGGTCAGGGGTCGCCGGATCTCGGTTCAGGATCGCCGGGGTGACCTCCTCGTGGTGTTTGCCCACTCGAGCTCGGGCTGTGGACGGCGGGTGCAGAGTGGGGCGGATTCGCGGTCTCCGGCTGCTGCCAGAGGTTGCAGTTGAACAAATCCGGTGTTCACGGGAGAAGCAGTCTTTGGAAGTGAAGGCAGGCAGGTCCTCCGGGGTTTTTGAGGTTGCTGGCTGCAGGACACACTGGGATTTTGCAGGAGCAGGTTCGAGGGGAGACAGGCCGGTAGGGCTGGGGCCATGTCAGTGGGCGTCTTACTCTTGTTAGCTGGCTGCACGGCTGTTCGGTCCTTCTTCTTCTTTTCTTCTTGTTGTCAGGCTGGATCTGAGGAAGCAAGGTTCAGGGTGCCCCCTAAATACTAGATTTAGGGGCGTTACAGGTAGGTAAAGGGCAGGGACCAATGGGTCCCTTCCCTGGGGTGGGTACACCCCCTATCGCGCCACCCTCCATTGGGAGGGGGGCAGGAGCCTGTTGTTGGTTGGTTCCCCCCCATCCTCAAGATGGCGGGGACTCAGAGTTGTGCTTCACCTCGCCTCCCCCACCTGAGGGGTGGAGTTGGCAGAGGTGGGCACACAACTTTCCCTCACTTGTTTTTCCCGCTGGTTCTCCCGCCCAAAGTGGGGGGTAGAACCAGTGGGGACCAGTTGCTGAAAGCAGCAAATGGTCTGGGGAGGCTCACAAAGGCGGCATGCCTTTGAAGCTTCCCCTTCGTGAACCCTGCCCATCCTGGGGGAAGAGGCTTGGCACCTCGCCCCAGGATGTGCATTGTTTCAGGCCCCCGAAAGCAGCAGACTCTCGACCCAGGAGTCCAGAAACATGTCTGTTGGTGGCAGCCTAAGCAGCCACTCAGTTGGGACACTAGAAGTTGGTCGAGTTTCAGGGGGCATCTCTAAGATGCCCTCTGTTGTGCATTTTGCATTAAATCCCACACTGGCATCAGTGTGGGTTTAATGTGCTGAGAAGTTAGATACCAAACTTACCAGTTTTCAGTGTAGCCATTATGGTGCTGTGGAGTTCGTAATGACAAACTCCCAGCACCATATACTCTTAATGGCAGCACTGCACTTACAATGTCTAAGAATGGACTTAGACACTGTAGGGGTACAGGGCTCATGCACCTGTACCCTCACCACTGATATAGTGCACCCAACTAGAGGGGTGACTGACCTATGCCAGGGCAGTGGGTTGTAGGTATGACACACAGGGATGTGTGCCATGTCGACTCTTCACTTGGTTCTGCACCAAAACACGCAGCCTGCAAAGGCAGTGTGTGAGTGTAGTGGTACAGGACCTCTAAGGGTGGCACAATAAGTGCTGCAGCCCTTAGAGGCCTTCTCTGGTCACAGTGCCCTGGGTACCTGTGGTACCATTTACCCGGGGCTGACCTGTGGCCAGAGATGCCAATTGGGTTTAGTTTTGGGGAAAGAACACAGGCCATGGGAACCTGATTGGCAGGGACCCAGGGCACACCAAGTAAAAGTGCATTAGTAGTCTGGCAAAAAGTGGGGGGGGTTACTGCAACAGAAACCCACTTTCCTACAGCATCTTACCAGTGACACTGCGGAGAGTTGTGCTGTAAGCTCGCACTAATCTGCCTACAGCTTTCTTCCAGTTGCCATCCTAAGAACCAACTGTAAACCGTCCTTTAACATTCTGTTCCATCTCTCAACCAGTCTGTTGTTCTGTGGAAAATAACCTGTTCCTATTTGTTCCATGCCGTTAGTCTTCAAAAAATCTTTCATGGCCTGAGAAACTAACTTTACCCATTGTCGGTTACTATAATCTCTGGTATGCCTTCCGTTTCCCACAATTCTTCCAGAAACTTGATCTCATCCATTGTAGTCACGTGATTGGTAAATTGAATTTCTGGCCATCTACAAAAAGAATCCACCACTATTAGGACATGTCAATTCCTATGCACACGCTTCCGAGTAGCATGAAAGTTCAACAAATGTAGGTGAATAGAGGGAGGCAAGTAATGTCTCTTGATGTATTCTCTTTGTCTTTATTCAAGAAAAACAACACAAAGTCCAGCCAACACGTGTTTCGTCGTTAGGGTATTAACCCTCGACTTCTTCAGGGCTGGAAATGATACAAAGTAGGACTCATATCATTGAGTGTAATACATTCATATGAGCAGTAGTGGTAAAACACACCCTACATAGTCTAGAGATGTGACATGAACACCCCATGGTGTGAAAACCTATTTTCGTGCACTCAATGACAAAAGGGATTGTATTCTTGCCCTCATTCTTATACACATTGTACTCCGCACTTAGGGACATACAATATTGAGTATTCTCTTCACATTGGTTTGTCACAAAAGTTATCTGACTGTATGATATTGAGTCAGTTTCCTTCATTTCTTTGGTGTATGTGTAAGGTTCCCACTGTAAAGGTGATGCTCTGTTTTCACCTTTTAGATCAATTCACAGGTTTTCACACCATGGGGTGTTCAAGTCACACCTCTAGACTATGTAGGGTGTGTTTTACCACTACTGCTCATATGAATGTATTACACTTATAATGATATGAGTCCTATTTTGTATCATTTCCAGCCCTGAAGAAGACGAGGGTTAATACCCTAACGACGAAACGCGTGTTGGCTGGACTTTGTGTTGTTTTTCTTGAATAAAGACAAAGAGAATACATCAAGAGACATTACTTGCCTCCCTCTATTCACCTACACACCCTATATAGTCTAGAGGTGTGACTTGAACACCACATGGTGTGAATACCTGTGAATTGATCTAAAAGGTGAAAACAGAGCATCACCTTTACAGTGGAAACCTTACTCATACACCAAAGAAATGAAGGAAACTGTGACTCAATATCAAACAGTCAGATAACTTTTGTGACAAACCAATGTGAAGAGGATACTCATCACTGTATATCCCTAAGTGCGGAGTACAATGTGTATAAGAGTGAGGGCAAGAATACAATCCCTTGTGTCATTGAGTGCACGAAAATAGGAGTTTGTGAGTAATCAATGCTAATCCGCAAAGAATTCAAATAAAATAAGAGACGTCCAAACCAACACAAAAGGCACTGTGACAAAGCCTACCTGTAACGTTATAGATAAGGCATTCAACACCTAAAATGTAATAAAAATGTCCTAATCAAAAAAGAGCTAAAATGACATGTATAAAGCCAAACAACCAATATATTCAAAACATGAAATGAAAGCTGAATCTCACCTAGTCAGCGGTTATAATTCCGACCCGGCTGGTCATTAAGTATTCCAGTATAACAATCCAATTAATTCTGTGCCTTGAATCTACAAGAGTAACAACTCTCGTTAATGCTACCGATCGTGCGTACAAACGTATGGATAAACTGCCATAGTTTCACAAGTTCTATGCCTCTTACCTTTAAGTCATGGCATCCGACGTGTAGCCTTACGTCATTCAATGTAGTGCCGATGTGTGTGAAGATAGAAATTACCCTGGGGGCCGATGTGAGCCGTGAACAATCTGTTAATGTAACCATGTATCTAAATCAATATTACTCAAAGGCGGGACAAGAAAAAGCCAAAAGTAAAGTCTCTAGCAAATTAAACAAAACCATTATCCACCTGTAGCGAGTCCGCTGTATACTTCACACACTGCCGGAAACGGGTTCTTAACCGGAGGCAGTCAGCAACGCAACCCAGAAGTGTTTAAATATGTAAAGCGTTTGACAACTAGAACGTAAACCTGAAATCTCACGGAAGAGAAATACACCTTTCTGGTCTCCAGACCCGTCAACCGTGTCCGCGTAAAGGTAATAAAGTTAAACGCATTACGATGAGAGGCACGTTTACTAAAAAACCCGTGTCCGGGCTAAAATTCTGTCAAGTTAGTATGTGAAATGTGAATCTCTGTGGAAGTATAGCATAAACATCCAATCCATATACACTACAATATTGAGATCGCGAGTAATGCATGACTCCAGGTACAGTTCTATGGAAAGAACACTCAGTAAATTGAGTAAGTACCATGTGGTAGAATGTAAAACAAAAGGCATATGCAATATCGTCACTTAACGTCCATGTTGTCGAATGCGGACATTTTTCAACGTATAAGTCCATGTTCTACGTGGCTGAAAGTGAAGCCAAGTCGTTCTTTTACATTAAAAATAGGGAATATGTGAGCTAGAGGTACATACATGTATATACAAATTGTGCACAATAATCAATACATAAAAATGGACACAGTACAGCAAACATATACAATTTCCATCCCCTTGATAAGAATTGAGTTACAGTAAAACACCGAGGGTTGAACATTTGTATAAATCTGATATCCCACTTATACAGTTATTCTGGTCCTAGTGCAGTGTGTATATTGGTAAGAGTCACACAGGTGTGATATAAACGTAACATAAAACCCCATAAGGGGTTGGAAGGAGACGAGTTACCTTCAAGTTGAGTCCCATCACATATCAGTCACCCAGAAAGTATTGCATCTCATGGTCGCTGTTGAGACCATGCTCAACCATGCTCAGCCGATCTAAGACGCATGATCCATGTCGCCTCTGCGCGTCTGAGTCGTAGTTCTCTATTCCCACCTCTGGGATTAGGTTCAATTGAGTCGATCCCACAGAAAGTGAAACGTTTGAGTGGACCTTGATAGGTACAATCCACTGCATGTAACGCCATAGGGTACCTGGGGTCCTGCTGTTTGAGAGCCCTTGCATGCTCCCCTATTCCTCTCTAATGGTTCTTATGGTACTACCCACATATTGACATTTACAATCACATTCCAAAACGTAAACAACAAATTTGGTGCTGCAATTGATGTTAGATCTGATGACATAGCTTCTGTTAGGGCCGGTAAACTCTTTTTTTTATTATCCATGGCCCATCTGCACATCCCACACGAGCCACATTTATGAAAACCAATTGAGTGTTGGGTCAGCCAAGTCATGTTTTTTTGCGCTTGTGGAAAACTAGGGCTAAGTCTAGTCCTCAGGGTTCTACCTCTCCCATATGTGATTTCTGGTCGCCTGGTGATGTGATCATTCAGGGATTTGTCGACTCTCAGTAACTTCCAGTGTCTATTCAGACTCCTGACTAAAACTACACTAAGATCATTGAAATCTGTCACAAGTCTCACTGGATGTTTGTATTCAGTTTTGTGTTCCCTGTTTCTCAGTGTGTCTTCTCGACGGATTTTTCTGATTCTGTTTTCAGCTTTCCCTAGATTCGGCGGTGTATAACCCCTGTTTTCAAATCTGGATTTCATTTCTGATAGACACACCTCAAAATCCTCCTCACTGCTACAATTCCTTCTGGCCCTTGTGAATTCCCCATAGGGGATAGCTCAGATCTGGTGTGGAGGATGAGCACTAGAAGCATGTAGGATTGCGTTGCATGCAGTGTCTTTACGAAAGAGGCGACTGTGTAGTGCATTTTCTTTGTATAATTCAACATCCAAAAATGTGATGTTGACCTCACTGATTTGTTGTGTGAATTTGATATCATAGGTGTTCGTGTTGAGATGCGTACAGAAATGTTCTAGTTTGTCCCGGGTGCCAGACCAGATTAATAGGCAGTCATCAATATAACGACCCCAAAAAATAATGGAGTCATTGAATTGGCTACCTTTGCGGCCCCAAATCCACTCTTCCTCTAGGCTGCCCATGAAAAGGTTTGCAAAAGATTGTGAAAATTTTGAGCCCATAGCGACACCCCTTCTCTGCCAGTACCATTGTTTTTCAAACAAAAAAACATTATTGTCAAGAATCAGTTCCATCATAGTCATGAGCATGTTAGTATGCTTCCACTCGGTTGCTGGTCTTTTGTGTAAATGCCGCTGTGCTGCTCTTAAACCCAAATCTGGTTTGATACTAGTGTATAGGGACACTACATCCAATGTAGCAAGGATCATGCCTTTTTCCCAGTTCAGGTCTGTTAGAATACTCAAAATATGCTTTGTATCCCTGATGTAAGAAGGGAAATTCTGGACAAGGGGTCCAAGAAAAAGATCCACGTACTCGGCAAGTCGTTCAGTGGGTCCCCCTATCCCCGAGACTATAGGTCTGCCGGGGGGAAAAGGTAGATGTTTATGGACTTTGGGCAGAGTATAGAGACACGGAAAGTTCGGTCTGAAAACTCTCAAATACATATGTTCTTCTTCATCAATGAGACCCGCAGTATGCCAATCCTTGAGATGGTTGTTAATCTTGAGGGTCAATGGTCCTATGGTATTGTAAGTCAAGCTCATGCTACATCGTTAAGCTGTGTCCTGATCTCTTGATTGTAATCAAATCTGTTCATGACTACAACGTTGCCCCCTTTGTCTGCCTCTCTGATTATGATCTCATTGTCTGTGGCTAGTGTTTTCAGGGCTGTGTGTTCTCCTTTCAAAAGATTGTCATGGTGTCTCGTTCTATTGCTTTCTCTCCTGTCACTAAATCTGTCCAGGTCATCCAAGACCAATTTGTAAAAAGTGTCAATGGAGTTACCACCCGGTAGAATGGGCGTCCATTTAGATTTGTTCTTCAAACCACTAGTTATTGTGTGATCTGTACCAACATTCAGTTCTTCTAAGAGTCTCTCCATATGGTGTGGTGTGTGTTCAGTGTCTGTAAGAGATAAAAGCAAATGCGTATCATACACATCTTGTATACTCAATACATCTGATAGAAAACCAGTTGGGATGTTTGTATTGCTTTTATTAGGAGCGGGGTTGCTGCTGAAGAATTTTTTCAACTTAAGACTTCTCACAAATTTAAAGAGATCAATTTTCAGACTACACATGTCACCCTCTTCCTTGGGATTGTAACTTAAACCTCTCTCCAAAAGGGAGATCATGTCATCGGTGAGTGTCTTAGAGGAAAGATTAATTACCTCCACCCCTCTATCTGCACTGTTTACTTGTTGCTCTCGTCTCCCGGTCTCAATTTCTTCTTGTAGTCTTCTTTGCCCTGATCTTTTTCCTCTACGGGTCTTGTGTCCTGATCTCCTCGAATGGGTAGTGATCTGTTGCCTTTCCGAATCCTCCGTACCTCCCTTAAAGAGGAGTTCCCCTGTCTTGCCTCACCCGATGTGCCTGCATTATCAGCCTCACTATCGCTGGTGAGGGGGGCACTGGGAGATGTGGAACTAGAGGAGATTGAGATTGTCTCTGCTATGATCAGTTTGTCCCTGTCCTGGCCAGTCTGAAGCCACTGGTCGTATTTCTTGGTAAATGTGAAAATTCTGCCCTCCTTGTAATCGATTTCATCTCGCCTGAACTTCCTAGCTTTCCTTTCTTTGGTGTCATTTTGATGTTTAAGTAAAATGTCGTTCAAGATCACATAGTTCTTTTCAGTCGCATCTTTGATATCTAGGTCCCTGATTTGCCTTTCAAGGAGTGCAATCTCTGCCTGGAGTTTCAAAACCTTACGCTCAGCATTATCAATAAGGATACCCATGAGTGTGTTGGAATTGGTCGTGAGTGCGTCCTCCCATAGCTTCAGGAGGTCTTCATCCAGATCATTGTAAGTGGGGAAAATCTGCGATCTGAGACCCCTGGGGACCCTATTGAGTCTAAGGTATTGCTTTAATGTAGCTCCATCCCACCACTTGGAATTCTCGTTTTTCTTGAGTCTCTCTAACCTTAGGAATTTCTCTCTAAGGCCCTCTCTACGTTGCTGGTTCCCACTACTGATGCCAGTACTACTGGTACTGCCTTTAGCCAGCTTCTCAAAGAGTCCCTCCACTACTCTGTCCCTATCCATCGCTAAAATTGTATGCCACGTGTAGAAAATATAGTTAAATCAAACGTTGCGGCTGCCTTTCCTGACACAGATAGGTACTACTATATGGGGGTGTTAATTCACACAGGCTCAAAGATGCAGCACTGATGTCTCTCCTGATAACAGGTGAGTAAATCTGAATTCGTAGTTCGGCTGATTTTAGAGGAATATTATAAAGTTCTGCGGAAAACCAGACAATGGATTCCAATGGAAGGAAATACAAGTTACTGGTAAGTACGGTTAGAATTACTTATCAGGGTCAGTGCTGGGCTGATTTTAGAGGAATATTATAAAGTTCTGCGGAAAACCAGACAATGGATTCCAATGGAAGGAAATACAAGTTACTGGTAAGTACGGTTAGAATTACTTATCAGGGTCAGTGCTGGGCTAAAAGATGCATCACTGGGTTCTCTCCTGATAACAGGTGATTATAAAGTTCCAAGTCACACCTCTAGACTATGTAGGGTGTGTTTTACCACTACTGCTCATATGAATGTATTACACTCATAATGATAGGAGTCCTATTTTGTATCATTTCCAGCCCTGAAGAAGTCTAGGGTTAATACCCTAACGACGGAACACATGTTGGCTGGACTTTGTGTTGTTTTTCTTGAATAAAGACAAAGAGAATACATCAAGAGACATTACTTGCCTCCCTCTATTCACCTACATTTGTTGAACTTTCATTCTACTCGGAAGCGTGTGCATAGGAATTGACATTATTCTTTTCGGACCCTCGGGTCCCAACTCTGAGGGTTTTAGGTTTTTTTTTCCCTCACCTGTGGCACCGCAAGAATCACTTTTGTTTGTTTACATTGTGTTATTTGGCAGGTGCCGTTATTCCTGTGTGAATTAACACCACTATTAGGACATATTTGGGACCAGTACCTGACACAGACACAGTATACAGTTCTGATATTGTCTATCCCAATTTACCCCCAGGGAGCACACATTTTATCTGCTTCTACAGGCCTATAGTCCACAGTTTTCTGAGATTCTTCACTCCATGCACATGATATGCAATCTTTTATGTTTCTTTCATTGTGTCGCAGTCCAACCCTGGCCACCAGTACTTGGCTCTGAACCTACTTTTAGTTGCACTCATTCAAATGTGCCCCTCGTGGGCGAAACTCAAAATACAACCTCTCAAGACTTCTGGCACAATGGTTCCGGTTCAAGAGGACCTGACCTGGCGGTTTGGGCTGGATTGTTCTCATTGGAGCAGGGTCAAGACTGATTTGCATATTGCTGGGTCCAAACTGAGGTGGCATGGTGTGTAAATAACGATGAACTGGGATGCATCCCTGAGCAATTACCAGTGTCTGAGATTAATCTAAGCATTCCATCCATAACTTTTTTGTATTTCCTAAAGCCTTCTGGCATAACCAGAAGTTTGCCTCTTAAAATCCCTACTACAGAAAGTTCCACACTCACTTTACGATATGACGCAACAGCCTGGGGAAAATTCACACTTTTTTATCCTTCCCTTTCAATATATCTGCTGACTTCTTGCAAAACACATCTTCCTTTACTGCCTGCACCCACTCTTGGATGGGAATGACCCTGAAGTTACTTCATTTATACATGCTGCCACCCCGTTCATTCATCTTCTTTCACCCAACACTCTGTGTGATCCGTTGATGCCAAACATGAAAAACAATCCACTAAAACATTCTTCTTCCCTGGAATATGCACCATGTCATAAGTGTACACTAGGATTCTGAGCACCCAGCATGAGATTCTGGCTGAAGTTCTGTCAAGCCCTTTTGCAGTGAAAACATCCATTAGAGAACAATGATGCATACGAATTTCAAATTTGATTCTCCGGAGAAACCTTGTGAAATGACTTACACCTCACCAACATGCTAGAGCTTCCTTTTCAGTGGTGGAGTACGACAATTTGGCATCTCTCAAAGGCCTGGATGCATATGTGTAAAGTTAATACCACAATGAATGATTCTTGGAAAACAAGTTTATTCATTGAACTGAACACCACAAGGGAAAGCTTCCTTCAGATCTCTCTCCTCCGTGCAGCTGCTGCAGTTCCTGCTCCTGTATTCCATTCTGGAATCCGAAATAGGAACCGTGACAGCATAAACTTAAAGGTATAAACACAATACATCTCCTTCCGTTGAAGAGACAAAAGAAAAACAAAAATAACTGTATATAAACAACACAAAATAAAATCTAAATTAAAACAGTACATTAATAGGAAAAGGTAAATATGACATTATGATGTAATAAACATGCTTGACCAAAGCTAACTATAAAGAACTTGTATATAAAAAGAACACAAAATCTAAAATACGACATTGCATTAATATAAAAAGGTATACATGACGTATTGGAATGAACATGTTAGACTTAAAACTAACTATGAATAACTTGTATATAATGATTTAATGCAAATGAAATAAAACTAATAAAATAAAACTACTTAATCAGTACCTTCACAAACATAATCCAACATCTATATAGATTTCTTTCATATTCTTTTGCTATCCAAAGAATTTTGTACCTGACTATCTTCCACATCCTCATCAGAATTGCGTACCACTTCTCCTCAGAAGTGCGTACCAGACCACCATCTTCCTCACTATTATTCACCAACCCCTCCCTCATGATTACATTGCTTTTCATCGTATAGCAAATCAAAACCAAATCTCGTACACATGCCTCCTGTATCCTTATCAACTAGTCTGACTCTTTATTTATTTTTTTATTAATTACCCAGAGAAATACTCATTACAGGTGATGCAGAAATAGATAAGTCGTATACAAAAATCATATAGGATAAAATTACATGCCGTTTCTAAAATTGCGATAAGAACCTCATAATAAAACATTGCTTAATTATTTACAATACAGCAAATGCTGGAAATTTCCTAGAGAGAGCTGAGTTGGACGCCCCACTGGATAACCCTACAAGAGGTGGAGCCTGAAGAACACAAACAACCATTTATGTACCGGTTAACTACCCTGATTATAGAAAATTCTTGGTTAATAAGTTAATACTGGGATAGTTATAGACAGCCGGCTAGGTGACTAGTGCACAGTCGGTGTTGTTCTTCCAATCCATAATTGGAGACCAGATTTTTTCCCCCAACTTCCTGGCCTGTCTGCCCATGCATGCATATAAAGCTGCCTCTTGGTTGTATATCCCCAGCAGCCATGCTAGCCATATCTGGAACGTGGGGGGCTCCGGGTCCTTCCATCTGGCGGCAATTAATATCCTGGCAACGGCTACACATACAAATACAAAATACGTCTGGGTAGTGCCCAGGCCGCTACACTGTCGTGACCCAAAATCATCAAGGTTGGGTTCAGGTTAATCCTGCGCCCAAGCAGTCCTTCCCAGAAACACACCAGCCCTTTCTTCAGAGAGTAGTCTGGCGCAGTCATAAAACATGTGTATTCGTGTGGCTGGACCTTCCCCACACCTTGGGCACTTATCATCTGTTCTCTTGCCCAAGTCAAACAGTTTGGCGGGGGTAAAATACAGATTGAATAGCGTTTTATAGTACTGCGCCTTCAAACTTGCTGATAAAAAATCTTTGCGGCTAGTGCTATTGCCATATCTAGATAGACATCGGGATTACCTAGCTTCCTTGCCCAGTTTGCCTACGTATTTTTAAGGTCATCCGGCAAACTGTTGATCAATACAATGTAAATGCTTTTTATTCTACAGTCAGCCTGGACAATTGCCTCCACTAAAGGTATTTTATCTAGCGATATGGTCGGCCTGAAGGTGGTAAAAAAATTCCCTTATTTGCACATATTTAAAATATTGACTATTGGGGATTCCGAACCCTTGCTGCAGATGGGTAAAAGAGCATATCTGATCTAGAAGATGAAGGTCCCCTATTGTTGTCAAACCATGCTGTTCCCACTGTCTTCCCATAACATCATAGAAAAGGGACGGAAAAAGGGAGGACAACCACAGCGGTTTATATCGACGGGCTTTTGGGATCATCATAGCTTTGCGAGCCTTGCTCCATATTTTCCAGGCATTGTGTACCACCTTAAATCGAACTTCTTATAGTAGCTCGGCTCTAGCTGCCACAGCAGCAGTCCATCAGCCTTTTTTCCTAGAGCCAATTCATATATCGGCGGAAGGGCGCTATGACTTTCCTGGTCTGTCTGTTCATAATTAACCGTAGTGAATAAAATACACATTTGCTGCAGAAGTGCCGCCCAGTAGTAGAATGTAATGTTTGGAACAGACAACCCACCCCGACCCTGTGGAAGAGACAGATATTTTAATGACCACCTAACCTTCCCATATTGCCAAATAAAATTAGCGAAGATGGATTCCAATGTTTTTAAAATTGATGCATCTATGGCCACCGGAATTGACCAAAAGAGATATAAAATCTTGGGAAGCATTATCATTTTTAGGACATTACCCCTGCTGATAGTATATAGGTATAGCCCATTTATACGTTTTTGGTCTGTGGATATTTTTTTTTACCAGAGGATTGAAATGAATCTTGCCTATGGTGTCTACCTTCGGGCTAATACGGATACCCAGATACAGAGCTGTACCCACCACTGAGGATCTTGAAAGGCAAGATTATCTGTGCAGATGATTTGTGTTTTTCCTTCATTCAGGGTATATCCAGAGGCTTTCCCAAACACTCCGGCAGTGGCTACGACTTTCCTGATTGCTCCTACATGGTTGGTTGTGACAATGGTGATATCATCAGCATATGCTAACACCTTGGTCTCAAACCCTTCGCAGATAATCTGTTTTATCCCCTGGTTATTTAAGATCTTCTCAATCAGTGGGTTTATATATAGAGCAAACAGGATGGGAGAACAGGGGCTCCCCTGCCTGGTCCCCCTCGACACCTTTATATTTTCCGACTCTTCACCCATTAGCTGTCACCGTGCACATGGATTGGAGTACATAGCTTTAATGGCGGTGATCATTGGGGGACTGAAGCCCTTTAGTTCGAGTATTCCCCATAAAAACCTCTAAGCCACCCGATCTAAAGCCTTCTCGGCATCGAGGAGGATCATAGCCATCCCCCCCCCCCCGTCTCTGCAGTGATGTCAAACACGGATATAGCCTGCCTTATATGGTCAGTCGTCCCCCTGCCGGGAATAAAGCAATGCTGCCAGGGCTACACCAGATAGCCTATGACCCTTCCCAGCTGGCCAGCCGGCCAAGATTTTGGAATAGATCTTAGTGTCGGAGTTAATCAAAGAAATCGGCCTATATAAGTCCGGATTATCCGGGGGTTTGCACTACTTGGGAAATATAATAATATCCGTACCTTTCCAAGGCTCTGGTGGGAGGCCATTGTATTGTACCCCCAGGAACAGGTCCAGTAGAATGGGGGCTAGCAGAGTTTGAATGAAGTACTTGTATAATTCAAGAGGTATTTTATCAGGGCCAGCGGCTTTCCCGGAGGGTAGATTATGTAAAGCTGCTAGGACCTCTTCGAGTGTTGTATCTGATTCTAACTCATTCCTACTGGGTTGGTAGAGGGTAGCCCCAAGATCCGCCTCTGACACTACTTGAGAAATATCCAGGGGTGCCCCGCTGTCTTCCCTGTATAATAGCTGATAATATTCTTCAAACACACTTGAGTATGTCGTTTGTCTCTGTATGAGTTCTTCCGTCCTTTTCATTTGAAGATATCGTACTTATGATTTTCTGCCACGTGCGCAGCACCAACCTTCTCCCGACTGATTCTCCATATTCGTATGATTCATTTTTATGAGATTGGTAATCTTCGGCCGATCTTTGTGTGAGACAGCTATTAATTTCTGCCTTTAAAGCGATAATCTTAAGCTGAGTTTGTGCCACCCCTTGCCCCTGTGCGATCCGAGTCACATGTTCTTCCTCAGCCAGTTCCCTTAGTAACCGCTCATTCTCAAGCAAGCGCTGCCTCTTTGCATGGGCAACAAAGCTATTGGTTTCACCCCTCAGGCCAGCCTTGAAAGCATCCCAAACTGTACCTCTTGATGTACTATACCTATTGGTGTCAAAAAACTCCTGCAACCAGTTATTAATATGCTCAACATAGACTGCGTTCACCAGGAGTTTCCTGTCAAATGTCCACTTGTAACAGCGTTTAATAGCCGCTTGGACATCAACCTCCAAGATCAACGGATTGTGGTCTGAGACCACCTTCGGAAGCTTCCTAATGTCAGCCTTACTAACGAGACCTGCTGTTATTAATAAATCAAGTCGAACGCATTTTTTGTGAGGGCAGAAGTAGTAGGTATAGCCTGGATTACTGGGATGCTTAATGTTCCATGTGTCTGCCAGACCGTGGCTGTAAAATAAGGGAGTACAGAGCCCTGTATACTCTAGGCTTTTCCCCCTAATATTGCTGGGCTCGCCGGGTCTCGACTGCTTGATGTATGCTGAGATCTCCGCAGATGACCAATGGGTATGGCCAAGTTGCTAGCTCCACCTCAAGATCCTTGAATATCTTCGGGTCATCCTGGTTCGACCCATATATTGCACACACTGCGAGTCCTACCTCAAACTCGACCAGTGCCCACCTTCCCTGCGCATCTGATAGCTTACACTTGGCCGGCCCTATGCGGGATTCGCTAAAATCACCACCCCCGGATGTTGGAACTCTGAGAGGTGCAGGTCAGTAGATTGTACCCCCTTGTAGCCATCCGCTCCCTTTTATCGCAAGGGATATGTCTCCTGCAGGCACACAATATCAGGAGTATTCAACCTCACGAACTCAGCCACCCTGGACCGCTTTGATCCTTCATTCAGCCCTCCAACATTTACCAAGCATGTAGTTATTTTACCCATCTGGACCCTGCTTATGACGGCTTAGCATTCTTGATCGCAGCTTTGTTCAATAAAGGAGACCACACTGTATTAGTCTCAATTCCATCTCTGGGTAAAATTTTTGTTTTACTCCCCCCACCTTCACCTACCCTCCACCCGTGAACCCCCCCATTTCAGACCAGCCCTGCCCCCTGGAGATCCCCCATACCCCCCAACCCGATGAGAAGCTGTCAGACTGCGATGCAGTCTGTGCGAGATGTGTGCAGCACGCATGGCCGTGAGTTTTGCAGTTTATACAAACATTTCCTACTGATAAGAGAAAAAAGAAGGAAAAAAAGAGGACCAGTTGAAGAAAAAAAGGAAAAAGGAGATAACAGGCCCTCGTACCTACTCTGATTCCAACCCTTGCTCTAACATCAGAATCCTGAATGCATACATGGACTAGCAACGTGTTAATCCTAATCTTAGCATTTCTTATGGTTTTAGACCATCGAGGAACTCCTTCGCCTTAATCTCTGAAGCAAAACATCGAATTTGCCCCCCCATACCACTTTTAAACGTGCTAGGTTAACCAGGTACAAAAAGAACAATTGATGACAGAATGCAGAACAATGTCATACATTCACCCCAGTGCTGAGTTCTGGGCCTAAATCCGTTGTTTGTTTGCTCCCCATGCCATTGCAGTTTGATCCCAGCCCTATGCAAATAAGTCTTGACCCTGCACCCAATGGGAACAGTCCAGCCCGAACTGCCAGGCCAGGTCCTGCCTGGACTAGAAACCAGCATCCTAGGACTGGTTTCGGGGTTTCACCCCTCATCAGCCAGGATAGCTCTCCAAATCATTACTTTAACGGAGGAGAACTCATTCCTAACTCCCCCCAAAACTCCTCAATTCTGACTTTTGTGCACCCTTTGTAGGCCAACCCTTTACCATATGACATAAAACATTTTGTAAAGTAGCATCCTTGCTTTATTCTTCCATCCAAACTTCCTCTTCAGCAACAGGAACCCTATGATTATGAATCGAAGCAATATGACAATCGTCCACCAAATCTTCTTTGAGTTGTGAAGGCATCCTTGGAAGAGAATTTGCTTTCAGATTATCTCTACCAGGCACATAAACCACCTTGCATATAAAGTCTTGTAATCTCATGGACATCCTGGTGAAACATGCTGATTCCTTAATCATTCCTTTAGTTGTAAGTAATGTGACTGAAGCTTTGTGTACACTACAAAAAAAAAACATTCTGCCCCATACAAACGATCTAATATGCTCTGGTGCCCACACACAAGTGAAGGTTTCTTTCTCTACAATAGAATATTTTTTCCTCTGAAGGGGATGGTGCTATAGAAGCATAAGCAATAATCACCTCCTCTCCATTTAATTTCATTTTCACCCAAACCCTCGAATCTGTTGCCACCACACTCAAACAGTCCGGATCAAAACCACTTAATTCCAAAGCATTTTCTATGGCCGATTTAACTTCTTCGACCCCTCTTTGACAGTCGCCACTCAAATTTACATTTATTCTTAAGCAATTGACTAATATTAAACGTTCTGCAGGCAAAATTCTGACGTACTTTGGATAAAATGTGGCAAACTCCAAAGAGGATCTTGCATTGTCCTTATTCATTGGAGCAGAAGCCATTGGAATTGCCTCCAACATTGGTTTGTGTCTAGCTCCATCCTTATCTAAAATGTGACCTCAATAAGTCACAGATTCCACTGGATATTTACATTTACTATATTCTACTGTTAAACCTCTTTCTTTCAATATTTCTTAAACTTTCTCCAATGTGTCATTATGTTCCTCCTTGTCTTTCCCATAAATCAAAATGACGTTTTGACAACACTTCACGTTGGGTATCTTGTTAAATAACTGGTGCATCAATCGTAGGAAAACTGCGGTAGATGCAGTACCGGACAACATTTTCATATATTAATACCACACCCCATGGGAGTAACAAAAGGCCTATACTGTTTACTGTCCTCATGCAGCAGTATCTTATCATAGGCTGTTGAAAGATCTATGGTGGAAAACAAACAAGCCCCTTTAACTAGAGCTAACATTTCTGATATTTTAGATAGTGGAAATTGATTGACAAGAATATTGTTATTCAGATGACGCAAATCAATGCATAAACTGTTTTTTCCATTGCTGCGTCTTGTCACAACAATAGGAGAAATCCACTCCGAAGATTCAACACTTTCAATGATTGCATCCTTTACTAATTTCTCAAGTTATTTCTCAACCTAATCCCTAACAAAAATGGGAATGTTTCTAGCTTTATGAAATTTGTGGCAAGCATCTTGTTTCAAGACTATTTCATGCATAAAATCAGAACATTTCTCTCCTAATACTTTCTCATTCATCAATAATCATAACCGGTTGAGGATTATTTGGATTTAAAGTCTTATGCTGATTTCCCTGTTCATACCATCCTAGCACAGAAGGTCTTTTTTTGGCTACATACATTTTCCCAATTGCCCTTTTAACTACATACATTTCCCCAATTAAATTTGTAGTCTAATATCAGGCTTATTAATATCATGACCCAATCTGTCTAAATATTTCTTCTTACAGACATCTTCGTTAATGATAATATATGGTGAACCTGAATCTGCATATATCTGTAAACTCGGGCTTCCGATCACCATATTACAAATGGATTTTTTCTTTAATACCTGGTTATTGATACTTCAAAGATATTACTCATGGTCTTTGACATTCAAAAGTACACAGGTTTTCTTTCACATTTCCAACCTATGTAGCCTACTCCCTACTAGAACTGCCTTCATCCACACACTTAACCTTAATAATCCTCCTCTTTTGACAGACTTTCGAGAAATGGACAACAGCTCCACAATTCAACCGCTTCTGTTTTAACACCGGACTTGCTTTGCTATAAGCCAGAGCTGACTTGCTGCTGCAGTGGTAACATATTTTACCCTCCCTAATTCTCTCTGCACTCTTCACCACATTCTTCTGGTTACTGGCGCTTTTGAAAGTTTCTTTGCTTTTTACTTTACCCGCACATTCTTCACGCTTCTCACTCGCTTCTATGTGAACTGATTTGGCACTTTTACTGGATTCCACTTATCTAACTATAGCCAGAATATCCTTTAACTCATCATCCCTGTTAACCCAAAACCTTTCTTGAATTGCAGGATCTCTAACATGCATCACAACGTTATCCCTGATTGGGTCTTCTTGCAAACTCACAAGCTTACTACTCTCCGACGTCTATCCCTAGATTGTAACATACTCTTCATTAGGTTCGTTTGGTTCTTGTTTCCTCTGGAAGAACTTGTAGCTCACAATACCTACACACACAGGTGCAAAATAATGGTCAGAATTCGCAATAGCTTTCTCAAAAACGCTACTATCTCCATCCCCCACAACCTCCTTAGTCATTTGATCAAACACCTTCAACCCTTCAGGGCCAATGGAATTAAGAAGGATGTAGCCTTACGGCTTGAGCGGTCGACCTCGAAGCTGGGGAACCGGGTTCGAGTCTCGGCACCGACGCTCAACATCCTGTGATTATGGGCAAATCACGTAATCTCCCCGTGCCTAATAAAAATGAATGTGTCCATCTAGAACGAAACTGGTGCTTATGTAAAGCGCTCTGATACCCGATATCTCGGGTCTAGTTTGCGCTATATAAAACTCTAAAAAATAAATACATTTTTCAAAAAAAGAAAAATCCTCTTCTGTTCCGGCGACATCTTTCCTTTCTTGTTAATAGTAGCTATATAGTTTAAGAGATATGCTTTCCATTCTGCCTACGTCCTACAAGGATTGCCACCAGCAGGCCAAAACGCTTGTGGGGGTGATAATGAAAACGTTTGTGCACTCATATTCACTGTAGAATGAGATCCTATTTCACCCAGAGGGACTAGTTCACTGTGAAGAGCTAAAGCTCAAATAACCCTTAAGAGCTAAACCAGAGTGTCCCTTCTTCACCCGGAGGGACTAGTCAAATATCATAAGACAAAACCACTTGAAAGAAAACTGTAAGATACTATTACCATCTAATTTAGTATCCCTCAAATAAAGCAGTAAATCCTGGAAACGTCAAGTCAGTCTCTTAAACTATGCCGCAGAAAGCATCAAATGTAATGTAGTAACAATGCGCCAAATGCTTCCAAAATGGTGGCATGTAATATGTTGTGCAGCATTGCCCAAGATGCCGTGGAGTGACTTTTCTGCGCGTGCTTAGCTGCCGAAGCCTCAGGAGACGAATGCGACCACAGCCTCAGGAGGAAGGAGCGTCACACAGCACTCACGCAGACAGAGCTGCACGCAAACGCGGAGCTCAATGTCGCACTCAAGCACCTAATTCAAAAGATTCGCTCGACGTTGGCTAAATGGTAAGTAGTTTCCCAAAGCGAAAGCTTCCCCACTAAAGTACCTTGTGAATCCAAGGTTGAAAACTTGAAGAAATTTGTTAAATACATCTTGTCGACTGCACAAAGAAATACTTTTTCCAAAAATGATAAATGATACTCCACTTCAGATTACCGCATGTACCAGCATACCCGCCAAACAACCAGTCAACAGCAGGATACATTTGCTCGCATGGATCCGTGTATGGTTTTCAAGAACTTGTTGCCACATTGTAAAGTTAATACCACAAGGAATGATTCTTGGAAAATAAGCCTATTCATCCACCTAAACACTACAAGGAAAGCTTCCTTCATATATGTCTCCTCCGTGCAACTGCTGCGGATCCAGTTCCTGTGTTCCATTCTGGAATCCAAAGCAGAAACTGTGACAAAATAAACTTAAAGATACAAACAGAACAGTATGATATGGTGACTTCATTCCCTTTAGAGTATTGCATCAGCACAGCCCGCAGACCCACATTATAGCATCTGTTTTTTAAAGGGCTTTAATGCAGGAGCAGTGGCAATGACCTTCTTTAAGAAAGCAAATTCATTCTCGCACTCATCACATCATTCAAAGTTTTCATTTTTTAACATCGATTTACGAATGCATTTAGTCTTATCTGCCAACATAGAGATAAAACGCAAATAGTATTCTGCTAATCCTAAAAATGATCACAATTGAACTTTACACTACAGAGAAAGGGCCTCTTAAATGGCTTTTGCTAATTTCATCTTTCAGGATACTTTGCTTTCATCCAACCAATGTCCAAGTTATTCAACCCCCTTCACACCTATCTTGCATTTACCCAGCCTCATTGTCAAACCACTTTTTAGTCAAATGTTCAATACCCTCTCCAAGGCTCTGTCATGAATCTTCTATTCTCACCAAACACCAGAATGTCATCCTGGAAATATATTACGCTTGTCCGCCACAAAACAATTGCTGCAAAACTCTCAGTAAAATGGCTGCGGCTGATGCCAGCATCAAAGGCATTAGCTTGAACATGTATGCCATCGTGGGCTTAACAAAGGATATAAGCAATCGGGAATCTGGATTCAAAGTGATTTTGGTAATATGCCAACGTCAAATCTAAGGTGGAGAAGACCTTTGCTACCTTGGTTGCCGTCAACATATCAGTAATATTGGGCAATTGATGCCTTTCACTTTGTTCATGTCACGAAGATCCACACATAAACGCAACTCCCGATTTGCTTTCATGTCTAACACCACAGGGGCCAACCATTCAGAGTCCACAATTTTCTCAATTATGTTTTAATCACATAACCTTTGTAATTCTTCAATACATACTTTTTGTGCTTTGTGAGTTGACCCTTCCTTTACCACTATTTTGACTTGTTGCCATAAACTACCATCTTTATCAGGAGGACACAATACTAGGCCAGGAAACTTAACTAAAAGCTCTACCACAGTTAGCGTGTAGTGGGCATCTGAGTCTGTCATCGCCTGAATTTGTACCTCATTGACTAAAATGGCGCACAGTGGATTATGCAAATCTTTGGAAATTCCTATTTAACAAACTTGTAAAAATATTCTATCATGTTATTAGTTTTCTAGTCACCAATAACATTAATAGCACTTCTTGACCTTCCAAGAAACTATCTCCCTCTTGCTTTATATATTCTTGCAAAACATGCTTTCATTTTGCAATTCCTACAAATTTGACCTATAGCAGGGCAATTCATATTGTTAGCAAGTAGCCCCTTTAACCGACACTTATAACATATTAAGTCTATATTATTAATATTCCCACTCCTATGTGTAGTTACCACATCCTTCTTATGCGTTTTAGTCTTAGAAGTCGTTCCTTGCACAGTCATTGCTGTTCCAGAATCAACAGATGCAATTTCTTTACATTTTTATAACCCTTTGTAGTGTTAAGTTTTCTGTATTTAATAATTTCTTGTGTGTTTTCTTATTGTTTATTTTTTATACTAACTGATCACATAGCATCTCATAAAGGAAGCTTTTGAATTTGCAGGTGGATGCTAGCAACCTAAGAGAAACCATGAAATTATCTATGGACTCGAAATTTAAACCATTCTACAACTTCATTTCTCCTTTTTCGGTAGTTTGGATCCAATTTTTGTAGAGCTATCTCAAGGTCATCGTACTCTACCTCTCCATCATCAGTTTGCGGAATAGGCAGAAGGTGTTTAAGAACACGTCTTCCCTCAGCCCCTAAATAGTGTTTGAGCATGGCCAGTTTTAGAGATGCGGTAAAAATGTCTCTACTCACACCTTAAATATATGCTTCAACACCTTCTTGCCAATACTCCCATTTTATAGTAGGCTCTCCAAGTAAGTTTAAAAACAGTAATGGCACAATCATGCCTTCCCTTACACTGCAACAAGGAAATAAATTGGATATTGACTTTGTAGAAACAGAAGCATGATTAACGTGTTGTTTCTTTTAATAGTCTTTCCTTTGTTTGGTAAGAATATGTGCACAGTCTAACTACTGGGTAGGAGTATCACTGGCTCGTAAAGTTATAGACTTTATAATTAAATCTTTTGTTCTTGTTGTAAATAGTTATCGCAGTGCTCATTTAGTCAACCAACTCTGACTGGGTAATCTGCAATATAGTGAGTCTACTTGGTGTCCCAGACCTGTTGGCTTTGCCAATCACATGTTTTGATATGCGTGCATCAAGCACATAATTATTTAATGTTGCCAAAAAGCATTGGAAATAGCCTCCCAGGATTCTACATGCCTGGGCAGCCATTTCTCATTGTTCTTTGTAGTACTTTACAAAAATAATTCAAGCCGTGCATGTCTCTGCACACATGCGCGTGCACACCCTCACACTCTTGCTATCCTCTCTCTCAATTGGTTTTGTTATACTTTACTAAAAACCATTTAAAGGAAACCCCAGCTCAGCAGCCGAGTCCAGACCAATTGGCTTTGGTATAGTATTTGGAGTGTTGTATTAAACAATGCATCACTCAAAACTCTGGCTTTCCTATACAGAGTTGCTATGCAATCACAATTTATGTAATGCTTTTATTCACCAGAAGAGAGATTTTATACACAGTTAAAGTGGAAGAATTCCACATTACTTCAGACTGAACATATTGACTCAATTTACAGCGTTCACTATAGTTAAGTCTAGGGAATTCATGGTTCAGTCTTCCTAATTGAAGCCCTTTCCTACATTACCCATTGTAGCCAATTTTCTGACTTGCAATTATGGCCCACGAGATGGAACTTAAAGAATGCATTTATTTAGTATTATTTAGCATTTTCCTATGATCTCATCCATCATCTCACTTTGCTTAAAAATGAGGAGCACAAGACCCATTGGCGATAAAACCGAATGTCTCCATATGTTCTGCCAAATCCTACAGACTGAATAATTATTAAAAGGAGATTGCAAACACAAGTGATATTCCGCAGGCTGAGCTACTAAGGGGTGAGAAAGGTTTCATTTTGTGTTTGAGTAGTGTTGATTGAAGAGCCTTAGTCACTTCTCACTGCACATCCCAGACCTCACCTGGGTAGCTTGATTTACAGCTGTAATTGACAAGAACTATGCACTTAAGATCATATTATTAAATGTTTTAAATAAACATGACTGAGCCATTATGTTTTTGGGAATGTGAAGAATATCAACTATGGTAAAAACAAGAAAGAAGATTTAACTAGAATATTATCTCTGTTAAAGATGTAAGAGAGGCTCCTCTGCACACACCGATAATTGTAGTACGGTGCTGAGACCCCGTTCATCTTCTCTTCTGCAGTCAGTGTGTCCAGTCTTGGGGGAACAGCGTCCTTCCCTGCAATCTCCTGCTGTGCATCACCACATCCTCTAATGATTGGCAGGGGTGATCCCAAACAGCGTAAGCTCGTATTCGAACAATCGAAGACCCTGCGCCACGGTGAATCTCACTCTGACGAATCATCAAATAAAGCAGCAAACCACCTCGCTGACCCTCGGCTTCTGTTTCTCCTCCACCGGGCAGCTCCACATGGTAGCTGTTGCCCCCTCTGCACTCCAGTCCTCAAGTTCGAGGCTCTCCTCCACCTGCAGGCTCCCGCATGCGCCTCATCCCTCGTGGTCCAGTGGTGAGTTCTGTCTCTGCATTCCTGTCTTTTCATTTTTCTGTATTTCTCTTCATTCTGTGTCTCTTCACTTCCCGCTCCTATCGCTGCTCGGCCCATGCGGCCTGCCCCCTTCCAGCGCCACTTCTCACCTCCCAGCTGACCAGCCCTTCCCACCTCCCTACCACTACTTAACGGTGGCAGCTGCGCGGCCGCGCAGTGGGCACGCCAAATGCAATCCTGTCCGCGCCTGGACCATGCCCAGAGCCACGGACCGCGGTCCCTGCTCCTTTCATCGCTACGACGCCAGCACCCTCCAAGCCCTAAACGCCCACCGCTCATCCGCCTGCCACCCCTCGTTGCCAAATGACACCCAAGGACCGTTAACCTGCCGCAGCTGCACTTTCTCCTGCCTTCATACACCAGACCTACCAACGGCCCCTAAGAACCGGACTCAACCACCTCAGCTGCATCGTACTCAACACACGCTCCCTGAACAAACGCACTGTAGAAATCTGGGAACTGCTGGACTCCATCTCCCCCAACATTGCCTTCTTCACTGAAACCTGGATAAACCCCACCTCTGCACCGGATATCACCATTGCCATCCCCGACATACAAAATCATCCACAAAGACCACGCTAACCGACTAGGAGAAGGCATCGCCATCATACACAAAAACACTCTCCGCCTCACAACTAGCTCTGACCACCACTCACCCGACACAGAGCACCTCCACTTCCAGTTCCATACCAACCCAATCTCCACTCTCCGCAACACCTTCATCTACAGACCCCCCCCCAATCCATAACCGACTTCGACGCACAGCACGCCCTTGCCTTAACAGACTACATCCTCCTCGGCGACCTCAGTTTACACCTGGAAACCTCAGCGACCCCCAACACCTCCGCCCCACTAGAGAACCTTGCCAACATTGGACTCAAACAACTGGTCACCTCCCCAACGCACTCAGCAGGGCACACACTCGACCACATCTTCTCCGCAAGCAACAACATCTCCATCAGCCACACCTCCGAACTCCAATGGACTGAACGCCCCTAGGTCCACTTCTCCGTCACCAAACCCACCCAACACCACCATGCCCACTGCTACCCATGCAGAAGCTGGAAAAAGGTCTTTGAAGACAAACTTATCACCTCCCTCGCAAGACGCCACCGCCGACCTCTGTGGACACCAACACATCAGCACGCAACCTCCACTTATGGATCTCCAGCTGCGCCAACACACTGGCTCACCTCAGGAAACCCTCCGGCAAACAGCCCACCAAGAAAGCCAGCTGGTTCTCCCCCACCCTCCAAGAGTCCAGGCGCAACTGCAGACGACTCGAGAGAAGATGGAGGAGCAGCAAGACCCCAGCAGGCTACGCAGCCTTCAAAACCACAGTCACCATGCACCACCACCTCATCAGAGCCACAAACAAAACTGCCATACAGGAGCGTATCAACACCAACAAACACAACAGCAAAGAACTCTTCACTGTGATCAAAGAATTCGCCAAACCCAGCACAGATGCCACTGACATCCCTCTCCCAAGCCCTCTGCTACAACTGCGCCACCTTCTTCCACCGCAAGATCAGACATCTACAACAGCTACCCACCCCACCCGCAACCACCACACCCAAATGCTCCAGATCCCAGCCGACCCTGCTCAACTGGACAACCCGCACTACTGACGACGCCTTATGGATCATGAATACCGTCCACTCTTGAGCCCCCTCGGACGCCTGCCTCCACTACATCTTCAACCGAGCCAGCGCCACCATTGCCCCCGAACCCTGCCGCACCATCAACTACTCCATCAAATCCACCACCTTCCCTGAAGACTGGAAACCCCCTGCTAAAAAAAAAACCCTCTGCCAACCCAATGGACCTCCAGGATTGGACCCATCTCTCTTCTCCCCTTCCCAGCCAAAGTCATCTAGAAGGCCATCAACGCCCAACTCAACAAATTCATAGAAATAAACCACATCTTGGACACCTCCCAATTAGGCTTCAGAAGCAACCACAGCACTGAGACTGCACTCCTCGCAGCAACAGACATCTGCAATCTCCTCGACCGAGGTGAAACCGCAGCCCTCATCCTTCTGGACCTAACTGCCGCTTTCAGCACTGTGTCCCACCACACCCTCTAAGCAAGACTCCAACGCCAGCATCTGCGGCAAAGCCTTCGAGTGGATCCTCTCCTTCCTCCCCGGCCAAACTCAGAGAGTCAGGCTCCCACCGTTCTCCTCAGAACCTACAGAAATTGGCTTCGGAGTCCCTCAGGGCTACTCCCTGAGCCCTACCGTCTTCAACACCTACATGGCCGCCTGGCAGCCATCATCAGAAACCACAGACTAAACATCATTTCCATACAGTGACGACACCCAGCTGATTCTCTCCCTCACTGATGAGCCCACAGCTGCAAAGAACAACTTCCACAACAGGATGAAGGCAGTCACCACCTGGATGAAGGACAGCTGCCTCAAACTCCACTCTGACAAAACCGAAGTCCTCATCCTGGGAACCACGCCCTCCGCCTGGGACAACTCCTGGTGGCCCACCATGCTCAGAGCCTCCCCCCACACCTACTGACCATGCACGCAACCTCTGCATCATCCTTGACTCCTCGCTCTCAATGAACCACCAAATCAATGCTGTTTCATCCTCCTGCTTCCACATGCTCCGCCTGCTTCTAAAGATTTTTAAGTGGATCCCCACAGAGTCCAGAAGAAAGGTCACCGAGGCGCTCATCAGCAGCAAACTTGACTACTTCAACGCACTCTACGCTGGCACCACCCAGAAGCTCCAAAATAAATTGCAAAGAATCCAGAATGCTGCCGTGAGACTTATCCTGGACAACCCCCGCGGCAGCCACATCGCCGATCACCTGAGAAACCTCCACTGGCTCCCAATCAACAAAAGAATCCCCTTCGAGCTCCTCACGCATGCCTACAAGGCCCTCCACAACATCGGACCTGCATACCTCAACCACCGCCTCTCTTTCTACACTGCCACCAGACCCCTCTGCTCCATCAACTTGGCCCTGGCCACTGTCCCATGGATCCGCAAGATCACGGCTGAAGGAAGATCCTTTTCCTACCTCGCCGCAAAGACCTGGAACTCTCTTCCTCTACATCTCAGGCAATCATCCTCACTGCCTCAATTCAGGAAGGACCTCAAGACCTGGCTCTTCGACTGAACTGGGTCTTCGACTGAACTGCAGAATCCACCCCCGCGCCTTGAGACCCTAACGGGTGATTAGCCGCAGTCTATAAGAACCCTGATTGATGGAGATCAGAGCCTGTTTTCACTCCAATTGATGACCTCTTTGATGCCCTTGCCAATCGCCTGGACAGAATGAGTAAACGCTTGGAGCGCCAACACACTAGGCTGGATGGCGCTGAGTAACGTATTTCTAGCTTAGAGGACGACCTTGCTCTCATGACGAAGTGTGTTGAAAAGCTGGAACATATCCTTAAAACGGTTGCTATGAAGAACGAAGATTTGGAGGCACGCTCTCGTAGAAACATGGTCCATATTCTTGGTGTTGTGGAAACGACAAACAATGGGCCGCCCGGATAACTTTGTGTAATCTCTGCTGATCAAACTTTTCCACTGCAGCAGCTTCTCCTCAACATTTTCTGCGGAGCGCGCGCACTGATCTCTCGGCCCTTGTCCACCTGTGGGTACCTCACCGAGGCCATTGGTAGCCCGCCTTGTGAATTATAAAGAAAGAGACACTGTACTTCACCAGACTTATTAGAAAGTCCCTATACACCATCAAAGATTCATACTCTCATTCTTCCCTTACCTCACTCCCATGGTACAGGAAGCCTGGTGCAAGTTCTTGGACGCCAAGAACACACTACGCAAACTGGCCCTCAAATACGCCATGCTTTACCCGACACGACTCTGCGTCAAGGTCAAGGGTAAACCCTGCTTTTTTGATACCATGGCCGATGTGGTGAACTTTTGCAAAGATTATAATGTGAACCCTCAAAGCTCTCAACAGAACACTCCTGAACATAAATGCTCAGCGTCGTTGGATGAATCTGCTCCTGCTGATTGATTTTTACAGTGGCCCATTGTAATCCACTACTATGTCCCTCCCCGGCACTACTGGTCATGGGCCTGCCAGGACATGCACCCATTTTATCGACAATGCTCCATTGGTCACCGTAGGCCATTTCCTGGATATATCTGCATATCTTCACGCTCTTTTTGTGATGCCTGTTAACTTTGTAACTGTTAGTTCCGTACTGAGATCTCCGAGGCGTTGCCTCCCCCCAATGATGTACACCGATCTGTTACGTTTGGGATCGTTTAGTTTTTTGTTTTCTGTATCAGGAAGTCGCTGGATAGTTTTTCTGTCTAGGGTGGATGGGGTGTAGGAATCGAGTTCTTATGGATTGTTATAATATGGTTTGTTATAATGTGGTTTGTTTCCCATTGCAACCCAAATACCCGTTGAACTGTACATTACGATGGTTTGCACCACTATGCTCAACACTAATACATGTCTCCTGACATTCATGGGGGGGAGGTAGACATCCCCTATATCTCTTGGACTATACGGGGTCTCCACAACCCACGCAAGGGCAAACAAATTCTTACATACTTAATCACGACATGGCGCTAATAGCCTTTCTTCAAGAGACCCATCTTTTACCCCGAGATACCCAGTCATTTGCACGCATATGGGGCACTTACTAATATTTTTCTAGTTGCAGTACTTACTTAAGGGAGGTTTGTATCCTTATTCATATGTCTGTCCCTTCTACCTTTCACACTAGCCAGGAGGACCCGGACGGCCGCTATATATTATTGTCTGGCTCACTAGCAGGCAGAAATACCCTGCTGGTCAACATCAATGCCCCGAATATCGACTCCCCGAAATTTTTGAAAGCTGCATATACACACATGGGGCATATGAAGCCGAACTAGTAATTGAGTGGTGATTTTAATCTGGTTCTCAATCCCTTTGCTGACTCCACCAGCACACTCTTGGCATGCAAGTCAGACGCTAGGTCGATCCTGCATCAGATCATCAATACCTACAGCCTCACAGATGTCTGGCGCGTCACCCCATCACCAAAGATTATACATTTTATTCTTCACCTCATGGAGTATGGGCATGACTAGATTATTGGCTTGTGTCCGCCAATGCTTCCCTATGGACCACTGATGTTAAATACTTGCCTCGCATCCTATCGAGGCAAGTGGAGAGGTGTGGTGCAGTGGAGAGGTGTGGTGCAGCGGCCAGGGCAGCTGACTTCGGAGCACAGGGCTCCCTGTTCGATCCCCGGCTCCGGCGGCAGCTCAGCTCAGCACCATGTGACTCTGGGCAATAGCTCACTTAATTTCCACGACGGCCCCCAGCGCCTTGAGACCCGTAAGGGTGAGTAGTTCGCGCTTTACAAATACAGATTTAGTTAGTGGTTATCGGACCACTGCCCGGTGGTCCTTCATTTTGGTATTCCCGGCAGATTCTCCTTACGACCCCTCTGGCGCTTCCGGAGCGAGTCCATGCATGACCAAGTCTTCTGTTGTGAATTGCATGGCGCCGTTGTCGAATATTTCGCTTTAAATGCTGGCACAGTATCATCTCAGACTACCCTCTTGGAGGCCTTTAAATCCTACATTCGTGATGTCTGTATTCCTAAACATGCATGCGTTCTCCAAGATATCAGAGCTGATCTGGCACGGATCGAATCAGCCATACGCGATATTGACCTGACAGATTCACATTCTGACGACCCTCCCCAACTACATGCCAGGTTGACTTTGTCTGAATTTCAGGACCTCCCTGAGAGAGAGGTGAAATATACAGGGGGAATACGCCACAGCCCGTTAGTACGGTGAGGGAGAAAGGCCAGGACATGCGCTTTCTCGCTTGCTTCAGCCCAATCACTTCACCGGGTTCATTACTGAGTTCCACACATCCACTGAAGCGGTACTCATAAATAATGATAGCATACTTTCTGAACTACAGCGATACTATGAACAACTGTACACATCTCGCTCCTCGGGAGCAGAATTTTACATTGAAAGATACCTTGCTGAGATTGCTGTGGTTTGATTCATAATTGGCCAGCGTAGTTTCCTCACCGAACCCATCATGAGTGACAAACTAGTACTTGCAATTGATACTATGGAAGGATCCAAGGCCTCTGGCCTTGATGGCCTTACTGGATCCTTTTACAAAACATTCAAAACCCTTCTAACCCCACATTTGTTTGCTATGTATACAGAAGCTGTATCTACTGGCTCCCAACCCCCCCTCTCCGTGACGCAGTACTGACCCTATTATTGAAACCAGGCAAAGACCCTCACCTCTGCTCTTCCTTTTGCTGTTATCTCTACTCAAGGTAGACAATAAGATCTTTGCTACGATCCTAGCCTCTCGACTCTCACTGCTGATGGAACAAATTATCTCTCCAGTGCAGTCGGGCTGTGTTCCACACAGGTCCACCTGCTTTAATCTTAGAACAATCTTCTCTGTGTTTTACAGGATCTCCCTGATGACCCCTGCAGTGGCGGCATTACTCTACGCCGAAACGACTTTTGACTCTTTAGAGTGGACGTTCCTGAGGGCACCATTAGTGAAGCTCGGTTTGCCACCTGTTTTCATTTCCTTAATTATGCTTCTCTATACCAACCTAATGGCATATTTGAGAGTGAATGGTTCCCTTAACGACCGCTTCCCCATCACCAGAGGTACTCTACAGGGCTGCCCCCTTTCTCCTATCCTTTTAATAATTGCGATGGACCCTCTTATCCGTCACTTACAGGAACAACATATGCACGGCGGACTTCAACTCTTACATGGCCCACTCTCAGCATCTCTATTCGTTGACAATATTGTATTGTTCCTCCGGCATCCTGCTGAGATTCTCCCCCACTGGTTCGGGAGATTGTGCACTTTGGCAGTCTTTCGGGCCTACACATAAATTGGGCCAAATCTGAACTTTTCCCTCTGACCACAGGTACAAGCCCTGCAGCTGTTCAATACCCCCTGACCTGGACCTCTGACCAAGTACCTCGTTATTCACCTACACCTAGAAAAAGACCAAATAGGATTAAATTATGGCCCAGCTTTTGACAGACTTGCATCCTAAATTGACTATTGGATAAAGCTACCGCTCTCCATTGCCAGACGAGTATCACTAATCAAAATTGTAATTCTTCCACGGTTTTTATTTGTTTTTAAACATTCCCATCCCACTCACCCAATGCTTTACCACACATCGTAGTCTCCTGATAAGACTGGTCTGGGCTGGTCGCCATCCTCAAGTTCAATGGGACACCCTGACCCTTCGTTATGACCATGACCGGGGTGGACTCAGTGCCCCGACTTTTACCTTTATTACCTGGCCGCACAGTGTCAGTACTCTCATCTTTATCACCCAGGTGGCAGCATACCATATCTCAAGCTCGAGCGAGATCTGGTGGAACACCGGCCCCTCTTTTCCATATTACCAAAGGACATCCCCCATTGTTCCAACTGATATCCAGACCCTATCTACCACCTGCTGGGCCTGGAGATAACTCCATCTTTCCTTGGAAAGTGGTATCCTGTACCTTACCATTCCATTAGCTGATAACCCATGGCCTCCTCTTACACAGGAAATACTTGTTAAAAAAAAAACCTTTCTCACCATGCACTTCATACCATCGGTGAATTCTTCCCCGATGGACATGTTCTCACATACGCTGATGATCCTCGTTTTCAACAAGCTACCCACATGGATCACTTTATACTACTGATCCAGCGCGATATTAGCAAACCGCATTCATACACCAGATACTCACTTGGGCCCATACATTCATACTACGCTAATACTTAATTTAATTAAATTTCAGTAACAACATAAAACATTCGCTATCGTGCCAGTTTCTCTAAAATAGAAAAGATAGTTTCTCTCACACTTAGTAAAACTTTTCCGTTTACTAAACATACACTACGGGTAAAAACCCTTCCGTTTACTCTTCACACAAGCTCCAGAAATACCTGTTACTTCTCCAATGTTACCCTTTCTAGGTGATATAACATCACATTTTCACCAGCGTACTCTTTTGCTATTATTCACACGCATAGATTCCCTAACCAGTACTGATAGTCCTGCTTAACTTTTCAGTACTATTTCTGCCTGGCAGATAACCTCACTGCAGTATGGCTTCCACTTACCATCCGCTATTCCTTTTACCCCGGGGTTTTCTGGACAACATAAAACAAAACTTTTGAATACACGGATGTTAGTTCATAAAAATAAAATTCTCATTACCCAATTAACAAAGAGTAACCATCCTCTGATTACCAGAAAACTGATCCAGCGCGATATTAGCAAACAGCATTCATACACCAGATACTCACTTGGGCCCATACATTCATACTACGCTAATACTTACGCTGGGTTTTATCAGTTGTTACTCTCTATCAAAATCCCTGCTACCAATTACCTTCTGATTGAAGAGTAATGACTTACCAATGAATCCTTTGCTAATTGGGAAATTTAAAATGAGTGACATTCATTATAGTACATAATCCTGAAATAACCACTGAGTCAGGAAGTTTTAAAATGTTTATCTAAAGATTTAGCAGAGTAAAATACAGAGCCACATGGTACTTAATCGCAATACCCAAGATTAAGCATAGAAATGATTATTGCTAATCAATGACGGTGTTTAAAGAAAAGGAGAGGATAGGGATAGCAGCGCAACTAAAGGTTGCATTTATATTTACCTAAGTGCGAGAACCAAACCCCTTGGCCAAGGAGTTGAAAGAATAGGACCCAGGAAGGATGAAGAGCAAAGACTTCCTCCAGGATCAGGACAGGACCGGTGACCTCTCTACAACGACGCCTGCGTCGTTCCCTCTCTGATACTCGGCTTCTCCTCGATTCTCCCGTGCCTTCCTTCTAATGGACTCCGCCGCCCCTCCTCAGGACCTCTTCTGGACAGGGATTCAGTCTGCAATCGATCAGCTTAGCGGTCTGGAGCTCGAAGCTTGGTCTGCATGAACGCCTGATCTTCTTGTCTCTCTGCTCTCTTACAGAACCTCCTTCTCTGTGCTAACTAATTAGCTAATTCTGTATCTATTATATCCTTCTACGCCCATGTACCTCCCACTAATGTTGCTAAAATATGGGACCACTACTTCTGATTGGACAGGGACAGGGGGTGGATTGTCGCACCATATCGATTTGACCTAAATTGTAAAGCCTATTGTTTTTAAATTCCCACCCCTTCAAATTAATACATTCGCTTTATTTCCCACCCGTCTCATGACAAATGTAAACCAATTTTCATAAACAATGTATCAATGTGCAACAGGAAAGGCAAGAGTACAGCATCTTCGGCCATCGGGTCGCGGCCTTGGACGACGTCCAGATTGACTTCATTTGGCAGGCACACAGGACACATGCGCAGAACCATTTGCCTCTCGAGTTTCAGGTCACCAACCCAGGCCCAAGTTTACGAACTAATAAAAGTGCAAGAAGCAAATATTAAAATCACAAAATAATAAGTTTCACTGTATACCCACTCTTTCTACTCTATCCCCATTTACTTCTAAATCTATCCCGCATTAGTAGCGTTAAGAAAACGACAAATTAAGAATAACACAAGAGCAAGCTGAAGCATGTGAAAACATCAAGAATACACACTGCGCAGAAGCAGAAATTTCCCACCAAGCAAAGAGAGACGTCACAACACGTGATATGGTTGAGACATGCGCAGATAGTTTCCCACGCTTTAGCGGCCATTTTAGATTACGTACAAGCGTTATTTATTAGTAAAACACATAGGCAAGCTTCCTTGCTATTCGTGTAGTGTATGCAACGTTAGTATTAACAATACAAGTTTTAATAAATTAATACTGTGATGAGGATTGAATACAAGCAAGTTTCATTTATGAAACCTTGCTCCATCAATCCCTCTCTGATGGCGTTTCTGAGCCATCAAAATACTACCCACAATCAGATGCCAACTTTTAGCAAATTACTTTATTCTCATTTTTACACTTTCCATTTTTGCCATCCCCTTTCAATTTCTTATATAATTCACTTCTCCACTCTTCAAGTTCGATTTCATCTACCTTTCGTTTCTTTCCTCTTCCTGTCACCTTATATGTTCCACTCTTTCTACAACATTTGCACCATATTGTTATTGCCAAGATTATTATTGCTATCCCTGCTAAGGGTACTAATATTTGACCTATAAGTCCTTTTCCTATATTAGCAAACCAGGTACCAATTGACGCAATACTATTTGTCAATCTTTCCCATACACTAACAACTTCCAGTGGTTTAAGTTCTTTCTCAAGTTTAGTTATATTCTGTATATATGTTCCAATTTCTGCACTCTTATCAGGAATATAAGTGCAACAATGTTTCGTCTTCAATAATTTACAGACTCCGCCCTCTTTGCCAATATAATATCAAGAGCAAGTCTATTTTGCATCACCATAGATCTAATCGCAACCATTTCCGCATTAATCATTAGAAATCCTCCAGCAGTGTCAGTTGATAAACGATCAACCACTGTAGACAATTTACATATTTTCCTTGAGTTCAGAATTATTCCCACTGAAGGTATCAATGCACCAAATATATCGCCTACAATTTCTGAAAAACTAGCTCTTTTACTACGTATTAATTCGCTATTGTTTTCATTGCTCCCAGTGTTTCTTTTTACGTGGTATATCTTTGGAAATACTATTCCAAAATAACAACTTCCATACCACCGTGCAGGAAGCCTAAAGTAAGCCTTATTCCCGCATACATAATAGATTCCAGGAAAAACTGAATCTGTTCCTCCTTTGAGTCCCCAACCTCCAAGAATTAAAAAATTGTGTTCACATTCACTGGTACCGATGAAAACATTGTTATATTCAGTCTTTAACCTATGAAGACAAATTTTTCCTGTCTTTATAAAATCCAGAGCCATAGCAGCTTGAGCCTTGCCAGGTGTGTAACTCCCTTCTTTCTCCGCCCAAGGTGGCAAATGAGCCTTATGCTCAAAAGCTTTCTTTTGAAAATCTTGTCTTCTATCTTCTACTAAATTCAAAAATATCTTTTCTTCTTCAAGTAAAGAACATGTTAGATTGTGTCTATGAGCATGTGTTATGTCTACTCGCTTTCATTGTTAAGAAAAATTCTCCCATAAACTGTGCATCTTGACTACTAAGCACTGGGTTCATACTCTTGCGAATCGGAACCTCAGAAAATATCACATCTAAGTTTGAATAATAATACTGAAGTCTCCCTGTTCTATAAAATAAACTAGACAAAACACTACATGATATGCCATATGTCAGTGGTAAGTGATGGTATGTTAATCCTTCTGCTACTGATTCAGGTAACTTCATACAGACATAACAATTACTAACTTCCATGGTGTCTACATATTGAAACAATAACTTTGTGAAAACGTTTAAACTAGTGTCGTTATCAGCTATTTCATGATGAATTTCTGGTTCATTCTCTGCCATTAGTTCTACCCTATTGCCCTTCATGTTTGCTGTCCTCTCCTTAGTTTCATTATTAATCTTTTTATCCATTATCATAAGGTAAGGAACTGCTACAATCAGGACTAACCATACTATAAGCACCATTACTAGACTACATATGCATAATGCACAGCATCTTCTACAACATTTCTGTTTTGGTCTCCCAGCAACTCTATCGTCAGGCATTTTTCGACAAGGAAGATTGCTCTTCTTATCTTTTCTTCTTTTCTTTAGCTTATTTCTTTGCTTAGTCAGGGTGGTCTTGTTTCTTTTTCGTACGTCAGTTCTGCACTTGTTCCTTCGCCACCACTGTCACTTGACTCTGAGCTTTCAAAATCTTCAAGAATGATATAAGTCCAGTCAGGACCCTTGAATTTGTTATTCACAAGTTTCAGTCTTTTACTTTTTCTTTTCTCTGACTTTTTCTCTTGATCAGTTTGACTTGTTACTTCAGGTACTTGATCTGGATCTCCACTTCTGGTTGTTATGTGGTACTTTACTCTTTTAATGACACTCGGCCAATGATCTCCTTTTCTTGTTTTCTTTGTTGGCAATGTTTCTTTATTTTCGTCTTCAGAGATCTCGTTATTTTCACTGCTTAGTACTGCTTCGTTTTCTTCTATTACTGTTTCTTCTGTTTGCTCTTTTTCAGGTCTGATTGGTTTCTCTTCAGCAGCTCCACTATGAGTTTCCAAATTTTGACCTTGTTCTTGATTTGATTCTTCAAGTTCAAGTCTTTCGAAATTCTTCTTCTTTGTACTCTTCTTGATCTGACTTGTTCTGATCAGGGCTTATTGCACTGTGAACTTCTGCAGCCTGACCGGATTCTTCTAGACCTGTCTGTCCCTGTTCAAAGTCTATTAGGTCTTCACTGTTTTGAGTCCAGTTTCCTTTCCCTATCTGACCTTGTTCAGGATTTCTTAATGTCTTTTCTTCTTGTTCCTGAACTGCTTCTTCTTCACCTATCTGATCTTCTTCAATTTCTTCCAATTTCGCTTGACTTCTTGTTCTGTGATATACTTCAGGAACTTCTACCACTGGTATCCAATCCTGACTTGTGCTCGGTTGTTCTTCTTCAGCTTCTCTGGAATCTCGAACCTGAGATCCTTCAGCTAGGCAACCTTCAGCTTCTTCAGTGATTGGCGTTGTCTGAGGATTCTCTTCCTCGGGATCTGGTACTCTCTTGGTGTGACTTACATGAATCCAATTAGGAAATCCGGCACACTTCACTGCTGTATTCGTTGTCAGTATGACTTGACATGGTCTGCCCCATCTAGGTGATAGACACGTTTCTCTGGTGTGATTCTTCACTACCACCCAGTCACCAGGATTCAGATCATGTTCTTGCTCGGGCTGCCTGGAAACTGCGTCTTCTCCAACCTGATGAGAGACAGAACGCACTAGGTCAGCCAATCCCTTGCAATAGTCCAGAACCATATCATCAGATATATTCAGTAGTTTGTTTGTGGGAACATGTGTTTGTCTCATTGCTCTTCCCATCATTATTTCGTGGGGACTCAATCCTGTGTTTCTGTCTGGTATGCTTCTGAGTCCCATTAAAACAAGTGGCAATGCATCTGGCCATTCTAATGATGTTGAGGCACACATCTTTCCCAATCTTGACTTTATAGTGCCATTCAATTGTTCAACCACTCCAGAAGCTTCTGGACGATATGCACAGTGCAGTTTCTGTTGGATTTGGAATGCTTCACAGATTATTTGGATCACTTCACTGTTAAAATGTTTTCCTCTATCTGATTCCAAAGTTACTGGAAAACCAAACCTAGGAATGAGCTCTCGTAGCAACAGTTTCACAACTGTAATGCTGTCATTTCTCCTAGTAGGGTAAGCCTCCACCCATTTTGAAAACAGGCACACTATGACTAGTACATATTTTAGCCCTCTACATGGTGGTAACTGTATGAAATCAAACTGAAGTCTCATAAATGGACCCTCTGCCTTTCCAATTTTCCCAAATCCAATTACTGTCTTCCTCCCCGGATTATGCATCTGGCAAGTTAGACATCTCTGGCAAAGACTCTCTGCAACAGCCCTGAATTTAGGATTATACCAATTTTGTCTGAACAGCCTAATCCTTGCATCTCTCCCTATGTGTGTGTCTCCATGATACATCCTAGCCATTTGTGAGAGTAAACAGTCTGGCATGACTGGTCTGCCATCCGCACTGATCCGCACTTCATCATCTCCTCTTTGGGAACAACCCACTTTGATCCACAAATTCTTCTCACTTTCATCAACCTCATCTTGCAATTTCTTAACGTCATTCCAAGTTTCAGGTGGCATATACAGCATAAGTTGGCAGCTGATTCCAATTCTTTCCACCCTCTTATTGACTGACATTCTGGTTTTGGCACAATGTTGAGCCACCAGATCTGCATATCTGTTGCCGACTACCACCCAGTCATCTCCTGACTGATGTGCGGCACATTTCACCACAGCCAATTCTTTTGGTGATTGTATTGCTTCTAGCAATTCCCTTACAAATTGTCCATTTTTAATGGGGGATCCTGAAGAAGTCATGAAATCCCTCTGCATCCATAGTTGGCCAAAATCATGCACAACCCCGTAACCATATTGGCTATCTGTAAATATGGTTACTCTCTGATTCCTCCCAAATTTGCATGCTTTTATCAACGCAATCAATTCAGCTACTTGTGCAGATTTGACTCCTGGTAAATAAGATGCTTCAACTATTCCAGTTAATTCACATACCGCATAGGCAGCAGTTAGTTTACCGTCTTCATGTCTTTGACATGAACCATCAACAAATAGCTCCCTGTCTGGCTTTTTAAGAGGCTGTTCCTCAATATCTGGGCGTGGTTTTGTGCATAATTCTGTAATCTGTAAACAATCATGTTCATCTTCTTCGTCATCTTTAATTCTCTCATGATATGGGTCTGGTAGTAAGGTTGCTGGATTTATTATAGTACACCTTACCATGGTCACATTTTCAGCACCCATTATGATTCTTTCGTATTTAGTCAGCCGACTAGGAGTAAGATGCTGAGTTTGTGTTCTTGTCAACAGAATCACAACCGCATGTGGAACATACACCTTTACAGGATGTCCCATCACAATTGACTCACTTTGTTCAATGCTCAAACAAGTAGCCGCCACTGCTTTTAAGCATCCTGGCAACGCGGCTGCTACTGGGTCCAATGTAGCAGAAAAATATGCTATAGGACGTCTTTCTAATCCATGTCTCTGAGTTAAGACAGAAAGTGCACAATTTTCTCTCTCATGACAGAACAATGCAAATTCTCTTTTATAATCAGGCATGCCTAAAGCAGGTGCTGAACATAGGGCATTTCTCAATTTTACAAAGGCTTCTACACTTTCATCCTCCCACTCAACAGGGTCCTTTGCTTTCTTTTTCGTCATGTTAATTAAAGATTTCGCTAGTAGGGAAAATCCTGGTATCCATTGCCTACAGTAACCTACTATTCCTAGGAACATTCTTACTTGTCTTTGGAGTTACAGGCATTTGCATTTTCTTAATTAATTTTACTCTTTCAGAGGTTACTCTTCTTTTTCCCCTCTCAATTTGGTGTCCAAGATACTTAACAGCTGTTGTACAAAACTGCAACTTTTCAGGTGAGACTTTATGCCCTTCTTCTGCCAAAAGATTTAATAATGCTATGGAATCAACAACACAGTCCTCTCTGGTGTTCGATGCCACCAATAAGTCGTCGATGTATTGCACTAGGACTGAACTTCCTGGCATCACTAGTTTCTCAAGGCACTTTTTCAATATTTGATTGAAAATGGAAGGACTTTCTGTGTACCCCTGAGGAACACGATTCCATACATAGACCTTATTCTCAAATTTAAATGAGAAAAGATATGGCTAGCTGGATATAATGGTATTGAAAAGAACGCTTGAAACAAATCAATTACTGTGAACCATCCTGAAATCTGGTATAGGATTACTGCAGGATTTGGCACTATGGGACAACATTGTTCCACAATCTTATGTATTTTTCTCAGGTCCTGAACAATCCTATATTTTCCACTAGGTTTCTTTAACCCCATTATAGGTGAATTACATGGGCTACTCATTACTTCTTTTAGGATATTTTGTTCTATCATTCGATTTATTTCTTCAATGACTCCTGCTTTTACTTCTGCACTCATTTTGTACTGTCTGGTATTTGGGAAAATTGCACCTTCTTTTACAGTAATTTTAACTGGATCTATTTTAGCCATAAGTCCTACTTTCTTTCCGGTGAAATCCCATACTATGGGGTTTACTGTACCTTTTAATTCTTCTGGCAACTCATCTTTTGTTATTAACGAAAACATCTCGTCTACTTCTGTACCTTGTTTTGCAATCATAATTTTATATACATGGTCTTCATCTGGTGTCTGAACTGCCACACCATCCGGTGTGCAGAAAATGGTACAATTCATCTTGCACAATAAATCCCTACCTAATAAATTTACTGGGCTAGAATCACATACTACGAATTGATGCATTTCTCTGAAATTTCCGATTTTAACTTCCATGAGCTCGGTAAGAGGTGTTCTAATCCTTTGATTAGCTACCCCTACTACTTGGATATCTTCACCAGAGAGAGGAAGGTCTGGAATGTCTGCTGTTCTCACAGTAGACCGGGTAGCACCAGTGTCCAAAAGGAAAGTAATATTATTACCTTTCACATTCCCTTCAACATATGGACCTGACTGATCTACCTGTAAGGATGCGCCAAGTATGCACTCCTTCTTCCCCTCTCCTAGGCACCGTCATGGACTGAATTGACAGAAATCGTCCTGCAAAAGAAATTGTGAGGTCATATAATCATTCTTACCACTTCCTCCTTGATATCCGATGTCTGTACCATGCTTTGCTCTGCTTACATTACCCTGAATAGGTGCAGGTGGCAACTGACTCTGAGGATTTACACCCTGCTGTGAGTCATTCTGCGTCTGTGGATTTAAATTTTGATTTGGACCATTATTATTCCGAATCTTTTTACATTCATCCTTCCAATGCCCCAATTTTCCGCATCCATGACAAGGAAATTTCTTTTTGGCTTCTTCTCTACTCATTCGTCCTCTAAATTTTCCACCATTCCCAGTATCACCATTCGTTCCAGAATCTTTTCCTTGATTTTCACTTGGATTTTCCAAATTAATTCCCTGTTTCTCAGCCATTTTCACCTGAGCCCACATCACTTTTTCCTGCAATTTCTTGTGTCTATCCTCAATATCGTCTCCACAATATTTTGCATACTTCAAAATCTCATCAATGGGCTTCCCTTGCCAACACAGCATATGCTGTTTAATCATTTGACAAATTTCTGGCTTTAAACCGTAAACAAACCGATACACAAACTGACTCATGTTCTTGTCTCCAATGTCCTCAAATCCACTATACTGTTTAAATACCTGCAATAGACGCTCATAGTAGGAATGCACCGATTCATTAGCTTCTTGGGTAGTTCGATCTATTTTCACCCAATCTGTTTCTTTCGGTGGTATTTTCCCTTTCAGGTAATTTTATCACCTGCTGATACTTTTTCATCACATCATTTGATGGAGCACCTGTTTTCGGATCTCTAGGATATTCGTCACTAGGCCAATCAACTGTAATTTTACAATCTGTCCACAAATCGGCAGGTACCACTATGTCAAACAAACCATCCAAATCCTTCAACAATACCTTCGACACCTTCACAAACCTGTCAACCTGCTTGTACCATTCAATTGGTTTTTCTCTCAACTTTGGAAAATCATTCGTAAATGACAAAATATCCTGTCTGCTCCATGGGACATGTACATATCCTCCTCCCGCAACTTCTCGCATTGGATACATTTGATCTGCTTTCCCTGTTTCCTTCATCACATATTCAGATGCTGTTCTACTTGTTCGTGCTTCTTCCTTTTTCTTGGCCCACCTAGTTCTCCATTTATCTAGGTCTCCCCATTTTTGCAAAACTAACATTAATTCTCTTATTTGTAATCTTCTTCCAGAGGCATTCATATTTTCTAAATCTTTGTCTGAAAATTCTGCTCTATAGGGTTTCTGTAGTACCTTTGATCTCCCTATTTCTATTCCCATCTGTAGTGCTAAATTGGATAATTTTTCATGAAATAACCTTACATTTCTGGTGATACTCCTGCACAGGAACAATAATTCTTCTTCATCATAGGTATTTAAGCGTTCTAGTCCTACATTTCCTGCTATTATTTCTTCTAATTCGACTTTCAATTTATGAATGTCCATTATTTTCGGAGGTGTGCACTGTTTAACTGACCCTTGTACCCATTTCTCTAGATCTTCAGGTGTTACTATGGTGGCACTTTTTGCTCCCGATGAAGTTATTAAACTTACATCTTTTGAACATCCAGGTACATCTTTTCTGGGAGTGCTGTTTACAGTACCTCGAATAGGCAAGTCCATGAGTGTTGTTCTGGATTCACAGTCACTAAATTGATCCTCAATTATAACTGGAGCTTCAGTTTTGGAATTATTGACAGGAGTAGGTGCAAGTATCGGTGGAGGACAGCTTCCTTGAGTACCATATAATGGAACTACTGGACCAATTGTTACAGGTATGGTCAATGAATCAGGATGTACTTTTATCTGAGTTATTTTCTGTATTAATTCTGTTCTGGTCTTTTCTAGGGCTTCTTTTTCTTTGTCATGAAGTATTCTACTAGGGGTGAATTCATGCATTACCTGTGGTACTAATGGAGTTTTTATCAGTGGTGCACTTGGGGTGCATCCACTTGTTCCTTCCTGATATGGTGGGGGTTTCTTAACATTTCCTCCATAAATTCGTCTTCAGACTCCTCATTTCTCATTAAATGTTTTGTCTTTTCTGTGCACTTACTTCCTAATTTCTCCTCTGCTGAGAACAATGGATATAATCCTTCTGTAATCATTGCCCTTCTCCATTGTTTCATCTGACCTTCTCTAGACTCATGTAGGTATCTGGGGAAAAATCCTGGATAACCCCTTTTACTCCTAGATCGGTCCCGCTCAAATGCCTCGGTTTCCCATTCCTCTAGAGCTTCGTACTGGGTTAATCTAGGTCTGGGTTCTAAGTCATTCATCCTCAATCTCAAGTTTTGTAGAATTCGCCCATTGAACGTGCCATTCTCGGGAAATGCTAGTATTCCATCATTTTTGGTATATTCTATCCAATTCTCCATCCATACACAAGTATGATAACCTCTCTCCATCATCATGAATGAAGCGGGCGTTTTAGCTGGTGGAATAATAATTCCTTCTCTAGTTTTGATTGGTTTATCCTTTTTAAAATAGTTCTTTATCTTTTGCAGAAAGGACATTTTTCTCTTCTCTCCGTACATTCTATCTAATCTTCGGTGTACAAAATTATATTCCGCAAAACCTAGGAATCTCCTATCCGGACGTGTTCCTGTTAAAGTCGGATCGCGTTCTACCATGCAATCTCTATCCACTAAGATTTTAGCTTCTAAACTATCAACCAATCAAGTGTCTGTTAACTTTTATTTCTAAACCAATCCTAACGCGGCCTTTCGGTGACATTTTGTCTGTCAACCCCTCTTTTATAATCTGCGTCTCTCTCTGTCCCTCGCTGTTTCAACCAATCCCAGCGCGGCACCTGTGACGTCAGTACTGCTCCTGACTACTGACCCCTCCTTTACAAGAGTCGTTCCACACCCGCTGTTTCAACCAATCCCAGCGCGGCGTTTGTGACGTCAGCTCCCTCTCCGGCAGCTGACCCTCCCTTTACAAAATCTTACGCAAACTTTATTTTCTCTATAAATCTTAATTAAATTTCAGTAACAACATAAAACATTCGCTATCGTGCCAGTTTCTCTAAAATAGAAAAGATAGTTTTCCCTCACACTTAGTAAAACTTTTCCGTTTACTAAACATACACTACGAGTAAAACCCTTCCGTTTACTCTTCACACAAGCTCCAGAAATACCTGTTACTTCTCCAATGTTACCCTTTCTAGGTGATATAACATCAAATTTTCACCAGCGTACTCTTTTGCTATTATTCACACGCATAGAGTCCCTAACAAGTACTGATAGTCCTGCTTAACTTTTCAGTACTATTTCTGCCTGGCAGATAACCTCACTGCAGTATGGCTTCCACTTACCATCCGCTATTCCTTTTACCCCGGGGTTTTCTGGACAACATAAAACAAAACTTTTGAATACACGGATGTAAGTTCATAAAAATAAAATTCTCATTACCCAATTAACAAAGAGTAACCATCCTCTGATTACCAGAAAACTGATCCAGCGCGATATTAGCAAACAGCATTCATACACCAGATACTCACTTGGGCCCATACATTCATACTACGCTAATACTTACGCTGGGTTTTATCAGTTGTTACTCTCTATCAAAATCCCTGCTACCAATTACCTTCTGATTGAAGAGTAATGACTTACCAATGAATCCTTTGCTAATTGGGAAATTTAAAATGAGTGACATTCATTATAGTACATAATCCTGAAATAACCACTGAGTCAGGAAGTTTTTAAATGTTTATCTAAAGATTTAGCAGAGTAAAATACAGAGCCACATGGTACTTAATCGCAATACCCAAGATTAAGCATAGAAATGATTATTGCTAATCAATGACGGTGTTTAAAGAAAAGGAGAGGATAGGGATAGCAGCGCAACTAAAGGTTGCATTTATATTTACCTAAGTGCGAGAACCAAACCCCTTGGCCAAGGAGTTGAAAGAATAGGACCCAGGAAGGATGAAGAGCAAAGACTTCCTCCAGGATCAGGACAGGACCGGTGACCTCTCTACAACGACGCCTGCGTCGTTCCCCTCTCTGATACTCGGCTTCTCCTCGATTCTCCCGTGCCTTCCTTCTAATGGACTCCGCCGCCCCCTCCTCAGGACCTCTTCTGGACAGGGATTCAGTCTGCAATCGATCAGCTTAGCGGTCTGGAGCTCGAAGCTTGATCTGCATGAACGCCTGATCTTCTTGTCTCTCTGCTCTCTTACAGCATCTCCTTCTCTGTGCTAACTAATTAGCTAATTCTATATCTATTATACCCTTCTACGCCCGTGTACCTCCCACTAATGTTGCTAAAATATGGGACCACTACTTCTGATTGGACAGGGACAGGGGGTGGATTGTCGCACCATATCGATTTGACCTAAATTGTAAAGCCTATTGTTTTTAAATTCCCACCCCTTCAAATTAATACATTCGCTTTATTTCCCACCCGTCTCATGACAAATGTAAACCAATTTTCATAAACAATGTATCAATGTGCAACAGGAAAGGCAAGAGTACAGCATCTTCGGCCATCGGGTCGCGGCCTTGGACGACGTCCAGATTGACTTCATTTGGCAGGCACACAGGACACATGCGCAGAAACATTTGCCTCTCGAGTTTCAGGTCACCAACCCAGGCCCAAGTTTACAAACTAATAAAAGTGCAAGAAGCAAATATTAAAATAATAAGTTTCACTGTATACCCACTCTTTCTACTCTATCCCCATTTACTTATAAATCTATCCTGCATTAGTAGCGTTAAGAAAACGACAAATTAAGAATAACACAAGAGCAAGCTGAAGCATGTGAAAACATCAAGAATACACACTGCGCAGAAGCAGAAATTTCCCACCAAGCAAAGAGAGACGTCACAACACGTGATATGGTTGAGACATGCGCAGATAGTTTCCCACGCTTTAGCGGCCATTTTAGATTACATACAAGCGTTATTTATTAGTAAAACACATAGGCAAGCTTCCTTGCTATTCGTGTAGTGTATGCAACGTTAGTATTAACAATACAAGTTTTAATAAATTAATACTGTGATGAGGATTGAATACAAGCAAGTTTCATTTATGAAACCTTGCTCCATCAATACTACAAAGGCTATACAACACCCTCCGATCCTGTATACCCACATACCCCCTGGCTCCGGATGAGTTTCCCCCACTTACACTTATCTCGGACGATGATGGCAGCCATCGGACCAATTCAATCGACCTTGAACCCAGGGTTTCTAGGTAACTTGACGTGTGGAAGCCCAGGAAGCAGTCGTCCGATTCACCACTGGAGGAAGGTGCCATGGAGAAGAGGGAAGAAGACACCAACAGGAACCAGAGAAGTCAGGGCTCTTCCTTCTAGATGGCGACACCCATAGTCTCAAAGAAATAACAAATGGCGTGAATGATGTGACGGCTTCCTGATGAAGGCCTCCCCGCCGAAACGTTCGTAGTGTCATTTTACCGTCAGCCATACAAAATCTAAGCCATTCACATTATGGACTAAATTGATAACCAATCATGTTTCAATGAATCAATGTTTCTGATTTTCAATTGCATGTATCCATGATTTTTTAATTTTACAGAAAGTTACCTACGATCTGCACAATTAATTAGTCCATCCAATACATTTACTAATTATATCATGAATTAAACACTGTTTAGGACATTGTGTCTGTAAATTATGTATAATGATGTCTACATTTCTATACTTTTAATATTGTATACAAAACAATGTAAAAATTTAAAATTATTTTGTGATAAAAATGAGGTTTCCTTAGTTATTAGACAATTTGCTGTTATATTATGTATCAAATGTTAGTCTAATTATTGTATGTCTGCACATTTACATTATTTGTTTCTTGCTCAAGTTTACTTCTGAATAATTTGATTTTTCCCTGCGCTTGGCAAGTTGTTTTGTAGGCAGGGGCCCCTGTTTCCTTAAATGGCTGCCATTTGATATCCAGGTTGTATCGCGCCTGTCTGGCTCTGGAACCGGACCCTACTAAGTGTGTTCTCAAGGCTTGGAGCACAGATCTTGGATAATCTATATCCGACAAGGTCTGGACCTATTGCTGTTCCCAAACGAAAATGGTGTCCATCAATCCTAAGCATAAACTTCTGCATTTTAAGTTTCTACACAGAGCATACATCTCCCCTACAGATATCGCTAAATTTAACCCCACACACCCTTCCCACTGTCCCAAATGCATGGCCCCCAATGCTAATTTTGTGCATGTCACCTGGTCGTGCCACACAATCGGCAGTTATTGGACTGCTATTTTCTCCCTCCTTTCCACAATGACAGATGTCACACTTCAGCCTGACCATGCACTGGCGTTACTGAGGAACACTCCCTATCTTCCCAAATCCATCCGCAGATTTTCTTCCATAGCACATTTACAGGCTAAACGGGAAATCACCTTGCACTGGGGCAGCAAGCTATCCCCCACGTACAAGGCATGGCTTAAATCAATGTCCTATTGTGACAAACTGGCCAATGACTATGCGCAATTACAACCCCTCATGCCCAGGCCTAGGGATATCTGGCAATCCTTTGCATATATCTACTTTAGTTGGAGATGAGGAATTTAGATTAGGACTCCCACTTTGTTATATATTATGTACCACATGTCAGTGAATGCCTTCTACATGCTTAACTTAATGATTTAACGTACTGTATATTGTCTGTTGCTGATGTCTCTTCTTCCCCTTTCTCAGTCCATCTACCCCCATTATGAATAGACTACCATAATATAATTCGGTTTTTTTCATCACTGAGCATTGATACGAGCTTTGTTATACAACCTGCTGACCTATGCTATTTCTTGCAATGGGTTTTTGTTTGTTTATATGTATCTTCTGAGGAAAAACCTAATATTTTTTTATTTTAAAAAGATGTAAGCGAATATTTTTATTCCCATGCTCTATAATTATAATATGGTTTTGTATATAAAAGAGTTCAGGTGTGTTTTTTTAATCTAATAATGAGATGCATTGTTAGCTCTGGCGCTCTTTATTCAACAAAATGATACATACAACTAGACATGTTGAACCGGAGTCAGACCAAGAAAATAACCCTGTTATTGGTCAACTTTCCACCCCAACCAAGCCGCTGCACCACCTTCCACAGACCATGATGCCTCCAGGTAGCCAAATTCTGTAATCTCAAGTTAGGTTGTTTGCTGGAGAGAACACCCAAACAATCGCCATAAAACAAATCTGCACAAAGTTTTCAAACAGTTCATCCAATAGGGATTCGACATAGCAACTGTTGTGCAGATCTGTGGCAACTTTTGTGCAGAACTTTTGTGCAAAAGAAAAAGGGCAATCCCAAAAGTGGCAGCTCTCATTTTCACCCCCCATAGGATTCTTTGCTTTGCGTTACAGAAAATAAAACTGAAGGGAATTACATCAAACGTGACATGCCAATAGAGCTTTACTCCTGGAATTGCTTTTGCTTTGTTTGGTGTAAATCCGGTTAGTAGTTTTTGTGAAATTAGCATATAAAAAAATTTGTCTGGGCATGAAGGGGTTTACATTTTAGATCTATCTAGATCATTAATCTACAGATTCTCTGGATATTCGCTAATCCTCAGAGGTTTCATTAACTCAGTTTAAAAATAAATAAATAAAGGCATTCCATTGGATTAGGGAGCTTTTTCTGCTGTTGTCTGTTGCAAGTTTTTGAATTAGCCATGCTCTGATTAGCTGGCCATCACAGAAACTCTTACATTGCATCTACCATTACCTAACAATGCACTGATCGCCATGTTAGAAAAGACAAAAAAGGAATACAGGATTAGCCAACCCTTACCCCTCCCCCCCCCCCCTCCCCCCAATCCAATGTGAGAAAGCAACAAATGAACGACTTGGCATTAAAATTAATAATAAAAAATATATATATATATTTTAATATGGAATTCACAAATTCTCAACTTCTTTTTTTCTGGGTCCCACTGAACTTATTGTGGGTCTCACGATTTATTTATGCAGCACAGGATTTGTAAATTGTGGAAAGAAATCATGCAGGCACCTATCACCTTCTGTATGTAGCCCTCGATGCTTACGAGACTGCGCCTCCAAATCAAGTAGCAACAGGGGGGAGTGGGACGGGGCAAGTAGCGATGCGGGGGAAGTTGGGACGGGCAAGCAGCGACCTCGGAGGGGTGTTGGAGGCGGGCAAGCAGTGTTGTGGGAGGGGTGGGGGGGATGATACTGGGAGATTAAGTGATGGTGCCGAAGCTGAAACCCCAAAGACGGACAAACAGTGACACAAGTAGGAAACTAAGAAAAAATAGTCCCCCAAACAACAAGCACAGCGTAAAGATACAGTAATTGGTACCTGCTATGTGGTGGAAATGAAAGCCAAAAAGGAGGGACAAAGAGATGGATTCACCACTAGCAACCAAGCATTTTGGAAGGACAAGCCAAATAACAAAAAGCGAGGGGCAGATTTGAAGCTTCCTTAAGAAGTATATACAAAGTATATACAGCAGGTCTCGAAAGCTCAACCTAAAAGTATATTATGTATATAATGTTGGTAAAATCAAAAGGTCTTGGCTAACAATAGAGCTAAAAAATAGGCTAACCTCTAGAAAGAGATTTTGATTATAATAGTTGATTCATGCACTGTAAATCATACCTCTGTCATATATTTATCTTTTGAGCTCTCGCCTAAGACCACACATGCGCTGTCGCTTGTAAGTTGTTTTGTTCTCTAGACAGCAGACTTAAAGCCCACCTATTACATTCAATTGGCTTCATTGTCACTCTTGTTTCCTTGCTTCTTCTTGATCAACACGGTAATCTTTGTTCCTCTTCGTCGTGTGTTTGCCACTCCCCTGGAGCATTACTTGTATCCTTCCAATACTCACTTTTTTAGGCACTATTTTCTTTCTGTTTAACACACTAGCACAGTGAAACCTTTTCAGCTGGCACCTTGCTGTACTTCCTGCCCCCCTATTTGTCTGTGTAGGCTTCGCCCGCCTCCATCCTCCCGCCAGCTGTTTGTGTTGGCTTTGCCCTCACCCTCCATCCCGCAGTTTGTGTTGGCTTTGACTCCACCCTCCCTCCCTCTGTCTGCAATGCCTTGCCCCCCCCCACCATCCCTCCCTCTATCTGCGATGCCTTCCCCCCCACCCTCCGTCCTCGTAGCACCCCTACCCTAAAGAAAATAAAGTTTTGTGACATAGGATAACCCTGGCCAGGTCATGCTACTTTTAGCCCCACCACGTGCCCTCTGTGTTGCCTCCCCACTGCCAGCAATGTAAAAACGCTATAACGTGACATCATAGCACCTTTTATTTTATTTTTTAACATACCATTCAGCCGTGCTGCACAGCAGCCTCACCGCTGTACAACATGCCTAAAAAAACAAATTACAAAGCCAATGACTGTTGTAGGTGAGACTTATAGGCTTATTGGGGTTTGTCAATGCTTGTTCACCTTATTTCTACCCTCCTCTTTTATAGGTTTCTATTACATAAAGAGTTGGGACACTTGAATATGTGGCTGTATAAGGCCAATTTAGGTGTTCTTAAAATTAATGAAGATAAAAAATATTAAGAATCACTTCATTCCACATACTGTAAATATCAAAACTCGCTTTACATACATATGTAATGTTGTCGTCAAGTGGTGTTCTTGTCATGTGGGATTGTCATATAGTACTTTACATCACTGCTGTTTTGAGAGTACGATTGTCCATTGCATATTTTCTACTTAAGGTTATTTCCATTTCACGGCCTTGTAGCCATTTCTTGGTGAATCCTACAAATGCTAGACGGCAGGAGAAATAAAATGCACACTTACCATCATCTACAGGCTGAATTTCTGTTTTTGCATCCGTGCAGCTTCTATCATAATCCCTGAAGGCTCTTCTTCTAATGACACTGTTGAAATGGTAAGATGCAGAGTAGACTGCTCATTTTAGCGTCACAGTGCATCCAGAGTGGATTAAAAACGCCAACTGCACTGTCTCTCACCACACCAAAAGACACCCTAGAATAACTTGGATAAAAAATAGCATAAATATACCACACCCTCAAGTGCACAATATTGCATCATAATTACTTACCTAGACTCTTATAGAAAGGAGTTTGGACTTGCTAAACAATGGACAACAGACCACCCTATCCAAATTAAAAATAGAAATGTCCTTTGGTACGCCGCAATCAAACCACTTCTAACCCAAACGTTGATGAAACTCTTCCAACTTAACAGAACACAACCAGTTGATGGCACTTCCATGTCTGCACAAACAAATGCTCAGATTTTGAGACCGTCACGGGTGAGTAGTTGCGCTTTACCAACCCCTGATTGATTGATTGATCAAGACAATAATAGTGTCATAAGGATTGTACCTCGCGTCCATACTATAACATAACAAGCCTGGTTTTCTGACTAGTGGTGAAGCTGCAAACTAAGGTTTCTGTGAAATGGGCGAAATTTAATCAGTGTTTTTGTCTTTCCAGGTTGGATTCATACTTCAAATTCTTGATTGTTAGAGACCCATTTGAAAGACTGATCTCTGCGTTCAAGGATAAGTTTGTCAACAATCCTCGGTTCGAGCCTTGGTACAAGCATAATATCGCTCCAGCGATCATTCGGAAGTACAGGAAGAACCACACGGAGAGCAGAGGTCTGCAGTTTGAGGATTTTGTGCGCTACTTGGGTGATCCCAACCACAGGTGGCTGGATCTACAGTTTGGAGAGCATATAATCCACTGGGTTTCTTATGTGGAGCTGTGTGCCCCCTGTGATATAAACTACAATGTGGTGGGACACCATGAAACCCTGGAGGCTGATGCCTTGTACATTCTGAGGGAAGCAGGAATAGACAGCTTGGTTTCTTACCCAACAATCCCTTCAGGAATTACGTTGTACAACAGGACCAAAGTGCAAAACTATTTCGCCAGTGTCTCCAAAAGAGACATTCGTCGCCTTTATTCACGCTTTGAAGGCGACTTTAAGCTGTTCGGCTATCCAGAGCCAGACTTCTTACTCAATTGATGCTTGAACATGCCGGACAAAGGTTCTCTTACCACTGAAACAAAAAAAAGTTGATAGCTTTCCCCAAATTGGTTAATCCTACATGATTATGGATCATGACTTTAACTTTCTTACATGTATCATTTCAGAGTGTTTTGATGCTCGATGACAGATTTGCTGCATCTGACCCTCTGCTTTACTAAACATCGGTCACTCTAGAGGTTGCGTACATTGGTGTGACGAAAAAGCGGTAGAGTCAGGGAAGTAACCTAGAGCCAACAACACTTGATTAGAGTTATTTATTTAATATTGGTGCTTTAGGGTGAGGCCAATTTGATAAAGCCTTAAAGAGGCTCCAATGAAGTAACATTTTATAGAGTGTAAGTTAATCTGAATTTTCAGTTAATTTAATCATTATTGGTTTGCCTCGTATGTCTAGAAATTATGACCATCTGTTGTTCAGGAGCTGAAATACCAAGTAAAATTTTAGTGTAATGTTAGCTCGACCTGGAAGGGACCAAACCACACACGTGGTCTGAACGATGACAGTGGTTCTGCTGTAAACACTGCTTTGTAATAGTCTTGGTGAATGGATGATGGGAAAGCAGGCCCTGGTTTACTTTGGATGGGTTTTGCATGGAGTCTGCCATGTTGTTACATGTGTCTGAGCAGTAGCCATCAGAACAGTGAAGAACGAAAGTGTGACTAGTCACTGTTAACTACAGAATTCTGAAAGCGGATGAGATGGGGAACTTAGATGCATCTGACTTTCCTCTTAAATGCTATTTCCAACAGATTTGTAGCCAATAGGGATATTTATGTGTGGGAATCAACCATATGTATGTCCTGAATTACTATTTATTAAAAAAAACTGCGTTCTAGGAGTTGTAATCATATATTTTTTAATCAGTTTAAGCTGAAGATCAAGTAACAGATCACAATGTTTGGAAAGGAGACCTCAGCGCTGAAATCAGGATGCCCTCTTGAGATGGAGCTGCATGTTCATCGTACCCCCATGTCATGCCGGGGACTAGAAACATGGATATTCAACCAACAAAATCAGACAGTGGCTGCCAGCCATAGCATACGTTCTGCCTGCCCAGGATTCAAAACATAGTGCCAAGTTCTTCATGATAATGCATCTGTGAGCTTGATGTCCAACAAGAAGAAATGAGATTTAGGCGACTTTCCATTCCCTCGTCCAATATGACTGTGCTTCTTAAGTGTAGGTTCCATTTTCTCCAGCCAGACCTGCCTTTGCTGGAGGTGATGGAAGGCTTCAGCCAAGGCCTAAAAAAGCTGGGGTGCAAGATTTGCCCTTAAATATTAACCCCTATCTAAAAATTAGACTTGTAGGTTCTACTTTAATAATAATAATCCTTACTTGTAAAGCACGAACATATCACCCCTTAAGGTTTCAAGGTGCTGGGGGCCGTCGGGGAGATTAATTGAGCTATTGCCCATAGTCACTTGATGCTGAGCTGAGCTGCCGCCGGCGCCGGGGATCGAACCGTGATCCCCGTGCTCTGGAGTCAGCCGCTGAGCCCGAGTGCCCACCGTTATAGGGCAGCTCTGTATATGAAGGTCCTGTGGTACCTGGGAAGCTGAGCGTACCTGCTGATCTGTGGTGAGAATGAGAAGAGCGTGGTTTGAGGCGTGTAGAACCGAGCTGAGCCTCTGCAGTGCACCGATAACGTGGAACAGAGCATCCTTGACAGAGCAGAGCTTGGCTTATGGCCTGCAGTGTGGGGCGGGATTGTGCACACCATGGCTGTAGGTGCGAAGAGGAGAGAGGAAGAGGAGAGCTTTCGGGAAGAACCTCAAGACCTGGCTCTTCGGCTGAACTGGAGCTGCACCCCCCCCCAAAAGCCTCCCTCCCGGCGCCTTGAGACCCTCGCGGGTGAGTAGCGCGCTTTATAATTCCCTGATTGATTGATTGATTGAGGGGACGTAGGAAGGCTAAAAGTGTTCAGAGCGAGGCCTAGAGCATGCGGAGCACGGCTGGTGAGCGTACATCCCATTTTAAGGTCGCAAGATGGCTCTGTGAGTTAAATGCGGACTGCTGATATATGCCTTGACACGTCACCAGTTCCAATCGCCTTGAAGCTAACTCAGCTTCCCATTCTTCTGTGTTTGGGTAAATTGAGCAGTTCTAAATTGGTTATATAGTACTTAGACAAGCCACTACTGCGTATGAAGCGTTTTATAAAAAATAAAAAAAAGTTATTAACTGCGCTCTGGTGTGAAAGCCTGCGTGCAGAGTTTGGCTGAGCGAATACAAGGCAGATTTAGTGCACAGCATGGCTGTGAGTGATTGCTGGTGTGCGGGGTGAGGGCTGCAGAGTGTCTGTGGTTCAGCATTTACATTTAGGGGATTAGAAAACACCGCAGCAGGCTCAGAGCTTCTTTGTCAATATTTTAGCATTGTATATTGTGGAAAATAAAGACCCAAAGTGTCTGTCAGTGAAAAATCTTTTTTTTTGTAACATGAATTTAACACTCACTGCTCGGTGTGTGAAATTGATAATTTTCCCCACTCTTTAATTGTTAAAGTTTCCTCTCGTTGACCATCAGAACTAGTTTAGATGGCTGTAACTTTTTAGAGAGATCGTGACTGAATTCGATTAAATTAAAGCATTAGAGGAGCAAAATATTGGTTTAACCTTGAGTAGGTTTAGCAGCTTACAATATCCATCATGCTCCATACAATTTGCCTTCAAAACGATCTCGCAGGCCATTTACCCGGATTCCTGCAGTTGCTGTGGTACCGAAAAACAGGAGAATTGAAGTCCACCTAACGTATTTCTACTATGTCTACTTTGATTATCCGTTTAAAGGTTCACATTGGAAACTTGTATATTGATTTTTTTGGAAGGCACTGATTGTCTCCTGGAGAATTAATGCTTACATCAAATGTGCTGAGAATGAAGTCATTACCATGTGATTTAAGATGAATGGCCATTGAAGATCGTTTTTCTTAAACAAAACTGAATAGAATTAATAAACTTGTTTTCCTTTGGACTCTGATAATTAAACTAATGTGTTTTCTTTGGAAGCCAATGAATTGCCCAGGAAAGGTGTTTTTTATTATAGCTCTGTTTAAAAGGGAAGTATTGTGTTTGTCTAGTAATATGGAGTTACTTTCCCAAAGATTAAATTGAGTTTATTCTTTCCTTTTGAGCTGATTTGAAGTTGCTGGCCTTAAAGGCCAGCACCCTAAACATTTCTTTGTGATCTTATTTTTTTGCAGTTATTTACTGAACATGACTGATTGCATTCAATGCATTGCGTATGTTGAATGTTTCTTTTTTTTATTGCATTAACCATTTTTGGTCTGTCTGCAGGTATGGATAGGTCCTAGGAAAAAGATGTTCCAATTCTTTGTTTCTTAAGCTCTGACTCAATCCTTGGATCCCAGTAAAAGGAACTTGGAGCCTTCTGTGAGCCACTCACCAAGGATGCATAGAACACAAAGCTTGATATAGTCCCAAATCTGTAATCCTGTGTAGTGAATTAGTGGAAAAAGTATACCTTTTGGTATCTATCAAAATAATGGCATTCTGTTAGTCTAGCTCAATACCAGAGATGCCTGAATCAAGCTTCTTACGTAAAATGATAACCAAGTATGCACCCAATGGTTCTGAATTGAAGTCGGAAAGATATTTCTGATGGCTACATCTTCCTGCTGATTCCTCACCTAGTGAATACTCCTTCCCAACTTCAGACTGGTCTATCTAACTTTGAATTTGTAGAGCACATGGCTACCCCAATAGGGTTTCCCAGTGTTAAGTAAGCAACAGATGGCGGCCAACAGAGTCTGCAATGTTCTAAACTCCATAAAGGAAGAACACAGACGCAGCTGTAAGGGCAAAGTGTTCCATAAAGTGTGACAAGGAAAGGCAAAAGGCCCCCACCTGGTCTAGATAGTTGAACACATGATGTTATAGCAAGATACAGAGTGCTAGAGTGAAGAGCACGCTTAAGAAAATAAGGATGAACCATCGCATTAAGATGGGCAGGACCACAGCCATGCAAACGTCTTGTGCATATAGCACAGCACTTTGAACTGAATACGCTTATTAATGGTCAGTCAGTGGAAATCGCGTAGTTGTGAGGAAACAAACTGATTTTAGAATTATGGCAGAGTAGGCAGGCTGCCTCATTTTTCACAATCTGAAACCTGTTCATAGATTTTCTATTGGCACCCTAATATAGAACAGTTCCATAGTCTAACCTAGAAATAATGACTGTTCAATAGTTCTTTGAGCTGAAGAAGGGAGGAGCCAGAGAATTCTCCTTAAACATTTATGAAGACCAAAGCAGCAGGCCGCAATCTCATTTATTTGGTAGCCCATGGTAAGCCTAGAATCCAGCCAGAAGCCCAGGTTTTTGACCACCGTGCCAGGAGTTGGCTGTGGCCCAAGATCATCCGGCCAGCACTGCGGACCCCATAGTTCTGGCTGATTGCCCACCACAAGTATCTTAGTGTTATTACCATTCATTTTAAGGTCGAGTTTCCTCATCCAGCAGGCAGCCTCAGTAAGGCAGAGGCTTAGGTGGCCTTGTGCCATCCTGCACTGCCAGGGACACAATCTCAGCAGTGTGGAATTTCTATAGCCGACAACCAGGACATATTGTTTGAGGTCAAGTACAACAGGTTGGTATGTTTTTGTCACTGGGACAAGTAGGCCCCAACCCTCTGCAGCACAAACCCTTTGACTGCCAGTTTACAGTAACACAATATGGATCAGGAAAAGGCATTGTCTGCTATTAAAGTAATATTTGTGTCCATGTGTTAATGCTGTTCAGACTTGGATTTATGGTTCATTAATGCATGGCCTTTATTATTAGGGTGAGCGTTCTAAGGAAATGTTGTAAGGTCAGACTGTCCTACTGACAGTGGCTTCAATATAAAAATGTGTACACGTTTGCAAAGTTAACAATATGAGGCTATGTATGATGCTCCCAGAATGCTCTCTGATTAGATGCAAATATTTGCAGAAGCTTGAAAGCAAGATTGATGATTCTCTGCTATCAAAATAAAATGTTCACAAAAATGCAACTAGGAAAAAAAACGTTTTTCTAAAAATTTAGTTACCATTTCTTTGAAGCATAATTTAGTAAAATGTGTTGATACATGTTAGAATTTCCAATAAATATTCATAATGGAAAATCAGTGTAACTAGTTTCAACAAGATTATGGGAAACATGAAAATAAGCATTGGCAAAGCCAATAGGTCTGACATTGGTGGTCAGCCTTTTGGTTTTGTCAATGCGTGTCTTGTTTTGACATAGTTTTTGTAAAACGTTATTGTTGTGGGAGCTGCCTAGTCCTCGCTATTATAACAAACATTGGCAAAAAGCATAAATATTTTTGGGTCTCACAAAGCACATATTGCGACAGTAGTTCCTTGCATTAAACACATTGTTGTGTGCCAATATGCTCTATGTGAAAGAGCAGAATACGGTCACAATGAAGCCAGCCGATAGAAAGAGATACACTTTAAAGTAAAACAGAAGATCTCTAGTTAACACAAGATCTAATTAGATGCCCAATTCTTAAAGAAATTCACAAAGGTGCATCCATGGTATATGCCCTTGCATTAGTGCAAATTTACGGCTTTCATTAATTCACAAGAATTTACAGAAGTAGGCTGGGAAATCCTTCTCCTAGAAAATATTTGTGAACTCCATTTTAGCACGAGCAGGTATGCATGTGTAGATTTGCTCATGCGAAAATCTGTTGAGCATTTACAAGTTCACCATCCCTCCATCCACTTGTTTCCAACCCTGGAAGAAGTTTTACTTCTGCCGTTGTCAAGGAATACATTTCCAACCTTTCTCAGTATGGGAAAAGATTAGAGAAGAGCTGGTGAAAACCGCTAAAACATGCAAGTTAATAGGTTTGCACAGACTCAAAAGGGAATTCCAACCCTGGAACTATTGCTTACCGCTACCTCCAGTTCCAGTATGCAGATCTGTGGAAAGGTGGCGAAATAAGGGAATTGCTAGCATTCAAACCTTGAGCCCTGGCACAATCGGTGAGGCTATTATCAGAGTTCTAATATAATGAGATTGCCGTCATAATTTGTCGCTGCACTACATGGCACCAAAGGGACAAGCAAATTTTGTTACAGGACAAGTAGATTTAAGAAGCAACCTGTCCCATGGACAAGTAGATATTTTATTAAATTCCACACCCCTGAATCTGTGTGTAATCAGCATAAGTAAGAAGGGTCAGACCATGATTCTCTACAATATCAGCCAAAAGCTGGACATCAATATAAAAAACAATGTAGGGCTCAGGGAAGATCCTGTGACACACTGCATGGCAGCTGTAACACCGAGGACGCGTGAGGCTTGGAAAAACTCGAACGAGCGGTCTTGCAGGAAAGAACTACCCCATGTATCCCCATCAATGACACTCCACTGCTGCCAGGTTGTGCCGCATGACTCCATTGTGATGTTAGCTGATTGTTTTAGGCACCCACCTACACTCTTACATCAGTTTGTTTTTTCATGCTTTATCAACTGTCTCTGGAGCTCTTTCACGGTGTCTCACTGATAAATTCTTCAGCTTTGATCATCAACTAGGTCAACTGCCTCCACAAAGGGCCTCAGCCTTCAAGTCTTGCAAACAGTGTTGCATGAAGATGCCACTTTTTGGCCCCTATTATGACTCTATGTGGTTTCTGAGATTGGGACACAGCACCACGGCCTTCAACTGTTGTACCTTGATGCATTGAATTGTCAGAGAACCAGCAAATCGGGTATTTCAAATTGGAACTGGGTGATTACCAAAATAAGTAAGACAGGTTTCCTAAAGGAGTAGTTTACTACATTTCATAACTTATGACTTCGTAAAAGCATCATTAATCATCATGAAATATCTTTATTTCGGTTTAAAATAAAGCATAAAAGTGCAGGTGTGACAGTTAAAAAACCATTTGTGCACTTTTTCTGATAGCACCAGTTAAAAGACCAGCAATGTAAAAACTAATTCGTTCAGATGTTAATATTTGTAAGTAAGTCAGAGCTGGCGTGACCGGCGTAAAATTCAAATATTTTAACAAGGGTAAAATGTACTTGGATTGTAAATCAGCATAAAACTCGCAGAACATAATAAAATGCAATGTGTCTTAATCCAAGAACGAATCGCAGCCACATGGGCCCAAACATTTAACCTGAGTCCACCCTCTCGGAGAGCCTTCTAAACAGTGTATCAGGTTTAATCTAAACATATTGATCACCAAATTAAGGCAAGGTTCGATCAACTGTGTAGTTTTAACTAAAACATGTGCGAGATAAGAGAGTATTTTCAATTCACACGATTCTCTGCTGTTCTGTTGGTGTCTGAGAAAATTCTTTTTTGTCCAGGGCAAGTCAGGATATGTTCGACCTGACAGCCTTAGGGTGGTCTTCCCCCAAACCTTTTGCTTACCTGCCTCCTATTTTGCTGGATTTTTGCCTTAGGACTCTGTACCTTACCACTGCTAACCAGTGCTAAAGTGCTTGTGCTCACTTCCCTTAACATGGTTTGATTGGCATACCCATAATTGGCATATTTAATTTACTTATTAGTGTGTAGAAGAGTGCACTACATCCCCAGGTCCTGTAAATTTAATGGTATTAGTGAGCCTGCAGCACTCATTGTGTCGCCCACTTAAGTAGCCCTTTAAACATGTCTCAGGCCTGCCTTTGCAGGGTCTGTGTTCACAGTTTTAAACTGCCATGTCGACCTGGCAAGTTAAACCTTTCTTTTAATACATAGAAGTCACCCTTGGGGTAGGCCTGGGACAGCCCAGAGGGCTGACTGCAATGTATCTAAAAAGTTGGACCTGTACTTTTAGGTTTTACACGTCCTGGTAGTGAAGAATTCTAAGATTTGTTTTTCACTATTGCAAAGCCTATATCTCCCAACGGATAAAAAACATTTAAGAACCGGTTTATTCATATTTAAAGCATGAAAATTCACACAATACAGATGTCAAACAAGAAAAAGAACAGGGCCACAAAGGCGCCACTCTGTAACAAATCAAGAATCAATAAAACAAGTCTGCAGCATCGGAGCATCTCACACTGTAGGGCGGGGGAGGACAGGAGGAGTGATCCATGATCTCCCAGATATGGGGATGGGGCACTCACACAATCGCGGATGAACCAATGTTCCCTCACCAATCCATCACTAATGACCCAAATCAATCACAGAGCACAAAGCACCTCCCTCAGCACTTTTCTGACACTTGCCACAGGACAAGGCTTAGCCATCTAAACTCCACAAGCATTTGACCCACACCACTGGACGTGGGGGTCCCTCTGGGGCCACTAGGGGTCAGCTTAGTCTGAAACCAATGCGCAGTCGGAGACTGCCACCTCACTGGGCGAACTCTGTGCAGAATCTGCAACCTCTGCGTCATCATTTCCTCCCAGAAGGTCCACCATGACACCCCAGATCTCCAGGTCCCGTTCTGTGTTATCGTCCACTCTTAACATTCCGGAGCTGGCACTCTTCCTCCACTGCCCACTCCAGGAAATCTCTCCTCCACTTAACTTGTGTCTAAGGGGCTGGGCTAGCCCAGTGGATGGCAATGCACCGTTTGGCCAGCACCAGTCCCAGTTGGGCAAATCTGTACTGCATCTTGCGACACTTCCCAGGGGAAGTCAACAGTCCCAACAGATAGTGTTAACTCAGCTCTCACTGCTGTCACTCTCCGTACCTCCTGCAGTACCTCCTCCCAAGAGGGCCGTACCACACTGCAGGTCCACGTAACATGATCAAACGTAGCTGGGTTCACTCCACACAGCAAGCACTCATCAGAGTGCGTTGGTTAAACCATATGTAGACCCTGCTGAGTCCGTTAAACTCCATGCAAGTAGTAAAATTGCATCAACACAAACCTGGCATTGCTTGCCACCTCCTGCACCTATGCCCGAGCACACCTCCATTCCCAATCGCAAGTGGGGACTCCGGATCCCCATCCCATTCTCACGTAGAGATGCTACATCAGTCTGCCTATCGTTCTTGAGTGCAGTATATAGGCAGGAGATGCGACCCCTGGTGGAACCAGGGTCCAGCATCACCTACAAAATGTGCGATTCACTAGGTTCATCCGGGAAGGACGTCCGCAGCTCCCGGGCTGTGTGGGACACGCTCGCATATTGCAGAAATTGACCCGGACCTATCCCATAGTGGATCCCAACCTCCTCCAGGGACATGAAGGCGCCGTTCAGAAATAGATCGCCTGCCCTCTGACAGCCACCCTCCTCCCTACCCAAGACATCCATAAAACCATGTATTCTCTGGAATGGGCGCAGCCACCAGATCGGGAGCAGGCTAGCGTAGTTGCTCGTCTTATAACCTGTGTCATAGAATGCTCCCATGCCTGGGCAACCTGAGCGATAATAAAGGGAGTGCCAGCCGGGAGTCTATGGTCATGCATGAGAAGCTTGGGAGGACGTCCGCCTTGGCCGGACCATCCAATAACATCTTTTCCCAATTTGGACCGTCCTCGCACCACAGAGCAGCATACTGGAATAGGCCTGCCAGATAGTATAGCTGAATGCCGGTAAGGCCCATCCTGCCCTGAGCAAGGTCCAATTTTGAAATCACAATCTGCATAGTGTAGCAGCACCGGGGCAAAAGAACCACCTTACTCAGCACCACCCTACCCATAACCGACAACAGTATCGTTGTCCAAAATCGGTTAAAGGCAGTGAGGCCATCCACCACCCTCCCGATATTAACTCATATTGTTGGTGTTGATCGTGCGTTATCTGCATCCCAAATATCGGAACTGCTTAGTCTCCCAGGGTAGGCCTACCACAGGAAGGTCAGACGCATCAGTTCCAGCCAAGGATGCCAGTGGGAAAAGCTCTGTCTTGTGATGGTTGGCATGAAGACCTGACACACTCTCAAAAGCGACCATAAGCCGCAGGAGGCGGGGTACCGCACACTCTGGGTCAGTCACATACACCAGGGTGTCATCGGCATACATTGACACATGGGTCATGACTCCCACTCGTACACCATAGTCCATGAGCTCAGCCCTCATATGTATAGCCAATGGCTCCATGGCGAGCGTAAAGGGGAGTGGGGACAGTGGGCAGCCTTGCCTGGTACCCCTTTTAATATTAAACGTGTTGGAAACCACCTGTTCAGTGCTCACCCTCGCACTGGGAGCGGTATATAAAAGGCATACCCATGACCGGAATCCCGGACCCAGACCCATCCGGCGCAAAACTTCCCAGAGGTGGTCCCAGGACTGGGTATCAGTCTTTCTCAATATCCAAGGTGACCAACGCCGGCAGCACCTCAGTGCCCAAGGTTTCAAGCATCACATGAGGGAGCCACTGCAAGTTCATATGGGTGCCCCTCCCCTGCATAAAGCCACATTGGTCACTGTGGACCATGTGGGTGACCACATGGCCCAACCGTGACGCGAGCACTTTGGCAAGCATTTTAATGTCCACATTAAGCATGAACAGCGGTTGGTACGAACCGGGGTCAGCGTGGTCCCTGACAGGCTTCGGGAGCATGGTTATTAGGGTTTCTCACATGTGAACGGGTAAGACTCCATTGGTGTGCGCCTCACGGAGGGTTTTCAACAACCTTGGTAATAGGGAGGCAGAGTATGCTTGGAAAATATTCAACCGGGAGACCATCAGGTCCTGGACATTTCCTGCAGGCCATGTCCCGGGGGGCTTCCTGTGGCACCTCCAGCTGTATCTCCTAGTCAAGTCCCTCGGTTTGGTCCGCCGTCAGCCTAGAGACCGCAATCCTATTCAAGAAATCCCCCACCCTGTGTGCTCTGGTATGCGCTGGGGACGTATACACCCCAGTCAGGTGGTCCCACAACTCTGGATTGATCGCCGCCTGCCCTACTGCCTTCCTGTTGTCTGGCCGGTATAGCGATACACTCAGCAGTGGGGGCCTCTTGCATTTGAGCAGCCAGGCCAGCATATGACCTGATCGGTCCACCTCCCGATGTGGCTGCTATCTGTAAACCCTCCAGACATGACTGTCCAACCTGTCCCAGGTATCTACAACCAGTATATTCACCTCCGTCAGCCGCCCATTCTCCTCCACTTGCCCCACCACCTGTTGCTGCAGTCAGGTAAGGAGCCCTTCTCCTTCCTTCAGGTTTTGCTTCAGTTCTTTCTGCTACCATAGGTCTTAGGAGAAATATGTGTATGAGTAAAGTTGCCCTCTCCATTTTTTCTGCAATGTTTGTGCCTCGGCATCTAAGAGATGTGTCTCTTGGAGCAGCGCAATGTGTACCCACACCTGTCTGAGGTAAGTGTGTTCTATCATGTTTAATAAATGAGCTCAATCCCCTCATGTTCCATGTGAGTAAGCACACTGATTCAAACATCATCCGTTATCGCACAATCCCCCAGTCCCCCCCACCCCATCCCCCATAAGAACAAGACACACCACCCACTACACAAACAGAAACTCTAACCCAGAGCCAGCCACTCCCCACCCTCCCCGGGTGGACGCCTTTTAACTCAACTAGTGTCTCCCCAGCAATTAATCAGCACGCACCCACCCAAGAACATGAATTAATAAGATTTCAATCTGTGCTAGCACCTACCCCTAACAGTAAATTATTCAAGGGGCTAGGCTAAGATTTCAGTGTGTGCTAGCACCTTCCTCTATATCCCAAAACAGTAAATTATTCAAGAGGCTAGGTACGGTCCGCAGTCCAACCCCTGTGAAAGCGCTACAGGTCTACACACGCTTCCCCACGAAGCAAGCATAGCCCCAACAAAAGGGTGGGGGAAAAAGGGAGAAGGGGGGGAAGGAAAAAAGGAGGGGGCAATCAATCGAGGCCAGAGCAGTCGCCTGTGCTGCCCCAGCGCCCCACGTCACTCCATTTCAGGATAAACGCCAACAGCCAAGTCCCAGCAAGGAGCCAGAATTCGGAGGTGCTCCCAAAGCAGGGCAGAAGTGCAAACAGCAGTGCACAGTACCTTGTCCTCAGCTCACCCAACAACTGGCAATTCCCTCAACACAGCCTGCTTGGACTCCTTTTAGCCCTACGAGTAGATCACAGCGTGCAGCATCGCCATCTAGACCAGAACATTGTCTTTCCCAGGCATTGGAGCATCATCCCCCAAATCGGTACCTGTGTGAGAGGAGGCCGCAGAGGTGACAGTCTACACCAGCTCCCTGGCCTCCCTTTCCTGCCCCCGCAGCTCCAAGTTCAGGATGACATCAGGACGGGCCACCACCCTTGCACTTGAGTCCGATCGCCATCTGGTTCTCCTCCTTGATGTGGGATTCTGCCCCTTCCCCTCTGGGCGCCGTCCCCAGTGCTCACCGAGGGTGTCGCCGGGATTCGATCACTATCTCGAACCTCCAACCATTCCCATGCGTTCCCTCGCATCATGAAGAAATGCGATCGGTCATTATGTAGCACTTTCAATTTAGCGGGGTAAAGCAGCATGTACGTGAGGCCCATTGCTTTCCGCTTTTGTTTGACTCCGCTAATGGATTCTATTTGTAGTTGAACTCCCTGGTTTAGTCCATGATGATGCGTATGGTGTGGTTCTCAAAGGCTGGATCCTCCATCCTGTGCACTTCTCAAAGAATGGCGTCACGGTCTCTGTAGTTGAGGACCTTTGCTATGACAGTTCTGGGTGTGCCCCCTGGCAGTGGGGCCAACAACCTGTGCGCCCTCCATCACAAACACCTGTGACAGCTCCACGGTCGGGATAGCCATCTTGATCCAGGCCTCCAAGAATGCTTCTGGGGCATTTCCCTGGGCTCCCTCAGGGAACCTCACGAACCTCAGGTTGCATCTAGGGGAGTGCCCCTCTTCATCTTCAGCCCTTGCTTCCAATTTATGCGAACGGGCCTCAAGCGCAGCCACTGCAGCCTTCAGCGCGGTCAATTCCTCCCTCATGGAGGATACCTGCTACTCCTTTTCGACCTCTCAGCCACCTTGCAGAGTTCCGTCTTCAGCAGGTTGACATCCAACGCCATGGCTTAGATCTTCGCCTGCACTGCCAGGACCAATGCCTCAATAGCTGCAAGGATCTGGGCACCTGTCGGTTTCCACCAGCCCCCGGGGCAGTGAACTGGCCTATTTTAGTTTGCTGTGCACCTCTAGTTGGTCAGTCTTTTTTTCATTGTGTGCGGGGGGGTCCAAACAGACCTAACGTGCTCAGACTCTGCTCCTGCCAGGCGCAGCAGGTAGAGCCTTCTCCACTACTGTTGTATTGAGTCACCCGACCAGGTCACACCCATGTGTGGGTCCCCATATCCGCCCCCTGCAGATGAGCATAGACCGTGATCTCTCAGTCTCTCTCCATACTCGGCAGGGGCCCAACAAGAGACAGCACAATGGCCCCCTCACCTGTCCAAGGGTTGGTTCAGCTCTGAACGCTGACCTCTGCCATGGCCAAACGCCCAACCTGTGATCATTACGGGCTTCCTGCAGGAGCGTCAATTACACCATCCCAAGGAAGACCAGTCCTGGTGTCATGGCGTCATCCCGGGTCAGCTGGGAAAGCTAGAGCAGCACCCCTGTACAAGGCTGTGGCGTCTGAGGGCAAGCCGCGACCCTGGAGCTCCCTCTCAAGTCAGTCCAACTTCTCTGCCACTTAGCAAGGCAGGGTGGGGGCCTTCATCAGCGGCAGCTCCTTCGTTAACCTCCAAAAGTGCAGCCACAAGAGGGCCCTGCTGCACCACCGGTGACCTCCATGATGTGACCCCTCGGCCAACAGGAAAGTCCATTCGATCTGCCTCCGTGTGGGCGGCCTCCTCCCATGGCCACCACGCTTCGAATCCCTCAGGGGGTGGGGGCAGGAAGACCTTGCAGCAGCACCTTTAGGCAGCAACCCACCAGGAAATGGGCAAGTGCAGGAAAAGGCCCAGTCCACCAAAAGCAGACCCACCAATGCCGCTCAGCAGTGCAAGGCAGAGGTCTAAAGGTGCAGGGCCGCCACTTTCTTTACCGTAACCACCGCCTTAGACTCAGGCTTCCGCCCCTGCGACGATACTATGCCGTAGAGCTAAACCAAAGCCCCAAACAAAGCGGGGATGGACCAGCACCGCAAACAGGGGCCTCCTTGTCACCTACTCAGCCCCGCGATCAGTGCCCCTCCTCCATCCTTACCCCTACGGCCCGTTACAAGCGGTCGCCGGCTCCGTCCCTGGTGCAAAACAGGCGTCCGGGAAGCTGGTGTCTTCAGTAGAGGCGCCCTGTACCTTGGCTTCCACAACTTGCAGCCTGTACCTCTGGGCCACCTACAACTGTGACGGTCACAGGGCTCGGGTCACGCCCAGTCCACCATGTTGGAATGCTCCTGTGAAGGCCTCACAGCGTGTCACACCACTCGGGGGTCGAAGAGGCACCAGAAGAGGGCCGAAGCAACTCTTTCCATCCCCCCACAGCTGTGGAGGAGTGTCACTGGCTCCTCTGGGTCCCCAGGGCTGCAGGATGGCTAAGGATGTTGAAGCGGGGCTGGGAGCTCATGCTCAACACTACCGGGAGGCCATCTTGCTGGCCACGCCCCCTCCCATAGGATAACATTGGGATTACCTTATTACATTATATAAGTGTAATTTCCAAATGGGACAGTATAACTGGATCAAGTTTGGTTTCTCTAGAATCCTAATTTAAAATCCTAACTTATGGTAAAGTCAGATTTTAAATTGAAGTTCTGAAAATGCCACGTTAAGAAAGTTGGCAATTTCTTTCTCTAGCCATTTGGTGCCTGCCTCCTATCTCCGATCACATGTCTGGGGTGGGTGACAGCTGGACTTTGTGTATTCCCCCTAGACAGTTGCACACAATGGGAGCTTTGGTGTGACTTGATGAGCCATCCTGGCAGGATGGGCGGGAGGAGCTGGACCCAACCTCGCACCTGAATAGGCTGTGTCCTGCCCCCACACAGAGGGCTACATACCCCCTGTAGTGAGTCTGGGGGCAGGACATCTGTGCACTTCAAAGGCTTCTTTTTTAAATCTCCCCCACTTCAAAGGCACCACTGGGTATAAGTAGTGAGCCTCTGACACCACCAACTCAGTACACTTCTGGGCCTGTGGATACACTGCAAGGAAGAAGGACTGCTGTGCTGCTGAAGGGACTGCTACTCTGCTGGACTTCTGCTCTGGAAGGACTGCTGCCCTCTTTGCCTGGGTGAGAAGGACTGGACCTGCACCACTTGAAGCCAGAATTACACCAGGGGCTAGTTGTCTGACCTCCTGATCTGAAACCTCAGAAACATAAGAAGCTGGCAACAACCTTGCATCTGCACCTGGACTCTGCCATCTGTGAGTCTACCCTGCCAAGTAGTGCCACCCCAGTCCTGGACTCTTGGAAGTGGGCCTAAAGTGTTTGCTCCAGTGGAACCGATGCATCCCCTGTGGAACCAAGGCATCGACACTGCTGCATGAATCCGAACCGACGTATCACGCTGCTGCATGGATCTGACCCAATGCTTCACCCCTGTTGCGTGGATTGGAACCTACGTGTCGCCACTGCTGCACAGATCAGACCCGACACAACGCTTCGACTACTCAATGCTTCTTGTCTCGGATCCCTGCAACGCTCCGCAACTTGGATTGAAGGTACTTTGTTCAGTGGGCCTACCCTGTTCCCTGTAGCTGCCACATGCTCCATCGCAGTCGGCCTGAACTTGTGACTTTATCCCGGCCCGGCGCAACTAGATATCCCTTGTTGGTGCTTTGTGATTTTTGGTGCTATTTTAACGTAAAACTTTTTGAAATTCAATATCTCTGGTTTTCCTGATTGGAGTTTTGTCATTTTGGTCTTGTTTTATTTTCTAAAACATACTTTGTTTCTAACCTGGTGTGGCATCGTTTTGTGTGGTCTTTTCACTGTTTTTTACTGTTTGAAGTGTTGCACAAATACTTTACACATTGCTTTTAAGTTAAACCTGACTTGTCTGTGCCAAGCTACCGGAAGGTGAACACAGGTTTTTCACGAACCGGGAGACGGAGCTGACTACAATCTTCTTTTCTTACAGGCTCGCCCCGATGAAACCGGAAGTCAGGCAGCCTGTAGAGGACAGGACCTTCCGGAGTACGCCAGCCTGTCGGGAGGAGGGTACGTGGCGACTACAGAAAGAAAGAAGGCGAAGAGACGGAGGTAGGGGGTTTGAGAACTTCAACGCGGGACAAGAATCCTGTGTGCCTCGCAAGCTAGAGCGGTCGCGGGCTCTCGCTCGATTCTGATGGAATAATACGTAAAAACTAGTTACCTGGATGTGGTAGCATTGTGAGGTTGTTGCGGGCGGCTGTGATGTCGGGGAGGGGGGGCTTTTCGCTTTTGAATTTCTCGGCGTTTTGGCGTCTGAAGTGACGGTGGCGGCCGGAGTGGTGGAGAAGCCGCACAGGAGTCGGTGGGCGGTAGCGGCAGTGCGGATCGCGAGTGGCAAGCGCACCGCGGCCAGGGCCGGCTTCCGGGGCAGCGGGAGCCAGGTGACGGCTCTGAAGGCTTCGTGTGTTTCAGCGCGTTTCTTTACTGAAGTTGAGACAAAATTTAGACTCCCTGAGACTGATTTGTTTCTAAATAAAAACAGGACGGCGTATTTGGAGAGTTTGGAGAATTTGGGTTTTGGCATATGGCACTCGCAAATGACCCCGGTAAGGAGGAGGCAAAAGGGGGATTGGGGGGTCAACGTTGAATGTGGGGGAGGGTATTGTATGTGAAGAGCAGCAAGTTAGTAGAAAAAAGGACAAGGTTGAGACACACTTGGGTGTAAATAAGTTAAATAGATATACCCTCAGAAGTAGGGATATCTGGGGCCAAAGTCAGCTCCCCTCTGAAGCTCAAACTAGGGAGACCATACCGCCTACGTCCCGAACTAACTCTCAAAAAAACCCAGAAACCTGCTCCGGCCCCCATACCTTACAAAATAAGAAAGCATCTGTAGAGAGGGACCCCCCCCCGACTAGGGGATAGAAGATAAACAAAAGTAAGCCTGCTAATATTCGAGTTACGCCATCACTCCGTTCACACTTTAAGGTCCAGGCTCAATCTACCTTATTAACGCAATCTACCCAGTCCGCTCAAGTTACTCAGGCTAGTCAATCCAGAACTCTTACCCCCACGGTAGGCCTGAGCAGCAGTAGTAATGGCCTCATTTTTTCAAACTCTTCTGAATTGCCCCGAATAGTAATCACTGGAGACTTGGAAACAGATATGAACACTATACCTCTTGAAAACAGATTTGCCCCTTTAGCAGTGGTAGAGAATGATAACACTCCCCACATGATCCTATTCTTGAGATATCGTCAAATCAGTCCGCCCAGCAGAGAGATGTGCCAAGGGATATGCTAAGGGAATCCGCTACCGGCACCAACGCAGAGGTCCAATCACCCACAGAGGGCCTTCTAGCTACGCTTCTCACCGAAATCAGGGAAAAATTTGCTGTCTCTGAAAGTAATCAAATGAAAATTCAAACAGTCTGCGAAACGTTGGAAGAAAAAATGAATAATATGATGGAAAGAGTCGGAGCAATGGAGACAGCCCTGGATGATCTCTCAAAACAAGTGGAAAAAAACTCATCTGAAATCTCAACACTAAAAGACAACGGCAAAGAATTGAGGGACAAACTAGAATGTTTAGAGAATAGTGCGAGAAGAAATAACATTAGGATCCTGAATGTTCCAGAAGAAGTTGAGGGTGGGGACATAAGGTCCTTCGCTATTAGTCTTTTGAGAGAATTCTACCCTGACATAGAAAGACAGATCCTGGAGGAAGATATTCAGAGAGTTCATCGTGACCCTTATACTAAAAGACCTGGGGAAAAAAACCCGAGAAGGATCCTAGTAAATTTTAAAACATACTCAGTAAAAGAAAAGATCCTGGCTGGAGGGTTAAAAGCAGGAGTATATAATAAGGGAGATTGGTATTTTCGAGTCAGGTCAGATATCTCATGCACCACACAAGATAGGCAGTGGGAGTTAGGGAAATATATCCAAGAGTTAGGGGGCCTGGGCGCCACAGCAAACTTACGATTCCCTGCCTCTTTGAAGGTGATATGGAACAATAAAATGTACAACTTTAAGGACCCCCTCGAAGTTAGCTCCTTGATTGATCAGATCAAAGGCACATCCAAATGATGAACTTTAAATTTTCTGTCCAGATAGAGTCAGAGCCCGAAGTAGAGGTATCCTCGGTATACCTCTAGTATTGAGGGAGGGTTCCCCGGGGCGGGGAGATGGGAAGGAAGGGGTGGGATGGGTCACAAATAAAAATAAAATTCAAAAAATAAAAGTGTTTTGCTGGTGCACGGGGTGGGGGAGCATGTGGGAAAAAAGCACAAAAAAAACTGTCCTCATTTATAAATAATAACCAACCATCGCAAATTGACTTGTACCCTTTACCTTTTCAATTATCTGCAGAGCACTTAAGCTTTTCATTCTCAAGTTACTATGTAGCGAGTTATATTTCTCATGACAGATATAGCTAGGACAGAGAAATCAAAAATTTTGAAAATATTGTCATGGAACGTAAATGGTCTTAGGGTTCCCTCCAGAAGAAGGAAAATATTAGAATACTTAAGACTCTCAGATAGCGACATGTTCTTTAGTCAAGAATCACACTTGCTTAAGGAGGAATGGACGTCGATTTAAAAAAATCAAAAATGGGTAGAACATTGTATCTGCACAACACAATCGTGTACAGTAAAAGGGGTTGCTCTTATGTTTAAAAAAGCACCCAAGCTATACTTGTGGACTCCACCGTTGATCCTCTGGGAAGGTGGGCAATTGTCAGAGGCAAAATCAATGGTTCATGGCTGACTTTTGTGGGTTATTATAGACCAAACTTAGATGATCCAGCCTCACTACATTCCCTACTCCTCCAACTAATCAACATAAATGATCCGATTATATTGGGCGGTGATTTTAACTTGGTTGTGGATCCTAGCCAAGACTCAACCTCAAGTAGAGCAGCGGCAGCAACTCCAAAATATGAGAATAGCTCTAAAACAGTTGATGATAGAGATGGGTCTCTTAGACATTTGGAGAGAGATGGGACGTAAGGCAGGGACAGCAGGAGGAAATTTCACTTTTCATAACAAAAAGTGTGGGCATCGTTCCAGGATTGATTTTTTTCCTGGTCGATGCTTTCACTTGTAAGAACACGATTAAGGTCAGTCATGTCCCGGAACACCTGTCTGATCACTCGGCTGTAGCCTTGGAAATTACTATTGCGAAGAGACCCTCATTTCGTAGGTGGACCCTAAATCGCTCACTACTCTTGGAAACCGCAATAATTGAAAAGCTAATAATAGTAACTAATGAGTTCTTCGAATTTAATCTTAACTCTGCACCCCTGCACGTGGTATGGGACTCATATAAGGCCTTTTTGAGAGGTATTCTAACAACTCTCTCTATTGCGCAAACTAAGAGAGTAAGAGATGAAATTAGAGCTTTAGAGGCGGAAGTACATTCTAACCAGGAAGCGTTAGAACAAACTCCTGATAATTTGATTATCTCACAAAATCTAACGGTAGCGAAACACAAGCTTGCGGACTACTTGAAGCGATAGCCTACTAGCTTCCCATTTTCTTTTAACTATCTCACCACGAATATGGGGAGGGATGTGGCAAATTCCTTGCGTGGAAGACGAAGGCAGACCGGTCCAGAAATCTGATAAAAGATCTTAAATGTTTAAATTCTGGTAATATCACTGACGATTCTGGGATTGAAGAAGCCTTTGTTCAATTCTTCCAAGGTCTCTACGCAGAGGATCTAACATTAAGTGAAAATTACATGGAGGAATTTCTTTTAGATTCGGATCTCCCTTCACTCCAGATTGCAGAAAAAACAAATCTAAGCTGCCCCATAACTTTGGAGGAAGTTGCTCAAACTATTAGCGCCTTAAAAAAGGGGAAAGCCGCTGGTCCGGACTCCATCCCAAATGAGATTTATGTTATTTTAAAAGAAGAGCTTGCCCCATTTCTACTCCAATTGTTTAACTCTGCTTTTATATCTGGTCAAGATCTTCCCTTATCCTGGGATGAAGCCACCATAACAATTCTCCTAAAGCCAAACAAGAATCCGAGATCCTGTGAATCTTACAGGCCTATTTCACTTGTAAATAGTGATCACAAATTATATACCCAGATTCTAGCTAAACGCCTGGATAAGGTAACAGGGCTACTGATACACCCAGATCAGAAAGGTTTTATGAAAGGGAGGCAGCTTTATGAACTAACGCACGATCTAATCGGGGCAATAGACATGGCAAGAATATACGAACTCCCATTAGCAATAATGACCTTTGATGCTGCAAAAGCATTTGATCGGGTTAGTTGGCCGTTTCTATATAAAATGATCCAGCGGTTTAACTTGGGGGAAACTTTTTAGCAGCAGTTAAGGCCCTTTATAAGAATCCATCTGCTAAGGTCCTTGTTAATGGTAATCTTACAAGATCAGTAAAAATAGGTAGGGGGACTAGACAGGGTTGCCCTCTTTCCCCCCTCCTTTTCAATATATACATCGAACCTTTAGCATGTAAATTAAGAGCCTGCCGGAACATCTACCCTTTTATTTGTAACGGTTGGGAAAAGAAAATCGGACCATATATGCCGATGACTTGATGATCCTGACAGGTGATTTAGAGCAGTCGCTTCCTGCGTTTTGGGAACAGTTGGAGAATTATGGAAGGGCATCGGGGTTTGCATGATTAACCAACGAAAAACTGAGTTAATTAAATGGAATACGCATTACAGGAGCGACCTCACAAAGAGAGAAATTAGATATCTAGGCATCCAAATCGTCCATCACATCGACAAGATAGCACAGGTTAATTTTGATAAAATAAAAAATAAAAGAATCCTGTGTGCCTGTGGACACCAGACCTCGGGAAGCGAGAGGAGAGTGCGCATCCAGCCAGCACCCTAGGAAAGGACCCAGGAGACCTGAAAGGCGAAAGAAAAAAAGAAACGGAACCGGAGAGAAGCTCGGGGAGCCCTGTGGGAGATGGAACGTACCCTGTCGTCCTGTTGTGTTCAGCTCCTAGCCACGTCCCAGGAGGGACGTGTCTTACTCAGGTGCATGAGAGGCTTTTCGGCAGAGCTAGTAGGTGGGAGGGGAGAAAAGGTAAACACGCAGATGAGTAGGATACGGGCTGAGGAGAGATGAAGAGAACCTGAGTATTAAAGTAAAATTATGACAGAGTTGCCCAGAGTTCTTTGAAATTAAGGGATTATGCATGTTTAATGATTTCTCTTTGATCACCAAAACTCAAATCCTTTACTCTATTACCACCCTCTTATCGTATTAACCTCACAACTGAAAAAAGAGCGAGCGAGGGAAAGCGCATTATTCTAACCCACATAAAGAAAAGGAAAAAAAGAATATTAGTTACTTACCTGACTTTTGTTTAATTTTGTCGAGGGCACCAGCGGATTGGAGTTCCAAAGGCCCTGTGAAAAGAAGATACTGTATAAAAAGCGAACTGCTATTCCTTGTTTATTTTGCGTATTTTTATGGAATCTGTAAAAGAAAAGACATTGAGTTGAGCCTCAATAAAGTCATGCTTGTGTTACCCACTCTAGACCAGTCCATAAGTGGTGGAGAATGCGGGCATGTTCCCCTCCATTAACACATAATGGATGCTCTAATTCAATATATTGTGCAAGGACAACGCAAATTAGAATGGGCCCAGGAGCGCCAGATGTCTTCGGCTAAGGCTGATCGAGAACTATTGTGAGATCCTTAAAAGCTCAAACAGAACAGCTCAACAAGTTGGCTCAGGAAAAATTACAGGTGATTTCTGGATTAATCAGCCATAGAGGACCAGTAGTTGGCGCCCTTATGATAACCTTGCAAAAACTCCTACCAGGCGAGGACCTCAATGCCTTTTTAACAAATTTTGAAAGGACTGCAAGGGCAAGTGCCGGCCCATAGAAAGATGGTCTTTCTATCTAGCACCTTTATTAACGGGGGATGCACAAGCAGCATATCAGACAGCTAATCCTCAAGGGAAGGCCACATATGAAGAAGTAAAGAGAATAATATTGTACAGAGCTGGTCTAGACGAGGAAGCCTACCGCTTGAAATTTAGACAAGAAAGGGGAAAGCCGGGTGATACCCCAAAAGTGCTTTATTTCAAATTGAAAGCAGCAGCTGAGAAATGGTTAAAACCCCACTATCATACAAAGGAAGAGATCCTGGATAAAATAGGTTTAGAGCAGTTTTAGAGGCTCTACCTCTTCAACCACAAAGATGGCTACAGCAACATTCATGGCTTAGTAGTGAACAAGCCATTGAGATGGCCACCACTTTTTCGTGGGTTCAGTTTCGCCCTTCTTCTCTAGAAACCGACAGGCATGTAAAAATTCCTCTAAAACATTGACTCCTCATAACGAAAAAAAATGTCAAAAGACAATTAATGGTTCCAAGAAGACATACCAGATGAAGCCAGAGTTTCAGGTTCCTTCTGGACCCCAATGTTTTGAGTGTGGTGAATGGGACCACATAGCCCGCTTTTGTAAGAATAAAAGGTCCACAGAGGAGCCAATGGAAGTCAATTACGCCCGAGCCCTGTTTATTTTACTCAAGAGATGGGACCTGTCCTTTTCGTAAGTGTTCTGATTAAACAAAAATGGACAACCGCTTTGTTAGACTCTGGTTGTAAACAATCAGTTGTACAAGCTGAGTTTGTCCTCCCCTCACAAATTATATCTGGGAGGTTTGTACAGATTAGGTGTGTACATTGGGACGTTAAAACCTATCCTGTAGCGACGTTGGTGGTTGTTACCAACTTAAAAAAGGAACCAATCAAGCCCTCACTGTGGGGTATGTTGGTGTAAAGAAAGTCTATGTCAAATGGTGGGTTTGGACATAGAATCTCTTTACACCAACATACCCCACAGTGAGGGCTTGATTGTCATTGAACAATTCCTAGATACTCGACCCAGACCCACACGCATCCTCTCTGAATTCATAATGGATCTGCTTCGTATTGCTCTTTACAATAACTACTTTCTATATAAAGATACCTTTTATCCCCAAAACAAGGGAGTATCAATGGGAGCATGCTTTGCTCCCAACTTCGCAATTCTCTGTCTACAACCTGGAAACTACACACATCCTTTCACCTGCAAACCCCTTCCTGCAACAGATACGTCTATGGCGAAGATACATAGACGATATTCTTCTACTCTGGCATGGCAGTCGTGACGATTTATCATTATTTCTCATCTGGCTCAACAACTGCCAATCCCATTTGACCTTTACTTCAGATGCGAGATCCAATGATTTACCCTTCCTTGACCTCACCCTCCATGCTAAAGATGGGTCAATTGGCACTTCCCTATTACGCAAACCAACAGAGCGGAATACTCTCTTGTTGTACTCCAGCTACCATCCACGGGGCCTTCGGGATGGTTTACCATACGGACAGTTCCTCCGCATCCGTAGGAATTGTAAATGGCGTAAGGATTTCTTTTGTGAGGCAACTGTTCTCACTGAGAAATTGTTAAACCGTGGCTACCCCAAACGCCTTGTATCCCGCGCCTGCAAACGAACATGGTACTATCACAGGGAAGTTCTCCTATCTCCTTCGCACAAACGTGCAAAGTTCCGCATCCCTTTTGTCTCTACTTGCAGCCCTTCAAGCAACAAAGTGAGCAAGGTGATCAAGAAAAACTGGAACATACTTCGGACTCAGCCCTCCTTCCAAGAAACACGCTCTTTTCATACAAAAGGGGTCACAACCTATCTGACAAACTGGTACACGCGATCACCTGGCCAGATAACAGGAGGCAAACCCAGACCACCACCTCTCTTTGGGGCCTACCACCCACTTTGGGCCACTACAAGTGCCAAACTTGCTCCGTATGTGAACTTACATGTAACACGAAAGTATTTACCATCTGAAACTGCACTTACCAACTCAGATAATTCTCTAATTGCCGGACCACCAATGTGATCTACTCTATCCGCTGCCCCTGTAATCTAGTATACATCGGCCAGACAACCCAAATGGTCAAACAACGTATCTCACAACATAAGAGCCGCATTAGATGCAGCGTTGAGTCAGCTCCCCTTGTTTCACATTACAAAAACCATAATCATTCAGAAACCGATATGGTCTGGCAAGTCATCGATCAACCAGTACTACCCATGCGAGGTGGTAATTTACGTCTGCTCCTGAACAAATGTGAATGCCGCTGGATCACAAGATGTGATTCTGTCAACAATGGTCTCAACACACTTGATGAGTGGAACACGACTATTGATGCACCTTGACACCCCCAGTGCTACTCCTGACCTTTTCTGTTCCCTATTGTGATCAGTATCCTAGGTTTTAACCAGTTGTTGTATACATTTATGACCTCCAAATTCAAACTATACTGAATATCTGCTCTATGGCATCTGCCTTTCCTTGCATTATGATCACTGTGCGTTCGTATTATTTTTTCCATTGTAACTGTTTCCTTCTTGTAATTCTCTCTATGTATCTATTTACTTCATATTGCTATAATGCATTAATCCCTCTGATTGTTTTCCTTAAATGATCATTCGCGTGGTTTCCCTCTCGGTCACCCCTTTCCCTACCTTCCTGTCCATTCCCTTTCTGCTTTCCCCATCACACTGTCTACATTCTGACAGGTTTACTGCATCATAATTCCTTCACTTGATCGGGTCTATTAATTTGTAATTGAATGTGCAATTTTAATTTCATCTGCAATTTGTATGCGACCTGGTTTATTCAAATGTACATCTATTGTGAAAAATGAATGTTTCCTTCTATGGACTCTGTTGTTTATTTCAAATATAACATGTCTCCAATTGTTACACAGAGCCCCAATTGTTGTTCCACTTGTCACTATCTCGGGTGCTCCTTCCTTTTTTCATTTTTTTTTCTGTCCCCCCGGGGCACCACGGAATCCTTATTAGGTCTCGAGCTAGTGCCGCCCGCATCACGTGACCTGCCACCCTACCCATTTAGTAGCGCCACATGCCGGCCCCCGGTGTTGCACCATTGTATTTTGAGCACCGTGACGGCTCGTTTCATTTCACCCGGCAGCCTCTACTGAGTGACTGCCCCTCACTCTGACCGCAACCTACTCACAGCGGCTCAGCTTTGTTTCCTTCTCTCGCTCAGACCGCCATTGACCGTGGCGTTTTGCTGCTGCGGCGCCTCTTCGCCCCCACACATCGGCCTGCATTTATTGGTTTCTTTTACGAGGATCGTTCCTGCCATTAACACCTCGTTTGTTCTCTATCAGGTACGTGCCAATTCTTCCCGCATTAGGCTTGACGGCATCCTACCGCCAGCCGACTTCTTTTATTAAACCAGGCCCCCCAACCTTTTTTCTCCCGCAGCTGATGTTCCTCCACATGCTCCTCTGCGCTTAATAAATTTCCGCGCCTGCCTGCATTATCATATGCACTTCAAGGGGATAGTCATCACTCCTACGTTGCCCTATCTGCTTAATTCTCCTGCAGGTATGGATATGGGCTTTTTACCATCAATACTTTGGCTTCCTTATTCCTTGGTCCACTCCAGTAATTAACCCCTTTTCCCCCCAGATATCACTTGGACAGGATTCTCCCCTCCCCCCCTTCGTTTGGGATACCTTCACCCACCATTCAGGTAGTTTTCCCTCTCAACACCACCTTGTTATTTTACTACTTGACCCCTTTGTCACTCCTGGGCCTTACTCCTGTTTTTCTTTACTTATACAGCACTATTACAAATTCAAGTAACCTGGTCCTGATGACGACCTGAACTCACAGGTCGAAATTCTGTATTTTTGCGCCGCTCATGCTGTTCTCTCACCTTATTGTGTCACTGCGCCGTTCACTGTCACAGGCACGTTCAGGGCACAAACCCACTTATGGTTACTTATACATACAATGTATTGTAGTGCTGTTATAACTACCTGCAAATAAGAACCTTTTGTCTTCCTACGAATTCTTTTGGGTCTCCATTTTTTTCCAACTCTCCTTTTGATTAATTCTCTGTGTTTAAATTGCCTTGTGAAATAATTACCGGTTGAGACATTGTTTTTTGTATGTGTAATTATTACAAGGCTTGGAATTTTCAAACCCGGTAATTCTCTGCCAATGGGCACCTATAATGAGGGCCTAAGTCGATTTATGTATCACTTCAGGCTGGATGCAACCCCCACCCCCATAAACCTCACATGGCGTGTTTGAATAGCGCTGTTGCAGGCACAGGTGCGAGATGGCAGAGCAGCGGGCGGGGTTTTGGGTTGCAGGAGGATGCAGCTACCATAAGCAACACCTCAAAGGGTCAAGAGCACCAGGACCATCTTGAGTCACCTGAACAATCACCTAGCATTCAGGTCATGGGAAATGCAGTGTCTTGTTCGTTGCTTATGTGCAGTCCACTCTGGTACGCAGGGGTGGGGCTCCGCCATTCTAGTATTTCTGCTGCAGCACAGAAATGGTTCATGCACCCATACACACAATGTAAGACTGTGTCACAGTTATTATGAGTGAGACTCTTATCTGATACCATTTTGACTGGTTCTGTTTCACTGAAGCCTCTTTTGCAGATGTTTCAGTCAGGAAAATTAGCTGAATATGCTCATGGAAATTAGAAACCTCACAGAGGGCTTTGGCAATACGTCTACCTGTGCTCAAACCCAAGTAAATAAATTGCTAAAGCAGGGGGAGAGCAAATAAAGGAAGATGGTTCAGCTAATTTAAGACCCTTTTCCCAGTTTTGATCTATCTTTTTCGGGCATCAGGCTCCAAGGTCACAGTCATCTGTTTCTGGGAAGAGAAGAAGCCTGGTGGCCTTCTCTGGTGAATTCTATTACAGCTGTCAATTTACTAACCTCCCCTTGAAATAAAACTATTCCATCCCAGGAGTTCTTCAAATTCTAGTCGAATGCCCACCTGCATTTGTTTTATGGGGAATTTGACTTAATCATTTCACATCGGTGAATCTCTTGTGGTCAGGCATGGATATGAGATTAGTTTTGGGGAAATTGGTTGGCGAATCACGGTCTGCTGAAGGTCTTTTTAGTAGAGGAATGAGGGGTGCTTGTTTTATAATACTGACACTATTCCTCGTCATATGGAAATGTTGATCACTTTTGTAGCTTGAGGTATAAGTGATAGAAATAATTCCTTAAGCCACTTTACAGCATGTGGGGAAGTAGGGATGCTCATGGATTTTGTCTACACTGCAGATTTTATAACTTGATTTAGGTTCCTTGAATTCAAGTTGAAAATTCCATAGGAAATGAAAAAGGAGCTGGAGCTGGGTAAATTAGGTGTTTTTGGATTGCTTGTTAAATTGGGATGTATTTTGGATATTTCGCCCTTAAAGAATGCAATGCTACTATTGTGGAGCTGGGTTGATGGTATAGGTTTATTTATCTGGTTTTTTGGGGAGGGAAACAGCATTAACCACGCATGCCGTTTCCATACAAGCTGAACACCACTTGCCTTAACCACGCATATGCCATAAGTACGCAACGAAATGTGTCATAAAGGCATGCCTAGTAAATGAATGCGTGGTTAAAACGCATTCTTAGTTGTGACCGCGTTGTTGAAGCACGCGTGGTTTAGCAATGCGGGCTTAAGACGCATTCTTAGTTGTGACCTCGTTGAAGCACGCGTGGTTTAGCCATTTGTGCTTCTGTCATACAACCGTTTGGGTAAGATCTTGAAGAGCTCACCTATTTGATCAGACGACGTTTATAGGCGTTGGATGTAAAAATTCTTCTAAACTCTGTTAATAGATTTACGGCAGCCTCTCCTGTGGAATTTGCATTGGATTTTGTCCAATTCTAACTTGGATTTCCTCGGTACCTATGCAAGGTTGCAACCTTTTTTTAATTTCTGCTAGTTCATTGTTGAACCATATTTTGTTGCTGATTTGCTGTATCTCCAGGGAATGTTTATTAAATGTTGTAGCAATGTTGTCCTAGAATTGATTAACCATTATGTCAGGTTAGTGAATAAAAATGAAGGTGAACGTTCCTGGATTCTAGAATACATTAGATGAAACCCTGAGTGGCTAACCTTATTTATTAGTCGGGCTTGGATTTTTGATGAGGAATCTGAGTGATACTGTATTATGTGGTAGCTAGGAATCTGGATTTGAACTTGTACTGAGTAGGATCTGCCAAAGCTACTGTGGCGATGTTAATGTTTATCACAGTAAATTTCCAGTAAAATTTCAGATAAGGTGTGTAGCCAGTCTTTGCAGATAGACAATAGCCCTCCTGCCCCTCTCCTTGTTTCTCTATTTTTGTACATCATATTAATGTATGGCATGAGAAGTTCTTCAATTAATGTAGGGGAGTTGTCAGAAAACCATGTTTCTATTATGTGCCCAAAGGTTAAAGTTCTCGAATTCCAGAAGGTTTTTGAAAGCAAATAGGGAGTTAATGGTGCCTACTTTAAGTGGGATTTTGTGGGTGCTCATGTTGATCATACAGGGTACTAAATGGGTATGGAAGGAAAATAATCCAAACACAAATGGTAATAACATAATGTATCAGACTGCTGATAGATGGTTTAGGGCCTGTTTTCCAAAGGCCTCTAACCATCCAGTGTCACTAAGTAATTGCCAAAGTTTGAAAGTCATTCCCTGAGGGCAGAGTCCCAGCAATGTCAAGCCGGTGAGATGGTGTTTCGGTACCACTAATGAAGATCTTGTCTGAGCCAGAGTGGTACGTTTCTCCTGGCTGGGAAGATCACACGCCCCACGGGCAGGGTGACAGCACTCTCAACTGGGATCCTGGACAACACCTACGTCTTGATGATAGATGAGTAGCAGCAGTTGAGGTTGCAGCAGTGGGAGGAGTAGGTAAGATTATGCACACATCATAGCAGTCACTAAGTATCATATGATACTGAATAGCAGTGTCCCAGATGGCCAATCCTGGCCCAGATAATCAATGAAATCTTTCAGGTTATACGGCCACAGGAGCGCCAGCCCTCATTGGATAGCTTAAAGTTGAGTATTGGTGAGTAAGCATCAATCAGTTTCTAGATGAGTAGTATGAACGCGTGGGCCCCGTCCTGCTTGCTTCTTGATGTGGCAAGAGTTTCTTTAGTAGTAGGTGAGTAATTGCCACGCCTCTCCAGACAATGGATATTCTCAGGATGCCCTACCATCCCTTGAAGCTTGAAGATGCATGAAAGCCTTGCTTACCGATTTATGGCTTGCCCAGAAAGCTAGTTGATGAGGCCAGAGTAAGGAACCAGCAGGAAAGGCTGCCAGTCAGCCAACCATGTTGAGACCAAAAGTGGTGCCAGTTAGTTCGCCATATTGATAACCCGATTGATATCCTTATTTCTGGGAATACCATTTCCAGGGTGTCCTGTCAGTCGGAGGGTGCTGACAGGAGTCCAGGCGTTTGCACAGAAAGGAAAAATTGATTCAGTACCTCATGCACAGTAAACAATGGTAATATACATTATCCGTTTCTGCTCATTTGGAAAAATTATGTTTGTGCTGAACCTGAAAGATGTCAACAAATGTGTCAATCATCCTTTCAAGATATCCCGCTGCAAGCAGTTATCACCTTCACCAGAACAGGAGAATTTCTTGCACCCCTGGATATGCAGGACAAATACTCTCTTTCCTAAAATCATGTAAACTCCCAGCAGTTCCTGATATTCACAGTGGGTCAACACCAATTCTGTTTCTCTGTACTCCCTTTCACCCTATCTTCTACTCCAAAAACCAACAAGCCACACCTCAGTTGTACCTGTGATGCAGTTATCAATGGTGCAGGATTCTGAAAAAGTGAAACCTACGGAAGGCTTGGGTCCATGCGCACACTAGATAGGACCACTAATATTTTATATACAAACAAATATCTAGTTGCATAAATCCATTAAACAGTTGGACACATGACGAGCCAATGTTGCTAATCCACAAGCTTGTGTGATTTATTTCACTTTTCTTTTTAACTTTTAGAAAAAATGTTTTAAATGCATTTAAGTCATGTCATCAAAAAGAACAAACCAGCATTCCAACAAATTTTGAACGGTTTGTCACATAAATACATACATTAAACATCCATGAGTGATACAAAAAATAAGTACACATTGATAAACGAAGCGTAAGACACCAGTCCTACACTAAAAGCTAAACAATCACACTGGGGCGGGGAATGTCTGAAGTGTGCAGACCTTAAATGTAGGATGTCTCCTGCCTATGTGTGCAGCTCTGGGACCTGTAATTTTAAGTGTTAGTAACAGGAGAACAATTATTTATAAGCTTTCTCCTTGGGCACTTGAAAGTGTCTTGTCCCAGATGCTGGGGTCAACGCGTTTCCAACCCCTTGACCATTATGGGGTTTTCGTCAGGACCTGGACTGGCGGTGTCTCATTTAAGCTGTGCTCCTCATTCGTGAGATTGATGAGGGGTCAATATGTGGTGGTGTCCTGGATCGAGTGCTGATCTAATTTCTCTAGATGCCAATTCTGATCTTCACCAGTCTGAATATCTGGTCCAACTGTTTAATGGATTCTGAAAAAGAGCAGCAAAATCTTTCAGGTTCTTTTGGATATACAGTTGACCCCAACTCGAGTTTGGCCCTGGGTGCAGAGCTTTATGGGGACCTGTCCAATAGTAACTCCATGCATTCATCAACATTTGATTATTTCCTCATTCAGAGGGTTATATCTTGGTAGCTTAGCGAGTCACACCTGCTGAGGAAGGACAGACAACCCTTCATTCAAACCAGAACAAACATATTCATTAACCACTTTTGAAAAAGTAGGGCACAGATCATTCCAACTATGAAATAATTATTCAGGAACAGTACCCTCCCACCCTCAGTAGCATTGACATATTCAAATCCATCTAAAAAAGTAGAGTTGGCAGTGCTGGGCACGAGGGCAGTGGTCATGGATGTGCCTCTATTTCAAGCGGGTCTGCATAAGGATGATGCTAAGATTGTTGAGCTACAGCGATGTGTTGTGTTTCTTATATCGATGAATCACAGAAACGACCACAAACACTAAACCACACAACAGAACCTTAAAGTTGGGGCAGGAGGTGCAGAGTAAGGGTCAGGTACAACAGCCTGCTACTGATGGAGTTTCTAGAAGCTTAGAGGGGAGAACCACAAAGACATTAATGGTGGACTGGATTATCTCAGTGGTCCCCAACAATAAACACTTCGCCCACTTTCTCAGCAGTGCATAATGTCCTGTTTCGCAAACTACCATTAGGGTATCCTCCCAGAGCCCTCATAGCTCGGATATTGAACTATTGCAACAAAAACACTGTAGTCCGAGCAGTCGGACTTGCTTCACCTTTACATATCAGAATACTAAATATCTTTGCCTTTCCTTCTTCCATTCAAATAGTCCCATCAGGATTTTCAATTGAACCTTGGTAAACTGCCCAGCAAATGTAAGATATTGTTCTTAGTCAAACTCATGCTGGTGTATGATGGCGAAAGAAGATTCTTCAAAATACTCCAGGAAGTAGAAGACTAGGGGGCATAGGTACAACAAAGTGTTGGAGTGCGGAGCTGTGCCAAATTTGGCAGCGTCATGCTCCCACATTTTCAAAACGCTGGGATGCGCTGTATTTACTACAATACAGCGCACCCCTGTGTTTTCCCTAGCGCGTGCCGCTAAAATGAGCTGCCTAGTGCCAACACGGTCACCTTTGCACCATAGTGCAAGGGTGCCTGCGTTGCAGGGAATGATTATGTGTAGGAAACTGTCCCTTCCTACACAATAAACAATCCATAATAGCTATTTGTTACTTCTATGTGTGCTGCATTCTGCAGCACACATAGAAGTAGCACCTCGTCATTATTTAATGATTGTTTATGTGCAGGAAGGGACACCTTCCTGCACATATACAATTATTAATGGCTTTTTGCTCTTTCTATGTGTTCAGCAGAATGCAGCACACATAGAAAAAGCAAAAATGAAGAAAAATGAAAGCATTTCTCCTCGTGCGCCATTCTAACACCTGCTCTTGCATGGCATTAGTTTGGGGCGCTGCCACAGATTTACACCGCCTTGTACATCTGGGACAGTGTCAAAAAGCAATGGGTGTTGCGGTGGAGCGCCCACAGCAACACCCATTGAATGCCCCTTTCACGCAGATACCTGCGTGAAAGGGTAGCATATTTACAAAGCAGTGTTAAGCCACAAAAAGTGGCTTAACGCCACTTTGTAAATATGGTGCAGGGCATACCGCCATCGGAGCGTCAAAAAAAGTGATGCTCTCTGGCGCTAAGAGCTTGTACATTCGCCTCTAGATGCCACAACCACTTACATTCCACGGCCCCACTACGACTGATCGTCCATGCCTCAAAATAACCCAACCCAACACCAATGAGGATTCTGTTCTTTTTGGAACACAGCAATGTTGTAGAAACTGGAGTCCTCTCACAGGCTTGATCCTGTGGCTGGGGAAGCAGATAATGCTAGGGGCAGTAACACTGATGTTTGGCATGTGGTGCAACTTAGCGACTGAGAAGTGTTGCATCTTCTACATGGCCTTTGCATGAGCCTACAGTGGTTGCCTAGCACAGAAATACAATGAGAGTGACAAGGCAGATAGGAACGTGCATGGTATGACGAAGAAGTTATCCTTCTTCTATGCAAAATTGCAAATGTGCTCACCACATCCTTGAGTCTCACTAAGACTTCGAGTAATGATGGCTGCCTTCTAAATTCTACTAGGCCTATTCTGAATTGCTACCAATGATACTTTGGTAAGTGTTTCAGGAGGTTCCGGTGTTGTATTCCGCTTTAGGTGTCCGTATATAGGTTTTCCTGATACATGTCCTTATATAGGCACAATTCGCATTGCCCTTATATAGGCATAAGATCCCAGTCCTTATTTAGGCATTAGCCATGCTATCCAAATACAGGCATGGTCACCTACATCCGTCCACCCCAACGTTACAACGAGTTCTTAGAAACCAGACCCTTAAGCTCTTGTGAGTTCCCCTAGCACAGGATTATTGATTTCTCCAAGAACTAATTTATTATGCATGAACCGCTATTCCTTAAGGGTTCATTCCTGACGTCTTCCTCTGCCCGACTTTACGTCAATGCTAACATTCCAAGGCACCTACCAGGTATAAATATACCTTCCCTTGCCCAAGAAAGAGGGAGGAGACCTCGACTTTAGAGGAGCCCGTATCCCGGCCTGACGCACTGACAAGAGACGCTGTCATCCCTGCTCGCAGAGAATCCAGCTTCCAGTGTTCCGACTCCCTTCGCGGGGTGTTAGAGTTCGAGACCCAGAAAGAGATTCCCACCTCTCTCATTCTCAAGGTATGGAGCGGACTAGAACCTAGAGGGACTCTTGGCATACCAGACTTGGCATACTATAGAATACATCACCTACTTCTTACCTTGCACTACACTTAGGTTAGGTACACTGGGGTAGAACTAGTTAAAGAAGCATCTTATGAGTACTCGCATTTTTAGCTTATGTTATTTATGTATATGAATATATGTGTCATAGCTAAAAGATAATGCTAGCGCAGTATTATTTCTTTCTACTGCTTACGCTGTACATAATATATCTTGCATACTGTCTTACGATTGTAACAGCTCATATCTCTTACACGAGAAACAAGACTGTTCAATAAATCCTTTTATTGAAACGCCCGTCTATTCTTTCTGTGTAACTCTGAAGAAACTAAGCATGCACGATTAGCTGAGTGAAACTGGTATCTGTTGTTTCCACGATTCTGAGAGTGTTCCGATTCTAAAGGGAAACAAAGTTGTCATGTTTATGCGGTTGCCAGAAACTACTCCCTTCTTGTTTACAAGGAGTTTCTAGTGGCCTCTGAGTTAGCTGGCACAAAGTAATTAAGTTTAATATACTCGATAGGGGCATACTGACCTCAGTCCTATGCCAAACCTATAGGGTATATTATTCCAATGCGCAGAGCCTATTAGGTAAATTGGAACTACACTACATGGCGCCCAACGTTTGGTAAGGCACTAATTTAACGCTAGATACTGAGTAACTCAGTCGTGCTTTTCTCTCAGAGACCCCTACTCACATACTCCATAAGACGTCTGGAGAGGGTAGGGTTAAGTATCCGCCAAAGCTGAATAGGACAAAAATCCTATATATTAGCTGTTTGGTTTGTTCAACGTTGAAGGATACAGTGTTCCAAAATATTGTGCACCTTATCTTTTGTTTCCTTGAAACTTGTTCTACATTTTTCAAAAAACAATGTCCCTGAACGGGGATACTGCCACCGAGAACGGTGTAGCTGCGGCTGACCTAGTCGTAATAGCTTTTAACTTTACAGGTTTAAATGAAACCGATGAGGGTGTTATAAACATCCCTCCAAACTTAAGGAGAGCCATCACTCTAAAACTTATAAAACACGGCCTATCACCAAGAGGTGGTAGAGCAGTTTTCGTGATAGAGGCACACGAATCCTTTCAGACAGAGGTATTCTATTCATGGATAGTATTCCCAGAATCAAATCCAGTAACAAAAGTGTTTCACTTCTTTAAAGAAGATGAACCACCAGAGGAATATATTCCTTTTCAGGATATTGAAATTCCACTCACATACCAGGAGCATAATCTCTGGTTTAAAGGCGCCCTAAAACATCACAAAAACATTACCAGGCTCGGTCCACTAGGTAGACCAGGAGCAACATGGCCGATTCTAGCCGGCTACACACCTCATCCTGACATCGATGAGATGTCAGACGAGGAATTACTTACTCAACTACAAGAGTTAATAAAAATTTACAGACAATTAGTCCAATATGTCATGCGGACTTTCACAGTCCAACCACCTATGGACATTCCAAATCAAACCCCTCAACAGGGGAATACACTAAAAATTACTCCACAGACCTTACACGCAGTCATGGGTAAAATGCCCACAAAACGTGAACAAATTCCATTCTGGATAGCTCAAAAAATTACTCAAATCGAAGCAGTATTTCCAAATACTAGCCCTTATGAGAAACACAGAATCCTAACAATCTGTTTACCAATGGGGATCACACCACAACTGGAAACTGCACCACTTGGGGCGCAGTCTTTGCTGCCATCTAAACTAAGCGATACAAAAGGGGATGATGGACGGATCGTTTGAGCCAATCAAACACTCACCCCCAGTCAACTGATCTGGGTTTAATCCATCATCAGTCTTTAGCTCACTCCACCACCCCAGTTCAGACATGGCCATATGCAAATCAGTCTGACCCTGTGCCTCATGGGAACAGTCCAGCCCGAACTGCCAAGCCATGTCTTCCCTGGACCGGAAACAAGCATCCTAGGACCGGTTTCTGGCATTCCAGCCGTCATCAGCCAGGCTTGCTTGAATCCAGTGGCAAAGTGAGCAAGGGACCCACGTCTGGGCATACCCCCGCCAACTTAGGGCGAACAAAGCGATACAAAAGGGGATGATGGACGGATCGCTTGAGCCAATCAAACACTCACCCCCAGTCAACTGATCTGGGTTTAATCCATCATCATTCTTTAGCTCACTCCACCACCCCAGTTCAGACATGGCCATATGCAAATCAGTCTGACCCTGTGCCTCATGGGAACAGTCCAGCCCGAACTGCCAAGCCATGTCTTCCCTGGACCGGAAACAAGCATCCTAGGACCGGTTTCTGGCATTCCAGCCGTCATCAGCCAGGCTTGCTTGAATCCAGTGGCAAAGTGAGCAAGGGACCCACGTCTGGGCATACCCCCGCCAACACATGGTGTTCCATCAATTGCAGTAATACCAGATGTCCTGAAACAAATTCAAAACGAATACGGGGCAGAACCTGCTCTGAATTTAGGTATGAAATTACTGAAAAACTTCGACCAGGTCTCAACAATAATATTATCTAATATTAAAGGGGAGGCAGCATCAGTGGCGATCCACCAACGCTTAAGGGAATTTGATGTAACAGAACATAAACATGAACTACCCAGAATAATAGAACAATCTTATGCAGAGATAGTTTGGGTGGAAAACCTTTGAAGCCAAAACTATCTGAAAGTCCTGAGAAGGACTCTATTAAACAAAATCCTACATCTTCTAAAAAGAAGTGGGAAACTAATAAAATTCAAACGAGACACGTTCTCAATCCCGAGGTAGGTCTCCTCAAAAGGAGCCCTCTGAAAGGAGGTATAACCTCAGAAATGGGGATAATTTAAGAAAACCTGACCGGTATCAAGATACTGATACACGTTCCTCTCGTACCTTTCAGATATCGTCACAGACATCAGAAAGAAGAGGACGGTCAGAACACAAAGAAGAACGCGTGAAATCCAAAGAAGATAAACACGTTCAGAAAAATAAATCAAAACCTCAATTCACAAAAAAGAAGGTAGCAGGTCTGAAGATCAGACATGCCAAGGATACTGAGAACACAGCTCAAGAACGGAGAATGGGCTCAGACAATGCTGGACAGTGCAGCAGAAGTAACAATAGCTCGCCAGAACCTGAAGGAACTTCTGGAGATAGTGGACTTGAATGAGTACATCACAGTAGAAACTGTAGACACCAGGGTTAGTACTCCACAAAAGTTATATGAAATAACACTCCGAATGGAGGGAGACATACCAAGAAAAGTGAAAACACTCTTTTGGGAGAAACTTTCAAGGGGTTATGATATACTTCTAGCAGAAAATGACTGGCCACCACACTTTGTCAGGGAGTGCCCACATGGCGAGGACATCATTATGCCAGCCTTCTCCAACCATATTCCAATTCACCTAAAATATACTTATGCCAGGAAATGGGCAGTTGCCCCGGCCCCAGCATTATACAAAAATCATGTAGGATGGGATGAGGACTCACCTCACCACAAAATACAGCTAAAAAATGAACCTACTGCACAAAGGCAGTACCCAATAAAGCAAGAAGCTAAAAAACAGGTCAGGGAGATCTTAGATCAACTTGAATACCAAGGAGTGATTGAAACATGCACCTCCTCAATGAACAATCCTTTGTTTCCTGTATCCAAACCAGACAATACATATCGTCTAGTTTTAGATTACAGACACTTGAACACTTGTTCCAAAACATTTGCAGTGCAAAATGCACATAGTACAGTATTAATGAATAACATTGTGCGCAAAAAATATAAAACCACATTGGACATTTCAAATGGTTTCTTTTGTCAAAACATAGCACCTGAAAGCAGGTACTTAACAGCTTTCTCAATAATGGGGACCCAGCGTCAATTTTGTAGACTCCCACAAGGGTTCAAGAACAGCCCGGGGTTATTCTCAGCGAGGGTAACAGAGTTACTACAAATTTATGATAATGAGGCATTGTCATATGTCGATGACATCTATCTGACAGACGATGACCTAGATAGGCACTTGAATAGGGTGAGTACCATTATATTGGGCTTCGCCTCTGAAGGCTATAAATTCAACTTTAAAAATCCAGAATTGCCCATCTCAATGTCCTTTTCCTAGGATATGAACTTTCAAGTGAAGACAAGAGCCTGGCAGCTAACTTTTTAGAAAAGTGCGCGCTGCTCCAACCTCCAAAAACGCTGAAAAATTTACAATCCATCTTGGGTTTCCTAAATTTTGGAAGAACTTATATTCTAAATTACGCAGAAAGGGTTAAACCTCTCTACGAATTAATAAAACCTGAATTTTCAACAAAACATTGGACACAAGAACACACAGAAATCCTGCGTTCACTCCATGCTAACATGTTAGCAACAAATCACTTACAAACACGCGTAAATAAACGCAATTTAGTGATCCGAATAATTTCGGGTCAATGCGGATTCACCTATTTAACATTTAATGAGGGTGAAAAAGTACCAATAGCATACAAATCGCATTTGTATACACAAGCAGAAATGCGCTTCACTTCAACAGAAAAAATACTGATAGCAGTTCAAACCGCTGTAGCAAAAGAAAGAGCTCTAGCTCAAGGGAAACGCATTATTGTCGTAACTCCAGTACCAGCCTTAGAGGCGGTTACAAAAGCGAGCATTCCAAATGCAAAAGCTTTACATCCTAGATGGATACAATGGGTTAATTCTCTTGCTGCAACAGATGTTGAATATGTTTTTGATCCTGATCTAAAAACACAAGCGTTCCTGCAATATGAACATGAATGTCCTCTGCCCACTGAAATGTTGCCTCTAGATCAGTAGAATTTATAATTTATACTGACGGATCAGCACAACCCGCTACAGGGAGTAAGCAAGCTTACAGTGCAGCGTGCGCAATCGTTAAAGGTCGCATGCAAGATGGTAACTTCAGACCAATGGTCACTAAAACTCAATCTCTAGGAGATTGTACAGCTCAGCGAGCTGAGCTACAAGCATTCAAACTGGCACTTGAAAATACAGATCGCGAATTCCCCACACTTATAGTGTGCGATTCTTTATACTGTGTTCAGTCGTATAATGAATATATACAGAATTGGCTTCAAAACGGGTTCAAAGATGCAAAAGGTGGCACAATAAAGCATAAAACGCTTTGGGAACAAGTAGTTCAGTTGAGAGACGAACTACCAAAAGCTCACGTGATACACACGATGAGTCATCAACGTGATGGCGTTCACGTTACAGGGAATTCGTTGGCTGATGAAGCCGCAAAGGGGGCTGTTCAGACGGCTTCCGTAGCTGCAATCACTCGTTCAAAAACGAGAATAGACAGTGAGATATTGTTGGCTGTCAATGCTTCAAGCAAAGGCAGTGGTGCAGCGTTACCAAAGACATTTCCACTCAAGTACTCTTATGTAATTGATGCGAACAACGTTCCTTTTGCTCGAATCCCTGGAGTGGGGGATAGGGTAATTCCAAACATGGAACGTAGATTAGGACTGATCCTAGCAGCACATGAAGGGATAGCCTCTGCCCATGCAGGTGTTTCTGCATCAGTATCTTTACTAAAACAAAGATATTGGTGGCCTGGCATTAGGAATCAGACCAAAAACTATGTTTTGGAATGTGAAATATGCCAACAGATGAAAGTCTCCGTAGACACCCCTGTTGATTTCAGACAAACCATTAGCTTGTGTTTACCTCGACCACTGTGGTCCCTTGCAAAGGGACGGTAACTATAAATATATAATGGTCGCAGTGGATTCGTGCTCAAGGTTCCTATGGATGTGGCCTCAGCGCTCAGCTGACGCTCGAACTGTTATAAAAGATTTGCGAGTCTTTATCGGCACATACGCAATTGGCATACTACATTCTGACCAGGGCCCTGCGTTTAGCTCTCGGGCTTACAAAGAAGCCATGGCCAATTTGGGTGTAGCATTGCGGTACTCCTCTCCGTTTTCATCCTGAGGGAAATTCTGTTGTGGAAAGGAAAAACCGGGACATAAAGCAGTCTATAACAGCTAGAGTATTAGGTACGGGTGATGGGTGGGTCAAACATCTTTATGGGGTCCAACGCTCATTAAATAATTTGCCAAGAAGTTCTCTAGGGGGGGTCACTCCATATGAAGTCCTATTTGGGACAAGAATGTGGGTTCCTGATCTCGAATGTAAAGGCACAGTGGTGGAAAATAAACCCTTTGATATCAAATATCGTTTGGCTGTTTTACAGGATCTAAATGAACTAAGATCGAAACAAAGCAACGTGTTCCTGAAGCCAACCACCACTGGGGAAAAACCGGCAGTCCCAGCAAGGCCTGTCTGGATCCCAAAAGTTGGGGATCTATCAGAGAGAAGATTGCGGACAAGAAGGAATTTGGAACTTCTTACAGACAACCAGTAACTGTCCTAGCCGTCCACTGAACAAGAACAGTACTTCTGCCGCCCCTTGCTGGAAAAAAGGAGAAAAGGTTTGTGTCAATCGACCTCATCAAACCACAGTATGTGGCCAATACTAAATAGTAGGCCTCGTGGACTCTGACCTAGTAGCAGACGCACTCCTCTCGCTACTATCCAAGAGGTTCAGACTGAAAGACTCATAACCATCGAGAATTCAGCAGTAAAAGATGAAGGACTAAGCAACAATGCTATGGAACTCATCCCTCTTGAAACTCAAGTAACAGTTCGTCCAGATACACCTGTCTACACCAACGTAACACGTGATCAACTGGTTCCAGCGATTTCAACAAATCCTGATGCAATTTCAACAATTGACCGAACTGCTTCTGGCTATTTCATTAACTTTGATACGTTTTCTGAGGATCCGAGTGAGCCTGAAACAACGCTAGCCTCAAAAACTTTCAAAAAACAAGTAGAAGACCTTTTTCATTTTCTGAAAGAGACTTATCTGGTTTCACCATGGATTGAAATATGGATTATTTCTGGAATATTTCTCTTTCTGTTTTGGCTAGCTTTGGTTATGACTCTTAGCATACTTATAAATGGCAGATACATTTGTATGGACACTGAAAGTAAAAATGTGAACTTACTTTTAAAACCACACATCTTCCCATCGTGAAGCAAGAGAATTGTCAGCGGTGAACATCACAGCCGTTCCTATACAGGATGGTATAGTTTGGGACAAAACCAATTTCGACATATTCGGCCCGACGGAACTTTTGAAGATTCCACATTTATTTAAAATTTCATTAAGTGACTTTATTACCTCCAGTACCTATCCTGATGATTGGGACTTTGAGACTGTTAATGATATGATGTCTGATCTAGAAAGGTCTGCTGCGTTCTCTAACAATGAATACTTAGAGGGTTCATCAGACTACGAACAGCTTTATTGTTACAACCACTATGGTCATCATTTTTTGCATAAATCTGCAACACCTAGAAATGTTTTTATGTTTAACCAATGGGAACATTGTCCTACACCACCAAGGGGTAGTTCAAAAACGTTTGCAAATAAGTTTCCATATTTTTCAGGGTACAATACATCTGATCCAGAATCATTTTACTATAAGAATGTAAACAAAACAGGACAGAAAATTATGTTAACTAATACAAAACAGATTTATTCTGCAGCCTTTATTACCCAACTGTCTAGACAAGGATTTGACTTTTGGAAAGACACAATCTACACAAAATCTGTCTGGGGTTCTAAAGATTGGCAAGTGCAGGGGATAGAAGCTTTGTTTCGAGCCTGTATCATCCCACAGCAAATAATGTTTTTGAATGACACTGTGCAACAAACGTCTTGCCTTGGTTTAGCCAAGATCAAAGACATGAACACACCTTCTGTACCAACACCTGCAAGTAATAGCACTACACAGGGAGCGGTCACAGTAGACACAATACTACAAAACAACAGATCAGATCCTGATTGGGAAAAATATTTGCTCTGGCCCACAGACACAAACATCTGTCAAGAAAGATTCCTGAATAGAATACAGGGCTTTACTATCCATAGGCCAGACCCACGTTATGTTCAACGACAACATCCGGGGGTAGTATCAACATACAGTGTAGGAAAATTGTGCCTCGACTGGTTACAAAAATCTACACTTGAGGATGTGAAACAACACTTATCTTTACTTAAAGAAGACGCAGACCTTAGGGATTTCTTGCAAGGACCTAGAAAACCGCGTCAAAAACGTTTCATATATGCCGGCATTTATGCTGCTTATAATGAAATATGGAAGGTTTCACAGGCAGAGGCCGCAGAAAGAATACGTGAGCTTGATCGTATTAACTTAGAGAAATCTCTCACTGTGGTCGACAATGAGTTAACAACTTTGTCATCCAGAATTTATTCACTGGACAGCATTGTATCCTCTGCTATTGACATACTGGAACAAGATTTAGCCATGTTACAACAAGGCCAATCTCAGTTACGTTCTATTATGTTATTAGGCTGGACGCTGCAATCCTTGCGTGCAGGCTATGTGCCTTGGCGTTTTATCAACACGTCGTCTCTGTTTGCAGAATACAATCTAACGGATAAACAGATCGAACTGGCACAAAGGGGAGCAAAGTATACAGTGCTGAGCATTGAAAAACTGGAAAAATTACCATTTACGGTAGCAGAAAAACCAGCTACAGAATGGCTTATCCATGGCAAAATAACTCTGCCTGTCACTACTTTTCATTTTCAGTATTGCCTCAAACAAATGCAAGCAGGCAAATATGAAAGGTTGGGTAAAGAATACATTAAGACATCCTGGGATTTACCTTACGAATACAGATGTTGGAGTGGGGATCGTGAAGTGTTTCTAAGCGGTACACACTGTGAAAATGCACTGAGCGGTTCACTCATATGTCAGGACATTTCTTTACACGGGGCTTGTAATGGTTCTGTGGCAAACTTGTCCTGCCACCTGCAGGGTACACCAGCTGCTGTGATTAATCCAACGTTTGGACAACTTTCTAACGGGAGTTACCTCATGTCGAATGATCAGAGTTGCTGTGGCATGTTGCCAGGAATCCCATATCTGGTAACGGTTAGCTCCAGGGTTACTTGTTGTATGCAAGTATTGTTCCCCCAAATAGACACAGTCAGGGAGTCGCCTCTATGGCCTTCATTGAATGTTTCTTTTATACGTTTTGATACTTTAAGCAGAATGAAAGCCATGCTTTTACAAGAAACCGTGCCTTTGACCTCGGCCAAAGAAATCTATGATTTACAAATCGCAAGGCCTTCGGCCGAGATACAGGCTCTAATTCGTACAAACTGCCCTATACATTTCGTAGAAATGATGGGACGTATCTTAAACATGTCTGATACGAGCGGGATTGTACATGTATTTAAGACCATCCGTTCAGGACTGTTAACACCTTTTCAGGCAGTCCTCGGAATCATTCCAAACTTCGCACATTCGGTGTTTGGTGGTGTGCCATTTATTCTAGCACTTGTTGCAGGAATCCTGTTTTTATTCCTACTACTACGCTATGGCAAGCCTATCCACCGGCGTCACTCCCAGCAATTTGGAGAAAGCTCTCCTAGAACGGAAGTGCCGTGAGCGCATAGTGCAACTTTTGGGCAGACCTAGTCTACGGGAACTTAATACAACATGGTTTCTGTCATTTAGACCAATCTGGCAAGATTGCATCTTACCTGTTCTACGCTGCCTGCTTTGCGGTGAAGAATGCGTGCTAGACACCTGTCTAACACTCCCATCAGTCATGCCAACGGATATCGATACTCTGCTGGACCCGATAACGGCCCATGCTCTGTGTTGTCTCCAGAGGCTACCAATCCTGATGACGGCATTCCTAAAGATCTCACAGACGCTTCCTGCTGCTGCTGAGGTACGAGATGGATCAACAGGCACACAGGTAACAACGGACGCGAACATTGCTGTGGCATCCTATGCTGAAGGCGATGCTTCACATCTGTGCAGTTAACCTTCTAAATGAGGGATTCCAACTGTCACCGACATCGGTAGACGATCTTTTGTCTACAGGAATAGATGATTTCATGTTTACACCAGACCCATACACTGACTTTGATTCGGCTCACAGTGTACCAGGGAAGCAATGAATTTGGCCTCCATATTTTCAAAACAGAAAAAAACTTGAAACTCTTCCTGAAAATTGAATTTTTTTCTCTCTCTATTTTTGAAAATACATGGCAATTCAATCTGCTTACAGTAGAACTATTCATATAGAACGGACTTCTTTGAATACTTCCAGGGACACATTGTCACCTTATTTACCACAATTTCATTTAGTACCATGATCTGAAATGGCTTTGATTTTTAAATACTTGTCAACCATTTCGTCATATGTATATATTTCTGTTTATTCATTCATGTTGCATTTTATTTATGATATATGCCCAGAATGAAAAAATGCTTTAAAATGTACAGTACCTATTGCATTACATGTTTAGCAACAATTTTTTTTTTTTAAACTTCTTTTAGTATGCTTTTAGAAATGTTTTTAGCAACATGTGGTACTCAGTTTAATGTTTAGCATTTAATGTTTAAGCATTTAGTATTATCGTTCATTCGAAAGTGGAGTGGGTGTTGTAGTCCGCTTTAGGTGTCCGTATATAGGTTTTCCTGATACATGTCCTTATATAGGCACAATTTGCATTGCCCTTATATAGGCATAAGATCCCAGTCCTTATTTAGGCATTAGCCATGCTATCCAAATACAGGCATGGTCACCTACATCCGTCCACCACAACGTCTCAACGAGTTCTTAGAAACCAGACCCTTAAGCTCTTGGGAGTTCCCCTAGCACAGGATTATTGATTTCTCCAAGAACTCATTTATTATGCATGAACCGCTATTCCTTAAGGGTTCCTTCCTGACGTCTTCCTCTGCCCGACTTTACGTCAATGCTAACATTCCAAGGCACCTACCAGGTATAAATATACCTTCCCTTGCCCAAGCAAGAGGGAGGAGACCTCGACTTTAGAGGAGCCCGTATCCCGGCCTGACGCACTGACAAGAGACGCTGTCATCCCTGCTCGCAGAGAATCCAGCTTCCAGTGTTCTGACTCCCTTCACGGGGTGTTAGAGTCCGAGACCCGGAAAGAGATTCCCACCTCTCTCATTCTCAAGGTATGGAGCTGACTAGAACCTAGAGGGACTCTTGGCATACCAGACTTGGCATACTATAGAATACATCACCTACTTCTTACCTTGCACTACACTTAGGTTAGGTACACTGGGGTAGAACTAGTTAAAGAAGCATCTTATGAGTACTCGCATTTTTAGCTTATGTTATTTATGTATATGAATATATGTGTCGTAGCTAAAAGATAATGCTAGCGCAGTATTATTTCTTTCTACTGCTTACGCTGTACATAATATATCTCGCATACTGTCTTACGATTGTAACAGCTCATATCTCTTACACGAGAAACAAGACTGTTCAATAAATCCTTTTATTGAAACGCCCGTCTATTCTTTCTGTGTAACTCTGAAGAAACTAAGCATGCACGATTAGCTGAGTGAAACTGTTATCTGTTGTTTCCACGATTCTGAGAGTGTTCCGATTCTAAAGGGAAACAAAGTTGTCATGTTTATGCGGTTGTCAGAAACTACTCCCTTCTTGTTTACAAGGAGTTTCTAGTGGCCTCTGAGTTAGCTGGCACAAAGTAATTAAGTTTAATATACTCGATAGGGGCATACTGACCTCAGTCCTATGCCAAACCTATAGGGTATATTATTCCAATGCCCAGAGCCTATTAGGGAAATAGGAACTACACTACACCGGAACTGGGGTCCTTCAGCGTGAAGTTCAGTAGTTTATATCGCTGTCTTTGTACATCAGTACACAATTGTGCCCACAGCCTCATACAGACCTTTATTGGTAATTCACGCATACACTAACATCATTAGTATGCAGATTACTCTGTACATCTGGAATTGTAGTGCACCTCCCTGACACAGTAGATAACAAGAGGCTAGGGTGGGTACAGAGAGGGTACAGGTTGGAGGGTGCAGGCACACCTTGAAAAGCTGCTATAGCACACAAGCTCTTCAGGGGCTTTGCTGTTCTTTGTTGAAATTCACTGTTCTTCCACATCTGCTTCTGCCGCTAGTTCTTAGGACAGCTCTGGACAGCATGCGGCCATTCTACAGACAAGTGTGGCCTCTCTGAGGCATGTAGAATGGGTCACTAAACATTGACCAAATAGCCAACTAGAAAGATGAAGGGGCCAAGACCCCAGAGAGCACACCAAACACTCTTCCACTGAAAGTATACACAAAGGTGCACTACAGTGCTGGATGGATTATGTATTCCTGCAAGGTTATCATTTTCTTTTAGGAACTCAACATCTTTAGCTATAAGTATCCAATGAATGTGGAGTCATCGCTCATATGGGAAGTATGTTACTCTGCATGCATGGAGATCCACATAGAGATGGCAGGCAAGCTACATGTTGGAGGTCTTGGAGGAAGCTGAAATCAGACCTCTTTCAAGAAGAGAGGATCAGACATGTAGTAGTAATGTAATTGATTACATAATGATTCATGAAGCCTTTTATAGTCTGATTGGCTGCTCTTGATTGGCCTAAGATGAAGTAGTTGTGAGCTAGTCTATGAGAAAAGTGGAGCAGGTGCTAGAGGGAGCTACCTACAGAGCATAGCCTCAGTCCTACGAAGCCAGGTGTGGGTGGCTGAAAACAACCCTCACTCTTTTTGGGGAAGGCCCTGACAGACCCAGTGCCTCTACCCAGAGGAAGACCTCGATACAAGATGGCCCAAGTGCTGTATGGTGAGGCACTGATGCCTCAATGAGCCACTGAAGAGCAGATTCTTGAGGCTCTCCAAGTCAGCAACCAATAATTGCGAGGTGCAGAAATGGGCAGAGGATTGAGAGGAGTTGTCCGACCCGGACCCGACAATCTATTTTGAGTATGCATTAAGAGTGTAATGTGCAGCAAGTCACCACTTGGTTTACTACAGCAGAACTCTTTTTTTTCACTGCAGCAGATGACAAACAGGATCTGCGTTTCAGTCCACAGCTGTTACAAAAAGCCTTGCACTTCCCAATCAGGAACTTCAGGTATTCTCAGTCACTTTTGTGGACTCGAGAGGGACTTGGGTGGAATTGACCTCTGACCTTCCTTTATGATGTAGTTGCCACTTAACTATTTATTGTGCTTACACCCAAGAACAGATATTGGACACTCTTTGATATGCACTGCCGAGGAGGGAACAGGTTTCCCTTCCCATCCTGTGCTGGAGAAGAGAAGAAAAATTGGGTTTCATCTTCCATCTGCGAGTAACATAGAAGGATTCCTAGACCTGCTGAGCAGGAGGAAAGCATCGTATATATGGATGTATGAAAATACAGTATTTATGTGTAGTATGTAGAGATACTAGACCAGGTTGAGAACCCTTTTGTGGGCGGGTTGGTGTTCGACCATCCCACAGAGAGTTGTATACTTCCAATGAGGCGTATGTAGAGTCTAATTGGTGGGAAACTAGGGTTACATGATTTAAAAAATATATATATATTGATTTTTTAATACAATGCAGTACACGTCTGAGGGATGGAACAGCTCTTCACATATGAAGCTTCAGATCTTTTAAGTAAGTCTATATGTTGAACATCTTTAGAAAGCTCATATTTTGTCTATGAGCGGTGTGGAGTTAGTACGTCCTTGGGATGTACACCACTAGTTGACTAACTACTACAATAAAGAGACCAGACTAACTCAGTCTCCACAAATCTCCTTTAAGCACATTTACCACACCCAACTCTCATCCCTCTAAAAATGGGTAGTTCTTCGTGAAGCACAGCCCCTACTTTTGGTACGTGATTGCAGTCCACCTTTTACCCTGGCATGGTCTCAAAATAGATATTCCCTCTTCTTCCAATGGCTTTTAGTTTGACAGGTTGATGCTGGCCTACCTGTACGCCTCTTTAAGGAAATCCCTTGTTGAGAGTGATTAGCTTGACCCACTCCACATCATTTTAGGCTTTTGGTCGAGAATATGTATGTTTTGTGACCATAAAAGGAGAGCTCTTCCAAGGCCTTCCATGCTTTTTGATTGCATTCTCTGTCCTTCATATTTGAGGCTTTGAGTATTAGTGTCACTGCTTTACTACTGTTGGAATTAGCTGCACCAGGGGGACTCTTGTTGGAATCAACTGAGTGACAAATATTTGCATTCCACCCTAAATAGCAGGCTAAGGATCCTCAACCGGCCTTATATTGCAGTTTTCTTTTCTGTCTTTGTAGCTGGGGCTTTATTCTTTAAGATCTGGGAGTTTGTTATATTCATAGCAGCAGTCTTAACGGCTAATATTGCTTTTCTTCGACTTTCAGAACCCCTCCTTGTGATATTTTATTCCAGGGATTTTAAAATCTCACTGGGACTCAACGATGTATGGTTCCTAATCTGAAAATATTGTGGTCTAATGGGTCGCCTGACCACAAGATGGCCACCAAATGTATTTTTCCTGGAGGTACCCCTCGTATGCAGTCATACAGTCACAGGGATGTGCCTGACTTCCGGGTGGGCACTGAAAATGTCAGCCCAGGAGCAGCTCTACTCTTTTACCAGTTGCCATGGAGAGGGAGATACTGGCGCCAGTTAGGTGGACTCCATCCAAAGGTGGAGCATGTGCACTACCCACTTATCCCCACTGCACCTACTGCGGGAAGCGCTTATCTGTGCTATTTCAGGTGACAGGGACTAAACGAGGCACATCTGGGGGCCCAGGAGGCAGCGCGAGAATCCTTACCTTCATCAGAGCAAGAGACTCAGCAACGCTCCACTTCAGAGTGTGCCATATGGTCTCAGCGTGCACCATCAGCTCAGATTCAAGCTAGCCTGGCTGATGAATGGTGATGCCCTGAAACCGGTCCCAGGATGCTTGTTTACGGTCCAGGGAAGACCTGGCTTGGCAGTTTGGGCTGGACTGTTCCCATAAGGAACAGGGTCAAGACTGATTTGCATATGGCTGGGTCCAAACTGGGGTGGTGTGGTGAGCAAAAGAATGATGGATTAAACCCAGATCCTTGTGACTGTGGGTGAATGTTTGCATTGTCTAGCAATCCGTCCATCAATTGTTTCTTTTGCAAATGTCGCCCTAAGTGGGAAGGGTATGCCCAGACGTGGGTCCCGTGCTCACCACACCACTGGATTCAAGCTAGCCTGGCTGATGAAGGGTGACGCCCTGAAACCGGTCCCAGGATGCTTGTTTACGGTCCAGGGAGGACCTGGCTTGGCAGTTTGGGCTGGACTGTTCCCATAAGGAACAGGGTCAAGACTGATTTGCATATGGCTGGGTCCAAACTGGGGTGGTGTGGTGAGCAAAAGAATGATGGATTAAACCCAGATCCTTGTGACTGGGGGTGAATGTTTGCATTGCCTAGCATTCCGTCCATCAATTATTTCTTTTGCATATGTCGCCCTGCCCAGACGTGGGTCCCGTGCTCACTACACCACTGGATTCAAGCTAGCCTGGCTGATGAAGGGTGATGCCCTGAAACCGGTCCCAGGATGCTTGTTTCCGGTCCAGGGAGGACCTGGCTTGGCAGTTTGGGCTGGACTGTTCCCATAAGGAACAGGGTCAAGACTGATTTGCATATGGCTGGGTCCAAACTGGGGAGGTGTGGTGAGCAAAAGAATGATGGATTAAACCCAGATCCTTGTGACTGGGGGGTGAATGTTTGCATTGTCTAGCATTCCGTCCATCAATTGTTTCTTTTGCATATGTCGCCCTAAGTGGAAAGGGCATGCCCAGACGTGGGTCCCATGCTCACTACACCACTGGATTCAAGCTAGCCTGGTTGATGAAGGGTGATGCCCTGAAACCGGTCCCAGGATGCTTGTTTCCGGTCCAGGGAGGACCTGCCTTGGCAGTTTCGGCTGGACTGTTCCCATAAGGAACAGGGTCAAGACTGATTTGCATATGGCTGGGTCCAAACTGGGTGGTGTGGTGAGCAAAAGAATGATGGATTAAACCAAGATCCTTGTGACTGGGGGTGAATGTTTGCATTGTCTAGCATTCCGTCCATCAATTGTTTCTTTTGCATACCCTGAGAAAGTGGAAGCAACCTCTTGAGGCTGCAATTCCCCTGGGAAACACCTCTCCGGACAAGAAATTCTAGGATGGCACTGAGGTACCACTACTCTCACATGCAAGCCCTACTGCAGCCCTCAGCTTATCCTTTTTTTAATCAGTCTCAGACTGCAGGGCATTGACAACACACTGCAATCTTGCAAGCGTCCATCCCAGATAAAAGAAGTTTAGGCCTCATACTTGGATAAAACCTAAAAGCTTTGCTGGAACGTGCATCACATACTGTAAATAAGAAATCAGAGCTCAGATACAGATGAGCTAATAATGTAAATGTGTAGCTTTGGGCAGCATTATAAATACACTATGGAACTAAAATACATTACTGATACATGATGATGCAGCAAGTACAGTCTCAGTGGAGACTTCTCAAGCTGTTCAATGTTCCCAAAGAACTGTCTGACAGTAATAAAAAATGTATGGCTAGTTCAGGGAAGTTCCGCTGATTCAATCTCTTCCTGGCACATTACTGCACTCAGTGTTATATGTATGTTGTTTGCTGCATTCTTTTCATCTGTTGCGGTGCACGAGATATTAACTCGATCTCACTCAATCAATATTCCTGTTAAAGATTGCAGTCAAAAAGCAATGTGCTTATTAGCAAGAGTAAAACATTTGAATATACGTTTTGCGGGTCTTTCTTTAAATGCCTTGTGGTTTTTTGTACCTTATTTTGTTCAAATTTGTAATCGGAAACATATTGACTTTTTGTCAGCGTGACCACTGAATTCCCTTTTTCATGAAGACTAGAGGACAAATACAGTTTTAAGATTTTCCTGAGACTAGGTGTGTATAAAATTCACTTGTGTGTATATAGGTTCATCCTTAAAATGAAGCATAGACGGGGGTGGGTATAATTTGTCTGCCATGTTCGATGGACCTAATGATAATTAACCAATTTTTAATTATGGTTCTTACTATACAAGAATGTGTTCAATGGTATTGAACCTCTACTAGAGAGAAGCGTACCACCTACAAGTACATTTCTCCTAAATTAGCCTATTAATTGGTGCCACTGTTTCAATACTAAACGTACAACACTTAACACCCCTTTTACCATAAATGTGTATTTTATTTCCCCGAACGTGTAACCTATATACCTCCAGATGGGCAATTTATTCCCTTGTTTTTTAACTTTGTGTGTTCCCTGTCCTTGCTACCTAAGTTTCTTCTAGACTTATTTTTTATATTTGTATATTTATCGGTCAATCCTTTTTATGTTTTGTTGTCCAAATTTTCTTAATTTTTAGTCCAAATTTTCTTCATATACTTAAAATTGTGAAAACATATGTGTGTGCAATTAAGACATCGTACAGTTTAAACATACATTTTGTGACACTCAATTACATATATATACAACATATGGGAACATTACATACATTTATAAGTGTCCAACAGAAAACATTCAGGCAGGGATTCATTAGGGACTATATTTTTGGGATCCCTTGAACATTTTAATCCTCTGAAAATCGTGTGGCCCTGTGTGGTCGAGGTAAAGGTTTAGAATATCTTTGCGTAGTCTTCATGGAGGATAACAGAATTCACTCTGGATTTCTCAATCCTAACTTAATTTCTGAGGGATGTGCGCCCTCTATATAGGTTACACATTCCAGGAAATAAAATACACATTTATGGTATAAGGGATATTAGTGTTGTATGTTTAGTTTCATTTGAGCCCGTCCCTAATTACCTCAACAGGATCACCCCCATATTTGTTAGACAACTGTTTCAATACTGACATATAAAATGAGGGAAGTATAATATATAAGCACACAAAATAAAGTAGAGCATTGGTTGTACTTTGGTCCTCATTCTATCCTACCATACACTGTTTCCCCCCACCTCCTCTTAAGAGCATCTTACACACCGCACCATGCTTCATCAAGGGCCTGAAGAAATATAACCACATCTGATGGAAATCACTGGTCCCCTTGCTGGGATGCGCTTCTTCGCATATCTTGGATGCTATCTCTCAACTTTACCAGGTAATATGCACAATGAAAATGTTATTAAATCCTTTAAACTTTGCACAGTTCCTGAACGCCAGAAGACACAAAATGAGTTTGTTTGTTACTTCAGATCCTGGGAGGGATCCCAAATGTAGGAATACAGTCTTGTAGTGGTCTCTTGGCAGCAGTGATAGCATCAGCCTAGTCGCAAACCCAGAAAATATGTACATTAATACTAGTACATAAACATAAGAATTAAATGGGGGTATCTGGATGAAATGGATCAGTACTGGGACTAATGAACCCCTTGGGGCATGGTGTGCTTCTATGGCAGTCTTAACATATGGCCCATCGATAGGTCATACCATCTCAACTAACGTGTGGTGCCATGATACAGGTGGGCTAGATTTCAGATTAACATTTTTGGGGAAACACTCTACCATATGCATCTAGCCGTGATCCACCAGGATGCTTTTGACATTTGTACTTGGCCCGGCAGGATCAGCAGTTTGGGACACACATAAAATTACCTCAGAATGAGGAGACAAAGCAGCATTTTTAGTAGCACAGCCAGCAAAAGCATTACCTTTGGATACCATATCTTCAGTGGACTAGTGAGCAGGACACTTTACAACAGCATCTTCCGATGCAATTGAAGTGCATCAAGCTAACCTTTGACATAGGACCCATTTTGGAACGGGGTCTTTGCTGAAGTAAGGAATCATCACTGCAACCAAAGCAGCCCAAAATCATAGGCTACCAGAAATGCATCCATTGAGATGGTTTCTGCTTTCTGCGTTGCTGGAATGCAAGCATTAGTAAGAGCAATCATTTCAACCGCTTAAGCAGAGTGCAATTGGGATAAACAATAACTCTCAACAATACCATGAATCACTCAAAGAGCAGAATGAGCAACCAGGGTTCCTGTATCATTTCTGAGGCAAGAAACATCAACTTAATATACAAGATCACAGTTTTATAAAGGTGTATCAGTGAAGTAAACACAGGTTTTTGTAAGCTTAGATGAGGTGAGAAAATAATCATGTGATGTGGTTCTTCATTGAGGAAGTAGGGAACAGTGAAGCGCGGTTTAACATGGGGAGGAAAGAGCAATAGTATGTCATACCTTGACAACCTAGACAAAGAAATGTGCTGACTTTTGGTGGCTGGCAATAGTGCAGCCACAGCATGGTATAGCAACCTTGAGAGGTGATCCAAGTACAATATTTTCAGACACTTTGACAGGATGTGCTGTCACCGCAACAGCACGCAAACACAGAGGCAACACCACCCCCAGTGTATCAAGGGCAGAAGGATAATACACAATCATTTTTTTTTTATTGCCATCATCTTGCACCAACACTCCTAGAGCAAAGCCTTCCTTCTCAGTACAGTGTAAAAGGTTTGGCATAATCGGGTAGTCCCAAAGAAGGTGTAGAATAAAGGCACAAAGGCTTGTTCTGCCTCCTTGGGCCAGGGCAATGGTTCAGGGGTGTCTCTTTTAATGAAATTTCGCAAACGTTTAACACTACTACGATATGAAAAATCATACTGTCTGCAGTAGGCCACCATCTCCAAAAGAGTGCATACCTGGGAGATGTTAACAGGTCAAGGTAGCTTATGGACAACCTTGATGCTGTCGACACATACATGTCTTTCACCAGCTGAGATGATGTGGCCTAGATATCAAACATGAGGAAGACAAAATTGCACTTTTTCCTTGGAAGCTTTATGCCCTTGCTTAGTTAATTCATGGGGCATATATAAGGAACCTCCTTAGCACTGGTTCAAGGAGTCGGAAGCAACCTATACATCATTAGCATACTGAACCAGAAAATGGCTCTGTGTACTCCTGGGTAAGTCTTTTCCACATTGGTTGGGCCCCAAAAAATTGAAAATCACTGGCTATCGGGATAAATTGGAGTGGAGAAGAAAGCAGAACAAGATTCAACAAGAGCAAACCATAAAGCTTTTGACAGAATACATGATAGAATAGTAGCTGGGTTTAGCACAATGGGAAAACTCAATAACACACAGCGATAGCGTGAAAAGAGTCCAAATTGCAATTATCAGTATTGGTTCAACCTGTAACTTACAAAAATGGGCTCCAACTGCGTCAAATTCTTCTTCTAGGCGACAGATCTTTGCCACCATTTTTAATGGAAGCTAAATCAAATCACTATTAGTCCAACATCAATTTTAATCAGTACTTAAGCTCAGTCAATGATGAGAGTTTTGGGTTGGTTTCAAAAACCTTTATTCTTATAAAGAGATTAGTAAATATCTTTTTGTCTTTATTCAATTAGTAAGTCAAATAAGTTTGTTTACAGAAATTTATCAAGAGAAATATGGTTAAAATCAATAATAATGCAAAATAACAAGCGTGTTCCATATAGGAATTAGTCCCTATTCTAAATAAAGGATCAGCATCAAAAGTTATTAGAACCCATAAAGAGTTTGAGAAAAGAGTGAGATCAATGGAGCATAAGATTTCAAATCCTGACATATATTGCTAACATGCTGGTCTGTTGTGTTGTATGTTTTGAATTTTTTCAAAATGGCAATAAAAAAAAAATGGAGCATAAGATTTAGCGGTCAAACTCCTCATAAAGAGCAGTTCATGAAACTCAGTCGAGTCCCAAATATCCAAAGAGCATCAGTATATAGTTACAGTAGCAATCTGTACTAAAAAGCCTCAACAGGGAAATATGGGGAGACAGGTGCTGCAGTAGCTACATCCGTTAAAATCTAGGTATAGGAAGGTTGAGAGTCTCAGAGAATCACCTCCAAAGTGGCAGGCAACAGCCATCAGCAGTAATAACAGACCCATAGACTGTCTAACTAGAAACATGAACTAATATAAAAGACAATAGAACATGTAGATAACAATGTTACAGGTTAGATCACGTCCATCCAATGAAAAGACATCTTTCGATGCTAAGGAGTCTTCGTTCTTCCTTTCCCAAGGAAAACACATGAAGTCGACAGTCTACCATCAAATATGTGACAGACATCAGTAAACATTTCTACATTTAGAAGTGTTAACCATGGTTCTCAGTAAAGCTTAATGCAGAGTTTATTCCATCATTTATTCAATGTTTCACTGCATAACAATGAGCTATGCTAAAGACAGGAACATTTACTTGCAGATTTCTAGTTAGGTAATGCCTTTCGTGTTTCCTGTAAGTGAGAGTTATTTTTAAATTATATGATTTCTATTCGTCATTATATAAACACAAGATAGATTAGTTCAAGCCTGGTGCAAACGAAAACATGTAGCTCAAGAAAATAATACATTTTATAAAGCTGGAACATTCTGCAGTTATGATGAAAATTCTAAGCAAGTCCCATTAAGGTCAAGCTATCAAATACATCTGCGCATGGTTCAGCATGGTTCAAGCCTCTATTTGTTAAAGAGAAAGCTAACTGCGGCCGACCAGCGAATACGGCTGCTTGGTGATTTTGCACATTTTCTATGTGTGGTTTCTATAATATGTTTTCACGCTAATGTCTAGGACATCTATCAGATTTATTAGTTACTGTTTGATTAGAAATTTCGACTTTTACAATTGCATTTATGGCACGTAGGTCTTGTAAAAATTGTTAGGAATCTTTACCAAGATTTCTTTTTTATACACAGAATGCAAGTGTTGCAGATGCTTACAGTCGGTACTAAAACCTTTTGCTTTAACAGAGCTGCAATAACTAGGCAGATTCATGCTTCTGCTCAGGGCACAGAGGGTACTGGTGTATGCAGTAAAGATTCTTCATTGAGTTCAGCCTCATTTTGACTCCTTAATAGAGACTCTACTTTGCTTGCATTGGGAGAGCACAAGGAGGATGGGACTTACTACAAAGTATCAAAAGTGGCCTGAAGGTATTCACAGCATCTTGAGTGTCGGAAAATTACAATTTTGGCACATCACAGCTAAAACAGAAGTCTAATTTTCAATAGATACATTCAAATAGACACCATCACTGAAAAAGAATAGAGTACAGTTCAGCATAAACAGAAGATCCCTACCCAGAAAGTTTGTGAGAGAGGTGGAACTCAGAAGAAAGGCATGCTGGTCTGTGACTAAACCAAATGAAACAGATATGGGTTTGGTAATAGGGTGAGTAACAAGTGTGATAGAAATGCCAACTGCATCAATTGTTTTGCACAAGAGAGGAAGAGTAGAAAGCGCAGAGATTTTTAGGGCTGATTGACTAGAACTAGTATCTATAAGACATGAAGTGGGCTTTCCATTATTAACACATCATTCGTACTTCCCTTTCAGATCTACAGGTATCAAAGCATGCAAAACACAATCGTCTCCCCTTGGGCTGTCCTAAAACATTGGATATCAAATCTGTGAAGGAGGAGAGAAATCAGACTGTTCTGGTTAATCATACAAGTACCAGGGAAGGTTTGAACAGTCTCACTTTCAGTACCCTAGTTGACCACAGTTGAAACATAGGAGTTACCACAAAGGACAAACTATCCACTTCCCTGTCCTTACTCCTCCCGCTCTCCTGTCCCCCTGTCAACCCTTCCCTTTGTGTTCACCCGATCTCCTCAGACCTTCCCAACCCATCCCTCAGAATGTATGTTGGACAAATTGCTTTTGCAATGAATTTTTTTTAGATTCAACGGATTCTATCTTACTTCTGTTAAACCACTAGACTGTGGGTTTGCTAAAGAAACCAATTCAGGGACATTGTGTTCTTCCAACCAATAGGTATGATTATTTATTAATTTCTTCTTTATGTTGGACAACAACCTTTGAATGAAAGTGTTTCCTACTCTGACATGAGCCATCTCAGCAGCATTCACAAAACCAGAATAAGGTTCAGTACACCTTTCAAACTATGAAGGAAATCAAATTCAACTTTGGTTCGCTTCTAACTATACATTTTTGGACAATCATTTTTGATGGATACTTCTAGCTGCAGAATCCTCGCCTTGTGAATATCTCCAGGCACCAGACTGGATCCTGAAGATTTTCATAGCAACTCCCTTGCACGTCAGTAGGTGATGTCTTGCGACTCCGCGTTGAGTCCGTTCCACCCCAGAAGGGAAGGTGGGCCTTGTACATAGCCACTACCTCTGTGTGCTGATGCCAGTTTTTTTCAACTTGAAGCGAACCAATTCCCAGTCCCTACTATTATACTAGGAGGCTGCTAACATTTATTGTGTATCCATTGAATGGTCGTTTCTGTAACAACATTGAAACCTTGTTCTTATGTCACAAAAGTCACAATCGATACTCATAGGTTTCACCTTTTTTCACTTGGGACACTCAGCACTGAGAATTTATAACAAATGTGAATTTTCATATATAAAACCGCTTGTTTCTCTACACACTCTGTGTTACATGTCCTTCTTTCTCTGACATTTATGTACCCCCATTTTTACTGCGATTGTGCTGATATATATATTGTAATATTAACCATTAAGTGCCCACTGGAACCACTGTTTTTTGTCTAAAAAGGTTTTTTCTTTCTGCACCTTCCGACACGGATCCGAAGCTCGCTCCTGCGAATTTTGTCAGGCCTGACAGAGAATTATAAACAAAAGAAATTCCAGTTCACAACGTACATGTCCCCTCCAAAAATGAGACGCTCCAGCAACCGGGCCACACGGGGGGAGAGAGCCGTGCACAGCGGGTCCGACGGACTCCATTCCCCAGGCTCCTCCGCTCCTTTCGTCATCGCCAGCAGCCAGCAGCGCCCGAAGGCGCTTAAAATCAACGTTGGGCTCCCGCAGCGCGGGACGCTCCAGCAACCGGGCCACACGGGGGAGAGAGCCGTGCACAGCGGGGCCGACGGACTCCATTCCCCAGGCTCCTCCACTCCTTTCGTCATCGCCAGCAGCCAGCAGCGCCCGGAGGCGCTTAAAATCAACACCGGGCTCCCGCAGCGCGGGATGCTCCAGCAACCAGGCCACACGGGGGGAGAGAGCCGTGCACAGCGGGTCCGACGGACTCCATTCCCCAGGCTCCTCCACTCCTTTCATCATCGCCAGCAGCGCCCGGAGGAGGCCGGGCTGGGCCAAACCTCTTGGCTGTTCCATTTCGAAACCCTCAAACTGTTCTTTGGAAATCCAAAAGTTGGACGGAAATCAGCTAATAAATTAAGGTACTTTTTAATCACCTCATTAACCCTGACCATTCTAAGTATTTTATAGTGACCTCATACAGGGACAGGGGGCTTTTGTGGCTTAGTGTCCGTAATGGGCAAAAGGAAAACACCCGCTTACAGGGGGGGGGACCTCTGGAGTTTGCATGGCTGGCAAAATTGATTCTTTTTTGACTAAAGCTGCATATGCAATCACACAGGAGATAGCTCTGACTGAGCGAAGGTTATCATTAGAGGCTGGAAAATGTCTTCAGACTCAAGCTACTAGGGAGGAGGGGGATCAAGGAAAATCAGCAGCTGCTGTTACGGGTCTTTTAGAATGCTCATCAGTTGCAATTGCCTCTGCGCCTCCAAGTCAAACATTCACCCCTGTTGAACTCGATATGTCATCTAATATTTTAGTTGACAAAACATCAGAGGGAAACGAAGTGGCCTCAGACTTACCACCGCCCAAGAGAAAGCGAATTGTTTGTAATAAGTCTTCGAGGAAATCCCCATGGTCACAAATACGGATACAACCATCTTTACAACCTGGTCTGAACCAAGAGCAGTTATTGGACTCCTTATTTACAAGGCTTGAGTCAATGACAAAGGCTCTCTTAGCGCCAATAATGCTAAAAGTAGAAAAGGTTGAGAATCTAGTCTACAATTTGATCACCAATTGTAATAAATGTGCTACGACACTTGTGCCAATACCAACAGGGGTAGGGGCGGCAACTCCATTTCGGAATAAGAATCAAATTCAACCTGATCCACCTGGCCCATGCTTAAATGTTCTAGGGACTGAGGAAATATCTAGTGGATCAAGTCAGTCAAATACTATCGAGGTAATAGGACCTGTAGTTCAGAAACCCAAGGTAGCCCAGGCGAGTAGACCCCTAGACTCTGAGAGGGCCATTCTTCCTACATGTATTCAACCTAAGCATGGCACACTTAAAGTTGCGAACCAAAGCATTCTTGATTTGCCCCCGGCATCTGCCCCGTTAGTAGCAGTTTTACTGGAAGTCCCTCCTCTCTCTCAAGAAACTAGGGAAACTACCCAGGACCTAATACACAAGGTGACTCATTGGTGTACTAAAAATGTTATAAATGGCCAGAGCATATCATTTGACATTTTTATGGCCAGAAGAGTGGGGTGGATAGGTCATCAAACAAAAAAGATTGGCGTAGGAGACTGCATAGTTGTCAACTTCCAGGCCTCAGAGAAAACCAAGATGTTAATAGGCTGTGCATACCACAGTAGTTCAAACTCCTTAATTAAAGTAGTCTCGCTACAACATTTTTACCCCCCAAGCCAGCGCAGATGCCCTATGCAATGGCAATGGCAGATATCTCGAAAATCAGGTAGGTCTGTTTATAAAACTAATATAGATAATAACTTACCAATGAGTAACAGGTTCCAACCCCTAGCTAGTCTCCAAAACTTGGATGAAAATGACTGACTAGAGTTAGAAGATAAAATACACCAGGGTACACCTCCAGTTAATATGACCCAAAACACACATATATTACCGGTCTTGGATCATGCTGAAACAACCATTACAACCCCAGGAACTCTCCCCATCCCAATTCCTACTATGGCCACGCATGAAAAGGTCCTCTCATGGAACATTGTGGGAATAAGGTCTAAAAGAGGAAACTCACTCTGGGAAAACTTTCTTTCGATGCATCATATTATTTCCCTCCAGGAAACCTGGGAAGTAAATTATTGTTTTTATTTGGATGGTTTCACTTCGTTTTATAAATGTGCTATTCCATCGAATATGGGTAGAGCTAGAGGGGGTTTACTGCTAATGTTTTCACTGAAGCTATCTTGTAGGACACGTCTGGTAGATTGTAAATCCCAAAATGCTTTGTCAGTAGAACTGTCTTTTAAGAATCGTGCCACCGTGTTAGTGATAAACTTTTATAATTCCTTCTCTAGAGGGCATGAGTTGGAACATCTGCAAGATCTAAAGGAGTTTTTGGAATGTTATGAGGAGACTAAACAATTTTATTATGATGTAATAATCCTAGGGGATTTTAATATCCATCAATGTCATTTAAATTGTTTTACAAACCAGGACCAGGGGGAGTCTTTCTTCTCATTAAATCATTTTGAGCACACACCGTCAGGCATTTTGCTTGAAGGCATTCTCTCAAATCAAAATTTATGTTGCCTTCAACAAACAGACAATTTGGTGTCAGTACCCACTTATGTAGGAAATGGAAGCTCTAGTACCATTGATTATATTTTACTGTCTGCTCCACTAGTTTTATTTACTGAGGAGTTAATGGTTACTTGGTCAGGTTTTAGTGACCATAATCCACTCACTGTTGCCATATTACTCTCTGCTATTGAAACTGGAGAACCTGCCTTTTGTTTGATAAATAAAAATATTAGCACCAAAGATCAGGCTTGCAGGCTAAAGTGGGAAATGATAGTCCCAGACAACTTTTTTAAAAATCTGTACACAGCCTGCGCCCCTGAAATTGAGTCCTGCCTAGACTCTGATACACAGGACAGCTCTATCCTAACAGCCTTCGGGAAATTAACAAAACAAATACAAGCTGATCTCACAGTTATCGGCGGGATTAGACGCCAGAAGGCTGCAAGATGGTTTAATGGAGCATGTTCAGCGACCCATACGGAGCTTATACAGGCCCTAAAATCTACCCCTAGAGATAAAGCAGAAATTAGGGATAAAAGAAAGGCCTATAAGATAGCAGTCCAGAATAGGAAGAAGGAGCTAAGGGAACAGGCATGGGACGCACTACAACAGGCTAGTGTACTGAAAGATAGTTCCAATTTTTGGTTGGTAGTCAATAGTCCCTTCCTCTCTGAAACTCCCAACTCTAACACTGATTGTTTAATCCCAGCAGATAAATGGATATCGCATTTTGGAAACCTTTTCAGTGATGTAAACTTGGGTGAAACAAAGGAGTATAGAGAGGGTGGACAAACCAGTACACCACTCCACTTTAGTGTAGAGGAGGTCTATGAAGCAATTGTAACTACATCTGGCGGAAAGGCCCCAGGCCCCGATGGGGTCCCGGCCGATTTATACAAAGCAGATCCAAACGTATGGGCTAGCATTTTGACAAATGTTTTTAATGCCACGTGCTTATATGGATATCCAATATCCTGGGGGAAGGCAGTCATCGTTCCCATTTTTAAAAAGGGTGCAAGGGATGAGCCCACATGTTACAGGCCGATCTCACTCTTAGATTCGGCAGCCAAAATAATGGGTAAAGTCGTACTTAACCGCCTAACGACATGGCTGGATGATCGGAATGTTATTTCCAACCTGCAATATGGTTTTCGGCCAGGTAAAGGGACCTTGGACCAATGTTTAAATTTACATTTAGCGGTAGTGAAGTACACCATTGCCAAAAAGGGTATAATACATTTGGCGTTTATGGATTTGACACAAGCTTTCGACTGTGTTAATAGATCAAAGTTGTGGTCAATCCTAAGTGGTATGGGTCTCGAATCCGAGCTCGTGGATTTTTTACACGCTATTCATGAGAATAACACAGCGGCTGTTAGATACAATAGTGATGGGGACTTGACAACCCCCTGGGATGTTAAAAGAGGGGTACACCAAGGTTGTATCCTGGCCCCCCTCTTATTTACATTATACATAAATAACTTGGGAGATTTTTTAACAGCCAGCTGTAAAGATATCCCTAGGTTTGGGGACAAGATGATCCCCGCACTTTTATATGCGGATGAGTCATACTAGCTAGAACGGCAGTGGGCCTTCAATCACTTTTAGCTGCTTTTATAGTTTTTATGGATTCCTTAGATCGCTCAACAAATTTTAAGAAATCGCACACCATGTCCATTGGCCCTGGAAAGTCCCAAAAAAAGACCACATTTTATTGTAAAGGTGTAGAATTAACAAAGGTTCCAACTTTCCCTTACTTGGGGGTACTATTTGACGAGCGTGCGTCATGGTGCCCACAAATTATGCAAAAAAAGAATACTCTAGCTAGAGCAACAGGGGCAACACTAAATTTTGCTAAGAGATTAGGGTCAAAACCCATTTTGGCCCTAATGAAGATATATAAGGAAAAATGTATCCCCATGGTAACCTACGGCAGTGACATCTGGGGATATAAGGAAGGAAAGGACATTCAGTATGACGAAGATAAGTTCTTACGTAAGATTTTGGCAGTCCCGCATTCCACCCCTGCATATATAATACATGAGGAACTTGGGGTGGGATACATATCAGACCATATTGCAGTAGCTCCCTTAATGCGCTGGGTGAGAGTCTGGGCAAGCCCTATCATAAATTTAAATCAAATAATAATTACTGACTGTCTAGCGCTAGATAGAGCCGAACATATCCCCTGGCTAAAGTACCTAAGGGAACTGACAAATTGGTTAGGTTGCCCTGATTTATTCTTAAGCCCCAAACCCCTGGACAAATTCAAAATTAGAAATATTAAACATCAGTTCATGACTAAGCGCCAGGGACTAAGGGAAGAAAGGGAGTTGCTAAAATCAACGGTGAGAGGCTATGCTACATTATCTATGCAAACCAAGTCCAACCCTACCTATTATTTGTCGGCAATCCCTATCATCGTTTTATATTAACGAGATTTCGGCTGCTAATGGTCCACTGGCTCCTGTCGGTTCCTCAAGGCTTTTCAAAACCTGGCACCTTAAAACCTTGTCCTTGTGACAATTTCTCTGAACAGGATACCCTTCATTTTATTTTATTTTGCGATTATTATGTTTCTTTACGTAAGAAATTCATATTACCACTACTCAGATTGTCATTTTGTCCAAGTTAGGCCCGCCCTACTGTACCTTCAAATGTTATATTCCCCCATGGTCTGTTTTGGGGTTGCAAGTTTTCTAACAGGGGCCATTAGGTGCAGAAAATAAATTGGTCTTTTAACTGTTATTATGTTTTTAGATGTTTTTAATAGGCCCACTGTGTCACAAACGGGGATTATCTTACTTGATCGAGTTTGCCCTACTGCACCTTGCACTTTATGCAACGCCTCTGTACTGTATGTTTTGTGGGTCTTGGTCTTCTGGTCGACATCAGGAAGGTCACAATTGGGGACTATTGTATTTGACAGAGTCTGTTTTATTTTGCACCCTGCACTTTATATAATGTTTTTGCACTGTATGTATTCCAGGCTTTGATTTTCTGGATGATAGCAGGAACAATATAATTGGGGACTATTGTACTCGATTGCGTTTGCTCATTTGCACTTTGTATTTTATACAACGTCTTTGTTTTGTATGTATTTTTAGGCCTTGGTTTCCTGGTTGATATTAGAAATGCTTTTTAAAAAAATGTGCTAATGAAATGTACTGCTGTATGATATGTTCACTTTTATGACATTAAGTTGTCGAATAAAGTATTCTTGACTGACTGAAAGGGTTTAAACCATGTAAGGACTACCACAAACAGATGTCAGTGACGACCTCCACAAGGTCTGATCCTGATATCTGGGCTCCAAGCATGACCTGATGTTGTACCAAAAATTTATGAAGATGAACCCGAAAGCCATCCATGACCATGAAGCCAAACTTTACATCGCAGAGCACCATCAGAAGACAAAAACTGCCCCATCTTAGTCAAAGTTTAGAGCTCTGATGCGCTCCCAAAGCTGATCTCACAAACAATCCCCTATTTCTTGACTTTCAGACACCACTGGGCTGGATACTTCTCCTGACACTGGCTTCTACTCACCTTTACTGACTATGGCTACTGATGAATCTGCCTCCTTTGCCACTGTCATTAGGAGAGCACCAGGGGTGCAAGACCTCACTTTACCTACTACTGAGGTCAAAACAAATGTCCTTACAGAGGTGATTCATCCAGAATAGGTCACACAGGAGCCTTTCCTCCATTGTAATGATGTCCTCACATACATGCTCTTGAGCTCCTGGGTTAAACCAGGACTTTGCCCTACAGTATACAGGCAGTTTGCAAGGTGGCATAGGCCTGCTCTGAGGGACCCTGCCTTCTTCTTCTAGCATCCCTCCCCAGAGAGCCTAGTGGTACAAGCTTCCACTAGCCGATGGAATCCCAATGCGATTCTGACCACCCAGCACAACAGGAGGCATTCCTGAGAGAATGTTCTTTGTTGCCATTCTTGCCTTTAGGTCAATGAACACCAGCTTCCTCCTGGGAAGATACTTGCGTACATTGTAGGGCATGGTGGCAGAGATCTTCCAGCCATTCCAAATGACATTTGGCCCAATCTACAGTGCCTTATCCAAGATGGTGATTGCCTGGCAGGAAGCTGCATCACCTTTTCCCTTCCTGGGTGGAGGAGCATCAGATTCAACCGGTGGGTGCTATTGATTGTGCAGAGTGGTTACTCCCATCCCTTTCTGATGTCCCCGACATGCCTCCAATATCACAGTGCTTCCCGAAGGACCATTTGTCCACACTCCGAGAACAAGTTCAAGCCCTCATGGCTTATGGAGCCATAGAGAGGGTGTTGGTATCAGAGATCGGAACAGCTAAATATATTGCACGCAAAAGCTGACATGGAACCCTGACCTTGTAGATTTGGAGAACTGCACCTGGTGAGAAATTGTTGTGATTCAGGGCCTCCAGCAAGATGCAGAGAGATCAGACTTGAAGTCTTTGGTGAAGGACCTCTTTGCTACACTTCTGCAGGACAATCTACTGTGCATAAAGTTAGATAGGGTTCATAGGGTGGGTCAGCGGCATCCTGGGAAGGTCCAGAAATCAAGAGACAGTCTGACAAAATGTCATGATTTTCAAACAAAGGAGTGGGCATTGAAAGCAGCCCGTGACAGAGCCTATGTCAGCTACAAAGGTTACAAGTGCGTCCTCTTCCAGAATGTTGCCCCGTTGACTCTGGCTCTTAGACAACAATTTAGGCATTTCACTCACAGACTTCGACAAGAAAGAATACAATATCGCTGGCTGCTCCAATTTATCATTGCTTTTGTATGCCAAAACAAGTCTCATCAGACAGCACACTAGGTGGAAGCAGAGCAGGTATTGGGGATGCAACTGGATGACCAGTCTATTATAGGCGGGCAGGGGGGGTGAGATTAGCTCCCCCTCCCATGAGAGAATCAATCAATCGATCAGGGATTTGTGAAGCGCACTACTCACCCGTGAGGGTCTCAAGGTGCTGTGGGGCGAGGGGGGAGGTTGTGCAGCTACGATTCATCCGAAGAGCCAGGCCTTGAGGTTCTTCCTGAAGGCGTGCAGAGTGGGGGAACGTCTGATGTCGAGCGGGAGTTTGTTCCAGGTCTTTGCTGCGATGTAAGAGTAGGCTCTTCCATCCGTTCTGGCTCTGCATGTGCGTGGGGTTTCTGCGAGGGCAAGGTCGGCGGGACGGAGGTTTCTCTTGGGTACGTGGAAGGGGACTCTTTCGTTGAGGTATTGGGGTCCGGTATTGTGGAGGGATTTGTATGCGTGGGTGAGTAGCTTGAAGGTTACTCTGTTCTCGACGGGGAGCCAGTGGAGGTGTTGTAGGTGCTGGGTGAAGTGTTCATGTCGTGGGATGCCGAGGATGAGCGATACCAAAGGGGATGATGGACGGAGCGTTAGAGCAAATCAAACACTCACCCCCAGTCAAATGATCTGGGTTTAATCCATCATTCTTTAGCTCACTCCACCACCCCAGTTCAGACATGGCCATATGCAAATCAGTCTGACCCTGTGCCTCATGGGAACAGTCCAGCCCGAACTGCCAAGCCATGTCTTCCCTGGACCGGAAACAAGCATCCTGGGACCGGTTTCGGGTTCAAAACCCTCATCAGCCAGGCTATCTTGAATCCAGTGGCAAAGTGAGCAAGGGACCCACGTCTGGGCATACCCTGCCAACTTAGGGCGAACAAAGCGATACCAAAGGGGATGATGGACGGAGCGTTAGAGCAAATCAAACACTCACCCCCAGTCAAATGATCTGGGTTTAATCCATCATCATTCTTTAGCTCACTCCACCACCCCAGTTCAGACATGGCCATATGCAAATCAGTCTGACCCTGTGCCTCATGGGAACAGTCCAGCCCGAACTGCCAAGCCATGTCTTCCCTGGACCGGAAACAAGCATCCTGGGACCGGTTTCGGGTTCAAAACTCATCAGCCAGGCTATCTTGAATCCAGTGGCAAAGTGAGCAAGGGACCCACGTCTGGGCATACCCTGCCAACTTAGGGCGAACAAAGCGATACCAAAGGGGATGATGGACGGAGCGTTAGAGCAAATCAAACACTCACCCCCAGTCAAATGATCTGGGTTTAATCCATCATCATTCTTTAGCTCACTCCACCACCCCAGTTCAGACATGGCCATATGCAAATCAGTCTGACCCTGTGCCTCATGGGAACAGTCCAGCCCGAACTGCCAAGCCATGTCTTCCCTGGACCGGAAACAAGCATCCTGGGACCGGTTTCGGGTTCAAAACCCTCATCAGCCAGGCTATCTTGAATCCAGTGGCAAAGTGAGCAAGGGACCCACGTCTGGGCATACCCTGCCAACTTAGGGCGAACAAAGCGATACCAAAGGGGATGATGGACGGAGAGTTAGAGCAAATCAAACACTCACCCCCAGTCAAATGATCTGGGTTTAATCCATCATCATTCTTTAGCTCACTCCACCACCCCAGTTCAGACATGGCCATATGCAAATCAGTCTGAACCTGTGCCTCATGGGAACAGTCCAGCCCGAACTGCCAAGCCATGTCTTCCCTGGACCGGAAACAAGCATCCTGGGACCGGTTTCGGGTTCAAAACCCTCATCAGCCAGGCTATCTTGAATCCAGTGGCAAAGTGAGCAAGGGACCCACGTCTGGGCATACCCTGCCAACTTAGGGCGAACAAAGCGATACCAAAGGGGATGATGGACGGAGCGTTAGAGCAAATCAAACACTCACCCCCAGTCAAATGATCTGGGTTTAATCCATCATCATTCTTTAGCTCACTCTACCACCCCAGTTCAGACATGGCCATATGCAAATCAGTCTGACCCTGTGCCTCATGGGAACAGTCCAGCCCGAACTGCCAAGCCATGTCTTCCCTGGACCGGAAACAAGCATCCTGGGACCGGTTTCGGGTTCAAAACCCTCATCAGCCAGGCTATCTTGAATCCAGTGGCAAAGTGAGCAAGGGACCCACGTCTGGGCATACCCTGCCAACTTAGGGCGAACAAAGCGATACCAAAGGGGATGATGGACGGAGCGTTAGAGCAAATCAAACACTCACCCCCAGTCAAATGATCTGGGTTTAATCCAACATCATTCTTTAGCTCACTCCACCACCCCAGTTCAGACATGGCCATATGCAAATCAGTCTGACCCTGTGCCTCATGGGAACAGTCCAGCCCGAACTGCCAAGCCATGTCTTCCCTGGACCGGAAACAAGCATCCTGGGACCGGTTTCGGGTTCAAAACCCTCATCAGCCAGGCTATCTTGAATCCAGTGGCAAAGTGAGCAAGGGACCCACGTCTGGGCATACCCTGCCAACTTAGGGCGAACAAAGCGATACCAAAGGGGATGATGGACGGAGCGTTAGAGCAAATCAAACACTCACCCCCAGTCAAATGATCTGGGTTTAATCCATCATCATTCTTTAGCTCACTCCACCACCCCAGTTCAGACATGGCCATATGCAAATCAGTCTGACCCTGTGCCTCATGGGAACAGTCCAGCCCGAACTGCCAAGCCATGTCTTCCCTGGACCGGAAACAAGCATCCTGGGACCGGTTTCGGGTTCAAAACCCTCATCAGCCAGGCTATCTTGAATCCAGTGGCAAAGTGAGCAAGGGACCCACGTCTGGGCATACCCTGCAAACTTAGGGCGAACAAAGCGATACCAAAGGGGATGATGGACGGAGCGTTAGAGCAAATCAAACACTCACCCCCAGTCAAATGATCTGGGTTTAATCCATCATCATTCTTTAGCTCACTCCACCACCCCAGTTCAGACATGGCCATATGCAAATCAGTCTGACCCTGTGCCTCATGGGAACAGTCCAGCCCGAACTGCCAAGCCGAGGATGAGCCTGGCGGCGGTGTTCTGGATGGTCTGGAGTTTCCGAAGCAGGGATTTGTTGATTCCGGCATAGAGGGTGTTTCCGTAGTCCAGTCTGCTGGTAATGAGTGCGTGGGTTGATTCATGGGGGATCCACTTGAAGGTCTTGCGAAGGATGCGGAGAGTGTTGTAGCACGAGGAGGAGACGGCGTTGATCTGTCGTGACATTGTGAGGGAGGAGTTGAGTATGATGCCGAGGTTGCGGGCATGGTCCGAAGGGGGGCTGCAGAGGGCGGGGGGGCCACCAGGTGTTGTCCCATGCTGAGGGGGTGGGTCCGAACACGAGGACTTCTGTCTTCTCTGAGTTGAGATTCAGACAGCTGCTGCATATCCAGGATACGACTTCCTTCATTCCTTTCTGGAAGCTGAGTTTGGCGATGTTGGGATGTCTCGTGAGGGAGAGGGTAAGCTGGGTGTCGTCGGCGTAGGATACTATGCTGAGCCCATGTTTTCTGACGATGGTGGCGAGGGGGGCCATGTAGATGTTGAAGAGCGTGATGTTGAGCAACGATCCTTGGGGTACACCGCAGCTGATCTCTGTGGGTTCGGAGAGGAAAGGCGGGATTCTGATTCTTTGCTTTCTGCCGGTGAGGAACGAGCGGATCCAGTCGAGGGCAGTTCCTTGTATACCGGCGTCATGGAGTCTGGCGGTGAGAGTGCGGTGGGAGACTGTGTCGAAGGCTGCAGAGAGGTCAAGTAAGATGAGGGCTGCCGTGTGGAGAATGGAGAACCCCTAGCTCTCAGTGCTAAAGGGCAAGGAAGGGTGAAACCCCAAGACAAGTCCTGAATAAGGACTCCAGTGACACCAAAGACCAGGCACACTGTGACTCAAACCCCCTATGGGAATGGATGGGATACAAGAGTGCTGTAGTTGGAGAGAGGTTTTGCTCTTGACTTGTGTTCAACCATTTTGAATTTGGGGCTTCCAGGATCTTAACAATAACTTTGATACCTCTATGCCATGTTAGTTAGTCTCCATATACTGGAGAACATTAGAATGTCAAGAAAACTATGGAGAGCCTTGTGAAGTAGACTAAACATCTGTGTGCCCCGATGGTGTAACTGTCAACCATTTAGTGGTCCAGGAAGGTATCTGATTAGGAGGTGCCAAACCAGGCACTGTAATGTTGCTCATAGTGTTAAAGATTCTGAAATTGTCATCCTGCTTTATACTGTTTGGGAATTGTTTAATAGAGAGACACCAAACATTTGCTACATACCTCTCGATACACCTACGGTACCACCATCGCGAAAGATTCATGGACAGCCTTCAAAGGGGAGGTAAGATTACCTCGGAGGGTCACAGACTAGGGACCCACTTTATAAAACCTGAAATGCTAAAAGTAATGTCACTGATTGTTTGGGAACTAAACTCCCCTAACAAGAAGTAAGCCTGGGAGTAAAAGATGGATTTTGTAGTGGTCATCAAAACTCACCTAAAGAGACCTGGTTCTGACACAGAGACTACCCTGGCCTTTTAGTCCTTGTTTCTTCAAAGGTCGTTACCGTTTGTGGTAGCAGACATAAAAAGAGATAATGAGGGGAGAGGGATAAGGATTAAAAGACACTCTGTCAGCTCTCGACATAAGACTCCACATAGGAGCATGCCACAAGAAGGAAATGGATAACGGGGCAGTGGAGACTGCAATCATGGAGTACAACAACTTTCAGTGTCGGGTCTCATACATGCTGCACCAGCCACCTGAGGACCGGAACTTGACCTCCAAGTCAGAGGCAGAGCACTATAACTAGTAAGTGGACCCTGAAGACGGTGTCTGGCGACATTGATAGTTTTGACTCACGCTTTAGTTCGCGCTCATATCTCCATTTCCTCACCTTTGTTGTTTTTCCCCTTCATTGGTTCCCTCATTTTCTCTACTAGCTACTCCCTATTCTTATCCTTGTTTTTGCCTTGAACTGATCACTAGTTTTCAATTTAGCTATAGTTAATCACATACTCTGACTTCCCCTGTGATTATGTTTAATAATCTGGGACCTGCTTTTGCACCCTGCTACGGAACTCCCCGTTTTGGCTTTGCCAACTAGGACTCTACCTCTCAGTTGAGAGATGTGTATTTCTTTTTTAGTTCTTGGGCAAGTTTCCTGGTTTGCCAGGGGATCTAGTTACAGTGATGCAGCCTCATACACTGGGTAAGCAGCTAATGCTTTTGACAATATATTTAGCTATTTCAAATGTATGTGCAGTTACTCTTGTTTTGTCTTTTTGACAATGAGTCATAGTATGCCTTTGCAATGCTGTGCCATCCTGTACCCCAGAAAGTCCAGTTCAGGTTTTCTACAACCATCCCGCCGGACTGAGGGTTTCACTGTCTCTCTCTCATCCCAAATCCCCTCTTCCCCTAAATTACAAAAGGTGCACATGAAGCACAGTGGATTCAACATACCATGTTTTATAGTGATTGTATTATGACACATCTTTTTTACTTGTGTCCTGTCAACTGGAGCCTACTGGCACATTTACCTAAAGGTCCACTGCTAAAGGTGAAACCTGGAATCCTAGCACGTGATCCAGTACACCATGGTGTTTGCATGTATGCTAGTTATGTTATGTTAATGTGATTTGTAAAGTGCACATATACCCTAGGGTGTCTTGGCTCTGTCTACTCCTGAGTAGCGAAAGCCTAGTTATTGAAGAGTCACTGTTGTATTTAGTATGTTGTATTTGCATTTTCAATGTTTGTTATCTCCTCCTTTCCCCTGTTTCCTTGTTTTACTGTATTGTGTATTTTACAATGTGTGTTCCAATTCCACCTGGAACCTTGTGGCTGCTGCCAGTCCAATGAGTCAGTTGCACTGTTGCTAATTACTAGCCAGTCGTGTGCTATTGCTGTGCTGCATCTTTGGAATAAATACTTGGAAAAACCAGCTGGATTGCTTTTCATTTTAACAAGTGGCGACGAGCTGAGGAAAGGAACACCCCTGGCAATTTTTTTTTTCGCAGCAGCCCCTGTTGGACTTTCTTCACACAATCTCCTGCGTTTAACTACAAGGAAAGAATCGTACACCTGCCTGAAGTCATCCCGTCAAAACCCCCTCCTCGGGTGAGTTTTCTGCAAAACGTTACCGAATTTTAAACTTTTAAGGCCTCTTAGCTTCACTGGCGTCAGCGACGAGTGAACGTTAAGACTCTTCAAAAGAAAATACCTGCTGCTGAGCGAGGCACCGGACATGCGGGAGCAGGTCTGACGCAGGATTCCAGTTCTGCTCCACCGCACTGTTCCATTTGCCTTGTTTCAGAGCCCATGCACGTCACGCACGTTACGCGGTGACGCTACACGCTACGTGGAGGCCATTTTGGATTCCATTGTGTACTGGTTACCATAGCAACGGGATTCACGGAGCGCAACGATCAGTGAAAACCTTTCGATAAAGCATTAACGCGCTGAGGAATAAATCGAAATTTAAGCAGATATGAGTTACATCTCCTATCACGTACATCTGGCATTTTACACTCCAGTAAGTGGTTAACTTTGGGGTGCAAGTATATTTAAACAAGTTGTGTTTTTGTAGTGCATATTTTCTTGAAGACTACAACTTACAAAGGCAAGGAAAGCAAGTACTTTCATTCTCTTTTACAGTCGTTTTATACATAAACATGCAATTTAATCCGCCTGATACATTTCTTCAAACCAAAGGAGATCCCCCAATTCCCTGGACACGTTGGAAGGAAGAATTTTTAAATTACATGAAAGCAATTAATGGGGAGCGCATGGGGGCAGAAAGGAGAAAAAGCATATTTTTACATTGTTTGGGCTCGGAAGGCCAAGTTGTTTTTAGGGCCTTGCCTCAAATTCTTTCTGCGCAGGGTGATGTTGATGCTAATGTATATAAAGAAGCCTTACAAAGAATGGAACCAAGGTTTAAACCTGGCACCAACATTGCTCTCAATAGATACAAGTTTTATACTAGGGCTCAAAACGAAAACGAATCTTTTGATGAATTTTTAACTGCGCTAAGATCCTTGAGCTTACCGTGCAATTTTGGGAATATGTGCGAGGAGATGATCAGGGATCAGATAATTGTTCACGTGAAAAATAAAAAAACGCAGGAACAACTATGGGTTTTGGGGGATCCAAAACTTTCTGAAGCTATATCTACAGCCAAGGCTTTAGAACAGTCTGAGAAATGGATGCATACCGTGAGAAATGTAAATAATAAGACTGAACAAAGTGAAGAGGTGTGTGCCATTAAACGACAGGACGTCCAGCGGAATGAATCTTCAGCTTCAGGATTGAACACATATCGTTCAAATAATTATGGGGGGTTTAAAAGATTTGATAGAAATGAAAGATCTGGTGCATGCTATAGGTGTCGTAGCAAAACACATATGGCATCCTATGGAGGGTGTCCTGCGATAAACAAAGAGTGTAGGAAAGGTGGGAGAATAGGTCATTTTTCCTCCGTATGTAAGGATCAAAGAAGAAATATAGTTCCTACACGCGGTAAGGTTCTTGCATGTCAGAGACATGTGACAGAGTACATAAGTGTGAATGCTGTGTGGGTATTGAAGAGAATAAAGGTTTTGTTGTTTCACTCTCACAAAGGATTTCAAACGTCAATGATCCTGAGCCCAAGCTTTTTAAGAAACCCCCTTTGTGTACTGTTGAAGTTTCAGGTGTAGATCTAGAACTCATGGCAGATTCTGGTTCGCCATGGGCGATTATTTCTAAAAAATATTTTATGGAAAAACTAAGTGATGTGTTGAATTTTAAGAAGATATATCCATCTGACATTATAGCAGAGAGTTACGATGGTTCCAAGATAGACATGGAAGGTTATTTTGATACTAACTTGCGATTCAAAACCAGGGTGACATCTATTAAACTTTATGTTGCTGTTAAGGGTGTAAATGTTCTAGGATGGAGGGACCAATGGAAATTGGGCATTATCCTCAATCCCCGTTCAAAAGAACCTGTGATGTTGGATGAAAATACTGATGTTGAAAATATTGCTGTCATTTCTTGTGAAGACAAAGAAACCTTTATGAAAGAAAAATTTAAGGATGTGTTTTCTGACGAATTAGGTAAACTAAAAGACTATTCGCACAAAATTAAACTAAAAAATGACATCATACCTGTCAAACAAAAACTGAGGGGTGTACCGATAAATGTCAGAGAAGAGTTGAAAAATATGCTCGATGAGTTGGTCAATGAAGGCATCATTGAACCTATTGATTCAGCTGAATGGGTTTCTCCCATTGTTCTAGTTTGCAAACCTGACAAAAAATTGAGAGTCTGTGTGGATCTTAGAGCGTTGAATGCTGGGATTGTGGTGGATTGTCACCCTCTCCCAAACATCAATGAAGTGGTGTCAATGCTAGAAGATGCGAAAGTGTTTTCAACCTTAGACTTGAGATCAGCATATCACCAAATCACTTTGACTGAGAATCCAAGATGTTAACGGCATTTATCACCCCGCAGGGGTTATATCAATATACAAGAATGCCGTTTGGGTTAGCATCTGCAGCCTCAGTCTTTCAAAGAGTCATGTTCAACATTTTTAGGGATGCAGACAAGTTTGTGAGATGCTTTCAAGATGACATTTTGATTTTTTCTAAAAATGAGGAGGAACATTTGAAGCATTTAGTGGAGATATGCGAAAGATTAAGGAAAAGTGGTTTGACTCTTAAAGCCAGTAAATGTAAAATGTTCGAAAGCACTGTAGAATACTTGGGACACACATTGACAGGTAATGGTGTAGTTCCTAAAAAATCCAATGTAGATGGAATCGTCAATGTACCTTACCCCACCAACAAGGAGCAATTGTTGTCTTTTGCAGGTATGTGCGAATACTATAGTAAGTTTGTTAGAAATTTCGCATCTAAAATGGAGCCTTTGAGGAAACTATTGAGACATAAAACTGCCTTTGAATGGAAAGAAGAACAACAACATGCTTTTGAATCTATCAAAAAAGACATTCTTGAAGCTCCCACTCTTAAACCTTTCTGTATGAACAAGGAATGTGTCATTACGGTGGATGCAAGTTTGTATGGGATTGGAGGGGTTTTGCCACAAAGGTGTGGAAAAAAGGAGTGGAATGTGTGTTTTGCTTCCCGCACCTTGAATGAGACAGAACGCAGATATGCTGTGATTGAAAAAGAACTATTGGCCTGTGTTTGGGCAATAGAGCATTATCGAAATTATGTCTGGGGAAGTAAATTCACTTTGAGAACGGACCACAAACCCCTTGTTAACATTTTATCCCCAGGTGGTGGATGGAATTCCACGGCGCGCATAGCGAGACTTACATCCAGACTACAAGAGTATTGTTTTAAGACAGAGTTTGTGCCTGGGAAGAAAAATGTTATAGCTGATTTCATGTCTCGCCTTCCTTGTCTAGAAAGTGTTTGTGACAATCTTGATGATGCTGAGCTGGTTATCACCATACAGGATGTTGTTTCTGGTGAGCTCGAGGGCATTTCTGAGGATATGTGGAGACTGAGTGAAAAAGAGGACCTCTTATGGCAGACCATTAAGGAGTACATTCTGAAGGGTTGGCCTGAAAAAAAGAATTTGTGTGCTGAGGTCATGCCCATGTTTAAGGTTGCCGATGAGCTAGAATTAGAGGGTGAACTTATGTACAAAAGTGGGAAATGTGTGCCTCCTTTTGGTGTGCAAAAGGTGATTTTGGAACTGGCACACAAAACTCATCCTGGCATGTCCTCCATGAAACGCCTTGTCAGGAATTATTTTTGGTGGCCAGGTATGGATCGCATGGTCGATCGCACGGTCAGGGGGTGTGTTGTATGCATGTCTAGTGAAAGAATGTTAAAACTTAATGTGCCACCTTTAAAAAATTCTGAGTGGCCTGATGAACCCTGGAAAAAGTTGGCTTTTGACATTTCGGGTCCTTTCATGTGTTTAGCACATGATTCACATTTTGCGTTGGTACTGGTGGATTACCATTCAAAGTGGCCAGAAGTGAAATTTGTGTCACATTCTACTACTAACATTGTTATGGAATTTTTTAAGGAAGTTTTCGCCAGAGAAGGTTGCCCGTCAGTCCTGGTCACTGATAAAGGAGTGCAGCTTACCTCCTTAGAAATGGAAAAAATTCCTAAAATGCCACAATATTAAACATGTTACAACATCTGTATATGAACCACATGAGAATGGCTTAGTTGAACGCTTTAACAGAGTGTTAAACGGTTATGTTGCTGATGTCATCAAATTGGGAGGAGATTGGAGAAATTTAATAAGAGAAAGGTTGTGGTATATCGCATCACGCCCCATACCACCACTGAAGTCAGTCCCTTCCGCCTGTTGAAAGGTAGGGATCCCTCTTCCAAGATTTGTCCCTGGTGGTTCAAGGAGAAGTGTAAAAAAAATGCCTTTTCTGAAAATTTGGTGAACTGTGCTGCTCAAAGAGTGGAAGCCAAGCAGCTTAAAACGAAAACGTGGTACGACTGTAAGTGGAGAACTAAATCCCATTGTCTTAGAGTTGGTGATTGGGTTAGAATTAGAAAACCTGGTTTCACCAGCAAATGCTCAGATAGATTTAGCAAGGCTATGAAGATTGTTAAGGTCTTTGATAATAGTGTCATCACTCAAGATGGTAAGTTGTGGAACGTTAAGCGTGTTGCCAAATGTCCTGTTGGATCAAACGTTGTTGATGATGACACGTCTGATTATTCATTGATCAAAATTGCTGATTCTGGTTTTAGACCCTATCAAGAATGCAAGCCAATGCAACTGCCGCATTACTTTAGTTACCAAATTAAATTTTGGAGTCCCAGAGAGAATCCTCGCAGTCACATTCTGCACCATTTGAAGCCTATTGAGGTTTTTGCTCAGAGTATTAATGAATAAACTGTTGCAGTAATCCAATTTAGACAGGACTAACGCTGTGATTATTGTCTTTCTCGCCTCCACCGGAATAAATGGAAAGAGATTTTTTTATCATTATAAGCAGATAAAGACAGGAAGAGACCAAAGAGTTGACTTGGGGTTTGTAGTTCAATTTGTCATTTATTATAACACTCAGATTTTTTGCCTTAGCTGATGGAATGGGAGGAGATCCCAGTTCTTCCAGCCACCAGCTAGAGGACCAGACAGGGAGTAAATTCCAAACCACAATCACCTCAGTTTTATTCGAGTTTAGTTTGAGGCAGTGTCTAGACATCCATGAACTAATTGCCAGCATACCATCATGAAATGTGGCAGATACATCTAATCCATTTTTGAAAACGGATAGAATTAGTTGGGTATGCATTGGCTTTTTCAAGATGGAGGTGAGGTTGCCTTTTCAGACAGTGGAAGTGTATTCTTGACATTCTTTAGACTGGGGGGAGGAAACCCCGACACTGAAGTAGGTAGAGATGAGACAGGCTTTGCCTGAGAAATTCAATTGGATCGTTTCTGACACAGAGGGCTGCTAACTAGCCTTCCTGAGACTGCCATAAGGTGGGTGACAGGGGTGAGGGATGGGACTGACATTTCTGTGTAACGGTGTGAAGAGTCCTTTAGAAGGGGAGCAGCCCTTTTTCTTTCTTCCTGATCACTATTAAGTGAGGTTGTTAATAGTCAGGTGCAGACGGTTCACACCTCTTTGTGCTTCTGATGTGATTGCTCCAGCATGGAGATGACTTTGCTGTCAACAGCATCACTCAAAACATTGGCTGACACTGGAGGACAGTCTGAGAAGGGCACATAAAGTAGTACCCGACCCAAAGCGGTACCGTTTTGCAAAGATAGAAAGAGAATTCACATGCCCTCTGTTAACTGTATAAAAGTGGAAGCTGCTGATCCACTTATTGTTCCAATTCCAAGTTCCCTCTGACCAAAGAGGGGGTGCTCCACACAGAACCCAAAGGACTACTGCACATCCAGGGCTGGTGTCTGCCTGATACCAAGCTTCCCAGAGGTGAAGGGACATCACCTGGAGTCCAATCTGGAAGAAGGAAAGTCTGGCTTGACCTTAGAGTCCTGTCTTAGTGGAGAGAAGAAGCGGGTGCACCCAGCAGGAGATGCTGACTGTTGGAATGTGTCTAGAAGCAATTGCACCTGGTGCAAGGGCCTGTCCACCAGAGACTCAATGACTCTGTGACTGGGGTGATCAATGTTGTGGACCTGTCCGCAAGATCCTCAGCGGAACTGTGGCACTCCTAAAGCATGCCCGAGCATCCTCCTGTGTCATCCCTGTCGTTGATGCCTTGGCATTTGAGGAAGTGTGTCCCATCAGTTGATGCGACTGAAGTCGGCATCGACATTTGGCCTGGGGCAACCGCTGCACGCCTGCAGTCCCGGCATCCTAAGAGTGAAAACTGCAAACCTATTGTGCCTGGCCAGAGTACCTCTCTCCCATGAATGGCTAGCCTGACTGCCCCAAGGGTGTCAAGTGAAGTAGGGTACCTCATCAGCAATTAATTTTGATTACATAGAAATACTATGCCACGTAATAAACAAGCATTTGCAATGCAATAGGTCTCGCATTTGCGAGAGTTTGAGCTATTGGCATTGTAAATGACAATGCTTTTAACTATGTGTTTTGAAAACGTGCAAGCGGTGCTTATAGTCCTTGCTTACAAGAAGCAAGGCTGGCAGTAACTGCGCCTCTTTTACTGCCAGCCTTGCTTCTATAAGTACAAAGTGCGTATTTACACACCGTTTTCAAGTTTTGAAAACACATAAATAAAAGGCATTGTCATTTACAATGCCAATAGCTCAAACTCTCGCAAATGCGAGACCTATTGCATTGCAAATGCTTGTTAGTTGTGATTCCACAGGTTGACCTGGAATTTACCCTGCATGTAAAAATGTGTCCGGTGCACTTTTGGCAGTCCTTGATGCTTACATCCTCTGTGTTTACAGTGTACGGCAAGACGGGGGTCGGGACGAGTCAATCTGGAAACTCACTTGGTATGCTGTAAACAATCGCAAGGCAGACATTTGGGTTTTCCTTGGCAGACTTGGTTAGCTAATGACAAAGCAGTGACGGTGGCACTTAAAGACGGACAGAGTCCGTTCCTTCCAGCCCTAGAACAATGCCGTTTTACTCTGTATTACATCAACAAATCTTTCATATTGCCTGAACTACTTTCATTTTTTCTTGCACCAATGCTTTACGACCTTCAGAAGCCTTGCAGACTCCTAAAAGCACAGCCCACCCACCAGAGGTGAAGGTGTGCAATAAAGAACTGCTTTACGCTGGCTCAGTGGGAATAAATAAATATCAGACGTATTTGGTTCTTTGAAAGTGAGAAGAATCAATGGTGTCATGTGTAACGTCCTTGTTTTTTCCAGTGCTCTTGTGTGTCCAATGCGCCCTGGGCTCTCTGATTTTCTGTGAGAAAAGGAGCTTACCCATAAGACTACCCTGAGTACTTTTCGCAAATGTGGAGAAACATTTTTAAACAAAATAGGTAAACTGCACGCCGAAGGAAAGAAAAACTAGTGGGACACTTTCTTAGCAGCAGGCAGTTTAACCTTCTGCGCTGCCTTAGGATGAGTCAAACTTTCCACTACAGAAACCTCCGGTTTGTTTCTAGGAAGCCGATTAATGACGGGGCTTCTCTTGACATTTTAATTGATGTCTGGAAGTTGCTGGAGGGCAGGAACGAAACTGAAAGCGCGGTGGGAGCGCATGAGACGCCGTGAGCGTGCACATCGGCTGTCCCGGCGCAAGCTGAGGATCGCCAGAGAAGACACGCCGTCTATCCGCGCTGAGGCTCCGAGTCTGAATCTGAGGCCGAAGTGTCCTTGAGCGGCCGCCTGGGCAGAGAGGTACACCGAGCACCCCGTGAGCTCTGGGGACACACTGCAAGGCATCGCACGATGTATGGCGTAACGGTAAGGAATGCGGGGAGGGAGTAGCTGTATGGAGGGGGCGTCAGGGGCTGAAAGGTTCTGCCGCGATGCCTTCGTCCTGGCGGGGGTAAGAAACTAAGTCTGTAGTCCTGGAACAATATGGTGGGGGTCGGCAGATGGCGCAGGGCTGGCTGACACTGGAGGGGGTGCAGGGACAGCTGGGGATTGGAGAGGAGCGACCTGGTGAGATACGCAGGAGGGTATGTGGCAGTAGGAGGAAGCGCTCGCCTGTGTGTAGAGTGTGTTTGCGAGCAAGAGCGAGATGGAAGGGAGAGAGTGTTTGTAAAATATGAGATTTTGCATGATTAACCTGGTAAGATAAGACGTAATTTTTCGTCACCCCTGATCACGTGTTTTTTGAGAGTTGTCCGCCAGCCATACCTTCACTCTAAGCACATAAGTAGGTGCCTGCTTTGGCTTGGGGGTGGGGCACTACTTAGTGCACGATGATCGGGAATCACTTAAGTCAGTGCCTAATTGTGCCATGGGGTACTTCTGAGTACACACTCAATCGGAGCATACGAATGCTTTTTGAAGCATGTCAAAAATTGCAATGACAATGAAATCTAAATCCGTTTTCCATGCGAATAATTATTTAAACACCACTTTTTTTTTTTTTTTAAACCTAAACGCTACCTTTTCCAGCCATAAAACAATAACCCCACGAATCCTGTTGTACATGAAGAGTGTGTCTGCAAGTGGCCGTTTTGAAAACAAGGGAGTTTACCATTGCTGTTTAGGAAGGCGGCATGACATAAGCAGCGCTCGTAAAGGAATTTAAAAAAACGGGTGGAAAGCAACGTTAATAAAAAAAAGAAGCTGTGCGCTTGTAACGGAATAATTTAAAAAAAACGTGAAGCAGCAACGGGGGGAAAGTGTCGGACAGAAAAGCAACGGGTGGAAAGCAACCTTAAGCAAATAGTTCGGGCTTGTTGTAGGTGTAATGTTATTTGTTGTGTAATATATCTGGATGAATGGACAGAAGCAGCAAAATACCAGTCGGGCGGAACACTATGCTAAGCACACATTTTTAGCTTGTGTTTTAAGCCACGCCCTTCATTACAGCGGTCACGCCCCTATGAGAGACTCCTGCTTTTTATCTCACTTAAAAAGAGGGGTAGGGCTGGGCCAAGGTCAGTGAAATATGATGCCTCGGATAGGTGGAACGAACTGGAGGCTGGTTAATCGCATGTGAAGCCGCTCCTCTGAAAAGTGGGTAAAGAAACGGGGCAGTGTTAGTCAGGCCAGGCCGGCCCTTTGCAATGTGGATCGGCCACTTTAGGGCTGGAGCAGTGCCACTTTCTGTGGACTCCCTTGGGGTATTGGAATACACTAAAACCTAGGTGTTGCTTTACAAGCGCTCTCACACCAGATTCGCTGATGCAAAACAAACAAGCGAAAGCGCGTCGCTCACGGGGCTTGAGGACATCCCGAACTGAGCGCGCGTGCACATTACGAAAGTGAAACTGCGTGAGGCTTGCGACGATGGAAGGGGGACAGGAGATGTGCACATCGCGTGTCTGTACTCGTGCACATCTCCTCAGTAAAAGAGACGCCGTACACGTTTGGAATCGAGGCAACTAATGAGCAACAGCACTTATTCGATTTCCTGCGCTGTCATCATCGGGCCAATCTTTTACAGTGATGTTATAATTATGCTTTATTTGAAACAAACCCTACCTCTTTTTGTCCACCTTGTTCCTTCGCCTCGTAAGTACATGGGGACTGCAGCCGCAGAAGCCTCCCGCCTTCAGCCTCGAGCGCATTGGGAGGATGCCGGCAGGGACAGGGTGCTAGCGGAGTCCCTCCTGAGTGAGAAACAGCGCTTCTCCTCAGCCGTGCACAAAGCGCCGACCCGCCGCCAACTCAGGCCGATGGGGCTGTCCAGCCGAGCGTGCGGTGGGAGCGCTCGAAAGTTAAGAGACGCCTGCACGTGCTCATCTGCTGTCGGTGATCTGGAGCCAACGGGGGAGGGAGGGAAAGTGAAAGTGCGCCATACGTGCGTTACTGCTGAAACGCCGACGCATGCACGTAGGTGTGCACATACTGCTGAAACGCCGACGCATGCACGTAGGTGTGCACATCTCCTGTCCCACGCGTGCCGGAGAAGCGAGGCGGGAGCCCACCCGCACTGGCAAGCAGTAGAGGAAGTCCGGCGGGAGCCCACCCCGCCTTCGTGAATGCCGCATGATGCGGCCGGAGCAGGATCCAAGAGCCGGTAAGTGGTGCATGCAAGCACGCCACGCCTGGACAGGAGATGTGCACGCGTATGGTGCGAGCAGGCGTTGTGATAACGCCGCGATCCGTACACGTGCACATCTCCTGTCTGTTAAGCTTCGGCACAGACAGCTGATGTGCACGCGTACGGTTTGCGGCGTTATTACAACTCCTGCTCGCACCATACGCGTGCACATCTCCTGTCCAGGACTTGCCATACACATGTCCTGTCCCCCTTCGCAGGCAAGTCGGCAACAATAGATCTCGCTTACACGAGCAGCGCATGGCGCTGCATCGCTAGGCGAGACCTAAAAAGCACTTGCACAAAAAGGCCCGTTGACTAAAAATCTGAGCACGACTCCTTCCCTGACAGACTCCCACCCTACCTTCACCCCTTAAAAAAAAGAGTCCCATGGAACAATTGTTGTTTGTTTGCATGTTGTACCTCGGTTCTGATATTGGGCATAAGGGGTTGGTCCTGTGTTTCATTCATTTACATGTCACAACAAGTTGGTTCATTGATATGTCACTTAGAACTCACGGCAATTTAATAGATTGAATTATCAAACACGGTCATGTACGGCTTTGGTGCCCTCCAGTGACAGAAGAGCGAACAGCAGTTTTACATAATATCTCTAAATCACCACTTTTGTTTTTCAAACTCATTGACAGAGGCAAATCAGCTTCAACGTGGTTGAGAATTTTTTTCTAGAGGTTGTGCCAGGTTTTCGCGGGCTGCAGATGACGACAAAGAAGTGACGGATGAGAACGAAGAAGACCTGGCTATCCGAAGAGAACTAGAAAAGAAAAGGGAGGTTATGTATCGTGGACATCTGAAATCTGGCCATCTGTGGTGTCGTGGGCCCTAGGCCCACATGATTACAAAGGAGGACACAGATGCAGTGAATATGGTTACTGGAACTGGCCACGAGCACGTGCACCCGGGCCTTTTTATTGGCAGGCTCACGTCACTTGTGACGCCTGTGAGGGATGCGTGTGGGGGTGCAAGTGTGCCCACTCCCATAGGGGAGTGGCTACTAACTCAGTGTCTGCTGAGACACTAGAACGTGTCCAGCAGGACACTACAGCCATCAACAGAAATCTCCAACGATACTCGCTTAACTTGTTCACATTTTGTACTGGCCGCTGGACACAATGCAGCAGGTTTTCTGTCGACTTACGTTCTGAATTCTTGAAGGTGGGAAGTAGCTAGTCCTGCTAAGGTGCGCAATGAAAGGTGTACACAGTCTAATCGAAGACCTGGCTCCCTTTCAAACAAAATCTTCTTGTGTTTTCTACCGCTTGGTTTCTGATCCCACAACACTCGTCTGCCAGTGCACCAGCCATGTGGCCGAGGATCAGCGGTTTCAATGGTGTGAAAAGGTGTTCAGCTGCATGGAGAAGGCACACATAGCTGCCAAGGTTTCAGATTGCTATGTGTGACATTTTCATAATTTCATTGTAATTACGAGTGACATTTCAAAGACTATGAGTGACACTGTCTCGCAAGACGACAGCAACATATTAATACCAGAAATTACACCCATTTGAGCAACGAGAAACTCTAAGATCTTAAAACTACTGCAAAGAACCAGAAATGGAAGGGCATTGTGGGACCCGACTGTACCAAACAGGATGTGAGAGGCCATACTGCCTGCAAATGAGACTCACCACCAACAAAAACAGGATATATCTCCCATGGGTGGACTTAAGCAGAACCACATGCCTCATCTGCCCTCTGTATGGACTGATCAAACTGTGCTGAGAAGCCCCAGAACAAACCAGCACAAACAGTGTATCCCCCCCCTCCCGTACCATGAGACCCTCAAAGCCACTTTCGGAGCACAAATGTCACCTCACAAATAGGTTACGGCCTTCATAATAAGAAGTGACAACCAGGCCTGGTCCAGCTCAAATGCTGTAGCAAATTCTTCTCAGTCTGCACATTCATGCTCCTCCCATTAATAAGCACCTGTGTCTGACCAGGGCTGGACTGGCCTCTGTACATTATTGCCTTTATTAACTGCAGCAGTTCACAGGTATGTCCTTCTGAACTGGCCCTTACCAGTAGGGTTACACCTGGTTGTCTTTTTATTGGCATGATGAGTATTTTGTTGCCTTTCCAAAAATTGTGAAAAGCACCTAACGAGGGTATTTTTCCCCTCATTAGCACATACCTTAAACAGTAAAAACAAGAAGAAGAAAGCACTTTGCAATGTTCTGGAGCTGGCAACTTCATGATCACTGGCTGCTAATTAAAGTAAACAGACAGAAAGGAGATTTATAAAAACGAATAAACTTTCTAAATACATTTTTTATAACATAGTATATCATGTTTGACCCTTTCCAAATTTTAAAATGAGCTGAACAAATGGCAGGTATTTCTTCAAAAAGGTGGCAACCCTAATTACCAGTGGTTTACTATGCTGCTTAGGCATCTACCGTAGGGTAGGCAGGGGCACTATCGGAGGCTGTCTCTCACTGTCTTGGAGCTCAGGACACTTCTAAGTCGCTACAAATCATGCATCAGTCCAGTTCACAGCCTTCTGGCCTCAGTCATTGTAGCTGGTGAGCTGCTTCAGGCAGAGGGTCTCTGGGCAGAGGCAGAGGAGTCAGACTGCTGGCAGAGCGGAGTCCAGTCACTGTGCGCTCTGTGACCCTGGCAGAACAAGACAAGTGTGCCTCGGCCCCCTCGTACCCTCACAAGTGGGCAGATGACGTTTTCTTGGTCAGGTGGGGGGTCCGGAGAAGTGCCCTCCCTCCAACACGAAAAGAGCTGGACATATGAAATTTGCTTCCATCGGCAGATTCATGCCTCCTACCAGAAGGTGGCGATTGCCAGTGCCTTAGCATGGGAGTCCTGGTGTCACACATTATTAGGAAAGTTTACAATAAACATCCTCGTTGTAGTGTCCGATGCCAGTGAGTCTGAGTCATAAAACACTGAGCGGCAGGCAGCTGATCGCTCTCTAAGTAATAACAAGCATTGGCATAGCCAATAGGTCTCACTTTTGGGACCTTATAAGTATTTAGTTATGCGGCACAATATCCTTGGTGCAACAACATCAACTGTTGCATGGCTAAACACTTATAAGGTCCCAAAGGCGAGACCGATTGGCTACGCCATTGCTTGTTTCTTCTGTTATGTCCTTTCTCTCTCTGTCACACTCACTCCCTCTGCAATAATTTTCTTAAGCCAGGACCGACTCTAGGGTGGTGTGACCGGTGCCACTGCACTGTGTGCTAACTTCGGGTGGGGGCATCTGTTTGCAAGTATATTATGGCTCTAAAAGCACGTGTTCCTACATTCCTGGCCTCCAGCAATTTTCAGGCAACAATAACAATGTCAAGATAACTCATGTGATTAATGTTCTTCCTACCATGACTGACTGGAATGCAGCCTGAGTGACTGGAGCGGCAGAGACTTTTGAAGCAGTCTGTCCACTACCTTTGTAATGCAGAAAAGTGGTGTCATTGAGAAACGTAGAAAGTGCAGCACTGTTTGACAACGAACCAACAAACAGCATAAAGTCGACCCCAACGGTGGGAGCAAATTCACTGCATATATGGCTTGCAATATTGAATGAGCAGAGAAAAACATACAAACCTTCACCCACCTAACACAAGGTGTGATGCACTGATATATTGCCGAACTAGTTCCAGGCAGGTGGGCTCCTCCTGGGAGCAGGGCAAAACTCTCTCAAAGGTCAATAATGACGAGAAAAAAATCCGGGCCTAGAAGATTGACAATTTGAGGTCGTGGTATTGTGGCCATACAACAGAGGTCTGGGGACAGTGAGGGGCCTACCGGGCAACCCTGGCGAAAAGAGAATATACTTGTGCAGCTGCCCCTGCTACAGAGAGGGGGAGGGGAGGACTACCCCCACACCCCATACGGGGGGAATAAAGGCACTGCAGACACTCACTCCCGCGACAGGAGACTGGAGTTCTTGCTGCTATTTAGGACTCTAATAGGGCGGGAAGAGGCACCACATAGCTTTCTCCATCAGAGGAGCCCACCAGTGCCCGATGTGGCAGGCAGAGTAGCAAAGAGGGGAAGAGGGTGATCCCGCACAATGTGGAAAATATGAACACGTGGCTGCTATCGCCACATAAGGAGAGCACGCTGGTGCTGCCAGGAACGAGATTACATCACTGTGCAGGGGGCCCAAGCTCCAGAGTATGGAAACGAGCCAACAGTTCCTACATTGCTCCTGTCAACGCAGTCCAGGCTCAAGGAAGCGTGTGTACAGGAAAGGTGTCGGGCAGAAGCAAAGCTGAAGAAGTGCCACGAAAGATAGCCCGTGAAGGGGGGAGGGGGCAACAGAGAGCGCTGAGGAAAGGGCAGGGTATCATCGGCCCGTGGAGCGTGGGGCCGCGACAGGGGCCGCACGTGCAGTTGTTGAGAAAACATACTTTTGGGGAGAAACTGGCTTTTCCGAGGGTGGAAGTCGAGGAACATTATATGGGGCTCCCCGATAACAGCCATCAACCCCCTCCTCCAAGAAAGGGCACAACCTTAAAAACATCCCTGGTGGTTCTGGGAGGGCGCTAAACATTACTCAATAATTGAGGCTAGCGTCTCCCTGTCGGCTCCTACTTATTAAATGAGTGTAATTTCTGCATGCATCAAAATTAGGTGTTTAAATGGGGGGGGGTGTCCTCGGGGAGCAATCAGAGAGGTCGGGAAGGGGTAGAATTTGCCTCGGGAGCCCGTACCAAGTCCACCAAACTTGCACGTTGTAATATCCCAAATAAAGGGGGTGTGAACCGGAGACACAACTGTGCGGGTTCAGTGTTAGAGGAAGTGAATCTTACCAGGAGAAAAACTACAGGGTCCGATTCCGAAACTTTCCTGTTTAAAATGTGTTTTTTCTTTCGGTAATAATAATGAGAATTATTATACAACAATATGGATAAACTGTTTCTACAACTTATAGTCCATATTGATAGTGCAGTCTTCTATAACCTGCACGACACAACTCGGAGAAATGCACGCTGTCACTCGCCATCTTCTGCACAGCTGGAACATGTGCTTGCGGCGCGCTGAAAGTAAAAACAAGTTTGAGGAGGAGGCAGCAGGGGTAGGGGAGAGAGGAGGGGGCCTGCGCCTGTTTCCCTTGCGGGAGCGAGCAGGAACCATTTGTTAAAGCTCGCTCCCGCAAGGGAATCGCCAAACGTGCACGCGTTGCCATTCAAAGCAATGCAACGCGTGCACGTTTTTGGCAGCAAAACGGAATCGATTCCAAAAGGTCTTTTTCCTATGCAGCGCATGCGCGCTGCGTAGGCGAGACCTAAAAACAAAACAAGCATTGGCATAGCCAATAGGTCTCGCCTTTGGGACCTTATAAGAGATTATTAAGGAGATGTCCTTGCCTGTACTTAAAGGTGTTGTTTAAGCGTTAACACATTTAATATAGAGTCCTTAATTTTAGTTTTAGACCTGACTAAATAAGTAATACTATTACAAAATGTGCTGCATTATGCTGCATAATTTGCCGTTTCATGACGTATAATTTACTTTCCTGCGACATACTTCCAGTTGCCCAAAAAAGCCCCTGCATCAAGCTGCTTTCACTCGAGCCGTGTAGTGTTGTTGTAATTGCATTTATATAGCGCTTACTACCCTTGATGAGGCATGGAAGAGCTTTTCGGCAAGTAGCACGCTACTCTGGAACCGAAAAAGAATTAGTGGTGAATTAGTATAGGGAAATATTAAATAAATTTGAGTGGTGTACAAGTGAGTTTGTTATTTGGATTGAAAAGGGATATTAGAGGAATAGAAGAGGGAAGGGTTTGCATTTATATGGCGCTTGTTACCCCCGATGAGGTGCTGAAGCGCTTTTCGGCGGGTAGCACACTAGTCCGGAACCCAAACAGGATTAGTGGAGAATTAGTATAAGGATATATGAAATTAATTTGAGCAGTGGACATGTGGGTCTGTTATTTGGATTGAAAAAGATAGTGGAGGGATAGAAGAGAGAAGGTTCTATAAAGTGCTTTTTTGGAGTTCACAGCAGTAGAAGGAGGTTTGGGATGAGTAAAGCGGAGGTGGGGGGGGATAATCTTGCTAGCCTGAGATCCCTGTAGAAACCACAGATGCACTAGAAAATTGGAGGTCCCGGCAAAGACCTGGTTACGAACCAAGGCGTGTCGTTGGGTCAAGTTTGTGCTGTCTAAAAAAGCCCAAAAAAGTTTAGGTCCATGTACCATTGCTATTGTGTCCTGACTAGAGGTCCTATTTGTAGTGGTGAAAGAGTGGGCATTCCCATACAGATGCAGGATGTTTCTCTAATGGCTTGTTGGCATGCCTGGTGACTACCGCGTGACCCTGGACCAAAAGTCCTGGCTTCTAGTCTTGCTTTGGCACTTGCTGTAATGTGACGCTGACTTAAAATCGAAAGACAAATATGACAGGTTGTGATTTGAAAGACTTGCAAGTACCAGAATCGGCTGGAGAGTAACAACGTAATGTTGTAAATGCTGAGGATCTCTTGTCTGAAAACAGCCACACCTTAACTTTAAGTTTGCGCACTTGACCAAAAACTGTAGTGTGCTTTCAAGTACTGTGCCAGTTGCTTGTTTCCAACTAACGGCATTGCAGCGCTACGAGCGCCAGAATACATGCGCATGGTCCGGTCAGTTTTGTCGTTATATACATTAACAGGAAGATTAAGTGATTTGCTCATAATCACAAGATGTTACGTTGACGTCAGGACACTTGTCCCACTTCTAAAGTTGGCAGCTCTGGCAGGCCACCCACCCCTCTCCCTTTATTAACCCAAGATTGCGAAGATACCAAAACTGAGATGAAGTGGAGGGATTTTTAGGTGCTCCCAGTGTGCAACACAAACTGTTTGCTAAGAAGCACACAGTGGACAACTGGTGAGCTGGGATTATAAATCGCCTGTCGGGGAACCCCACTCATAGGACCACCAAGCAGACGTTTTAGTGGGAAACAGGGACAGGGTTTAAGCTTTTTTTCCAGTTTATGTAACAGACTTGCATTATATTTCCAGTTTCAAAGCATATATTGTGGCTGAAAAAGCAAGTCTGAGATTTTACACCCTCCGCTTTGCGTGGTAGAGAGTGGCGATATACAGACAGTGGGCAGAGGTACGATGAGGGTGTTGGGAGGTTTGTGGCTGGTGTGTGTGTGTGTGTGTGTGTGTGTGTGTGTGTGTGAAGGGTACAGAAACAGTGCAGGGGTATGGGGTAATGGGTAGGTACAGTGAGGATGTAGCAAAGTAGAGGAATTGTTCAGGCAAGCAGTGTCTAACATAGGTCAAAGAAGTCCAGATCCATTACATGTTTTCAGTACAACGATTGACTATGTGAAGTAGTTCCATTGAGTTTCACTGTATGCAAATCTACCCCATGTGGATATCCCGAAAATGTAGATATGGTAGTCTGTAACTACGTTTACACCCCTGGTTTAGAAAGTACAAGGAAAGTATGAGGAGGTAACGTACAAGCTGGCATTGGAGGAGAGTGTGCTAGGGTGACCAACCGTCCGTAAATTTCACGGACCGCCCGTTATTTGGGCCTCATGTCCGTTGTCCATAAGGACTTTTTTCACGGACGCCTTTTGTCCGTAATTCTGCACATTGCAGTGAGCTGTCCCCCTGCAAGCAGCCTGAGAGTTCTGTAACTCTCACTGCAGGGGCCAGCTTGCACTCCTGCTGTGCTCAATGGCCTGCAGCAGCCCCTCCCCGACCTGGGGCAGACTTCTATCGGCCCATTATCATTCTGTATGCCGTCCTAATTATCACAAACAGAATGATAATGGGCCTCTCTGTGCACTGACAGAATGACCTCTTTTCACTGGTAAGTTTCACATGATGCCATGTGCTGACTCCAGCATGCAGGAAGTATTTTGTGCTTGATTTTATACCCACAACAATCAGAATATTTTAAAGGAGTCAATCTCTGACTGTGACCTCTCAAAACAATGTTCAATAATTACAGACAGTATTTGCCCTGCTTGGCTCTCATTCCTTGAGATGGGACAACCCAGTGCAGTAACCATATAAATAAATTATGATGATGTGAAATACCCAAAAAATACCTGTACAGTTGCTCAAAGCTGCTCGCATACCAAAAAACGCAGTCAACGATTGTCGCAAGCTGATATAAACTCATTTTGACTTGTACTTATGTTGGTTGTCTATTTACGTACTCCTATACTATTGCGTGACCTCCTCTGATGTGTCTGTAAAAAGTACCTTTTGTCCCAAATTTTTGTCCTGAATTTTGACCTTCTGTCCTGAATTTTGACCCTTTGTCCTGAATTTTCACACTCACCATCCTGAATTTGCACCCATGCCAGTTGGTCACCCTAGAGTGTGCTGTAGTGCAAGGATGTGGTTGGTACATGGAGGGTGTGGAGAAGGGAATAAGTGCAGCGGTCAGAGGAGAGGGGAAAAAGTTGAGTGACAATTAGAAACTGCACTGGGAAGCTCAATGGAGGTATCGAGGGTGTAGCTGTACAGATGTGATGTCCAGAGATACACGGAGTAGGTAGGGAGCTATACCTAAGGTGATGTGGATAGTGGGACGGTGCATGGAGGTTCAGAGGGTAGGGATGTGCTGGGAGTATGTGGGGAGGCACATAAACGGTGACACTGGGGTTCAAAGTGTTTTGTTTTTTTTTGCAGCTTTATATAGCGCGAACTCGACCCGAAGGTATTGGAGCGCTTTGCATGAGCACCAGTTACGTTGCACAAGGACACATTCATCATTTTTGGTAGGCACGGGGAGATTAAGTGATTTGCCCAGAACCACAGGGTGCTGAGCAGACGCCAAGGCTCAAACCGGTTCCCCAGCTCCAAAGCCGGCAGCTCTAGCCGTAAGGCCACATGCTCACCCGGTGTGTTTTACTATTATTCATAGAAGTTGTGAGGTTCTCCGTTGCAGCATGATAAACGCGTCCTGGTGCCGCAGGTACAGAATGCCGTTGACTAACAGGCAATATGACTCCATAAAAACCTGGTTGAGTGCACTTTAGGAAGAGCCCTTAACCTCAGGATCAAAAGGCTGGGTGAAAAACAGGCGCATGCGTTCTTTATGCAAAAGAAAGGGTAGGGGGCGAGGTGTGTTTATGATGGCTGCTTGGTGAGCATGAAAAACATATCGAGCGGCAGGAGTGGCGTGTGAGTTTGTGTGTCGATTCGTGTTAGAGAAAGAGAGGAGGAAGAAAAGTGTTTCGATGTGTTTGAGAGAGAAAGCGAAGGGTGCCAAAGGACTGATGTATGTTCTACGAATAGGAAGTGAGAGGGAGAAGGGGCCAAGGGGAATTGTGGCGTGGGCGCGTGTGTATGATGAAGAAGGACCTCTGTCTCTCAAGACGGTCTCTGTGAGTCTTTGAAACTAATGTATGTCGTATGCCACGGTTACAATGTATTTTGTCAGTTAGTTAAATAAAAGGCTACCAAATCTGGACAGTTAATGTGACGTTTAAACCTTTTTGAACAAGAGCAAGATAAAAACAAGCCCGGGAGTTGTGTGCGCGCGTGCGCTAAAAGAATTTTTTTTTAAAAAGCACGCTACGGCCTGCTGCAGTATAGAGAGGCGGGGGGGAGTGGAGGCCAGCAGAGTGACGCGATCTGTGGTGGGGGAGGGAATTGAAGCGCAAGCAAGGGAGGCGGAGAGAGGCACGCAAGGCTTAATGAGCCTTGACAGAAACCCACATGGCGGCTGCGCGCGTGCACGCTCGCGTGAACGCAAGCTTGAGGCCAGGAAAAGCCTGTGGTAGCACTTTCAAAAGCCACTCACTAAATTTCTCGCAGAGCAGCGCATGCGCTGGTTCAGCGAGACCTAAAAAGCACATTTGTAGGTTGAAACTTTTGTCAGTCTGCGCATTATTTTGTGTAATAAAAAGCCACACTCTGTCTGCAGACACGTGACTGGTGCTGGCTTCAGTCACAGGTGGTACACTTTGAATAAAGGTAAGGTTTTGTTTGACTTTCTAATTACGCTCACTCCGACCACCACTCCTTTTATCTTGTGCGGTAGGCTCTGAATACATAGTGCAGATCATGCACGTCCTGCACCGCCCGGACAGGTCGACTCTGCTTACAGTCTGTGTAGCTAGTGCAGCACTGCAGTCTGTGCGTGTCAGGCTAAATGTGTAAGTCAAGTGTGTGGCTGCAAGTGCGGGTCGTGTGTCGTGCAGGCACATTTGGAATTTAAAGCATTACCCCACCAGCACGCCGGCAAATGATTTTATGCCCCTCACTCTAGGCACACTTACTCTTGCAGTGATGGCCGGAGACGGCGAGAGCAGCTACATAGCCACCTGGTTCACCTCTCTGTGCCTGGTGACCGACACTGCTCTGGGCAGCTCAGCTGAGCTGCAAACGACCACCACAGTGTTATTATTAGCAGCCAGCTCTCAGCCACAACACTTGACAGGCATATGTGGAGGCGCAAATATGCGGGACTTCGCATTTCAGTGTGGTGATGCGGATCACCACACTGAAATGCGTAAGTCTAACACCTGATGCGTGGTACTCGGCAGGACTGGGCACATTTTAAAGTGACTGTTCTACCAACTTGCCCCGTAGCCAGTTATAAAACCACTGAATTAGTTTTCACACTTTCAGTCCCATTTCTGAAAGCTTTGACTACCATGGAATTCACACAAGAAACTTCGAGTTCACTGCTGGAGCAGCCCGATTTTGTTGATGGGCTTCCTACTGCAGATCTGAGTTACTGCCAGGTGAGGAAGATTCCTGCAGAGCTGCACCAGTGTTACACGGATGCCATCAAACTAGACTCGTTTACAATTGACCGGTTTAAGCCTGTGTTGTCTTATCATAATCTTCGCTTTTGCTTCACGGATACCTCTAATAGCATAGAAATTCTTAAGAAAATAGTCATATCCAAAGGAATTCAAAGCAACCTCTACACATGAAGATTGCCAACAGTTTTGCACTCTCTATTAAATCTGTGTATGTTTAGTACCCTTGTCTCATTCATGGGTTACTTCTTGATATATGTGTTTATTTTAATTGAAATAATAAAGGCAATCCTGTTTCTGGCCCAGCTATCTAAGAATCTGCTTTTCATAGGGATAACTGACAAAGGCAATTACGGTTATGTGTAGCAGTACTGTAGAACTTCACATACTTATAAACGCAATTCACAACGGTAAGGGTGTATGTAAATCGGTGCCCATGCCACTCCTATCTCAGTTGGCAGGGTATGCCCAGACGTGGGTCCCTTGCTCACTTTGCTACTGGATTCAAGATAGCCTGGCTGATGAGGGTTATGAACCCGAAACCAATCCCAGGATGCTTGTTTCCGGTCCAGGGAAGACCTGGCTTGGCAGTTCGGGCTGGACTGTTCCCATGAGGCACAGGGTCAGACTGATTTGCATATGGCCATGTCTGATCTGGGGTGGCGGAGTGAGCTAAAGAATGATGATGGATTAAACCCAGATCAGTTGACTGGGGGTGAGTGCTTGCAATGTTCAACACTCCATCCATCATCCCCTTTGGTTTTGCTAAGTTCGCCCTAAGTTGGCAGGGTATGCCCAGACGTGGGTCCCTTGCTCACTTTGCTACTGGATTCAAGATAGCCTGGCTGATGAGGGTTATGAACCGAAACCGGTCCCAGGATGCTTGTTTCCGGTCCAGGGAAGACATGGCTTGGCAGTTCGGGCTGGACTGTTCCCATGAGGCACAGGGTCAGACTGATTTGCATATGGCCATGTCTGAACAGGGGTGGCAGAGTGAGCTAAAGAATGATGATGGATTAAACCCAGATCAGTTGACTGGGGGTGAGTGCTTGCAATGTTCAACACTCCATCCATCATCCCCTTTGGTTTTGCCATGTGCAGAGAAAGTCAGCGACCCCCATATGCCAGAAGAGGGCCACCATGAAGTGAGTCGTGAATGTTGATGCACTGAACGAGTAATCGCCCGGGCGATCTGCCAAGTGGGGCCATCGTAAACAGTGCTGCCATGCCATTCGGCCGTAGACTGCGTGCGGAGATAAGTTGGTGACCCAGTATGTCAGGTGAGGCTACCGTGAAGATGGCTGCTCTCCCGATCGGACTATAGCCCGTGTGCAGGGGAAAAACGGTGACCCTGTATGCTGGGGGGGTCACCGGGACAAGGCAAGGAGGGTGGTTTGGTTGTAAGAGGAAGGAGGCCGTCATGGTGACCCAAGTAGGCCCAAGCGCCGACTGAGAACCAGCACCAGCAGCATTGCACGCCCCTTCACCTGTCGGGGGAATCCCAAGAAACTTGCCAGCATTGGAGAAACATTGAGAACCCTCTAGCTGCTGCCGCTGAAGGACTGCGTGTGAGGAACTTGAGGACACCCAACAGCAGCCCTCCCGAGCCGCATGTGAAACACTTACCGGAGGCAGCTGCTGCAGCTTCAGCACCCACTATGGGGCCTCGCTCAGAGCCTGCTGTCATTCAAATCATGCTGGTGCAGGTAAGACTGATTTAGAGGCCAGATTTGCCTGCCAAATAGCACTTTGGTGCTGGAACACTTTTGACCTTAATAAAGAGTCGGAGTGGGACTCCTGAGACTGGGACTACTAGTGGGGCTTAACTTGAATGTCCCCTGTAGTGAATGGGGAATCATCACTAAAACTAGAGAGGGGAGTAGGACTCAGGAACCTACCAAGGAAATACTAGAACTCTGACTTCACTGGACTGTGAGTATTGTTTGTGAATGTCGTACTTTGTGTTTGAATACAAATACTAATTTTTTTCATAAAAAGCAAGTATTTGACTGAACAATCATTTATTGCTGCTGCTGAACGTATTTTGAGTTTTGAGCTTGTGTTCACCCCCCCCCTTTGTCTACACCCCCCACCTCAATGAGCTTTGGACTGCACAACTCGCGTTACCACTGAGACTCAAGTGCTGAAGGGGTACTTGGCCCAGTTGTTCAGGATCCATAGGAGGTTAGGCCCCAGGATATCAGGAGTAAAAGTCCTCAACCCCCACAGTTGGGCCCAGTAGCTCCTGCTTGTCCTGTGGCCCTCTGAACAGGGTTCTGACTGTTGCTATTGTTGCAGGCTGTTCTGAAGAGCAAGCACACAGGCACACCAGACAGCTTGGATCTTTTACGCCACAATTTATTCCATTCCTGTGATCAGTATGTTATCATACTCTTACACTAGCTTTTACTAATCCTTGGTGGCTGCTATGGCCCAGGTGGATTGTCATTTTACTCAATGAGATGGGTAGGATGAGATGGCACCCTTATAGCACCAGTCCTCCATGGTAGTATTGAATTATCTTGCCAGGCCCTTTGGAATAACTGCTATCTATTAGTACAGCAATGTTCCATGAGTTTATTCCAGATGTTCTCTTGGCAAGGTGACACTACAGGCTGGTGGGCAGAGTTCTGTAGACATCTCAATGACTAATTCATCCAAGCTCAAGGATGATGTCAGAGAGGAATCCACCAGCATTCTGATATGTTAATCTGTGACCCAGTCATCTACTTATTCCTGTCGGCTGGCCAACATTGGTTTCTGTGAAAAATGGTTCATCTGGTTTTGATCCCAGGCTGGTATTTCTTTTGGTATTCATATGCTTGGAATTTCAGGATTCGACTTCAACATTAGAAGGAGAATGTTGTCTGGTTCCAGAAATAGCAGAGCAAGTGGTCTCTGGTCAGGTACCACTTTGAAGGAGTGGTCATACAGGTATATATGGAAGTGTTTGCAGCCCACATTTTTTTGCAATAGTCACCTTTTTCATGCATGAGTACCTCTGTTTATTCTTGATGATCTCTTTGTGGTATAGGTGATTGAGTAAGTGTCTCCCACACCATCTCTCTTGGCCAGTGCAGTACTTCTTCTAGCCTATATGAGCCTGCACCCACAATAGTTCAGTGCCATAGAGCTGATTGAAGTAGGCCACGTGGTTTCCTCTTGCAGTGCATATATAATTTGTTGGAAGGCTTCCACTTGCAATGGTCTCCAATTCTACTCTTTATTTTTTTGATCAGCTCTCTCAGTAGCTTTGTGAGAGTAATCAAGCTGGGGATGAATCATCTGCAACGATTGGCCATGCCCAGAAAGCTGTGTCAAGAGGTGGAGCTGAAAGTACTGCTTACTGCTTAGTGTGGTCCATGTGTGGTTAAGCAGCACTTTGAAACCGCTCGTCTGATTGCCTTTCATCAAAGAAAAAGCGGGCTTTCATGATGTTGGGCTGGCCCTGCTTGGTGTTATTTACATCATATTCCAATTTCGTACTATTCATAAATTTAATTAAAACCCAGATCCCCAAAAAAATAGCTTCAGCCAACATGTGTTTTATGGTATTCCCAACAGCTTCTTCAAGGCTGAAGGAAACACATAATTTGTGATCAATAAGCGCTAGACTGTGCGATTCTATTAAAGGTAATTCTGATTGCATTAAACAGTATATTACTCAAACACCTTCAATGATCCCTCAATATACTAAAGTACATGTTACAGTTAATTATTTCCATTTAAAGAACAAACGTTGTCCTATATACACACACTTTATTAGTATTGTTGTCATTTCAAATAATTACATTAGCATATTCGTTCCTGAATGCCCATTAGACATAATTCAAAACCAAACATTATAAATGATGTAACAATCACATTAAAATTTGAATATTGTTCTATGTAAATTCAACCAGGAGGAAACTCAAAACAATCCAACACTATTTGACATCATATCATCATTAATGTAAGATTCCCCACAGCAATCTGTTGTGCACATTTATAATTATCCATACAATTCCAATATAATAATTTTACTACAGTTGCAAATAACTCTTAATATAATGTTAGCACCTACAAATACAATCATACAAAATCTTATATTAATAGTCATTTACAAATCTCACTCATTATCTCCAAATTAACCCCTCTTACCTCCATATACTCTACACACTGTGAATGAACATAAACTTACACCTCACCTCACAGTTTAAGATACAATAATTTCCTCAAGCTGATATTCCTGTCACATCTGCATCTTTGTTATATTCCATCTCATCTCTTTCCAGGGTTATTTTCCATAACTTGAATCCACAAAATGCATAAATCTCTTTAGTCAATAGAACTTCCTGACCTATGCTTCAAAATAAAATCTCAATCTTGATAGATAAATATTTACATCTTTACCTTGTCACATCCATGGTAATAGTATATATCATACCACCTTTCAAGTAGCTAGATTTCTAACTCGGTGTTCTCACTCAAATTCAACTTCAGCATATTGTTATCCAATCATCGTAGATGAAGAATCCTCATTCGGCACCAAAAATCCTGTCATGCAAAATCCAAATAAAACAGTATTACCCTTTCCGCTTCAATTACAAAAATCAGTTCTCAACTTTCTTTACACTAATTCTTTTCTTAATGCTCTATCAAACACATTCATTTACAATCTCGTATCCTCCAATTTAAAACCAGAATTCATTTAACCAACTGTCACGTTATCTGCTATAATCAGGATGCTGTGAGGACATGGTAAACCAATTTTGGGTCTTGAGTCATACTGGGCAGTTGACCGAAGAGTAGTGTATGTTTTTTGGCGCCAAATTGAGAAGAAGTGACGGTAGACACCAGATTTATATAAGGAGGAATCAGATGGTGGTGGAACTCTTTTGGAACACTATGCCTTCATATGAATGACAGGATTATTGGTAAGGTTATTATGAGGATTTTAGTTCTCATACAAGTAGGTTTTGGCAGTTAAGATGTTTAATCTAGATTTTCCTCCAATATTGATTGTTTAAGCTTAAAATCACTGTCGTTCAACAGCACAATTCAAACTACTCTTGATAGACATATCCTATCTTGCAATATCAACATTAATACCCAAAACCTTTTAGAAATAATGTTTTAAAACCTTAGATTATTGATCAGTTAAATTCAAAATAAATTTATACCAGGTTGGCATTGAAATCCTGTCTATTGAAACACTATTTCTTTTTATCTTACCCTGAACTACCATTATGCTGACAACACTTTAGTGCGGCTTATCCCCGCACTTACAAACTTCACATGTATTAATATCTTCAAGGTCTTTCAACTCATTTAACACTCCATTCAAGCAACTTCAAGACAACTATTCTATCCCTTATAAGATAAAACTAATTCATCAAACACAACCATTAAGAGCTTTTAGTTCTCTGATGTTAATCATCATAGCTTCCAAACACGTCATCATTATTCCAAACATCCCTGTTTCCAGTTTCATCAATATTCATAAATTGAAAGGGCTTTCATGGAATTATTTAAAATATCCTATCCATATATGAGTCACCACCATTGTAAATCTTCATTGGTTCTTCACAAATTCACCATAACTCAATACTTTTCCACTATGCTCATCATGGAGTTTTCAAAGAGATGTATGAAACTATCTATATTCAAACCACAATCTACTGTGCGCAAAGTTTCAATCCACCATGTTTCTTTCAAGCGTAATTTGTGGATTCTGTCTCCCTCATGATGTGCCTTGATTAAATCAATGACAATTGCTCTGATCATCTTTATAGTAGTGGAGTTGTGATTTTCCTGAAAATGTTTACTGAATGGGGATTTATTATCTGTCATTTTGATTGAGTTGATGTGCTCCTTAAGTCTTTCCTTTAACAGTCGAATTGTTGAACCTACATATCGTTTTTCACATACACATATGATCATGTACACACAAAAAGAAGAGTTACAATTAATAAATGATCTGATGCTAAACTTTCTACCCCTGTCATGATAAACAAATTCTTTCATTTTGTTTGCAATATATTTACAACAAACACAACTATCACACTTAAGCCAACCATAGGGTTTTTCATTTAACCAATTTGTAGTATCACTTTTAACAAACTTAGCTGTGTCACTCGGACCAAGTATATTCTTAAGAGATTCTGCCTTTCTAAAATTTACCAATGGTTTTGCTGTGATGATGCTACTTAAGTCTTTGTCCACTTTCAGAACATCTTAATGTTTCCTTAAAACAGTATATATTTTATTAGTCTCAACACCAAATTTTGTTATGAATCTGACTTTTTGTTAAGAACCCATCTTGTTTTTCCTACATCTTTCTGTGTGTGTCTTTTAACTGTCTGAGTAAAAAACTGACTGTATGAATATGTATTGAGCTCCATACATGTTTTGAATAGATTGAATTTTAAATTGTGAGTTGGACTGGGTCCTGACTCAGTAAGTAGGAGCTAGCACGGGGCCGTGGTCATCTTACTACCCAAATTCAATTAGTTGTTTAGAAAATAGGTCGTGTAATTTTAAATTTGACATGTCCTGGTAGTGAAAACCTCCTAAATTTGTTTTTCACCACTCCAAGGCCTGCTTCTCCAATACGATAACATTTGAGTTACCTTACTACATTTAATAAACTGCAACTTCCAAAAGGGAACAGGTAAACAGTTCATGTTTGGTGTCTTTGAAATCGTAATGAAAAATCCTCTTTTATGGTGAAGTCGGAATTTTGGTTACAATTTGTATAATGCCACTTGTAGAAAGTTGGCATTTTCCTGCCTTAGCTATTTAGTGCTTGCAACCTTTCGCTGGGTCACATGACTGGGTGTAGTTGGCAGTTGGTCTTTATGTATTCTTCCTAGACAGCCACACACAATAGAGAGCTTAGGTGTGCCTGACTGGGCCATCACTGGCAGGATGGGGAGGGTGGAGTTAGGTACAGCCCCACTTACACCTAAATAGGCTGTGTCCTACCTTCAGCCAAAGGATTGCATACCCCCTGTAGTCAGGAGCCAAGGCAGGGGAGGCGAAAACCTGAGAACTTCAAAGGGCATCCTCTAAAGGTTTCTCCTACTTCAAAGAAGGCACCAGGTATAAATATTGGACCTCAGTGACCAACTCTTCACTATACTCCTAAACCTTTGGATACCACAGAAGAAGGACTGCTGCGTTGCTTTGCTGCCAGAAGGACTGCCACTTTGCTGCCCTGCTACTCTGCTGCCCTGCTGCCCATCTTGCTGAGAAGGAAGATTGCCTGCAATCTTCATCACAGGCCCAAGTGACTCCAAGGGTCAGCCAGCTGACCTCCTGTTCTGAGTTGTAGGGACTAACAAGCTCCAGAGGCTCCCTGGCACTTCCCAGCTGACCTGCTGCCTGGATCTGCATCTGGACCTGCCTGAGCCCTGCTAGACTCTGCTGGAGTGAGTTCCTTACCCCCAAGTGGAGCCCTTACGTCCTGGACCCTTGATGTGGCCTCAGTTGAGCTCCCCTGACGTTTTTGGGCTTTTCACAAATAGGTTAGTTCGAGCAAAGACCTTTCTACCCGCATCAGGCGCCAACTTGAAGTTCTGGCAAACCACCTATTTGCGCTATAGCATTGACTGCCATGGTGACCACCAATGGGAAGCTCCAGCCTTAACCGTCTGCGATGCTGACAGGATCTTTGCACTAGAGCAACAACCTTCCATGATTCCTGGTCGGATCTTCAAGCTACTGCAAAGGACACCTGTGACACTCTCCGTGCTCCTCGTGGCCCCTTCCACCGCAAAAGGAACTCTTATGGCTGGACTGAAAAGGTAACTCTTTCAGTGGGACTAACCTGGTCCCTGTATCCAACCTGCGTGCCATGCAGTCGGCCTTAACTTGTGACTTCCTCATGGTCTCACACGACCAGATAGTCGCAAGTGACATTTTGGGCTTTTTGGTGCTATTTTCACCTAAATCTTTGAAAATTCATAACTCTGGTTCGACTGATTGGATTTCTGTTGTTTTGTTGTCAAATAATTTATTACAGTTTACTCAGTTTTTCTAAATTGAAGTGGGATTTTTCTTGTGTTGTGTTTTCCCTTTTTTACTGTTTGAAGTGCTGCGTAAATACTTTATACATTGCCTTTAAGTTAATCCCAGCCTCACTAAATTTCATTAATTGGTCTTATTCCCCACCACTTTCAAACTCCGCCAGCCGCCATTGCATGGAAGTACATGATAGGGCTATCCATGCAAAATATTTAAAAAAACAGCAATCTGGGGGATTCAACGTAGCAAAATTGGCAGAGTCTAAAATGGTGATCTTCCTGATCTGAATTGACCTTAAAACAGAGAAGTGACCATTTCATGAAGAACTGTGGTGGTCAGCGCAGGGTTAAGCGTTTGTTTTTGTGTCTGAGAGTTAAAGCGTGAACAAGTTAGAAATGGACTCACTGCACCCTGTTTCCCACTTGTGCTGTCTGCATTTCATGCATTAACTCCGAAATTCCGAACTACATGTATGAGCTTAACACCTCAAACGCAAAAATACCATTGCTTGGCTCTGCCTTGAGCCATGACCGCTCCTCACGATAAGCCCCCAAATCTGTGATCTCCATCAGACTGAGAGATGTGCCTGAAAACATAAAATCCCACACAAACAGAATGTGTTTATGTTTGAATCCATTGTCCCAAGTTTTTGTTTGTTTGGGAGGATAATTATGTGCAGAGGACATCAGTAAATGTGGACTTTTTTCAAAGAGGCTACGGGCAGAAAAATGACTGACCTCCACTCGCAAAAACTGGTTTGGTACTGTGACTTGAACAAGCACTGGCAAAGCCAATAGGTCTGGCGCTGGCCGCCAGCCTTTTGACTTCGCCAATGTCTGTTTTGTCATGGTTTCTGCAAAAGGTTATTGTTGGGAAAATCATAGGGCCTGCATCAATCTTAAAAACATTGGCTAAAAGCAAAAATATTTTTTGGATCTCAAAAAGCACACATTAGAGTCTGGCACTGAAGGTCAAGGAGGGACCCCTGAGAACGAATGGGGGCGGGTAACACAGGGGATCAAACAGACAAATCACATCAAAAGAAGAATACCCGCCCCTGTGCAAGAATTAATTCTAAGGCCCACATGGGAGTCCTATAATAATAAGTGAACAACCAAGGCTCTCAGGAGTATATATTGAGAAGAACCAGGAGAAACAAAGAATTTGTTTTTTCTTTTTATTAGCAAGGTATCAAAAAATATATTTTTACTTATTTTTCTTTTTCATAGCATGTTAATACAGACACATTTAATCTAATAAAATGAGTACCCCACACACACAAGCATACATACATACACACTCAAAAGATTCGCAGTGAGCTCTGAACACCAATCATACATTTCATACACTGCACATCTATCAAGATGTTAAAGAGGCCAGAGGATGAGCTGATGTTCAATAGTTTAGGTCCAGATGAAAACAAGGAAAACCCGATCCCGGGTTCCGAGGACCAAACGCCGACACGCGTTTCGGTGAGACCCCACAACAGGGGCTACACCTTCATCAGGGCAGGTCATATACAGAAAGATAGATGGCGTGGGACACCCAAGTACCTACAACAACATAGAAATATGTCATTTCCTGAATAAATTTATACATTTTTTAATCAATATATACATGAGAGACCTTGGAGGAAAGGGATAAATCAAATGTAGATTGATAAAGGCCAGACACAATGGTCAGAACAGATGGGCAAGGAAAGTTGCATCAAAAGGAACAGAGAGACCCAAATAGGGTCCTGAGTTTAATAAATATAGAAAAACAAGTGACTCCTGTGCACGTGGGTAATAAAAAATAAAAAAAAGTATAGAAAGAATAAACCAGCACCAAGGAAAATACCGAAAATAATTCCCATGATAGGATAAAAACAAAAAAAACTAAACACAATAAATAAGTACGTAAGCATACCTATAATGGTATTTTAGCGAGACATCAAAGAGTAGTGTAGCATTAAAGGTATGGCCAGATAATCCTCAGGGACTGTTCGAAAGCCTACATAGGATCTATAAAGATAGATGGCTATTAGCGCTTTAAAAAAAGTTAGAGTTCCTAACATATGGTAGAGGCCCCCAAGAGAGTCCGGTGTACCTACCCGCAAATGCAGCAAATGACTGACCTCCACTCGCAAAAACTGGTTTGGTACTGTGACTTGAACAAGCACTGGCAAAGCCAATAGGTCTGGCGCTGGCCACCAGCCTTTTGACTTCGCCAATGTCTGTTTTGTCATGGTTTCTGCAAAAGGTTATTGTTGGGAAAATCATAGAGCCTGCATCAATCTTAAAAACATTGGCTAAATGCAAAAATATTTTTGGGATCTCAAAAAGCACACATTAGAGTCTGGCACTGAAGGTACCGGCTTTGTGGATGTGCAACTTGTGAATTTCAGAATGACTTCACTCATAGTAAAGTCAGTCAACGGATGAGGTGGCTGAACCATTGCCCCATTAGGTATGCTGTAATAGGTGGAAGAAAAATGTGAATGACACAATAACAGACTAAAGAATGAAGAAGGCTGGCTCAAAAATCCTGTAAGGAGGGTGTGGCCAGGCAAGATGGCTGAGTGGATGTTATCCACATCGGCTCCGCCGCCACAGCGCCGTGTCTGCAAGATACTGCAACTACAATAGGCAAAAAAAGGGACGTTTCAGAATAGCCACATCAACAGGACAACAACGGTGCCAGAAGCGGACCCCGAAGTTGCCGGAACACGACCGGATCGGGAGCCGAGGGAATGGCCGTAGCCGAGACAAGATGGTGATCGCGGGTAATACCCCCGCAGCATACTGAACGAGAGGAGGAGGAACGAGAAAGTCCTCAAGCCGAGTCGCCTTATAGAACCGGACCCAGAGAATTGTGCCCCCAGCCACAACGAGTGGCTCACCTAGTCCCGATCACTGGAGCCCCAGGTCAGCAGAATTAAGGTGAGCAGAGCAGCAGCAGGCGGCGGGGAGCAGAGGGAAGCTGAGGTGCGAACACGAGGCGCCGACTCGGAGTAGTACACTGCGGAGGCCAGCGATGAAGGCAAGGCAAAAGCCGGACGGCTGGTGCTGCAGTACAGAAACAGGGGACCAGCAAAAGAAGCTCACTGAAGAGTAGAGACAGGTGGGAAGGCATTTAGACCGGCAAGCAAGGATGCCTGACTTTAAAATGGCAGCCGCAAGACCGCGAGTGTAGGAATCATCAGAAGAAGATAAAGTGCGGTAGCCTGCGTTAAGGGTGATACCACAGACAGAAGTGGAATGCCTTAAAGCGAGGGCAGGAGCCAAGACAAAGGAGGCAAGCGGTGGAGCGAGACAAGGTAAACAGACGCACACGCCTATCACTGGCTACGCCTGATTTTAAAATGGCGGCTGAAGGGACACAAACACAGAAACTTCTGGAAGGAATTGCAGAGAGCTCTGGATCCACGAGCGGAGGAGAAGACCTACGGAGGCAGAAGCAACCTACTCTGAAATAAGAAGCCCACATAACTGAGAGCACAGCTTAGGAAACGGAAGAGCCTGAGAGGGGACCTTAAGTTGAAAGGCCGCTCACCACGAAGAGGGAAGATGAAAAGCAGCGAAATAAAGATCCTAACGAGAGAGGCAAGACAGGTCCTTGCATAATAGCAAGAAGCAAGCAGGCACCCACCACCGCAACAAAACAAGACGGACACATGCTCTAAGCGAGGGAACTATCTGCTACCACACGAGAAAGATGCACAAAGTGAGTTCGGTAACCCCATGAGAGGAATATACCACTGAGGAGAGGGAGATCGCCTCTATGCCCCCAAAAAAGACTACCAATAGAGTGTCCAGTTACTTTGCGCCAGCGGAGAAAAAAGACACAAGTGCACGACAAGACACAGAAGGAGAAATGGCGCTCACAAAGGAAGACTTGCTGGCCTCCCTTAGAGACTTCAATAAAGAATTGCGAACAGAATTGAAGCTGGACATGGCAGCCCCCCTGGATCAATTAAAAGCAGATCTCTCCGACCGTATGGCATCCTTACAACGAGATGTAGACTCTGTGGGCACTAGAGTCCTCGATATGGAATCCAAGACGCAAGAACTCAACAAAGAAGCCTCGGAAACCAGGGAAATGCTTCAAGAGCTCCGATTGCAGCTGCAGGTAGCACTCCTGAAATGGGAAGACCTGGAAAATAGATCCCGACGGGAAAACATATGGATCCGGGACCTGGAGGAGGGAGCGGAGGGGCCAGATCTAGAGGCTTTTGTTACTGGACTGTTTGCAGAGGTACTAGGGCCAGGTCACACAAAGATAAAAGTCAAAAGAGTACACAGAGTAGGCCGGCAAGTACCAGGGGATCGCAGATGCACAAGGGATGTCCTGGTCAAGCTTCACTCTTTCAAAGTCAAAGAAGCAATTCTGCAGGCTGCTCAAAAAAGACGAAATAACTTTTCAGGGCCTCTATCAGGACTTAGCACAGGCCACTCTTTTGCGGCACCAGCAATTCAGGCCTGTGACCGAGAAGTTTAAGGCGGACAACATCAGGTACAGATGGACATACCCTTTCGGCCTCGCCTTTGAGTTCAATAATAAAGCACGATATTTCACAGACCTGAAGGAAGCGATGGAGCTCCTGAGACAGCCACTGCCAGACCCAGCAACCAGCAGCAACCAAGCGCCAGGATCCAGTGTGGACAAAAGAAGAGAAAATCAATGGCAAACCCACCGCAGGGAGCAACATCTGAAGAACTTGCAGAGAAGAGGAAGATGTAAAGCGAAGAAAGGGACAGTGTAGGTGCTGGTGAGGTCAATCCAGGTTTGAGTCAAGAGGGGGATAGACGAGGAAAGGAAGATGTTACGAGACCCTCTCACAATCCAGATGAGGACATGATAGAGGTCCAAACCTCCAAGAAAGTGTACATTTAGTGGAGGCTCTCCGAACTTAAAAACATTACCTTACAGGGTCAGAGAAAACACACTGCTGTGGCGGCGGGCACTGGTCGATTCGCCTGTCGCAATGTTTGCTAAGTACTTAACTCACAATGAGGTGGGACTTAGGATCCCACACTAGCTGTGGGGAACTTTCTTATAGTTCATGTATATTGGGGTTTTTCTTTTTTTTGTCCGGGAAAGGAGGGACAGGCTCATTTTCCACTTACTAGAGAAGAAGGCAGGAATTAAAGAACACACTTCGAGGTACCGAAGGGGAGGCTGGCTGGGAGGGTCTGCTGGAGGGGCCCTGGGATTCCAAGGTGTAATTAGACATGGTCTCCATAGCATCATGGAATGTGAGAGGTTTAAACTCGCCACTTAAGCGGCAAAAAGTATGGAATTACCTCTCTGATCAGCAATTTGAGGTAGTGGCGCTACAAGAGACACACTTCCAGCGGAAGGACAACCATAGGCTGCAGCACAGAAGTTATCCCTTGATAAAACAATCCTCAGCACACACAAAACAAAAGGGCGTGGCACTACTGTTCCACACCACTACTAAATTCCAGCCAGAGGGGGTCAAAACCGACAAGAATGGGAGAGTAGTCATAGTGAACGGCAGGCTAAAGGAGAAACTCTGTACATTCGTAGCGGCGTACGCGCCAAACAATAGTCAACCCGCCTTTATAGACATCCTTTTGAACTTAGTTGGAGGATTCGCCAAGGGCCACATAGTTCTGATGGGCGATTTTAATTTAACATGGCATTCGGAACTAGACAGCACACACTCACACCGCGGCAACACGGGTAGCTTCCCCAGGAATCTTAAAAAGACGATACATGATATGGGGCCAAGGGACGCCTGGAGAACGCTACACCCAACCACAAAAGATTATTCCTTCTACTACCACGTGCACCGTACCTACTCGGGCCTAGATTACATCTTTATCAGTCAGGAACTGCTGGGCACTCTACAAGGGGCCAAGATCCACTCCATAACGATTTCAGACCACGCGGACATCTCGATATGCCTCGATTGTGGAACCTCTCCCCCCAGATTCCCGCGGTGGTTTTTCCCCACATCTCTCACGTGCGATAGGTTACTCAGAGATGAGCTACGAGGGGCAATTAACGAATACTTTCAATTGAACCTACCACAAGACACTTCCCCATTAAATAACTGAGACTCTTTTAAAGCAGTACTAAGGAGCAAATACCTGGAACTTAATTCTAGGTTAAACAAGCAAAGCGCAAAGGAGCGGACAGAACTAGAATCAGACTTGAGGGCAATGGAACAGATACATAAACAGACACCAACATGAGACACACACTGTAAATTGACAGCACTATAAGGGAAACTCACTGCCATATACACTAACAGAGCGGAACTTACACTCCACCGTTTGCGACATCTCTCATACGAACACAGTAACAAAATAGGGTCATACCTAGTGAGGCAGCTCAGGGTGAAACGAGAAAAGGAATACATAGGAGGGATTAGCGATGAAGGGGGCACCCTGCATAACTCCGATGAATCCAAAGCACAGCTTTTTGCACAATTCTAGGCGGAGTTGTATCGGGCCTCACCCACACAAACTGCGGTCCAAAACGCTTACCTTGACTTGGTGACTCTCCTACAGGTATCTCCCACCCAAAATGAAGCATTGAGTGCTCCTATAACTGAAGAGGAGGTGCAGACAGCGATAACAGCGCTGAAACCTCACAAGTCCCCAGGACCAGATAAAACATATGCAGCAGAAATCAAAACTCAGCTGATTCTTCTCTTCTATCACATAGCCACGAGAGCAGCAGTAACACCCTCGATGAGTGAAGCCTTGGTCACTGTCATACCAAAAGCAGGGAAGAACCCACAACTTTGCTCCTCCTATAGACCAATCGCGCTTCTAAATATAGACGCAAAGTTGTATTCAAAGATAATAGCAACAAGACTAGAAGACATAATGCCAGAACTGATTCACCCGGATCAATCTGGGTTCATCAAAGGCAGGCAGATGCAAAAACAACGTTCGTAGGGTAGTTCACTTGATAGAAAAAACATCAAAGTTCCAGATTCCGGCTGTCCTGCTGGGCCTGGATGCAGAGAAGGCGTTCGATAGGGTGGAATGGTCCTTCCTCTTCCAGGCCCTGAGGAGATTCGGATTTGGCGAAGCAGTCATTAAAATGGTGATGGCGAACTATGTTCACCCCACATCAAGAGTTGTGCGCAACGGGGTGCGATCCAATATGTTTCCCCTCAGCAGAGGGGCGAGGCAGGGATGCCCTTTATCCCTGTTTCTCTTCGCCCTCAGCATAGAACCCCTAGCCGCCCGGGTCAGAGCCACAAAAGAGATATGTGGGATCCAGTTTGGGTCGATAGAGCACAAGATCTCGCTGTTTGCGGACAATGTCCTGCTTACACTGTCCTCGCCCCGAGCCTTGTTGACGGCTCTTCAGAAGGAGCTACAGGCCTTTGAGGAAGTAGAGGGTTTCCGTATCAATGCGTCTAAATCCTCTCTACTAAATCTAACACTCTCAGACAAAGAAGTGGAATCCTTAGTTACTGATTTCCCATTCCAATGGGCAAAACACAACCCAACTTATCTAGGTATCAAAATAACGACAAGACTGGAAGGCCTCTTCAGGGCCAACTACTCAGCCATGCTTCACCAAGTACAGCAAGAACTTAGACGATGGAAACCTCTATATTTGTCCTGGTTGGGTCGCATTCATGCGATCAAGATGACAGTGCTTCCAAAATTTTCCTACCTCTTCCAAGCTCTCCCCATAAGTCTGGAAAGCGATTTTCTCCCTAAATTACGCACACTAATCACACGCTACATATGGCAAAATGGGAGGGCTAGACTATCTTTCGCTCTACTCAGACGACCCAGAAGCACAGGAGGGGTCGCATTACCGGACTTTGAGTTATATTATAAAGCAGCACAACTACGGGTGATAACAGAGTGGTCACTAAGAGAATCAGACAAACACTGGCTGCATATGGATTGAGCCATATTGAGACGCACTATTTGGGATTTGCTCTGGAAACCTAGGAAGGACCGCCCTGACAAATGCATACCTTAGCACACCCACTCAGACAACCCTCAGAGTATGGGTTGCGGTAGTGGGCGCGACGGCGTGGATGTCTTCCCCCTCGCCGCATACACCAATCCACTTTAACCCGCAATTCCTGCAGGCGCTCAACCCAGGCCTGTTTGAAGAATGGCGAAAAGGCGGCTGCCTAAAACTGTCTGACCAATTTCACAACTATGACCTTTAAACATTTGAGAATTGCCGACGCAATTTTAATCTCCCCGCATCCGAACATTTTCATTATCTTCAACTTAAACATTGGGTTCTACAACCAGAGGTGAAAGAGGCGGCCACCAGGGAGCTTACCCCGATAGAGAATTTTGTTAAGAGGGCTGGCTCTACAAAGGGAGTTATCTCCTTCATATATGCACTCCTACTTTCCACACTACACTCTCCACGACCAAGACATATCACCTTCTGGGAAACCATGAGTGGGAGCAAGTTGTCCGAGCAGGAAGTGGAAGACACTATGGAGAGATATAGCAAAAAACAATCATTCTATAGGAATGAGGGAAGCGCATTATAAGATACGTTATGATTAGTATCTCCACCTGGTAAGATTAAAAAAAATATTCCCACAGTCTTCTGCTCTATGTTGGAGAGGCTGTGGCTTACTAGGAGATTTCAGGCATATTTGGTGGGACTACCCCAGAGATCCTGGCCCAAATCAAAGAAATTCTGGGCTACCAAATCCCCACCACGTTGGAGTTTGCATTATTAAGAATGAGACGAGACCTTAGAAAATCAGACAAAGGGTGACCGGGCGGTGATGTGGTTGTGTCTAGTAGCAACCAAACTAGCAATAGCAGCAGCTTGGAAGAAAAAAGACGCCCCAGCCCTGACTCAATGGCAGGCACGACTTTGGAAAGCGCTTATAATAGAAAGAATGGCAGACATTTTTCGAGATAATTTTGAAAACTTCGAGGGAAGCTTGGGCCCTTTGGTATCATATCTATCCAGGGGTATACCATTTGTGAGAAGTTGGCCTGGTATATGCTGTCCACTAGTTCTAGTGGGCACCTTGCACCAGTCCAAATGACCTTTATCGATGATAGGTTTAAAGACAACCTTTATTGAAAGCTATCCTAGTGGTAGCTATGGAGAGCAGCCTTCAGGCTAAGTCTTGAAGGAGTGTTAAGCTGTTTGTTTTACCAGTCTATAATCTCATGAATGACCAAATGAAAGGAGAACAACATCAGGTATATATATAAAATATATGTATTTATTACTAAACACTACCCAATAGTCTCTTTATGAGGCTAGAGGTAAAGTACACAAGTTACAAGTCAAATAGCACAGTAAATTAGCACAATATACGATTAGCCCTAGTGGCGTACCAAACCATATATTAAGAAAGTGGTATAAGAACCACGACTTAAGTAGACACAAGGCCTAGAGCCTGTAGAATCGCTGGGACCCCAAGGAACCACCCAAGGTAGTGACACAGGGGACCCATGGGGGCCGTGTGCAGTGTGTGAACACAGCTGCGAGCTCCGTTAACGTCTATGGGAAAGTCGCGGTTAGAGTTTTAAAGTTTTAAGACACTTAGAAATGGACTAGGACCAAACCCTCTTGGACTTAGACAGTTCTAGGGTCAACACCCACGGGAGCACCGGAGTACTCGAGTTACCTCACCCAGGGAAGCCGGGTGCATAGGTGTCAAATGGTGTCGCGTCGTCGATTTCAATAGCAGCCTGCAGAGAAGTGCTGCTGCCGGGAAGATGCGAAGTGTCCGAAGAGATCCAAGCCTGGATCGGAGATGAGAAGAACCTGAAAGCAGAGGGGACAGAGTCTGGGTCACTTGCCAGTGACCAGGGGCACGATAGTCGAATGCCCACCGATGTCGTGTGTTTCAGGTGAAAGAGGTGAAGCCTGACTCTTCAGCCACGAGGCCCCGGAGGTGTCGACGACGACCAGGAGCTGGATTCGAGCTGTCCCACAAAGGATGTCGAGTGCTGCAGCATTGGTGTCCGGATTGAACACAACAAGCCTTGGCAACAGCAACCCATGCAGAACGGAAAAAGATGCTTCGGTGCAGACCAGCAAGGTCTGAGGGACTCACCACGCGGTGGGGAGTCAGGGCACATCTGGAGCAACCAGGAAAGCCCAAGGAAAATCAGAGTTGCCTTCACAGGGACCCACCAGTCAATGGACCAGGGATCGCGAAGGAGCCTCGAGCGGAAATGCAAGAAGCGGGCCCACCGAACACTCGTGGAGTGTAGGCTCACAATCTTCGGTGCAAATGGTGCTCGGGGCCTGGGCTACAAGTAACCCAAAGCAGGACTTCAAAAGACGTCGAGAAGTCAATGCACTAGCAAATGTGCACGGTGTCCAGGAGTTCCGGTTCCACGTCACTCGTGAGGGCTGCGGGTCTCAGCTTTGCTGGAGACTCGGGTCGGCCTCTGAGAAGTCTGGAAATCCTCTTCCTGGGCTGCAATTACTTCGAAGTCCGGCGGGAGCTTCGGAGATGCAGACCGGCAATTGCTTCGTTGGTGCCTGCCAAGCAGGGGAGTCACTCCTTGACCCCAAGGGAGATTTCTTCAGTCCTCTAGTCTTCAGTAGAGCGTCGAAGTTCCAGGATTCAGTTGCAGAGTTTCGTCCAGGGATATCTAAAGTCCTGTTGCCAGGGGTTCCTATCTTATACCCAAGGAAGGGGTTGGACTAACTCTGGGGACCCACCTATGGGAGGGTTTGGAAATAGGGGTGGCTACACCCATTTCCTTTGTCCAGTTTCGCGCCAGAGCAGGGGCTGGCAGCCCCTGCAACCGGTTTGAACTGGGGTATGCACGAGGACACCAAATGTGCCCCCAGTGCAGGACTTCAAAGCACTCTTGGAGTGCACCCACCCAGCCCCAATCCACTAAGGCCTGTCTGGGAGGTGGTAACACCTCCCTGTGACAGGAAACCTATTGTCCAGGCCTCCCCTACCGGAGTTTCGGTCAGCAGCAGGAGGCCAGACTCGTGTCTGTGGCTGCAGCATCCATTTTGTGATGCCAGGGCTCTGTTTAGTTGGTACCGGATATACCAGTGCTGTCATGCCTCTCCCTCTAGAAGGGTGGGATCATACTCCCACACCAGTTACTGGTGTGGGGGTATGATTCCAAGGTGTTTGACACCAAACACGACATGTTTCCGTGCAGCCATCCCAAAGTTAGCATTTACCATTGAGTTATAATGCACTTAAGAGTATATGGTCAGGCTGCACTACAGACAACCCCGGAGAGGAGATTCCGAAGGCTGCAGAGGGGCTCTGCTCATGCATGGGCACCCTCTCACATAAAACCAAGCACCCTGCCTTCAGGATTGATAAGGCCTGCCATAGGGGTGACTGATAGGTTTATATGTGCAGTGATAGGGTGAGATATAGTGAACCTATATCTCTGTAAGGGGTGCATGCACCACCACACTCAGGCTGCTGTAGCAGTCCTGTGGTGTCATTTTGGAAGGCTGCCCAGGGGTGGCATAATACATGCTTCAGCCCCTGGTAGGCCTCTGGGGTACCTATGCCCTGGGTAAATAGTATACCATATACTAGGGACTTATAAGGGTACCCCAGAATCCAATCTGAAGTGTACTTAAGGTACATGGAATCAATTTAGAGAGGAAGCAGCTAGGCTGGGGTCCTGGATAGCAAAGCCCCAGCCAGACTAAAGTCGAAAAACAGTGAAACATCAGCAAAAAGTGGGGGTAACCATAAGAGGCAGATCCTACTCTCCTACACAATTGACAACATGTCCCCCCACAGTTAGAGCACTCCACCTCTTCCAGTTTTGAGGCCGGATGGGTACACAAGGGAGCTCTCTGAAGATAAACAAACATACCCAGGCACGCACGTCCCCTCCACCCATACACACATACCACATGCTGGAGGGTCCGCCGGGGAATCCTTTCCCTATCTATGTACCGAAGAGAACTCTTCTTGCCCGCTATTCCTGCCATTACCCTTCTTCCCCCTTCTTCTTCCTTCCTTTTATTTTCCTTTTTTACACCACCTAGTCACCGTTGACAGGAGGTAATCGGGTTAGGGTGGGAGATGGGAGGGGGGTTGTTTTGGGGCTCTCAGTTATTTATTTTTCTTCTACTAGAAAGTTGAGCACTGAGAATGTTCAGATATATGTATGATTACTTCCCAATCCGAAATGCAACTGTAATTTCACAATGGCTTCAATATGGCTAATGGGAAAGATGTAATGTACTAAACTGTATGTCTTTTTTTCTCTAAAAATGCTCAATAAAAAAGAACTTTGAGAAAAAAAATCCTGTAAGTAAATCATACATATAATTTTAGTAAAATCAAAAGGTCATTGCTAACACCAGACCTAAGAAAAAAAGCTTCTGCTCTGGGTTTGATCTCACCTTCATTACTTTTTAACAAGCCATTCTGGATCTCTTTGCAGCATGGTTTTCATTCCGCTGTGATTTGCATGACTTTGGTTGTATTTTATAAAATTGCTTAGTTTGACTGGAGTATGGCGTTGCATTTTGGTTTAGTTTTCAAGACAGTTTAGCAGCATGTTTGATCTAGATTTGGTAAAATTGTGGAATTTGTTCAAGAATTTAGTTCACACTGTTTTTTAATAAGCATTCAATCTGTTACTTTACTTTATCTCTGGTTGTTTGTACGTTTAGAAACCTCAGAAACAGCAGTTGTCCTAACTAATTTACAGTGTTATGGTTCTTCTTTTTTAGATGTGGATCGAGAAAAGCTTTAGTCGTTTAGCAAAGTGTTAGACCTCACAGCCTTAGGGTGGTCTTCTCCCAACTTGTTGCCTTCCTCGTCCACTTTTTCTGACCTCTTTTTTCCTGGCCTTAGGACTCCAGGCACTTTACCACTGCTAACTAGGGCTAATGTGCATGTACTCTATCCCTAAAACATGGTGATATTGGTTCATCCTCAATTGGCATATTTACTTTATTTATTAGCCCCTACTAAATTGCACTACATGTGCCCAGTGCCTGTAAATTAAACACTACGAATTGGCCTACAGCACTGATTGTGCCACCCACCTAAGTAGCCCTCTAACCATGGCTCAAGCCTGCCATTGCAGAACCTGTGTGTGCAGTTTAAACTGCCATTCTGACCTGGCAAAATAAACCTTTTGTCAGGTACAAACCTTCCCTTTTTATACATAAAAGTCATCCCCAAGGTAGGCCCTAGACAACCCAAAGGGCAGGGTGATATGTATTTAAAAGGCAGGCCATGTACTTTTAAATTTCACCTCTCCTGGTAGTGACAACCTCACAAATCCGTTTTTCACTACTGCAAGGTCTATCTCTCACATAGGATAACACTGAGATTACCTTAATACATTTTATAAGTGTAATTCCCAATGGTGAAGAGATAGACTTTTCAAGTTTGGTTTCTCTGGATTCACAATTTTAAATCCAAACTTATGGTGAAGTCTGATTTTAAAGTTGACATTTTCTTACTTTAGCCATTTGGTGCCTGCTGCATGTCCATGATCCCATGTCTGGGGTGGGTGACAGATGGGCTATGTGTATTCCCCCTAGACAGCCACAAACAATGGGATCTTAGGTGTGACTTGATGGGCCATCCTGGAGGAGCTGGACACAGCCTCACTTACACCAGAATAGGCTGTGTCCTGTCCCCACAAAAAGGGCTGCATACCACCTGTAGTGAGTCTGGAGCCAAGGCAGGAAGGGAGGACCTCTGTGCCCTTCAAAGGCACGTCTTTGAGGTCTCTCGCACTTCAAAGGCACAACTGGGTTTAAGTCCTGGACTTCTGACACCCCCACTTCAGTACACATCCGGACCTGTGGATACTCCGCCAGGAAGAAGGATTGTTGTGCTGCTGAAGGACTGCCACTCTGCTGGACAGCTGCATTGCTGGATGCCTGCTTTGCTGTCCTGCTACCCTCCTGCCTGGGTGAGAAGGACTCGACCTACATCACTTGTCCCCAGAACCCAAAGTGAATCCGAGGGCTAGCTAGCTGGCCTCCTGATCTGAAGTCTCAGGAACATAAAAGACTTCCAACCACCCTGCTTCTGCACCTGGATTCTGCCATCTGTGAGTCTGCCGTGCCAAGTGGTGCCACCCCAGTCCTGGACCCTTGGAAATGGACCTATGGTGTTTGCTTCAGTGGAACCGATGCATCCTCTGTCGAACCGACGCATCGCCGCTCGTGCATCGATCAAAGCCGGTGCATCGCCGCTGCTGCGTGTTTCGACACCGACACATCACCGTTGCTGCATGGATCGGACTTGACGCATTGCCTTCGGAATCGCTACTGTGTGACACTCTTCCCGGCACAAGGTCCTCACATCCCCGCAACGGCAGCCTTGATGAGGACGACGAAACTCTGCATCACAGCTTCCCCACTCACTGGGGCTGGCGCATCTTCTCGACAGCACAACACATCCCTGACATCGGCCTTCACATCGCAAGCCCCGTCGACAGGATCCTCGATGTCGATGCATCAGGATCTTGCCCTGCAGCCTCGCCACATCTCGGAACAGGTGCATTGCCTCTGCAGCCTGACGCATCCTTGACTCAAACCCACACAACGCTCCACAACCTCGGATTAAGGTACTTTTGTTCAGTTGGCCTAACTGGGTCCCTGTATCCATCCCATGCTCCATCGTGGTCGGTCTGAACTTTTGACTTTGTCCCGGTCCGGCACGACCAGATATGCCATTTTAGCGCTTTACGCTTCTTAGCGCTATTTTTACTTAAAACCTTTAAAAATCAATATCTCAAGTTCTACTTATTGGATTTTTGTTGTTTTGTCTTGTTTTAGTTATTAAGTTAAGCTCTATTTTTCTAACCTGGGGTAGAATCTTTTTGTGTGGTGTTTTCACTGTCTTACTGTTTTAAGTGTCGCACAAATACTTTACACATTGCCTCTAAGTTAAGCCTGACTTCTATGTGCCAAGCTACCAAAGGGTGAGCACGGTTAATTTAGGATTTGGCTGCTTCTTACACTGACTAGGATTGTGGTTGCTGCTTGACTAGGGCTCCTATCCCAGTCAATCAACAACCTAATTTCTAACACAAAGCAAATATAATCTATGTAGAGAGAGGGGCAAAAGGTCAGCCCCTCTGAGCCGTTGGTTGTGGTAAGCATAATTCAAATGTTCAGCCCACATTCTTGCCACTGTTTGATGGTAACTGTCATTCAGTGATGTAGGCAGTTTAGCTACTGCATATACTATATTTGAGATCCATTATTTTCGGTTAAAAAGGGTCTGTATCCATAGTGCCGCCATGTTTTGGCAGACAGTACCGTATATAGTTGGTGCAAAACCAAGATGGCGTGTCAGAAACGTTGGCTGCAGTGGATGCAGGTGTAGGGATGATCATCCACCTGCATAGCATGCTTTCAAGACAGGCGAATATCCTACCTTTTCCTTCACGAGGAAATGGTGTGGAAGCAGCTTCCTGGCAGGAGCAACCAGGGAATGGAATCTTCTACCATTACACATAAGATTGGCACCCTCTCTACAGGTTTTCAGAAAGCTTCTGAAGACCAGGCTTTTCACTCTATAGCCCTCTGTCTGCCTCCCTCTACTTTCTGCTGAGATCGCGCCAAGACACCCTAGGGTATACGTATCTCTTTACAAGTATTTTAACATAACATAACAAAGGAGTATCACTGCTCATTTGAAAGGAAAACATCAGAACATCGAAAGAAATGCAAACACGTCTATCTCCTCTCAATGAAATGCTTAACTATAATGACTAAATTGAAGCTAAACATGTATGAGCAATATGATTCATTTTTAAAATGGTTTGAAGTAGAGTTATTTCACCTTGTGCTTTCTTTGGTCTTTTGCTTAGTTAAACCTACGCCGAATGATAATACATTTCCGTTTTTTTTGTATACATGCATAGTTCATATTCATCAACAATTCAACACAAATAAATAGTTTTCTGTATTATAAGACGGAATCTCCAGTTGCTATTTCTATTGATAGTTTTAATGTAATGATAGCAATCTTGGTAGTGAATGTACAGCTTTTTGTTCCCAGTTCTCTGTTGCTCAGCCAACATGTTTCACCGGCTATGGCTGGTCGCCCTGGGGCTTCCTCAAGGCTTTATTTAATTGGTTGTTACAATCTAGCAGGTGTTGGTCATATATGAAGGTCCTGTTGATTAAATTGCCAATTATAATGCAGGTATCTCTCTATTTTAGAATTTTTAGATGGTTTTCACCACTTATTAGTTAGGGAAGTTCTTAAATCTTGGTGCCCCTGATTAAACTGATTCATGTGTCTTAGCACGTGTTCACGAAGTCTGGGAGGTCAAGAGATTGATGGTCAATATATTCTCTGAGATCATGTCCAACATCAAGTGTTCTCTTCTTTATATATAATGAGAAGGTGCAAGCATTTGTGGGAAAGGTGGATCGGAGCAGAATGGGCTGAGTGACTGCCAGTTCTGTTCCTCCTCTCTGCCACATTTTTCTGGGCCCCACTTTTCTCTCTGCCCCAGTAAGACATTATTCTGAGCCCAATGGTAGTTATTTTCTGTGCTTCGGTTAGACTGCACTTTGCTTCAGGGTGTCTGGGATCAGAAGGATATATACATGCTTTACAAAAGCTAAGTATTTACTGTCTAAGTGAATGCAAGGAAAGATGCTAACTGAAACACACACCTGTGCTCACAGGACCCAGCTAAAAATAAGCTTAGCCTTTTTCTCAGCAATTCCAGCACATTGTGGGTTAAGAGGATCCGGGGCGGTGGAGGAATATCTGCCACTAGTAGGGAATGATGCTCCAATCTGGGCATACAGACAAGATTCCTGAGTGCTAGCATATGCCCGGACAGGGAAACATGAGTTCTGAATGATGATGCAAATATCAGCATGCATGGAGTACTTCCAATTGATAGTACTAATGTCGTCCTGCTTTGAGGATAAGTGATGGTACATATTTGGGCATGGAAGCAGGTTTTCTGTGTGATGATGCAAATGTCAGCAGGAACAGAGTATTTCAGAGGGATGGCACAGATCAGGGTTACTTTGGTAGAAAATACTGGCAAAGATAACACCAAAAAGAGGAGATATAGGGGGGTTATGCCTTATGGGCCTGACGTTCCAAGGGATTTTATTGTCAAAAGGTCAAATTTGAGCCTTTGAAACAACAAAATGGCTTTTTAAAATGTACAAAACCCAATTGTGAATCAGTAACATTTTACTGAATCGCCATTTAGGTTTTAGTATAAAAACAAATTGGTATTTGACAAGGGCGTGTAAAGGGTGTCCCTTCCAAATACCGATTCTTTAGCTTAATGTATTAGTTTTTGCGATTGAAATCCAGTTATAAAACATTCATATTTTACCACCAGATCAAAATTGGCGGTAAACATCTGCAAAGAGGTAGGGGTCCCAAAGGGAAACATTTTAATGAGCAGGACCACTGCCTGCTCCTCAAAAAAGGTTTATGAAATTATTCATTTTCTTTTTTTAAATGCATCCCATTTTCCTATTTAGAAAACGGGCTGCATTTTAAAAAAAAGATTGCTTTATTTAAAAGCAATCACAGACATGGAGGTCTACTGACCCCAGCAAGCCACCATACCTGTGACTCTAACCAATCGTAGAGGTTCTCAGTTTGCAACCTACCTCATGCATATTAATGAGGTAGGTTTAATTGTGACCCACTACGAATCAGCAGTTTGTGAACAAAGGACTAGATGTACTAACATTGGGAATAGCGATTTCCAAAATGTGATTTTCTCCAAATCGCAATTAGGAAATCGCTACTCCTCATGTATTAAACTTTTATTTTAAATTTACTGATTCTTAGTGGGTTGCAAATCGAACTACCTCGTGAATATTAATGAGGTAGGTCACAGTTTGGCACCCACTTGGAATGATAGCCATTATAGGGATGGAGGCCTGTTGGGGTCAGCAGATCACCATGTCTGTGATTGCTTTTAAATAAAGCAATCTGTTTTTCCGAAACACAGCCAATTGTCCTTAAAAGCAAACAGGATGCGTTTATTTGCAATTTGGGTTGCACATTCTGTAGAAAGCTGGCGCTTTATGTGATATACAACTAAGTGGTTATATCGTGTAAAGAGTCCAGTGATTCCCCGAGAAGTGTCCAGGGCTCAATGTAAACCCAAAGTGCTCTATTTGTGGTAGTTTTGGCGAGCAGCCTTAGGCCTAACACAGAGGAGTGTAAGACATTTGTTATACACACAGTGACCAATAAATGAAACCCGAATCAAAAGGAGATCCACACCAATTTTATAAAAAGGAGCTTCTTTCAAGATTTATTTTAAGACCAAGATGTACGTTAAAAGTTAAGTACATTTTAAATAAAAATACTTTTCAGTTTAAAAAGTGGACACACTGCAATTTTTCAGTTCAGCAATGATCATCTAAGGGAGGAAAACAAGAAGGCAGTTTTGAAGGTAAATAAACGACTTACAGATCCAGTCTTCGGGGTTTCAGGTCAACACCAGGCAACATTCAAATTAGTACCAAGGGTGCAGCACTGGCGGCACAGGGGCAGCCGGGTGCAGAGGTCAAATTTGGGGTTGAGCGCCCAATGTTAAACAATGGAGACTGGGGTGATGGAAGTTGCGTTGCTCACAGGTAAGTAAAGCAGTGTCAGGTTCCAGGAGTTAAGGTAAGCACGGGGGGACCACAAGGCAGCTTCAAGCGTACATCCTCAGCAGCACAGGGGTGGCCGGGTGCAGAGTGCCAACACAGCATCGGGCGCCCAATGCAACTCAATAGGGGAGATCGGTTTTGGAAAAAAGGCTGCAGGCTCGGGCTGAACGAAGGAAACCCATAGCTGCCCAGGTAAGTTCTGATGCTAGGGGACGTAGAGACACCGTTGTTCAAGCTCAACAAGGCCCAGGGACTTCTGGTGCAGGGGTGTCCTTTGGCATTGGGAACAGATTACCTAGCAGGTCGCGGTCAGCGGGTGTCTTCGAATTGAGGCTGCAGGCGTCAAGGTAGAGTCTGGCAGGGGTCTGCCCACAATGGGCTTCAGCTCAGAATCGGTGGGGGAACCTTTGCAGGACCCGTGGGCCACTTGGACTCGGGCCGTGGGTGTTGGGTGCAGAGGTGGGTCTAAGGCCGTTTCGCAGTTCCTCATGGCAGAGCTTTTTGGCTTTAAAGTTGGTTTCTTCTTGGACAGGTCCATTGTCCTCGGGAATTTCTTGATCTTTATAGAAGGCAGGCAGTCCTCCCAGGGTTTTGGAGGTTACTGGGCCTGCAGGACGAGTCGACTTTTGTAGCTAGGGCAAAAGGAAGCAGTCCGGTCGGCAGGGCTGGCGCCAAGTCAGTCACTGGTCCTTCTTCCTTCTTCTGGGGCGGCTCTTCAGCATCCAGGCTTTGTAGGTCATCAGGAATCTGATTTCATGGTCTGCCACCTAAATACTAGATTTAGCGGTGTTACAGGGGAGTGACAGGTAGGGACCAATGGGTTCCTTACCTGGGGTGTCTACACCCTCTATTATGCCACCCTCCTGTGGGAGGGGGCATAGCCCTAGCCCTGATTGGATAAGTCCCACCATCTTCAAGAGGGTGGGCACTGAAAAATGTCCTTCACTTTGCCTCCAGCACCTGAGGGGTGGAGTTGGCGTAGGGGGGAACACCTCCTATTCTCACCTAGTTTTCCCACCGGTTCTTCCGCCAAAAGTGGGGCTTTGAACCTGGGGCTGCCATCTGCTGCTAGCAGCAGAAGTTGGGGTCGCATTACAAAGGCGGCAAGGCCTCAGAAGCTTCCCTCTCGAGCACTGTGCTCATCCTGGGGGAGGAGGTGTCACACCTTCGCCCAGCATGAGTTTTGTTTCTGGCCTCAGAGAGCAAGGGCTCTCAACCCAGGGGTCCGGAAACATGTCTGGTGGTAGCAGGCTGCCTAAAGCCAGTCAGAGACCACACCAAGGTTGGTAGATTTTCAGGGGGCACCTCTGAGGTGCCCTCATGGACATGTTTTAATAAACACTGGCATCAGTGTGAGTGTATTAAGAGGAGTTGTTTGGTAGCAAACACTCCTGGGTTAAGTGAAGCCATCATGGTGCTGGGGAACTCGAGTTGTCGAGTCTTCAGCCCATCTACTCTTTATGGCTTCCCTGGCACTTACAATATTAAGAATAGACCTAAATCTTGCAGGCGCATATCTGCTCATGTAGGTATGCCCACACCTGAGATACGGTGCACCCTGCGTTAGGGCTTGTAAGACCTGCTAGAGGAGTGACTTACCCATACCTTAGGCAGTGCTGCTTTGACATGGCACTCAGGCAGTGTGCCATGTCGACTTTGTCGTTTTTGTCTGCACCAAGGCATGCAGGCTGCAGTGGCTGTTTGCATGACCTTGGTAAGGAGTCCCTAGGGGACCCCTTCAGTCCCAATGACCTCGGTACCTGGGGTACCATTTACTATGGACTTACGGGGGTCTGAATGCCAATCGCGGTACAGTTTTAGTGAAAGAACACTGGGAACCTGGTTAGTAGGGACCCAGCACGCTACAGTCAAAGTTGCAGCAAAATCCAGGCAAAAAGTGGGGTGGTACTGCAACAGAAACCCACTTTCCTACTCACTTTGGGTTTGATACATCAGAAAAATACTTTTCTGCAAATGGGCCATTTGCAACAGCAAAATGGCTTCATACATCTGGTCCCAACCTATTGATACATAGGTTGGTTCGCAAAATACCAATGCATTCAGTAGAAGTCGGTGTGCAAATTGCACCCACGTCTACCAAGTCCATTTTAAGTCAATTTCTAATAAGAAATTGCAAATTGCAAATCATTATTTGATGCAATCCACAAGTTCTTAATAGGAGTCTCAGTACATCAGACCCTATGTTCCTTATAAACTGTGTGCATTCACAGTCTTTATTCTGCCAGGGCCCGAAGTCTCTGCAAAATCTCTTTTGCTGCTCCCGCACCAAGATAAAATTTCACCAGCACTCGCTGCTCGTAAGAAAACAACAACAAAAAACATGATCAACACGAAAGCTAGTCTTGTCTTTCTTTTTGATGTAACGCTCTTGCAAACTTTCTGCAGCACGGCCAGTGACTGAGGGCAGCGTGATGGAGTACACAGAGCGCGAGGCAGAGGTGGTTTGTGTCAAGGATGCTGGATGAAGCAGCGATGAATGTATATTAAAGCCTTCCAGTTTCCGCAAATTGACACTGACTGCAATACATCGTATACTCCTGCGGCAGGGGAGCATGAGTGGTGCTCGAAAAAAATCTTTAAGAAAACAGAGGCCCTGACAGGAGATCACTGCAGCAAGGGGAAACAAAAGGGAGAATGTAAAATAACAAAAGCTGAGGGCTCAGAGTTTGCAGCACCACTTTCAGACACAGCAACCCTTCATTTAACAAGCATTTACAATGCAATAGGTCTCGCAACTGCAAGTTTTAGAGCTATTGGTATTGTAAATGGCAATGCCTTTTGAAAAATTAACAGGTATTGTAATTTATAATAGTAATTTTCCACCAGTACCATAACTACCACTATTATTATTACTATCACCACAGAGTAGTAATAGTAATAATTGTAGTGGTGGTTATGGTACTTGTGGTGGTGGTTGTAGCGGTGGTGGTAGTGGTGGTGGTATTGGTACTGGTGGTGGTGGTACTGGTGGTGTTAGTGGTGGTGGTACTGGTGGTCTACGTGGATTTTATTTCATTACTTATGCTACTGCTTGAATATTTTTTAACAAAAACTAACAAACATTATCATTTGCAACGCCAATAGCTCAAACTTTTAGTAATGCCAGCCCTATTGCATTGCAAATGCTTGTTTTATGTTGCAGGCATGAGGTGCATCATCTACTTCCCAAAATACAATCTTAGATTTGTAGACACTCGTAACAGTCCTATGGTAGGAGGCAGTTGTTCAGCCAGTGTAAGGCTAATAGCTCACACAACTTTGCATTTTGATACCTGAAGTTTTAAATTACAATAAATGTAGTAGACCTCAGGCAGGAGACTTGAGTTACCAGTAACTGTGGAAAGAGCAATAACTTTAGAAACTGGTGCTTTATTTCACCTTTTCCGTGGTGTGAAGGTTACGTAACTGTTTTATTGCGTTCGAATGGGCACAATGGGGCTTATTTACAAGTCCCTTGCACCGCCGGTGCTTCAATTTTTGTGTGGGAAAAAGTGACGCAGCGGCGGCGCAAGGGGCTTGTAAATAAGCCCCAATGTCCTGTTTCTCTGGCTCTAAAGCAGCTTTGCTGACCTGGTTCTCTGGCTCTACTGACCTGGTTCTCTGGCTCTAAAGCAGCTCTGCTGACCTGGTTTTCTGGCTCTACAGCCGCTCTGTTGACCTGGTTCTCTGGCTCTAAAGCAGCTCTGCTGACCTGGTTCTGTGGCTCTAGAGCGGCTCTGCTGACCTGGTTCTCTGGCTCTACAGCAGCTCTGATGACCTAGTTCTCTGGCTCTAGAGCAGCTCTGCTGACCTGGTTCTCTGGCTCTACAACGGCTCTGCTGATCTGGTTCTCTGGCTCTAAAGCAGCTCTGCTGACCTGGTTCTATGGCTCTACAACGGCTCTGCTGATCTGGTTCTATGGCTCTAAAGCAGCTCTGCTGACCTGGTTCTGTCCCTCTAAAGCAGCTCTGCTGACCTGGTTTCTCTGGCTCTACAGCAGCTCTGCTGACCTGGTTCTCTGGCTCTAGAGCAGCTCTGCTGACCTGGTTCTTAGGCTCTAGAGCAGCTCTGCTGCCCTGGTTCTCTGGCTCTACAGCAGCTCTGCTGACCTGGTTCTCTGGCTCTAAAGCAGCTCTGCTGACCTGGTTCTCTGGCTCTGAAGCAGCTCTGCTGACCTGGTTTCTCTGGCTCTAAAGCAGCTCTGCTGACCTAGTTCTATGGCTCTACAGCAGCTCTGCTGACCTGGTTCTATGGCTCTACAGCAGCTCTGCTGACCTGGTTCTCTGGCTTTAGAGCAGCTCTGCTGACCTGGTTCTTAGGCTCTAGTGCAGCTCTGCTGACCTTGTTCTTAGGCTCTAGAGCAGCTCTGCTGACCTGGTTCTATGGCTCTACAGCAGCTCTGCTGACCTGGTTCTCTGGCTCTAGAGCAGCTCTGCTGACCTGGTTCTTAGGCTCTAGAGCAGCTCTGCTGACCTGGTTCTCTGGCTCTACAAAGGCTCTGCTGACCTGGTTCTCTGGCTCTAAAGCAGCTCTGCTGACCTGGTTCTCTCCCTCTAAAGCAGCTCTGCTGACCTGGTTTCTCTGGCTCTAAAGCAGCTCTGCTGACCTAGTTCTATGGCTCTGCAGCAGCTCTGCTGACCTGGTTCTCTGGCTCTAGAGTAGCTCTGCTGACCTGGTTCTTAGGCTCTAGAGCAGCTCTGCTGACTTGGTTCTCTGGCACTACAGCAGCTCTGCTGACCTGGTTCTCTGACCCTAAAGCAGCTCTGCTGACCTGGTTCTATGGTTCTACAGCAGCTCTGCTGACCTGGTTCTCTGGCTCTAGAGTAGCTCTGCTGACCTGGTTCTCTGGCTCTACAGCAGCTCTGCTGACCTGGTTCTCTGCCTCTAGAGCAGCTCTGCTGACCTGGTTCTCTGGCTCTAAAGCAGCTCTGCTGACCTGGTTCTCTGGCTCTACAGCAGCTCTGCTGACCTGGTTCTCTGGCTCTAGAGTAGCTCTGCTGACCTGGTTCTATGGCTCTACAGCAGCTCTGCTGACCTGGTTCTCTGGCTCTAGAGTAGCTCTGCTGACCTAGTTCTCTGGCTCTAAAGCAGCTGTGCTGACCTGGTTCTATGGCTCTACAGCAGCTCTGCTGACCTGGTTCTCTGGCTCTAGAGTAGCTCTGCTGACCTGGTTCTCTGGCTCTACAGCAGCTCTGCTGACCTGGTTCTCTGCCTCTAGAGCAGCTCTGCTGACCTGGTTCTCTGGCTCTAAAGCAGCTCTGCTGACCTGGTTCTATGGCTCTACAGCAGCTGTGCTGACCTGGTTCTATGGCTCTACAGCAGCTCTGCTGACCTGGTTCTCTGGCTCTAGAGTAGCTCTGCTGACCTGGTTCTCTGGCTCTACAGCAGCTCTGCTGACCTGGTTCTCTGCCTCTAGAGCAGCTCTGCTGACCTGGTTCTCTGGCTCTAAAGCAGCTCTGCTGACCTGGTTCTATGGTTCTACAGCAGCTCTGCTGACCTGGTTCTCTGGCTCTACAGCAGCTCTGCTGACCTGGTTCTATGGCTGTACAGCAGCTCTGCTGACCTGGTTCTCTGGCTCTACAGCAGCTCTGCTGACCTGGTTCTCTGGCTCTAAAGCAGCTCTGCTGACCTGGTTCTCTCCCTCTAAAGCAGCTCTGCTGACCTGAAGCGCGGCCGCTAAAGTTAGCGGACCGCGCTCCAAAATAATTAAATAAATAAACAAATGCAAATGCAACAATACAAGCCCGGTGTAAGAAATGGCTGCGGAGAGAAATAAGCATAAAGATACATATAACTATTAGGAAACAACAAAACGTAATACTAGAAAGCAAGCACCCATGTAACTGGTATTGAACCCTTCCAGTGCCACCCTTCCTCATCGCTCCCCAGAATCGTTTTAAACATCAAAGTACATCATACGGACTTACAACATACAGATTTGGATCGTGCTAAGTGAAAGTGAAGACTGAAGAGACGCCGTGCGCGTGCCCATCTGCTGTCGGAGGCAAGCTGATAGAGACGCCGTGAGCTCGAGCGCGCAAAAGTGAAAGCGCGCGGTGGGAGTGCTCAAAAGTGAAGAGACGCCATGCGCGTTACTGTGCTTTAATGAAAATACATATATTTATGTATATATCACGAGTAAAAATTATGTCTGCCTATTGGTAAAAATAAATCACATATAACAAACAAATACTATATATTAAATGTTACGTGTTATAAGGGCCCCGGCACATCATTTATCTCAAATTAAGCCCTAGGAAAGAGCATTTAAGCAGCGCAACTGAAAGGCGCGACTGCTTTAGGCTGCTTTACCTGTATGTGCAAACAATTTTTTGTGAGGAAGTATCACCTAAAAATTCACTATTATTTGGAATTCCACATGGAGGAATATTTCTTTTGCTAAAGAAGCAGTGGTACTGAATTCAGTATTGCACAAGCAGCATTCTGCACTAAACAAGAAAACTATTATTAAAGATTACTTTATTTAATGGGGGGCGCTAGAGGGCGCGCAGCGTAATGGCCGCACACTAGTGCAGCTCCGCTGGCCCGGAACCATCATCAGCTGCAAATCCTGGGTAGATGACATCGGAAATATGCCATCCAGGTAAAAATGGACATCGGAAGCCTGGCGCACTTGTAAAATGCCGGCCAGAAGTCTATATTAGCAACGTGGAGGCTGTAAATTAACCTCGTAGCTGGCGCGCGCGAAGACCGGAGAGCTCAACAAAATGGCGGCCACCTATCTTACCGGACGGCGGAATGACATACCCCGTCTATAACCAGCTCCCGGATTCTCCACTAAGCAAACAGTGAGTGTGATGTTTCCTGCGAGGTGGCGTGGTGCATAAGGAGAGCACAGAATGGCGTAAACAAACTGCCGGGCTACTCAGATACGATTCAACCCGCAGTAAAATGGCGGATACCAGCAAACGAAACGCGGCGGGGAGGCAATAGATTAGCCGTGACCCTGCGCTTCACTGTGACGCACAGAAATAGCCTCAGCAGACCAACAATTAAATTGCCAAAGCGCAATATTCAGGCAGCGGGCGGTGCGGCACTGTGCTCTGCCATAGTGGAAGTGGAGGACCAATACGCGGCTACCTACCCCTGCATATCCACACACGAGTGCCTGTAGACACACTCTGGGGCCCATTGCAGTATGCTGACACTAAGCGTTGTTGGGAATGACCATCACTGAGCTGCTGTACTGGCTGATTGCACCCCATACCTGACAACGCTACAGCACCGCTGGATGCGGAGTGGAGGCGACTGACCTACCTACAGGGCAATAACTGGGGAGTTGCTGCCGCGTCGCCGTTCGAGCGCTCAGGGATCACCTACTCGATCACCAGTGCGTCTCTCTGGGGCAAGCCCTCCAGGTCCCCACAAGACAAACTGTATATCTACGACCACCATACCGGTCCCAGGGGACGGCGACATTGGCTGGCAACTCGAAGAAATCGTGTATAAAGGCACTCTCATACACATCGCCTACACGACGCCCTCACAGTTTAAAAACCTCAACGCCATGGGCAAGCCTGATAGACAGCAACCTAAATTGTCGTTTGATACACGACGCACGCACAAAACAACGCAGGCACATTCAGATACCGAATTAGATACAGAAGGAGCCAGAGGATCCAATATGGAAGCTACCTTAGTCGCCATCCAGCAAAGTCTGCAGGCAATCGATGGGAAAATAGATACTCTAACGCTGAGAGTAGATCATATGGCCGCCAAACTGGACAAACAAGGCGAACGCCTAGATGCAGCGGAATTGCGAATTTCTGCAATGGAACATGTATCCAACGACACCGCCACGAAATGCGCCGCCATGGAGAAACTACTGGTGACTATACAAAATAAGAACGAAGATTTGGAGGCGCGATCCCGCCGCAATAATGTACGCGTAATGGGGATACCAGAGAGTGCGAACACTGGAAAGCTGGAAACGTACATAGAAAAAATGCTAAAAGTCTGTTTTGGAGAGGAAAACGTCTCACCACTACTCATTATAGAAAGGGCGCACCGATCCCTGGCTCCCCCACCACCTCCAGGAGCTCCGCCAAGACCGATAATAGCACGTGTGTTGAACTATAGGGACAGAGACAGCATACTACGACTGGCGCGCGAAAAACAACAAGTCAAGTATCAAAATTATGACATCTCATTCTATCCGGATTTCACACAATCTGTACAACTAGCGCGCAGAGAATTCACAGACGCAAAAAAGAAGCTCTGGGATCTGGAGATTCCATATGCTATGCTCTACCCCGCAAGGCTGCGAGTTACACACGAGGGCCGAACAACGATTCTGCACAAACCGCGAGCCGCTCAGGATTTTTTAAAGCACGTCTCAACCAAATGAAAGACTAAGGTACACACTGCATCCACTTTGCCATCTGATGGAGGCAGCGGCTAGTGAGATATAAGATGACTACTGCAAGGTAAGACTATACTATGGGTAAGACGACCAATATTGCAAACATCACATCAACGTTACAACCTGAACATAGTCGGATGTGCGACATGGCATACTGCACGAACGGAATTCGCAGCATACATGAACATTGAGACATTACATATGCCCGCATGTATGGATTGTGCAGTTGGCTGTAAACATCCATCAGGGAATAAAAAAGGTGATGAAGGGGAAGTCTAACCATGCAATGGACAGAGAAGTAGACAGATAAGAAACTGAACCAGCATAAACAAATAATTACGTATCACAGGTACCGGGGTTTATAGATGTAACACAAGCAGGTCTGAGGGCGGGAAAGTACCACTTTATACTCTTGAGGAGGACCATTGTTGCAGTACTGATCTATATTGTGTTAAACGGAAAATAGTTATATGCCAGGGTTGACATGTATTATAACTCAGTCTACCAATATGCCCAGATTGTGTATTGAACATTGCAAAATGCACAAACATGTACTTGCATTGTCGATTCATGCTGGTATGGATACTGTTGGCGCACAATTGTAAATAGGTTTATATCTACAACAGAATGCCCTGATGAACATGGTGGGGTAACCTCCAATGTAGGGTGTCTCAGAGGAGATGGGTATACATAAGTACAAATTGTATGTCATCTACGCATATACTGTTGGGAGGTATTGGCTCAGCTGCCACCCCACAAGACTGCAATATCTCCTTTATGAGGTGTTTATTTTTATGGAACCCACACTGTAATACTATTAGTTCTATGCCCGATGTCCGCATAAACAGGATGTTCCGGCCACATCCGCTACGCGGATGTTAATGCGTGTGCTTAGCGGGCCCCAAGTGGGAATTCCCGACAAAGTTGGAATGTTACTATTTTGGGGTATAGGGGTATGTCTTTGGCATAATTGGGATGCTAAAGTGGGTGGGGGTAGGGGGTTTGTTACAGTTTTCCCAGACACAGACTTAAAATGCATGAGTCGCCCTCTGTACACCAAGGATACTCTGTGCCATCGTACAAGATCACAATACTCGCCACAGACAGTATGTACTGCAATACGCATACTAGAAGATACCTCAGTCAGATACAGGACTTACAATGGAGAATAGAAAAGATACACCACAAATACGCATATTAACATGGAATGTACGGGGGTTGAATAACCCGCAGAAGATACGGCAAGTATTTGCGTATTTAGACAGGCATCACATTGCAATTGCACTGCTCCAAGAGACTCATTTGGCAAAAGACGCACCGTGCTCAATAGGTAACAGATGGGCCGAGGCGGCACTAACATCTTCATACTCCTCATACGCAAGAGGTGTCCTTATACTTATAAAGAAAGGCACACAATTTGTTTTAGACCAGACGATCACAGACAGTCAGGAGAGATATTTAATAATCACAGGTCACTTGCGAGGCACACGGATAGGCCTGATCAATACATACGGCCCCAACATGGATGATCCGAACTTTTACCAGGACATATGGAATAAACTGCGACAGCTGCAGCCGCTGCATTTACTTTGGGGAGGGGATCTGAACCTCACACTAAATGACGTACAAGATAGATCGGGCACTACTAAAGAACCGCATAAACAAGCTGTGAGAATGTTGAAGGATGGCATATCTGAATTTGGAATGCTAGATGTCTGGAAGCTACATAACCCTAGTAAACTAGAGGGCACACATGCCTCTGGGTATCATAAAAGCTGGGCGCGTATAGATTACTGGTTAGCCACAGAAACTGCTACTACATGGATTTGTGATATACAGCACCTTCCCCAGACTCTATCGGACCACAAAACAATAGTAATCTCATTGGAAATCCCTCACTATGTGCCACCTCCATTTATATAGCGCTTCAATGCTAAGGCACTACTGGATCCCTTGTATAATTCCACCATACATGACGCCATTGTAGAATACTTTGACAATAACAAGAGCTCAGTGGATGACGCAGGCATCCTTTGGGAGGCTTTCAAAGCCACGATACGTGGAGTCTGCATAGGCACCAACGCAGGCATCCTACGCGACATACGCACCCAACTAGAAAACTGCGAAAACAAAATAAAACAACTTGAAACGGAGTTTGAGACTACGCAAAATGCAGCCAAACTGGGGGACATAAAAGAACTCTTAGCAGAATACCAGCAGCTGGCAGACAGTGAGGTTAAATACATATCACGCCGCCAAGTAGCTCATGTATATGGGGAGGGAGGCAGGCCAGGGCGTAACCTAGCGCAGAAAATATGTAACCCACGCACTACACATATCGTTACGACCGTCCGGGATGCACAAGGTACACAGCAATATGCCACTCCGAATATACTGAAAGCCTTCATGAACACATACGAGGAACTGTATGCCACACGTAACACTGCTAACACTCAGGAAATCCTCGCATATTTAGAAGATATAGCCATCGCATGGCTCTCTGCTAACCAAAGAGAATATCTAGCACAACCAATCACTATTGAAGAAGTCAAAGAGGCCATCAAAACACTTCCCAATGGTAAAGCACCAGGACCGGACGGATTTACTGGGGAGTTCTACAAGGCGTATGCGGACCTCATCTGTCCGTATTTAGTGGAGATGTATGGCAACGCACATGAGAAACAGATCCTCCCACCTACATTACGGGAAGCATTAATTATAGCACTTCTAAAACCGGATAAAGATCCCACTAACTGTGAATCATACCGTCCGCTATCATTAATAAATACAGATGCTAAAATTTTAGCGAAAATCATAGCTGCAAGACTACAACCACTGATGCAAAATATAATACTGCCAGATCAATCGGGGTTTATCCCCAACCGATCCACCTCCCATAATATACGTACATTGTTCGCACTATCTCACCAAATCAATCCAGAGTTGGAGGCGGCGGCGGTGCTACTGGACGCCGCCAAGGCGTTTGATTCAGTAGAGTGGGTATACTTATTTACTGTAATGCAGAAAATGGGGCTCCCGACCACATTAATGATATGGATAAAAATTCTATACACTAGACCAGTGGCGCGTATAAAAGTCAATCAATATGTCTCAGACCTAATACAAATACAACGTGGCACGCAGCAGGGGTGCCCATTATCGCCTTTGCTATTCGCTATAGCATTGGAACCTCTGGCATGCAAGATACGTCAAAATCACGCTGACACAGCATTACGGTTTATACAGCGCCCTATAGGAATATCCATGTACGCAGATGACATGGTGCTATATGTCAGGGAACCCCAAACACATTTATCCCCACTTCTGCGTGAGTATATTAAGTATAGCAGACACTCTGGCTTACAAATAAATTGGGGCAAATCTACAATTATACCCCTCACAGCTAAAACTACGCCACACCCAGTAGAGTTCCCATTGGAGTGGAGAACAGACCCGGTTAAATACTTAGGCATCTGGTACCATAGGGAACCTGAAGTAGTAATTAGAGAAAATTATGGCACCACAATTACTAAAATAGAAGACAAAGTAGATAGATGGATCCGCCTACCGTTATCAATAGCGGATAGAATAGCAATTGTAAAAATGGTGATACTCCCAAAACTCCTCTATTTATTTAACAATATACCAATCCCGCCGCCTATAGCGGTATTTCAGAGACTCACCACAAACATCACCAGACTTATCTGGGCTGGTAAAATAGCTTGTATAGAAATAAGAACATTGACATTGCCATACAACAAAGGCGGACTTGCGGTACCAGACCTATTGCTATGGTACTTATGTGCACAAGCACAATATGCGCATTATTCATTTCATCCGGTGAAATACCTACCCCACACTGCAGTCGAAGATGGGGACGCATCTCCAATCCCACTACGCTGCATACTACCTTATCAACGCCCCCATGTAGCCAGAAACGAAATTAACACAATAAAAACCACAAACTCTGCGTGGCAACGCATGGGGAAGATGTCACAGAAATTACCGCTATATGCCCCAGCATTACCCCTACAACACCACCCTGCGCTGACTGTGACACACACTGGCAATGGTATGGCGATGCTGCAACAAATTGGCATTACTAATATGGGAGATCTATATACTGCAGGCAGATTCATCGATGAGGCAGACCTACGCTACATAAGTAACCAATCACTAATCTTTAAATTTACCTATCATAGACTGTGGGGGGCCATAAAAGATCTATATCCCAATTACCCGCTGGAACCACCGACACTGGCGGCACTACAGATGATCATTATCACTCCGAATAATGCACATATGGTCTCCAAATTAAATAGGTCACTGCAAGAGGATATGGCGAGGGATACCAATAAGGCTTGTGAACGATGGGAGGGTCAGCTGGGGATACCGTTAAGTGAGGGGGAATGGCAAAATAGCTGCACACTAATATCCATATTGACACCAAATGGTAACTTGAGAATAATCCACTACAAGTATATCCATCAAACATACCACACTCCACTCAAGCTAAAAAAATGTGGACTGCGGACAGACGCTAGATGCCGCAGATGCGGAATAGATAACGCTGATTTCATGCATTTAGCATGGCACTGTGCAAAAATAAGCCAATACTGGGAGGAAATAACGGAAATCTTAAGCAACATGTTAGATATAAAAATAGACTGCAAGGCGAAAATATGCCTATTGGGCATAGTGGAAACAGTAAAATCTATGAAACGCAAACTATGTGTTATTGCATTGTTGATGGCCAAGAGAAGGATATCAATGTATTGGGACAGTAAGAAATCACCCAGTAAGAAACAATGGCTAACTGATTTGGTATATTGCAGAGACACGTTGAAAACGTATGAGGAGGAACTACCAACAGCCTCTAGACCCAAAGAATATTGGACACCGCTGACAGAATATTTGAGATCCCATCCAGACATATTGTTGCCGGTCGATATATAGATTGTATGATGTAGCGTGCCAAAATTGATAAGCAATTATTTCTGTAATGTAATTTTTTTGTGATTAACTATGCTGTGTCGAGAGCGAGTATAATGTCCGATATGTACATGCTGCCCATAGAGAACTGAAGTGTAGTGGGATGGTTTGTAATTTTGTGTTTTGCTTTGAAGCAATAAAACCTAATAAAAATAAAAAAAAGATGACTTTATTTGCACAGACCAACATATTATAAGCATCCCTTGGCCCTACAATCTGCAAGCAACAAATGTTTTAAATATACCAACAGTGCAATAAACGGTAATGCAAGCAAAAAAAAAGATTTTGTTGCCCCGAATTAGGTAGTACACAGCCATAATTATGGTGCAATAGACTCCTTGCATCCAGGGACATCAATGCACTGTATCTGCCGCAGTATTCATAGATACGTGTATCAACTGAAGGGTGTTTTATTATATATTCGTTTGGGCCTTTGTTTTACAACTGATGCAGGAAATACAGGTATTGCCCATCTGTGAGCTTAATCTTCCTCTGCTGCAGCTCTCTAGGTGTCCCCAACCCTCACAGTACGTACATTAACCACCTCCGCTATCTTCCCTACCCTAAAATAGCTATCAGATATGCATGCTGTGTAAACCCAACAAACAATCTGTCCGGCAGCCTTGTCTCCTCAGGGATTACTCAAGTGTGGGGTGGCATTTTTTGTAATGCACAAAGAGAAAAAAAAAACGCTCGCCATCTGTTTTCATTCAGCCGCTTGTATTTGCATCTGGGCTGAGTGAAAACAGATGCGCTTGTCACGATGGGCGGCATCACAAAACTGCAAGGGCGTCAACAAAAGTGACAGCCAGCAAACCAAAAGCACGGAAAAAACATTAATCACGACCTAAGCCAATTGGAAACGGTCGAGACAGTGGGGCGTGGATTAAAGTTCCCCTTCTTAGAGTGTTTACTATAGCCCTCGCAGGGCGAGGAGCGCATGTGCGCTCCAACGCCAGGCGAGCTGAGTGAAAACAGATGCGCTTGTCACGATGGGCGGCATCACAAAACTGCAAGGGCGTCAACAAAAGTGACAGCCAGCAAACCAAAAGCACGGAAAAAACATTAATCACGACCTAAGCCAATTGGAAACGGTCGAGACACAGGGGCGTGGATTAAAGTTCCCCTTCTTAGAGTGTTTACTATAGCCCTCGCAGGGCGAGGAGCGCATGCGCGCTCCCACGCCAGACGAGACCTAAAAAGGATTCCCTACAGGCCAATCTGTCTGTGGAAAACATGCCCCCATTTTAAAGTTACATAGCTCTATAGTACCCATTCATTTCGTTTATGTCCAAACTCATACCTGCCGGATATACAGACTTTTGCAGAAAGAACATTATCCCACTGAGCTATTTGCCCCAACTTTCATGGCTGTCCGTGAACTATTGGCCCCAGCGCGAATAAGGTCCTTGATTGGTTAAATCCTCACATGATGGTAGGGTGACCAGATTTTGAGAAGCAAAAACCGGGACAGGACTGACATAAAAGTAGGACTAAAGCCCTCAACCTTACTTCTATATCTGCACTGTCCCGATTTTTGAAAAAAGAAACATATATATATTCACACACATACACACACACACCTTTGCAAGGTACATTCACATAACATTAGCTATGGCAAGACTTCTAGCCTCTACCCTGAGTAGCCCTGTCCTCCTCTCCGCCTCCCACCCTGCAGCATACATGGAGCCCACGTCAACATGCACGGCCTGAAACAGATACATTATTTAACTAAAGCATATCTTTTAATTCTCCTTTGCAGGATGACTTGACCTTTGTCCCAAAAACCGGGACATGTATTTAAAATTAAGGAATGCGTTGGGACACCCCTCTGAAAACCAGGACTGTCTGGTGAAATCCGGGACGTTTGGGTACCCTACATGATGGCCAATAGGACGCATCGATAGCATCAGCTCTCTCATAGGACACGGGGGAGACTGAAAGAAGCACAAGAATGTGGATGTGCATTAGGTTAATGGACAGAAGAGAGAAGGCTGGGATTGCAAACCAGAGGAGCAGGACAGTCAGGGCTGGACTGGCCGTACATGGCATCGGGCATTTCCCGTGAGGCTGAAAGTGTGGAAGCCGGTTTTGTTACTGGGGGCCAGTTTTGCAGCAGTGCTGCAATATCGGCCACCAGTAACAAAAGCAGCAAGCAAGCATAGTCCACTCACTTTCGTGTCCAGCCTCCCGGGGCCAGCCAGTGCTTCACACTTGCACCCCCCCACTCCCCCATCCTTACTCCCCTTGTAGTGGTCAGGCTCGCTCACTATGCAGCATGCAGGGGCTGGTCTGACAAAATTGCCAGGGCTGTTTAGGATTCCCAGTCTGGCCCTGAGGACAGTGTGAGATGTCTAGAGGGCATGTCAATGTTAGGTAAATTTGTAAAGCGCACAGTTAACCGAAGGTGTCCTGGCGCTAGCTCAAAGAAATGGACAGAAAGACAGAAAAGAGAGGGCCTAGTTATTAAACAGACAAGTTTTCAATTCTTTCCTGAAGGTAGCAGATTGGGGCAGAGCAAACGAAATAAGGAAGCTCGTTCTAAGCCTTGGCCGTGCAATTGATGAAGCTTCTACCACCCCAGTTCATTTTCTTAAATTCGGGAATGAACAGTGTTTTAGCTCCCAAGGAGTGGAGTGTTCTGTTGGGTACATACCATGTAAACTTCTGCCTAAGGTGAAAAGGACCAGTAGTGTAGGCTGTACACAGAGATTTAATTTGATCCACTGCTTTACAGGTAGCCATTGAAGTTTTTGACTTTCAGTATTACCTGATCTGAATTTGGGAATACCTGAGAGAAGTCTGGCTGCAGTGTTTTGTAGCACTTGCAGTTTGTTGAGATGTTGCTGCTGCATATTAAGGTAAATCTGTTACAGTAGTCCAGCTTTGACAGGACAAGAGAAGTCACAACTGTTTTTTGAGACTCATAAGGTGTAAAGCGCAAGATCTTTTTAATCATCCTTGGTGTGAAAAAGGTAGAAGCCGTCACTGAGTTTACCTGGTTGCCAAAGGTGAGTCTGTTACCCATTTGGCACCCAGGTTTTTGGCTTTCCTGACAGGGGTCGGCAATGCGCCTAATTCATCCGTCTACCAGGAAGGGGACCAGAAAGAAGTGTTGCTGCCAAAGAGAATGACTTCTGTTTTATCAGAATTCTTTTTTAGGCAGTTATTCCTCATCCACTTGCTAATGGTCCATATGCAGTCATGAAATTTAATGCCTGCATTAGTGTCCTGTCTAGATAGTGATATAACAATTTGTGTGTCATCGGCATACGAGGTCAGAGAGAACCCAAAAGATCTTAAGGATGCCAGGGACGACATAATTATTAAACCGGGTTGGGCTGAGCGAGAATCCCTGTAGGACCCTGCATGGGAGAGAGAAATGCTCAAAGACAAATGCGCCCAAGGCCACAAATTGTTTCCTATCAGAAAGTAAGGAGCGTAGCAAAGTCAATGCTGTGCCCTGCACTTCGATCATGGCTAAACGGTCCAGCAAAAGATCATGATGGACCGTATCAAATGCCACAGAAAGATCCAGCAATATCAAGGCATTACCTCCGGCATCTAGTGCCTCGCTAATCTCTTCTATATATTTGATCAGAGCAGATTCCATACTATGGCCTCCTCTGAAGCTTGGATGGAAAGAATACAGCAAGGAAGAAGGGGATACTGTAAAAAGGGAAGTGAGAGAGGCTGGCGAGGTGTGTACAGGGGAGTAAAAGAGCAGAGACAGTACACATGGGGGCAGTGTGCAACACAAAGAGGAGCAAAGTAGTGGAACATGTGTAACAGGGAAACAAGAGTACTAAGAGGAAGGAAGGCAACTGTGAACAAGCATTGGCAAAGCCAACAGGTCTCCCCTATACAAGAGTTATTGGCTTGGCAATGTGTTTTTGCCATGTGGTACACCAGTGTGCCTGCTGTTCAGCATGGCTAAAAGTTAGTGATGTGGAGTGTCAGAGTGGAGGAGTAGTGTCACAGAGTAGATTTGTTGGAGTACAGTGTCGTAGAGTGTAGTATGGGGAGTAGAGTGTCGTAGAGTTGAGTAGAGGGGAGTAGAGTTCAGTGGTTCAGTGGCAGAGAGTGTTGTATTGTCGTAGAGTGGAGTGGTGTAGAGTGAAGTGGAGTGGGTTGGAGTGGATTGAGGTAGTGGGCTGAACTGGATTGGAGTAGAGTGGGGTGGGTTGGATAGGGGTAGAGTGGGGTGGATTGAGTGGACTGGGGTGGATTGGAGTGGGGTAGATTAAAATGGGGTGTGGTGGATTGGATTGGGGTGGATTGGAGTGGGGTGGATTAGATTAGATTGGGGTGGGTTGATTGAATTGGAGTGATAGGAGTGAGGTGAGGTAGATTAGGGTGGGTGGATTGGAGTGAGGAGGTTTGGAGTGGGGTGATTTGGAGTGGGGTGGAGTGGATTAGATTCAACTTGAGGGGGTGGATTGGAGGGGGGTGGATTGACTTTATTGGATTGGAGTTGGGTGGATTGGATTTATTGTATTGGAGTGGGGTGGGGTGGACTGGACTGGAATGGAGTGGGTGGGTGGATTGGACTACAGTGGAATGGATTGGATTGGAATGGAATGGGGTGGATTGGATAGAGTGAGGTGGATTGGATTGGAGTGGGGTGGACTGAACTGGTGTACGGTGAACTGAATCAGGATGGGTTGGATTGGATTGAGGTAGAGTGGGTTGGATTGGAGTTGATTGGATTGGAGTGGGATAGATTGGAGTGGAGTGGGGTGGGCTGGGTGGGGTGGATGGGATGGATTGGTTTGGAGTTGGGTGGATTGAAATGGGGTGGCATAGATTGGGATGGGTTGACTAGAGTGGGGTGAATTGGATTGGAGTGGATTGGATTGAGGTGGATTGGATTGGGGTAGATTGGATTGGGGTGATTGAGTGGGGTGGATTGGATTAGAGTGGGGTGGACCGGAGTGGAGTGGAATGGATTGGGTGGATTGGATTGGACTAGGGTTTGGTGGATTGGAGTGGGGTGGATTTGATTAGAGTAGGGTGGACTGGATTTGAGTGGACTGGATTTGAGTGGGGTGGATTGAAGTGGGGTGAATTGGATTGGGGTGGATTGGAGTGGAATGGGTGGACTTTTTGGAGTGGGGTGAAATGGACTGGAGTGGGGTGGATTAAGGTAGTTTGGCATGGGGTGAATTGGATTGGAGTGGGGTGGGGTGGATTAAGGTGGACTGGAGTGAGGTGAATTAAGGTGAATTGGGTTGGAGTGGGTGGATTGGGTTGCAAAGGATGAATGGGGTGGGGTAGATTGGAATGGGGTGGAATGGGTTTGAGTGGGTCGATTGGATTGGACTGGAGTCGGGTGGGTTGGATTGGAATGGGTTGGGTTGGATTGGAATGGGGTGGATTAGACTGGAGTGGGGTACGCTGGACTGGAGTAGGGTAGACTGGAGTGGGGTGGGGTGGATTGGGCTGGAGTAGGGTGGATTGGATTGGGGTGGATTAGGGTGTAGTGGGTTGAGTGTATTGGATTGGTGTGATCTGGATTGGATTGGAGTGGTGTAGATTGGAATGGAGTAGGGTGTATTGTGGTGGTTGGGAGTGGGGTAAATTAGGATTTAGTGGGGTGGGTTGGATTGTGGTGAGGTGGATTAAATTGGAGTGGGGCAGATTGGAGTCGGGCAGATTAGAGTGGGGCAGATTGTTTTGGATAGGAGTGGGGCAGATTGGAGTGGGGCAGGTTGTTTTGGATTGGAGTGGGTCAGATTGGAGTGGAGCAAATTGGAGTTGGGCATATTGTTTTGGAATGGAGTGGGGCAGATTGGAGTGGGGTTAATTGGAGTGGGGTGGATTGTCTTGGATTGGAGTGGGGCAGATTGGAATTGGGCAAATTGCTTTGGATTGGAGTAGGGCAGAGTGGAATGGAGCAGATTGTTTTAGATTGGACTGGTGCATATTGTTTTGGATTGGAGTGGTGCAGATTGTTTTTGTTGCAGTGGGGCAGATTGTTTTGGATTGGAGTGGGGCAAATTGATTTGGATGGAAGTGGGGCTAATTGTTCTGGATTGGCATGGGGCAGATTGGAGTGGGTCAGATTGTTTTGGATTGGAGTGGGGCAGATTGCTTTGGATTGGAGTGGGGCAGAATGTTTTGGGTTGGAGTGGTACAGAATGTTTTGGATTGAAGTGGGGCAGATTGTTTTGGATATGAGAGGGGCAGATTGGAGTGGGCAGATTGTAGTAGGGTATATTGTTTTTAATTGGAGTGGGGCAGATTGTTTTAGAGTGGGGCAGATTGTTTTGGATTGGTGTCGGGCAGATTGGAGTGGGGCAGATAGTTTTGGATTAGAGTGTGGCAGATTGTTTTGGGTTGGGGTGGTGCAGATTGTCTTTATTTAAGTGGGGCAGATTGTTTTGGATTGGAGTGGGGCAGATTGTTTTGGATTGGAGTGGGGCAAATTATTTTAGATTGGAATGGGGCAGATCGTTTTGGATTGGAGTGAGGCAGATTGCTTTGGATTGGCGTGGGGCAGATTGTCTTGGATTGGAGTGGGGCAGATTGTTTTGAATTAGAGTGGTGCAGATTGTTTTTATTGCAGTGGGGCAATAGTTTTGAACTAGAGCCGGCAGATTGATTTGGTTTAGAGTGGGGCAGATTGTTTTGGATTGATGTGGGGCAGATTGGAATGGGGCAGATTGATTTGGATTGGAGTGGGGCAGATTGTTTTGGATTGGAGTGGTGCAGATTGTTTTGGATTGGAGTGGGGCAGATTGTTTTGGATTGGAGTTGGGCAAAATATTTTGGATTGGAGTTGGGCAGATTGTTTTAGATTGGAGTGGGGCAGATTGTTTTGGATTGGAGCTGGGCAGATTGTTTTGGATTGGAGCGAGCAGACTGGAGTGGGACAGATTGTTTTATATTGGAGTGGGCAGATTGTTTTGGATTGGAGTGGGCCAGATTGGTTTGGATTGGAGTGGGACAGATTGTTTTGGATAGGAGTGGGGCAGAATGTTTTAGATTGGAGTGAGGGAAACTGGAGTGGGCAGATGGGGAAGATTGGAGTGGGTGGTTTGGGAAGATTGGAATGTGGTGGATTGGGCAGGGGCGGCTCCTCCCATGAGGTGGAGGAGTGTGGCCCCACTGAAAAATAAAATGATAATAACACCATTTTATTATTATTTTATTTTTCTTACCTTATTGCCAGCTGAGGTTAGGGCATGGGTGGGGCCATGCTGACGAGCATCACGTCAGCAGTAGGGAGGAGCGGTAGGCACTTATAAGTGCACATGTCAGTTTGGCCGGCCATCTTAGGCTGGCCAAACAGACATGCGCACATAGGTTTCTTCAACCCAGCTGTGTTGTACAGCCGGGTTGGAGAAAAGCTGCAGGCTCCCTGTGCCTGAGAGAACGCGTTGAACCAGCCCGCTCCGGCCAATCCAGGTGCTGCTCTCATGGTAGGTATAGCATGAGAGCGGCGTCTGGATTGGGTGGGGAGCCTCTGGAGTGAAACCCCTTCATTTGTGGGACAAGAGGAGCAATGAGGCGGCCGGCAGCAGGAGCAGAGCGGCAGGTAGGTCTTTTCATTTTATTTTATTTTTAAAACCCAATCCCAAGCCCTCTCCCTCCCCCCCGCCCTACCGATTTACTATAGCGGCAGCCGCTACTGGGATTGGGCTAAGTGGAATGGATTGGTCTTTGGTAGATTGGAATGAGTGGTGTGGATTAGATTTATTGGGGTGGATTTGTGTGGGTGAGGTGGGGTGGATTGTCATGGATTGGAGGTGGCAGATTTGATTGGAGTGGGGTGGATTCGGATGTACTGCACGATTTTGTGTTAAAGCATATTTTTGGAAATTAAACATAAGAAAGAAACAATGTAGCTTTGAAATCTTTAGAACAAGATAATCGTAGTCTTTTGAGAACAGTGCCCACAAGCAAAAACAAAACATGAGCGCTAAGTGAGAAAAGAAGACTTGGAAAAATGAAGAAACGAGTTAACTATATAAAATAAAACTTTGCAATTTTGTTTGTGCTGCTGGGTATATTTTTGCCAGTCACACGCATTCTGTTTGCAGGGCTCTAGAAGTTAAAAGAAGTACCTCAATCACTTTGGGAACAGCGGACGGACACTGATAAGTTGAATCAATCAGTGATTGGTCCCTGCTCCACAGACAGGAACGGAAATGATGCTAGGCCTGCAGTGACCAATTACGAGGCTGTAACGAAGAGTGGCATGCAAACCAACAAATGGTAAGCAACGGGAGGGATCCAAGCCCACTGTAAGATTACAATAGTCTTGGCTAGAAAGCAAATGCACTGTCTAGCCAAGACCTAAAAGGGAAAGGGGGAGGTGCAGGATATTGGGAACTGTATAAAAGGGGGCACTGGAGAGAGGAAATAGTGGCTGATAGGTGTGTGAAGTGGAAGATAGCAGAATGGAAGCAAAGCTAATAGTGGATAAGACCGAGAAAGGTGCAGAACAGTGGAAGGGCGTGTAAATGGGAAGGAGGGATAGTGGAGAGGGTGGGGCAGGTAGGAAAAGAAGCCAGAAAGGTCTTGATTTGAAAGAGTTATGAAGATAAGAGAGTCAAGGTAACAGTGCATCAGGCAGAACTGATGAGGAGAAGTGGGGATTAGGAGGAGGTAAAAGGTGGCAATGAAGAAATAATATGTCAGTGATAAATGGGCAAGTGAGAAAAACAAGAAAGGGTGCAGGGCCAAGAGGAGATGGGAAAGGTATATTCAAAGTTGGGAGAAGGAAGAATATAATACAGTGAGACAGGATTACCTGAGAGCAGAAATAAGAGATTATGAAGGAACACCAGAAAGAAGGAGTAGACTGTAGAAGAGAAAAGACAATATGCAATGATGATATAGGGAATATCTCCCTCGTACTGCCATCTATGGGTTAACAATTCTTATGTCATCACTGATAACATATTGTGATCATTGGAAGGGTGTCTGTCTCTCCAAAGCCAGAGGGACTCTCACACGTAGCTTTAGCTGCAGTGTACAGAGGTTCTTTACTGCTGCATACAGAGGAAATAAAATCAAGGAAATAATGTTTTCTTACTGAGTAAACAATTTGGTATTTTAGATTGAAAAGTGCAAATAGATCCTCAGTGATCCATCTAAAATTGACTAACCAACATTAAGCACATTTGTTAGACAAGACAAAAACTGTCTTTTGAAATATAACTTCCATCCAATTGTGTTTCAAAATAATGATCTCTCTTTTTTATAGGCTGCACTGGCATAGTATTCAAGTAGGAAAGTAAGCATATATAGTTCTCTTTATCCAACATGACATATTTCTGATGGTTATGTCTAACCACAAATTCCTCACCTTGTGAATAGCCCCAGGAACCAGACTGGATCCGGAGAATTTTCTTTAGTAATTCCCTCGCACGTCAGCAGGTGGTCTCCTGCGGCTCTGCGTCGAATCCATCACACCCCAGAATGGTCGTCGGGCCCTTACATAGTCGCCACCTCCGAGCTCTTATGTCAGTTCCTTTCTTTCAGTGCCTACCGACACGGAACTGGAGCTTCCTAAAATTATGGCAGGGGTGACAGACTTTTCTTCAATTCCAGTCTACATATCCCCATCTAAATTAACAGGGTTTAAACCATGTAAGGACTGCCACAAACAGATGTCAGTGATGGACCCTCATGAGGTCTGTCTCTGGTGTCTGGGTTCCTCACATGATTCGAGGTTGTGCAACAATTTTGTGAAGATTAATCCTAAGGCCACGCGGCATCTGTGAAGCCAAGTTATACGCTGCAGCAAATAGACAAAAAGTTAGGAAGTGCTGATCCCACTCGAAATCAAGGATGCGGATGCTTCCTCATTATCGAGGATGTGGCAAAAACTGATCTTCTTCGAGATCCAGATCATCAGGCAATTCAAAGAAGAAGAATCACACGAAATCTAAGCATGGCTCCACTTCGTCCTATCACTCCCACCAAGCGGAGTTGCGCGGCACCCTGGGTACGTCCAGGCCGCAAACTGAGTTTCCGTCTTCGGAACCAACTCCAGCCCTTATCCAGATGCAGTCCGAATTCCTAAGCCCATCAGCAACAACGCAACAGATCAAAGATTTCAGTGATGCCATTTGCGATTTTTTTGGTACCCTACCAGATCCCTATGGAGCATCTACGGGTCTCAAGGATCCAAGGTGACCTTCAGTCGGGTTACCACTGGTGGGCCCATCCCAGACGCCAACTGTGCCCCCCCAACCCCACTTTGGGGTCAATCTAGACTCTGGGTCTGGGGCCACTCCTGATTTCCCTCACAGCACCAAGACTGGTGCTGGAACCCAGTAAGTTGATGCTGCTGATCCTAGAGCCAACAGTCTTTCCGGACTTGGAAGTGAACCTAACACAACCTCCACCATATGCTCATTAGCCTGCTCTGATTCTGAGACACTTATGATCCATTTATGTCCTGCCTGACCCTGACGATGACAGCCATTATCATGGTGATGAAAACCTTTTTCTAGACCTACAAGATGCCATTGGGCTCAGTACCTCACCTGACACCGGCCTGCACTCCCCTGCTCCAGGTCCAGCCACTGACAAGTCTGCCTTCCTTGTGATGGTGATTAGAAGGACAGCAGAGGTCCTTGATTTACAGCTTCTCACCACTGAGATCAAAACCTACACCCTTACAGAGAGAACACAGGAGCCTCCCCTATCATTTAATGAGGCCCTGACTGACACACTGGTGGGCACTTGGGCAAAGCCAGGATCCTGCCCACCAGTGAACCACCAAACAGCGAGGAGACATAGACCTGTTCTCGGAGATCCTGCCTTTCTACTCCATCACCCAACTCCATAAAGCCTGGTAGTTCAGACATCTATGAGTAGGTTGAACCCAAATGTATTCCAGACCACCCTGCAGCGAGTCAAGAAGTCGTAGAACAGGAGTAAACCCGTTAACCCAGTCGAGACCCTGGTAGAGTATGCAAACAAAAATACAACGTCTCATCTGGTAATCATTTAGGGGGGCAAATACATGGAGAGTATAAATCTCTCAGAAGGGAAGAAAGGGAGACCACAACAGAGTTAGTGAATCTGAAGGATTCACGTGGAAGAGGACGCAGGACTTCAGGAAGAATAACTAGAACCGAAGGAGAAGAATAGTCAGTGTTAAGGGTGAATGAACACTAGAGCAAGGAGCACTAAGCACTGCGATGCCAGTAATAGGCTGAACAGACTTCCTTTTAAGGGCCCCAAACAGGAAATTACTAGGGATCCATCTTGGATTGGGAAGAGGTAATGGGGAACAATACGGGGGTGGCCATCTTGGATTGGGCTGTATTAAAGCCCAGAATTCCTCCTAAGGAATTCTGGGAAGAAGAAGGCCTGGGGAATGAAGGAGCCGATAGCACCCTCCAAGTGTGCCCCCTCCAGGTTACAGGATGGGACACAACAACACCGGTGGGTCAGCCGCTTTAAGATAGGTGCAGGCAGGCAGTGTAGTGACCCGTTGGTGTGCAGCTCACGCTACCCAGTGGCATCCATCAGCGCGCCCTGCCTGCCCAACAGGAGCTCAGGCATCGGGATCGGGTGAGGTGCAAGTGGTGGAGCCAAAGAGGGGGGATCAGAGGTCTCTGCCCTCTGGCGGAAACCCACCTGCACATCAACTTGTTGGAGTTACTGGAGTTATTGGCGATTCGCTTGGCATTGAAGGCATTCTTCCCATCCATAAAGGGTAATATGTGCAGGTTCTCATGGACAACACCGCCATGTGGTACTGCAAAAGACAGGGTGAAGTGGGGTCATGGGTCCTGTGCCAGGTGGTCATGAGCCTCTGAAAATGGCTGTAGCACCAGGGCATTCCCTAGTTGTACATCACCTGGCAGAATCTTCAAATGCCAGAGACAACAAACTCAGATCAAGGATGGCGGTTGAACTCAGAGCTTGCACAGGCAGCATCCAGGCTTTTGTGCATCCATATTGCAAGGGCAGTTCTCGCTCGGACACACCTCTCACATGGATTGGAGCTCAGGACTCCTGTATGCCTTCCTACCTCTACGTCTCCAACCCACGGTTCTGAAGAAGTTGAAGAATGACCAGGCCCAATTCATCCTAGTTGGTTCTGAGTGGGCAAGGAGAGTGTGCTACCCAGAATTTCCGCCCACGAGCATTTATCCTTTATTCGGCTGCCCCTTTGGGAGGACCTTCTGTTGCAGCAGCCGAGCAGAGTTCCACACCTGAGCCTGCACAACTTACATCTCCATGCTTGGAGATTGAGCGTCGACATTGGACTGCTTTTCACCCTCTCCCAAAGTAGTGGGTGTCCTCTTGGCAGCCAGGAGTCCTTTGACTAAAACAATCCATGTGGGCGCTGGGAAATGTTTGTTGTCTAGTGTGCTTTCTGAAATATCCAACCCTTACAGACAGAGTTGTCTGACATCTTACTCTTTTGTTTATATTTAGCCCAGCAAGGCCTTGCTATGGGGACAGTTAAAGGGTATTTATCGTCTCTTTCAGCTTTTTTACCTTTACCTGATCAGCCATCTTTATTAAAATCATCTGTTGTGATGCTTTTACTAAAAGGGCTGACATATATTTCAACCAACACCCTTTGTGATGCCTCAGTGGACATCAATCTGGTCCTCACTTTACTTATGTACACTTTATTTGAGCCAATGCACAACTGCCATCTTTGATTGCTCACCTTAAAGACAGTGAACCTCATAGCGATAACATCAGCTCATCATGAGTAAATATAAGCACTGTCTTCCACCACCTTCTTTCCAGACAAACTAGACTTAGGACTAAAGTGGCATTCTCTCCCAAAAGTTGTCACACCCTTCCACTAAGGGCAGTCCATTACCCTGACAACCATTTTCGCTCCACCTCATCCATCTAAGGAGGAAGAGAGACTTCATTGGATAGACCTAAAAGAGCTCTGAGTCTTTACACTGATTGTTTCAAGTACTATCGGGTGGACGATCAGCTCTTTGTGGGGTTCTCTGGGGCGAAGAAAGGAAAAGCTGTGCAAAAGCGAACCTTCTTGAGGTGGATTGTCCTTTGCATCAAAATCAGCTGTGGATTGGCCAAAAAACAGCCTCCGGAGGGCCTACACGCTCACTCTACCAGAGCACCAGCTGCTTCCACTACGCTAGCGCGTGGCATGCCACTCTTGGGCATCAGTTTACGAACCACTACTGCCTCGATAACCACGTCCTGCAGGAGGGGCATTTTGCCTGATCTTTCTTGCAGTATTTCCTGGTCTGAGCCATTTCACAGACACACCACCTTGGGAGGTACTGCTTTGGTATTTATTCACAAGATGAGTAATCTGCAATTAGAAGTATCGATCAGAACAGTAACACTCGTTCTGGTGGATACGCAATCTAACTGCAGATTCCTCACCAACCCACCCTCCTTCCATTCTGTGGAAGGGACTCTTCTAGTACATGCTAATAAGATTACATCTTAGAGATCTGCACACTGGCACAATCTGATTACTAGGGGCTCCGCCTCAGATGGCACAGACAGATATCCGAAAAACTCTGATGTCAGCAAACTGAGATGGCGAGTATGTAAGGCTCACATCCGGGGCAGGATGGACTTGAATAAGACCCACACAGCGCCACCTACTGATGTGCTAGGGAATTGCTAAATACAATTCTACAGATCCAGTCTGGCGCCTGGGGGTATTCACAAGGTGAGGAATCTGCTATTAAAATGAGCATCCACCAGAAAGAACATTACGGAAGGTAAGTAACTTGTTCTGGTAGGCTCCATTTTGTAGTAGTTGGCATAGCGGTTCTGATAGGTCTTTTATTTCTGGCCATAAGGTTCCTTTCTATCTCCTATAAAGGCAATGATCTTCCACCAAAGTCTGGCTTTATCATTTAACACAGTATACAAAACATGGAGATATCATGATATGGTTTAAGTCCTATTTGATTTCAGTGCAGGCTACTTACTTAGTGTTAACAGATCAGAGAAAATAGGAGCCTCTGTCGCTTTTTTGCTTTATAGGGTGTGCCTTGATGATCGGTGCCATGATAAGTGGATAATGCCTTGGTATAAGCCTGTTTACAACAGCCCCGTACCTGTGTTTAAACTGTAAGGTTTCAGCCTATTAAGATTCAAGCACAGTCTGTTTACTGAGCAGTTATAGATTAGTATCTAATTGGGGTCTTTGATATTTTATAAGGGTGATGATTCAACCTGCAACAGTTGGTCACAGATTTGGTAGAATCCTATCAGGAACAAAGAGTGGGTATAAATAATGTATTTATATGGTAAGGTCTTGGCCTAGCCTGTCTCTAGCACAGTTTAGTTAATCAGCAATTATGGAACGGTAAAACAATTTTCAACTCTGAACTGAGGTATTTGCCTTGTGGTAGTGTATTGGATGACATTTTGAGGATAATTGGGCACGACGGTAGGATGGGGAATAACTGTCCTACAACATGTGAGTGCTAGAAGCCTATACAGGTACTCAGTCTGTTAAAGCAGCATAAATCCTAATAGAGGTATTTTCTGGGGGCAAAATGCATTCATATCCCTCTGTTGGATAGCAAGCTGCTGCATTATTTTTCACTTTTTCAAGAATAAGAACTGAAACAGGATGACGTCTCCTACAGTGGTCTTGTTCCATTACTGTTTTTAAGGATGTCTACAACTTGTTTGCATTGCTGCATTAGAAGGTTATGCATAAATAAGTTGTATAGAACTTCTTTCATCTTGCTTTATTAACAGATGCCACCGCTCCTTTAACCCATTCCTCTGCATCAATTCTTTGACTGTTTATGAGTTTGTATTTATTGAGTACTTTGGCTGCGTTAAGTACATATTTTGCGAAGGCTGTTCTGCCTTTAGTGCCCGCAAGCTCTGGAAGCTTATTACTAGGCTGAGCCTACATTTAAATTACGCTGGCAAAATTGACGTAATTTTGGGGATTTCACACTACGCTTGTTATGCAAAATTCCCAAAATTAAGCCATGTCACATAATTACACCACCGTTCGTGGCAAAATTATAACACAGGAACACTGTAAACAACTAGAACACAAGCAGCTGTCGTTCACGACAATTGTGTTTTCCTCTCTATGCAAAAGGAGTTGATGCATAGATGCATTTCTTGATAAATTATAGCTCTAAATTACAGATTTGTATTTCACGTAATTATGAGTAATATTGCATAATTTTCCCCGAATTTTGTGTGTTTACACGAAAGCAAATTACACAAATTTGGCACACTGCCATTTATAACTGAGCTGTGAGGTGTAGTCAGTGGACATCAGGAATTAACAAATGAATAATTATTCAATTGTATGAAGAGAATAGAAATTAATGTTCAGTTTTGCTTAATATTTATTTTATACTACATGAAAAACATAATTTATTAGCTAGTCTCATAAAAATTGTCTCAATAGATTGCATAGATTTTTGTATTAGTTTAATGATTTACTCTATTTGATGTTTAGTACGTCTGATGTTCGTAGTGATGTCTTTAGCTGTTTTGATTATTCTATCCAACTTATAGAGATCTTATAACACGCAGAGGTATTGGTACCCTAATGAAGTCTAATAAAAATCATTTACCAAACTAAACACAGTGACGACGACGGCACCCTGAGCACCGATAACCCAATGTTATGAAATGTATAGGGTTTTGAAATATTTGGTGGGTGTGCACGACTAAAATAAAGGGAATTATTATTGACAATGCTCCTATTTAGTTTTTGGAACTAACACAGGTGGTGATGCAGTTTATAATGTCATATTGGTCTTCATTTTTGTATAAACTGTAGATTTGTATAGTATTTATATTTCATCTTTTATTTATGAGGGCTTACATAAAAGAGGTTTGTTAAAAGGTTTGCATTGATCCTGGACATTAGTCCTCAATTGATTTGTTGATTAAAATTAGGTAAACAGCTTTTTTCTCTTTTTTGGTCTTTGAATATCCTGGAAGATTTGACCAAATGTGGTGGTTTTCTTTTACAAATTTCTAGCTAATCTGGAATGAACTGGGAGGGAAAACTGAGTGCACATTACGGATTACAGAGAGGTGCAAACATGAGCCTGTATTAAACTTGACTAAATAAATCAGCAGGCCCTCATGTTAGAAATGGGGCCTCTAGTTGGAATTGGTTTGTACCCTGTCCAAGTAGGGACCCTCACTCTAGTCAGGGTAAGGGAGTCACACAGCTAAGATAACCCCTGCTTACCCCCTTGGTAGCTTGGCACAAGCAGTCAGACTTATCTCAGAGGCAGTGTGTAAAGCATTTGAATCCACACACAGTAAAACAGTGAAAACACTGCAAAGAGTCCACACCAGTTTAGAAAAATAGCCAATATTTATTTGTATAAAACAAGACCAAAACATCAAAAATCCAGCATACACAAGTCAAGATATCAATTTTAAAAGATTAAGCAAGTTTAGTCCATAGAAATCAATTGGTGCGTTCGTTTTATCACAAAGTACCTTAAATGCGTCAAATATCAAAGACGGTGCAAAGCGCAGGGGAGGTGAGGCATCAGAAAAGCAAAGCGGTGCATCGGTTGTTTACTACACAGGGGAGGTGATGTGTCGGTTCCTTACTGCTCGGCAGGGGAGGTAATGCATCGGTTCATTACTGGCAGGGGAGGTGATGCGTTGGTTCCTTACTGGCAGGAGAGGTGATGCATCGGTTTCCGGACAAGCGGCCTTGGTTCCTTACTGTGGTGAGGTGTTGATGAAGAATCAGCATAGAGGGATGATGCATCTAAAATCCAGATGAGCTGTGTTGATGAGACTGCGGCGATGCAGGTGCTGCATCGATTTCACAGCCGCGAAGCAGGCGCTGCATCGATTCCTCAGCCGCAAAGCAAGTGCTGCATTGGAGTCGGAGCGGGTGCCACAGACGTCGGTGACATGGTCCTCGGGACTCACGCTGCGGTGATTTTTCTGATGCACTGTGATGGCACGCTGGCGCCTGCGGTGAAAGCCGTGGTCAGTGCGTCGAGCGGGAACCACGCCTCGCTGCAGGCAGCGGGGATGCATCGATTTTTTTACTGTGGTGCGTCGAGAAAGTAGGCTCTAGGAGTCAATGAGTGGATTTTCTCCTTAAGATCACCAGGTTACACTTCCAAGGGCCCAGGAACTCGATTTGGCACCACATGGCAAGTCAGGGCTCTCAACAGAAGAGCCCAGGCACTGGCAGGTGAAGTCTTTTATGACCCTGAGACTTCTTAACAGGAGACAAGCACACACAAGCCCTTGGAGAACCTTGGAAACAGGATTTAGAAAGCTAAGTCCAGTCCTTTCACTCCCAGGACAGAAGCAGCAAGCAGCAGGCTAGAACAACAAAGTAACAGGCAGAGTGGCAGTCCCGCCTACAGCATTCAGCTCTTCTTCCTGGCAGAATGTCCTCAGTCTAGAAGTGTTCTGATTTTGGGGCGTCAGAGGTCCAATACTTATACCTCTTTCTGCCTTTGAAGTAGGAAAATGTCAAAGGAAAGTCTTTGTAGTGCACCAGACTTGGCCTCTCCCTGACCTGGCTCCAGACACTCTACAGTGGGTTGGAGACAGCTTTGTGTGAGGACAAGCACAGCCCTATTCAGGTGTCAGTGACAACTCCTCCCACCATTCTAGCTCAGGAAAGCCCATCAGCCTGGTGATGGGCCATCAGGATATGCAAGGCACACCTCAGCTCCCTTTGTGTGACCCTCTAGAGTGAATGCACAAGAGCTCAACTGTCAGCCAACCCAGACAAATGGACTTTCTAACAGTGGCATTTTCAAACACGCAATTTAAAAACCAACTTCACCAAAAGATGTATTTTTAAATTGTGAGTTCCGAGACCCCAAACTCCAAATCTCTATCTGCTGCCAATGGGATATTACACTTAAAAGATATTTCAAGGCAATTCCAATGTTACCTTATGGGAGAGATAGTCCTTGCAATAGTGAAAACGAAATTAGTATTTCACTATTAGGACATGTAAAACACACTAGTGCATGTCCTACCTTTTAAATACACTGCACACTGCCAATGGGACTGCCTTGGGCCTACCTTAGTGGTGACTTACATGTAGTGAAAGGGAAGGTTTGGGCCTGGCAAGTGGGAGCACTGGCCAGGTTAAAATGGCAGTTTAAAACTGCACACACAGACACTGTAGTGGCAAGTCTGAGACATGTTTGCAGGGCTACTCATGTGGGTGGCACAATCAGTGCGCAGGCCGACTAGTGGCATTTGATTAACAGACCCTGGGCACTCCTGGGGCACTTTACTAGGGACTTACTAGTAAATCAAATATGCCAGTCATGGATAAACCAATCACTAATACATTTTAGACAAAGAGCACATGCACTTTAGCACTGGTTAGCAGTGGTAAGGTGGCCAGAGTCCTAAAGCCAACAAAAACAAGCCTGAAAAAATAGAAGGAAGAAGGTAAAACGTTTGGGGATAACCCTGCAAAAAGGGCTAGGTCCAACACCTCAGTATTACTTACTGATGGTACAAATCTGGTGTGTATTTAGGATTAGAAAGTTATGGAGCAAATCTGAAGATGCATTAAGTATTGATGAGTGATGGAACAGTTCTGAATATGGACAGTTTTTACATGATTACTACATGATGGTGCAAATCTAAGAATATGCCAGAGATACTTAAGTGATACAGTACATCTGAACATACTGTCGTGTAGTTCCTATATTACCCATACAGGACCTGCGCGTTCAGATAACATAAACTGTGGGTTAGGTGGCAGACGGACTCTGAGCACCCCCACCGAGAATGTTAGCCTGTTTGCATAAGCTAGCTCACAGTGCCACTAGTGTCTCCTCTTATCGGGGAGAGAATAGTTTCTGGCAACCTCAGAACATGACAACCCTGATCCCTCAGGATCGTGGAAACAATGTACTACTTTTCGCTCAGTCACTCGTGCTTACTTATCTTGTCTCAGAGATACACAGAATAAACAGCCTGGGCGTTTCAATAAGGGTTTATTAAACAGTTGTTATTCTTGTGTAGAATATATGAGCTGCAACAACCATTAGACAGTAGCAGAGATATATGATTAGCAGTACAGTGAATATAAATGGATAGTACAGTTCTACCATTTTGCACTACGCATGAATAAATACATGAATATAAAATGCATTGATAAAAGAAAGCGCGTACTCCTACGATGCCTATCTAGATGTGCCTAAGTGTACCTAGCATGTGAGTAGGTGTGAAGCCAAGAATCCCTCTAGGATTTAGTCGAGCCCCATTACCTGAAGTATGAGAATGTAGGAGCCCTTCCTGGTCTCGAGCGGGACATCCCGCGAGGGATGTTCAGACAACTGTCGGCTGGAGCGTCTGCATGCAGGAGCCTCAGCGTCTCTGGTCAGTATGTCGGCCTGGAAGTCTTGGTTCCCTCTAACTAATACTAGCAAGATGTGCTATATTTATACAGAAAGTATCTAGGGCTCCTTTGTCCCTTGTTGCTTGTATTAGCCATTTTTGGATGTGAGGATGACGTATGGGATGAACCGTGTACGTAGATATGGGGAGGAAGGTGGTGTAGCCCCAGCCTGGTTTCTAAGAACCCTTATGAATATTCATTCATACTGTGCGAGTCTATTGATGGAGTTATAGGACTCTATTGTTTTGGAGAAACCCTCCTTCTGCACCCAGGGTTAGAACTAGGTAAAGGTTCAATCCTAAAAGGCCCGTTACAGTGTAGTGTAGGGGAGATAATGTAGGTGAAGGGGTATGATGTTACCCGGGCCTATATTAGGGTACCTATATGGAACATAACAATACACTAAGGATTAAAAAGCGATGGGACAAATTGGAACACAGACTAAGGATTACTGAGCAATAGTACAAATGTTCCCAAGCAAAAAAGATTACTGAATAATACTGCAAATTTAAACATTCTTTTAGAATTATAGCACGGTGGTGCAAATCTGAACATGCACGGTGCTTGATTGATGCTGCAGATCTAAGCATATACTTATGATCAGTGCCTATCAATTCTGCTGTGTGGTAGTGATCGTGAAGGGGAGCCTGAAGCATGTAGAGCTAGTGAGGGGTAAAACCTACAGAAGCAGCGCAATGCTTGACCACCCTATCCCCAGTGAGCTGCTCCATTTCCCAGAAGGGTCTAGGAGAGGCACCTGGACCTCCCCAAACGAACCCACATCACCCCCCACTTGAGACCTCCACTGGCTCCCCATCCAGAAGAGATGCCAGTTCAAGTTCCTCACGCACGCCTACAAAGCCCTCCACAACCTAGGACCTGCCTACATCAACCATCGACTGAAATTCTACATACCCGCTAGACACCTGTGCTCCTCTTCACTTGCCCTCACACACACCCCCCGCATCCGTCACAGCGGTGACCGATCCTTCTCCTACATCGCTGCCAAGACCTGGAACGAGCTTCCCCTCCAGATCCGTACAGCATCATTGCTGGCAGACTTCAGAAAGAGACTCAAGACCTGGCTCTTCGACAGAGACACAGCACCTAGATACCCCTAGGGGTGACAGCAATGCACTTTACAAATGCTGTTTTTGATTAATTATTAGTTGGAGTATAATGTCACTCTTCCCTGTCAGATCAAGTTATGGGTCTTTAAATCAAACCTTAGCTCAGTCCTGGATAGCTGTAGCAAAGAGAAGTCAGGCTCATCTAAAAGGAAAACAAGAGTAAAGCATGTATCAGTATCAAAACAGTCAATAAGCAAGAAACAAAATACAATAACAACCCACTCAAATTTATAAAAATGGAGCATATTTGTATCTTCCAGTGTCGTAGGGATTCTGCACATACACAGAGCTATGCACAGGATAATAGGACCTCAGAGTATAGTGGTGAGCCAACCATACACCTTAGTACCCACAATCCCAACCCAGCTAGCATTAGCGTCTCATTAGCAGCGCAGCTACCAATGATTAGACAACCCAGAACACGGTCTCTCTTTCTCAGGACTCGCGGGAGCAAGGACACCCTTTCGTAACTCACTCATACCTGTCCACAACGTGCGTAATAAGAGACACTGTATAGTTTAAATGTTTATTTCGACTATCGTGCTCTAAGATACAGTACACGTGCCAGTACTATCAGCATAATGCATAAGAATAAAATAATAAGCATAGTTACAATTCCATAGAATATAAACGGGGACAGCATTGTATAAAGACAGTGGATATAGGGCTAAATGACCTGTCCACCCTCCCCGTGCTAACAACTAGTTTATTATAAAAACAGAAGACCTCTGGGCTTTGGCTGGCAGACCCCCATACCTCAATATCTAGATGCAAGGTTTACATCATCAGACAAGCACAGCTCTTCTCTCTGGAAAGGTTTTTCTCCAAGTGCCTCTAACATTGAAATCACAATATTAAATGCACACGAAATTCTCCAGTGCAGCTGCAATCAGTGTTATGTCTAAGTGCGAGGGGCTGACCAGATCAGCAAGAACAAGGGACATTGTTTTTCGACCTTGTACATGATGTGCAGACACAACCCAAAGGGAACAGGACGAAAGGTGATAAGCAAACAGTTCTAAAATAGCAAAGGCTGGAAAACAAAGGCACAAAGTAACGTGCGCAAAGAGGCATCATGGCAGCCAGGCCTAAGCTAACTTAGCAATGCAGTCCATGAATCCACGAACCACACCACACCCTCCCCTGGTCAGTCCACGGGTGAAGACAGAGTTCAAATAAATGGAGCAGAATGGCAAAGTCAGTTGCGGAATAGTCCCCATTGAAGGACAACATGAGGGACTGAAAAAAACCCAAAAAACATAGAACAGAAAACCCAGTGGGACAGGATGCTGAACGTGGAGATCTCCTAATCAGATAAAGTGTAAGTGCAGAAAAACGCCACACCTTCCAAGACCACATCGTTGGAATCGTCAGAAAAAAGAGACGCCATCCAGTCCAAGAGACCAAAACTGCATTCATGTTCCTCGCAAGAGGGAGCAGCAAACAGCATTGCGGGACAACTTGCGTGATACTCAATATAGCTTCGTTGTAGGAGATTCTGAGCAGCCGCCCAGACATCCCATTGTGCCAAAATTCCAAGTGCAGCCGCACGCGCCATGTAGCCAGGGCCGGAACAGTCTCGTTCATGGGCCTCTAAGGGACCCACCAACTGGACAAAATCCGGGCGAGACAGAGACGTATTGGAAAGGCAATAATCCAAGGACCACGAAAAAGGACATCGGATGCAAGACATCACAGGTGGCACGCAAGTGAAATACGCAAAGCAAAAAGAAAGTCTATAGGAGACACTAAGGGTCGCCAACGGCAGGACGCCGAAGCCAGCGAGGAGGCGTTCACGGAGCACCCGAAGGCGACTGTGGTTGAGATGGGCTCCAGGAAGTGCAGCCATTGCGTAGCAAACAGACCAATAGCAATACACCAACGGCCAAAGCGAGGATCAACGGAAAGCCGCCAAAGACGCTGGAAAAAATGGAATGAATAAAAGCCGGTATTACACCAAATATAGTTTGAAAAGAGGTAACAAGGCCAGAACCCACACATTTAAAAAAGTGCACAAGACCTTCGGTGCGAGAAGCATTGAAAACACGGTGAATCAGTTCACCGAAATGTTGTGGGAGGTTGGTGTTCAACAGGGCCTGTATTTCACTGTGGGTACTCGCCACCTGGAGAATGAACGTCTCCCGGGCGGATGTGAGCATAACCTCCTGATTCAATAATAGTGCCTTTATTCTGCTCAATTTATTGAAATCTGCCTTCAAAGTCGGAATGGAAGGCCAAATGGAACTATCTACGGTGCCGTGCGGGGGAGGAAAAAGCACATTTTTGCAGCAGACAACTCTGTGGGAAACTGTTACAATATAGGGTATACCGGCAAGCATGCCACAGCAGTCCTGATTATTTAGAAGGAGATAGCTACCGTTTGCAAGCACAGTGAAAGTAGGAGAGATAGAAGGAGCAGGAATGCCCTTTAGAACACAAGCAAGATTCGGAGCCGAAACATTACAAGCTCCGTGCAATTTAATGTGTTTACAAACAAGGGAATGACCCACAGTAGAATCGCATGACTCCCCCGTGAGAAAAACTTCCTTCCCGTCCCGAAGACATTTATACGTGAAAGGCAGGGACCAAAGTTCATGCAGGAAAGCACTGCCTAAAGGCTGAAAGCTGCCAACAGGATAATGTTTCATGCAGGAACCGAACTCAAATAAAGAAAAAGGCAAAGCGATTACCCCGTGTACTAACCATACATCAGAATCTAATTCTGCTACTGAGAATGGTAAGGGCTCTAGTTTCTCGATATGTAACAGAGTGTATTCTGCATCTTTCATGGACATAAACTGCTGTTTCTCAGTCAAATTAAAAGGTAAGAATAAGGCAGAGGTGTTCAAAAAATGCCAAGGAACTTTCCCCATTTTAAGGGTTTGCATAGTCCATGCAAACTGCATCACTGAACGCAATTGATTTTGACCATGATACAACACAGAAACATCATCTTGTACAATATCAACAACAGAGGAAACAATATTCTCTAATGTGTAAATGCGGGAAGACAGGGTATTAATACTATTGTCAACAACAGCAAGCACTTTTTCTAGATTTGCTTGATCTATTTCCCGAAGACGGGAAGCAGCTTCAATTTGCGAAAGCTTCCAGAGTTCATTATAAGTCTCATAAATGAATCTTTTTGGTCGAGGACCACGAGGTCCCAGAACAAAGTCGGACAGGTCAATGTTGCCTGATAAGAGGGATAGATGTTGTTTAACCGCATCTAAGGAAGAGTGCTGCAACCACTGTTTACATAATTTACCAACAGAATACGTTGTAATAGTGAGAGAGTCAGAAAACCTGGGGTCCGGCCTATCCTGTTTATAACCAGGATCTGTGTCATGAAAACGCAGTTGGCAGGCATTGGATGCTATGGGCCAAGCCAACCAGGGTGACTGTACAATCGTAGACATGTTGAATGAATTGTTCTGGAACAAAGCTTGCAAAGCTACAATGGAAATATTGAAAAGCAAGCTTTCGTTGGGAGTGGAAGATAATACAGGAATGGTAGGTGCATTTAATTGTTTGGAAGTAGCCAAACCCCAACACGTTGTTTGATAGATGGTTCGATTCAGAAATAGAATCTGGGCTGGAATGAGGCAAGCACGGTGCAAGGCTTCTGTGCCTTGTACCTGCCATGCTTTGGAGCCCCAGATAGATTTTAAGTCAATGGTATCCCGCCAATGTCCATACCCACCCACAGATAAGGCATTTAAAAAGGAACCCGAATAAAGCAATTTGGTATGGGTCAACATGATTTTCTGAGTAGATGAAGTGTTTAGTTTAAAATAATAGGACCCAGGGTTCGATCTATCAAAGTCTGTAAAATAAGTAAACTTATTTCTAAGAGTCTGGGAGCTACCTGGTAAAGGGGTCGGACAATGTTCCCATTGTGTGTAATTAAAAGGACCCCGAAGTGTACTTGGTTTATGGAGAAAATGGTTGCCCCAATGCTGGTAACAGTATAAGTCGGCATAACTTGCAGAATTTAAATACAAATCCTCAGCATTAAAAGCAGCATAATATTTCAAATCAGAAAATAACGATTCGACAGCATGTACATCCCAATCGTCAGAATGAATATTACTTTTACGACATCACCCATTGAAACACGGAGGACATTTGGTACATTAACAATCTCGGTTGGGCCATGAATTTGGAAATTTACTGCATCCCATACGATGCCATCAGCAACTGAAAACGCTGAAATGTTCACAAATGTGTGGTCCCGCTTCATGATGTGCGATGAAGAATGTGGAGCCAAAGTTCCAGCGACACAGTTCACAGCAGAGCATTCTGGTAAATAGTGACCATTAATGAGTAGAAAAAAGACTGTGACAAAGCCAATGGACATGAACAGAAAAATCAGGAATAGCACCAACCAGATGTATGTCCATGGGGGAATCAAAAAATTGTCTCTAAACCAGGATACAAAAATACTGAATCTGGACGGGATAAGTGCTGAGGCGGAATCCGAGTCAAAAGAATAACGTGTTGGTCTCAGTGGCGTTGTTGGTAAATGAGCCACGGACTCGGTGGCGGGATAGATATACTCGGTCTCCTCGTTGCAGGGGGAATCCGGGTCTTCTAGCAGGCGATCAGGCAAATCTACCATCTCAATGGCAACATCAGTGACCGTTCGTGTTACACTATTCAGGATCGGCCAGATGTTGTAACTTGACATTTTCCACTGAGATGTATCTGTTTTCCTTGCGACCAGGAAGCGGTGGTAAGATGACTGTACGAGTATCCTTCAAGCCAAGGACTGGAACCGGTGCACGATAAGAGGGGCCAAATTCTTTTTGTTCTCCACCTTCTCTCGGACCAGGTCTCCAACTTTCGGAAGCCAGCCGGCAACCGGAATCTGCAGCGCAGCGTCTGTGGCTGAAGGTAAATGTGCGATTGCTAGTTTGTCTCGGGCTTCTTGTAAGTCCTGTAACATAGTAGAATGATTATCTACGTCAAAGATTGCGGATTGCGCCGCCATGTCTAGACCATCAAGGTCAGGCACAAACATTCTTATGCCAAAGAGCATTTCGTATGGGGTCCGCCCACCCAGAGGTCTTCTAGGGAGATTATTAAGTGCACGTTGTACGCTATACAAGTGGGCCAGCCAGTTCCTGCCAGTACCTAAAACTCTAGCTGTCAAGGATTGCTTTAAGTCACGGTTCATTCGTTCAACAATCGAATTACCCTCAGGCCGATATGGAGACGAAAATTTCACCTGCACCCCCAGTGAACCCATTGCGTCCTTGTAAGCCTTAGAGGCGAACGCTGGACCTTGGTCAGAATGGAAGGTGCCGCAGGCGAAAATTCCCAGAAAGACACGCAAATCCCTGATGACATTTTGAGCATCAGCACTCCGTTGTGGCCAGACCCATATGAAACGTGTGCACGAGTCTACTGCAACTAAGATGTACTTATATGCAGTGTCAGACGAGAATGGACCGCAGTGATCCAGGTAAACACACCCAAAAGGTCTGTTTGAGATGCAGAGCGGTGTCTGCGGTGGTCGTGTAACCGTAGAAGGCTTAATTTGTTGACAAACGTCACAAGAAAGCACATAAGTACGGGTTTGTTTATATAAACCACGCCACCAGTAACGCTGCTGCAAGATGGAAACCGTCGCAGACACGCCAGCATGGGCCGAAGCCATCCCTTCGTGTGCGGCAGTTATCAAGGAAAATCTGCGGTCCGCGTTGGGAATCAGCCGATCCCCAACGTCCGGAATACTTACATAAGGAGTCTGATCGGGACTTAAGAGATAAGAGTACTTGGAAGGGAAACCCCTTGGGTAATTAGCACCTTCCTTTGTTGCAGCTATTGCTACCAAAATATCTTTATCTATTTTAGTCATGGATCTTGTAACTGCTGCTACTGTGCACGTTGCTACTGCTGATTTGGCAGCCTCATCTGCCAAACCATTACCGACAGCGTGTGCGCCCACACGCTGGTGGCCAAGTGTGTGAACTACCTGTGTGAGAGGCAGACGTTGTTTCAGATCTGCAACTCGAACCCAAAGCATTTTATGCTTAATTGTGCTGCCTTTAGCATCTCTATAGTCATTTTGTGACCAAAAGAATAGATTGTCATTGAAAGACTGAACACAGTAGTAAGAATCGCATACAATAAGGGTAGTCACGTCTGGATTAGCGAACTCAAGGGTGAGCACCAGAGCGCGCAGCTCGGCGAATTGTGCAGTACTGTCTCCTAGTGCCTGAGTATGCACTACAGTCTGTTTGAACTCACCGTTCACCATAGTACCTGCAACAATAGCACATGCTGCTGAATAAGCATGCTTGGAACCCGTGGCCGGTTGTGCCGAACCATCGGTATAGATAATACATTCGTACTCCTCAAGCGGTAGCAAAGACAGAGGAGGAGGATGAACAAATTCATACTGTAGAAACTCCTGTGTCTGAAGTGAAGAATCAAAGATAAAAGTGACATCTGGGGATGTCAGGGATGTAGCCCATTGTATCCAACGGGGGTGCAAAGCCTTAGAGTTCGGTACACTGGCTTTCGTCACTGCCTCAAGGGCAGGATATGGTGTTACCACCAAAATGCGTTGTCCCTGTGCCAGTGCGCGTTCCTTTAGAATCGCCATTTGCACTGCTGTCAAAACTTTCTCCACAGAGGAAAATCGCAACTCTGCCGAAGTGTAAAGATGTGACTTGTATGCAATAGGTACTGTGTCACCTTCGTTAAAGGTTAAGTACGTGAAACCCACTGTCCCTGGTATGATTCTAATCACCAGGTTGGTGTGGTTGTCACGCGTCAACAAGAATTTAGATTCAAGTAGATCAGACTGCAAAGACTGCAGTATAGAGGAATGCTCGGGAAGCCAACATGCTTTCGAAAAGTTTGGTTGTATCAAGGCATAAAGAGGCTTGATACGCTGGGCATATTCGGGAATATAGGTACGCCCGAAGTTCAGAAAACCCGTAAAGACTGAAGTTTCTTCAGTGTGGTTGGAGGGCACAAAAGTGCGGATTTCTCCAAGAAATGAGGGGCTAAGCCCTTACCTTCATTGTTGAGCTCATAGCCCAAAAACAAAACTGTAAATTCAGCAATGTGAGATTTGGCAAAGTTAAACTTGTAACCTAAGACCGCAAACTCGAGAATAATGCGGTCCACTCGGGAAAGATGCGGGTATAATTTGTCATCTGTCAGGTAAATATCATTGACGTACGAACATGCATCTGGGTCTATGCCGTCTAACAAAGAGACAACACGGGCAGCGAATACACCTGGACTGTTTTTATAGCCCATAGGGAGTCGCCGGAATTTGAATTGTTTACCACCGGAGGTAAAAGCGCTCCATTGGCTACACTCCGTGGCTAAGTTGTGCGTGTAAAATCCATTGGATAGGTCGTGTCGTTTTATATTTTTTACGAACAAGACTGTCTACAAGCGCAGAACTATGGGTATTTTGCACCGCAAAGGTCCGACAATGAGAGTTCAAATGCCGGTAATCCAAAACTAGGCGGTACGATCCATCGGGTTTAGAAACCGCGAAAAGGGGATTATTCATGGGTGATACGCATGTTTCTATTACTCCTTGATATTCTAACTGTGTCAGAATTTCGGAAACGGGACCTTTAGCTTCCCGTTTGATGGGATATTGGGGTTGTGGCTGTGGCAGCGACCGCAAAGGTATTTCATGGGAGGGTGAATCCTCATCCCACCCCACGTGATTACGGTATAACGCCGGAGCCAAGGCTACAGCCCATTCAACTGCAAGTGCCTCCGCTTTGTCCTTGGGGACATGGTGAGAAAAGCTTGGAAGGATTACCTCCTCCCCTTTACGAGCAGCAAGTACGAATGGGGGCGGCCAATCCGCCTCCGCTAACAAAATGTCATATGAAGAGGTTAGATTTTTCCAAAAAATCCCTTTAATTAAACGCTGTATGTCACCCTCAATTTGGATGACAATATTATGTAGTCTATCAGGGGGTGCCACTCTGGTGTCTGCTGTCTCGACAGTAATGAATGTTTCAGTTGCTGTCGCCTCCATATGAGGACGTAGTGCCTCTCGCACTATGGTTACTTCCGCGGCGCTGTCTAGGAGCGTCACTGCCCACGTCCAATTCAGGAGTCTCGTTCGCACCGTCTGTGGCATACCTCGCTGTTACAGCGGCAACCTTTTTCTTCTGAAACTGTGGGCGAGAACGTTGAAATTCTTCTGGTGTCCCTCTGACTTGTTGCCGAGGTTGGTCTCGTCCTGGCGGGGCCTCACGACCCCTACCTCTATCCGGGCGATCTCCTCCACCAGTCTGTAACAACGTTGGTGCCTGTAAAGAACGAGGAGAACGCGAGTCAGGAACCTGAAATCTCTCTGGAGATTTTATTCTCGCTCTGTCGCGCAAGTCATATGTGCGTTCAGAAGATTCTGAAACCGGGGATGCGCCTCGCGATCCTGGCTTCTTTTGTTGCTTACCCTGTTTTTTCACTCGCCAGTTCTTTTTAGTAAAGAACGGTTTCTCATCTCTCTCAGATTGAGTTTTCGGTGGTGGTTGCGATGGAGTTTGTGTTTTAGCAAAAGGCTTAACTCCCAGGCTATTGCGGCCTATGGTTTTATAAGCTTGTGCAATCATTTTCGGTAATTCGCGTGGCTTGTCCGGTTCTGGGACCAAAGCCAAAGCATTAGCTACTTGAAAGTTAACTGCATCACCCTTGACATTGCCAAGGATTAGTTCAGCCACTACATCGAACACTCCCACCAGTCTCATCCCTAATTCCACAGCCGCTTCAGGGCCATGTTCATCCTGTACTCTTTTGATTACAGAGGGGAGAACTGTCATGGAAGGAGTGCCGAAACATTTTGCATATACCACAGCGAATACCTTACCCCAGTTGTTACAATCTGTCAATTCGGGAATTAAATCTTTTGGCAAACTAATCGTCAAAATCCTGTGTTTATCCACAGGAGAAGTATTCGGAAAAACAGCCTCCAGCTGGTCAAATTTCTCTGCAAGCCAATAAGGTAAATCGTCCTTATTTTGTGGGCGCTTGCCCATCACCGAATTAACCATGACGGGGCTTATGGTTACACCGCCAGGTCCAGCTGGATGCGCTGCAACTCCAGGCAGGGCTGCCTGTATGTTGCCTGTAACATACTGTACTAAAGCTCTATGCACACGTATTAAAGACGAATGCAAATTACGCAGGTCAGCGACTGGAAGCGTCATATAACGCGGATGTGGGCTATACCCGGCCAAAACAGGCCAAGTGGCCCGTCTATCGATAAGGGGCCTAATCTAACCGTGGTTACCGGTTGGGGGAGGGCGCCATCAAACCAAACACGGTGTTGCCATGCCGTGAGCGGTACTTCAAGATTCCGATAAGGATTATAATTGTTTGGAGGTGCGGTGATTGTATATTCATGGAACGTATGGTCAGTCCCATCCACCGCCTCAAAGGTGATCCACGAGTAAAATACTTCAAAATGGTAAGCAGGATCTGCTTGTACCACGAAGATCAGATCGACACCCGCGTCTGGCACTCCATACGCTGTCAAATGAGCTTTGAGCGCCGCACGGCTATGTGCCGCAATTTCAACAGCCGATAGGGCTAAGAATAACCGACAACCTTATACAAGGCAGCACAATAATGGGTCAATATTAGCACCTTTTAATAACTTCAAGCTTGAAAGAACCTATAAAAACATCAATATAGGAGGTATCACCTTCACACCCGTTTCCGGAAACGTATGTGAAGGGTGTTGTGGACAAGCACAAGTACTACTCAAGCGTCTCGCAGATAAGCAGCCCACTTCGTTGGTGGCGTCATGTCGTAGGGATTCTGCACATACACAGAGCTATGCACAGGATAATAGGACCTCAGAGTATAGTGGTGAGCCAACCATACACCTTAGTACCCACAATCCCAACCCGGCTAGCATTAGCGTCTCATTAGCAGTGCAGCTACCAATGATTAGACAACCCAGAACATGGTCTCTCTCTCAGGACTCGCGGGAGCAAGGACACCCTTTCGTAACTCACTCATACCTGTCCACAATGTGCGTAATAAGAGACACTGTATAGTTTAAATGTTTATTTCGACTATCGTGCTCTAAGATACAGTACACGTGCCAGTACTATCAGCATAATGCATAAGAATAAAATAATAAGCATAGTTACAATTCCATAGAATACAAACGGGGACAGCATTGTATAAAGACAGTGGATATAGGGCTAAATGACCTGTCCACCCTCCCCGTGCTAACAACTAGTTTATTATAAAAACAGAAGACCTCTGGGCTTTGGCTGGCAGACCCCATACCTCAATATCTAGATGCAAGGTTTACATCATCAGACAAGCACAGCTCTTCTCTCTGGAAAGGTTTTTCTCCAAGTGCCTCTAACATTGAAATCACAATATTAAATGCACACGAAATTCTCCAGTGCAGCTGCAATCAGTGTTATGTCTAAGTGCGAGGGGCTGACCAGATCAGCAAGAACAAGGGACATTGTTTTTCGACCTTGTACATGATGTGCAGACACAACCCAAAGGGAACAGGACGAAAGGTGATAAGCAAACAGTTCTAAAATAGCAAAGGCTGGAAAACAAAGGCACGAAGTAACGTGCGCAAAGAGGCATCATGGCAGCCAGGCCTAAGCTAACTTAGCAATGCAGTCCATGAATCCACGAACCACACCACACCAGTAGACCAAAATGACAAATATCAGATGAAGGGAACCGGAGTTAGGAATTTTTGTAAGGTTTTCATAATGAATTGCTTTTCACTTCAAACAGTTTGGAAAAGTTTTAATAAATAATTAAATCACTGCTTTTCACTCTTAGCAGTAGTCTATGAACCTCAAATGTGAGGGTCCAGGGCAAAATTTCAAGCCGACCGTGACAGAAGTCTGGGTTGGATGCAGGCACCGCGTTGGTCCTGGTCAAGACTTTACCTTCACACTTTCAAACTTTTCTGGTTCTTTTTCTTGTCAACTTTGGGGACGCTGGGTCCTCTGCAACTGGAGTCCAGCTTTGGGTTTGATGTTGACAGATTGGCCATGTCCTGGGGTCCGGTGAAGCCTTGGTTCTCAATGGCATTCAAGGCTACCAATGAACCCGAAAGCAGCGGTAGTCTATGAGCCTTGGACTCGGTGTTCAAAAACAGTTTTCTTTTGGCTTGGCTCACAAGTTGCGGATCCATGGTGAGAAAGAGTACATTCTGGATCTAGCCAAAGGTCGAGGACCTGAGAGGGACCTCATGGGGACTAGAACTTGATCTCTTGGTGACACCAGTGGAGTCCAAGGCAAGCCCTGTGGCTACTTGTCAGCTGAGCACTTAGCGTGTGCAGGACTTCATCTTTGTGTCCCTGAAGCTTCAAAGGAGGCTAGCCAACTAGCCCTTGGGGTTTGCTCATTGGTTCTTGGCATGAGTGGGAGCAGGTCCACCTCTTGGGTCACTCTCCACAGGTTCAACAGCAGGAGCAGCCCTTCTCTTCCTGAAGTCATGTCTTGCCATAGTAGGTGCAGTCTTCTTTGGTGCAGGCTTCCTTTCTGAGGTCCACAGGTCCAGCACATGCAGCCCTCCTTTTCTTTTCAGAGACCAGCAGTCTTCTGAAGATGGAAGCACATTTATGCCAATTTCGAGTTTGTGGGCGAGGAGTACTCACTAGCCAACGGGACTACAATTTTCATGGGGCAACCCTAACCACTTTTACATCATTTCATGTGGGGTTGGCACTAAACAATCCCACCGTGCATATTTATTTCCCAATCCAAGATGTCTGGACTCTTCTTCCCTGGGACAGAGCCAGGTTTAGACTGGGACAGAAAGTAGACCCAGGCACCAAAATAAAAGTGGCCACCATTAGCAACTCACATAGCTAAAATGTACCCCCCCATTAGTAAATTAGATAGCTAAAAAAGTGGCCCATGTTTGCAATTTGGGCCAATTTTGACCTTGTAAAGACATGCTGCTGAAGTGTTTTGCAAAGTTTTGGAATACTGCATGGATTTCAGCTTGCTGCAGGCCATGTTTGTTTTAATATCAGGGAAATAAACATTAAAAATTACCCAGGAGACCATAAAACAGGCCCACAAACAACCCCGAAAAATGTACCACATACTAACCTGTGAGATCAGCCCATCAGGCACTGCCTGACTTCCCTATAGGCTAGTCCGATCATGAACAGAGCCACAGACATACTCCTGAGGTGTGTCCAGTATAATGAACTACCACTCCTGGAAAACTGGTTCTCTGGAAGAGATGCAAACCTGTCTACCTGTACACAGATGCGGGCAAAATAATGTATGACTTACATTTGCATCTCAGGGGCAGTACCCCTTTGAAGCTGGGCCATCTATGGCCACCGCCCTAGGGCCATCCTAGCAGGAGGTTACACCTCCTCCCTCCAGCAGAACCTTTGTGCACCTTCTTTGGGCCACTTCACACGTCTTAGCAGGAAGGCAGCAGGCTGTCTCAGGTGACAACTGCTGTATTCAAGCAACAAGGGTATGCAGTTCCTACAGGAGAATAGTGGGGGGGGGGAAACCCAGAAAATAAATATTAGGTTGTCCTCTAGAAAGGAAGGGAAGGGGAATCCCTTCTTTCGGAACACCTTAAATCTCTATCTCAGATTCACTCACACCATATCTGAATCTATGGTGTCCTTTCTTGTTCTGAAAATCAGGATCTCAGAAGGTCAATTGAGCACCACACTGTATAAAAAACCTACTGACAGCAACAGCCTGCTACTGTTTAGCAGCCACCACCCTAGGGCCCTTAAAGAAAACTTGCCTTTTGGCCAGTTTCTCCGCATCAGGAGAAACTGTAGCTCAATCTAAGACTACAAAACAGAGGCAACCAACCTAGCAGAGAACCTGTTGAAACGAGAATACCCGCGGCACAAAATAGCCATGAAAAGGGCGAGTAATAACAAAAGAGAGGCCTTGTTAGAAAAGAACCAGAAAGAACCTACGGAGGCCCTAACATGCGTCACCTCCTATACACCTGATTCAAATAGGATCAGGAATATCATTAAGAAACACTGGGGTATCCTCAACACCGGGGACCTACAACTTCCTACACCAAGGTTCGCGTTTAAACGCACCAGTAACTTGAAAGACATGCTTATTCATACAAGGCCCAAAAACAAAACCACCCCCATACAGAGACCATTATGGGACCTCCCGCCCGTGACGGGCCATTATCCATGTGGTTCTTGTGCAGTGTGTCCTCTGACAACACTGACTAAAGAAATAACCTTTTCCAATTCCTTCACCTGGAAATTGAGTAGACACACCAACTGCAACACAACCAATTGCATCTACATGATCTCCTGCCCATGCAACCTCCGCTATGTCGGAATGACCACCAGAATGGCAAAAACATGCATTACTGAACATAAAAGCAACATTAGATGCCACCGAGTGACTACGAGGTTGTACACTCATTTCGAGACAGCTAATCACTCCCTCGACACTTTGAGGTGGGTCATTCTGGAATCACACCCTTCGATAACCTCAGGGGCACTGTTGAGGATCGAACAAAGGTGGGTCCACCGTTTAACCACTGACAAACATGGACTAAACGAAGAAATACCATGGAGTACCTTAAACAGATCCTAACACATAGTATTGACACTCCAGAGGTGTCTGGAATACATCCCATTATAGATACAGAGGTCACTACCGGTGGCGGTCCACTATTATCCACAAGAGAACGCACTTAGTTACTGGCCCCTTCAAGAACTCCGGTTGGGGATATATAGTCTGATGCCTTAACTCACAATCTAGGGGTTTCACGCTAGTCCGCGAGTACCAGTTTGCCCCCCCCACAGATGACACCCCTGATACAGCATATCTTGTGTGATGTCACAAGGGTTACAGTCTTAGCACGAAATCCTTGACGAATACAGATTTTGCTGGATCAAGGCAGCCGCTCCGCCACTTGGATTATCACCACTCTACCATCCTACAACCCAGGTCATGAGTAACTTGCTCTGTACCTAGCGGATGCAGCTCCCATTTCACCAACCTCCATAGTCATCCCACGGCCAGAGAGTGATTAAGTGACTCCAATAAATCTTATAATCAGCCAAACCAGTGGCGCTCCGGCCTTGACACTCCAGTCAATAAGCCTAGTTTAGGTCCACATGCGCCTTCCATGATGGCGCCCGCGTAGGTTACCTCAGCCTACATACTTCCAACATGGCTGCCGACCCACTCCCTCACTAGTGGTAGAGGTACACGCTAGTAGTTGGCCGCCGGTAATTGACTGCACAGCGCGCCAACTCCGGGGAGTATTTAGCGGACTATGCAATTGTCAGCAGTGTGGGGTGGTGTGGGGTAGGTTGATCGTCTCCTTGGCGTTCCACGCTTCTGAGTATCTCTGCATTTTTCTTCTCTGAGGAGGGCCTGTCGACTTCTCATTAAAGTGTGAGCAGTTAAGGTTAATGGCCACGGTAGCAGACACACGCTGCTCCTATGGAGCACCCGCTTCACGAGTCCGTTATCGCGACGGAGCCCGACTGCCCGCCCCCGACTTCTCTGACCGGTAATGTACCAGCCTTGTCAGGGGCTGGACGCGGTTAGGTTGAAGGGGCCGGGAGCTGGTTACCACGTGGACCGAGAGTGGCGGGTCTCTGTTGGGGTCCTCAGCCTCCTGACTACATGCCTTTTTAACTATTCACTCACTTTTTTTGTGAGAGACTGCTAGGTTGTTCCTTTGCACCAATCCGTTTTTATTACCACTAAACTGATTTTAATGGCATAGCCATTTCTTGGCCCTTATTACCCTTCTAGGACACGGGTCACTTCTACGTGTCATTTACCTGCCAGAGGTTGATGGGGCCAGTCGCTATTAGTTTTTAGATCTCACTTGGTTTCACATCACCACTAGGAATGTTTGACCAAGGCTATGTATGTATCTTGCTGATGTCATGATTGTTTGACTATAGCTCTAATACTGTTACATTCACCACGTGGGGCACACTACGACTGCGTGCCTTGACATGTTGGTGACTCACAGGGGAGAATGGTGCTTGGATAACCACAAGAAAGATTCTGCATTTTCGTTTGACAACACTGTCTGTTTTCTTATAGGTTGGCTGCAGCATCGACAGGTACTTCACCTTTAGGTGCAACATATGGTATATCTAGTAATTCTAGGATGGAGGGTTTTTAGTGGCTCAGGGAAAAATTGGCACTCTGCTGGTTTACGCAAGTGTGAATAAGCACAGAAGTATATGGTGCTACTAGGTGAGGGGATAAGCCCTATAACCCCTCAATTTAGTGTGGGGAAAATCCCATACAATTACAAATTTCAACATAAACCTAGGCACATATAAGAGTAATAAAACAGTGTGTATGCGTTCACACAATCTTAATTAGATTAGAAACAATGATCCATATTCTCGTAGGTAGAGTGTTGCTTTGTCTTTTATTCAGTTTTCATTGAGCAAAAACAGAAACCAGCCAACACGTGTTTCGTCGCATGGGGAAAATGATTCTGCGACTTCCTCAGGGCTGGGAAGGATACAAAGGGTATGGATGACACATATTTTGTGGGGGGTGTACATAATAGGTAAGAAACATGTATAATTTGTGGTGACATCAAACTTTTATAGGTGGAAACCCTAATCACCATGAGATTGTGTGACAAAAAATACTTCAAAGTTTGGTGATACTAATAAGTGTGGATGTTTAATCTAACCGACCCTTCAAAGTGACTAGTTAAGTGCCTAAACATATTCAATCTTATGCTTTAAATAGATACATGAAAGTAGTGATTTCTGATTCTAAAACCTGAAAGATACATGGCGTCAAGAAAATGCACCAGGGAGGAAATTGTAAACTACCTGTGTAGTGGAAAAAGAGTCTCTGTTGTCTGAAAACGTAAAAAGAAAAAGGGAGGAGAACCATGAGGAGAATAACTCATGGTGGTTTGCTCCAATATGCAACAGATGTAGTGTTAAGAAAGACAAGAAAAGAAAAAGGATTAGAAAGATAGTCGAGCGCTTACCGCTCAGCCGGTGATAGTTCCAACCCAGCTGGGCAAAAGAAATTCAGGAGTAGTTTACTGTGTCGTCATAACGCCTAAGAACAAATGACAAATAGAAGGAAAAGTTTTACCCTCTCCGCGAGGTGAATGAAAATAAAACAATACCGATGTCATAGTAAAATGGATTGCCCTAACTGGCGATTTATTAACGAGCGCTTACCGCTCAGCCGGTGATAATTCCAACCCGGCTGGGCCAAACGAAATCCTGAAGTGTTGGACTTTGTTGTCAATTAACCTGTGTCAGAAATGACAAATTTGCGGGAAAAATTACCTTCTCAGATAGAGAAGGATAATATAACAGTTACTGTTGTGGCCAAGAATGGGTAGCTGAAATAGGAAAATTACCGTGGTAACGGTGATCTCAGCGTCGGGTGTGCCGTGAGAGTTTCCGGTCTGAAGGCGCGTTTGTTTTCAAGTATAAGGTCTGAAAACAGATCTCACATCAGTATCTACAGATAGTGTTAGCGCGTAATTTGAAAATGAGTATAATATAATTGTCCATTTGCGTTATCGATTGCCTACCACTCGGTAACAATAAAGTTGTTCACTTGGATTATAACAGGGTTACCGCTCTAGCTTTTTCTGCCCTGATGGGAGCTTAAATACTACTTCCGGTTTTACATTCACGTGTCCATACCCGGAGCACAGTGAATTGCCGTGAGGAGCTCGAGCGCACACGCTACGGGTATGAGTTTTACTGGCTCCTTTTATATACTCATTTTCAAATTTCGCGCTAACACTATCTGTAGATACTGATGTGAGATCTGTTTTCAGACCTTATACTTGAAAATGAACGCGTCTTCAGACCGGAAACTCTCACGGCACACCCGACGCTGAGATCACCGTTACCACGGTAATTTTCCTATTTCAGCTACCCATTCTTGGCCACAACAGTAACTGTTATATTATCCTTCTCTATCTGAGAAGGTAATTATTCCCGCAAATTTGTCATTTCTGACACAGGTTAATTGACAACAAACTCCAGCACTTCAGGATTTCGTTTGGCCCAGCCGGGTTGGAATTATCACCGGATGAGCTGTAAGCGCTCGTTAATAAATCGCCAGTTAGGGCAATCCATTTTACTATGACATCGGTATTGTTTTATTTTCATTCACCTCGCGGAGAGGGTAAAACTTTTCCTTCTATTTGTCATTCGTTCTTAGGCGTTATGACGACACAGTAAACTACTCCTGAATTTCTTTTGCCCAGCCAGGTTGGAACTATCACCGGCTGAGCGGTAAGCGCTTGACTATCTTTCTCCTCCTTTTTCTTTTCTTGTCTTTCTTAAACACTACATCTGTTGCATATTGTAGCAAACCACCATGAGTTATTGTCCTCATGGTTCTCCTCCCTTTTTCTTTTTACGTTTTCAGACTACAGAGACTCTTTTCCACTACACAGGTAGTTTACAATTTCCTTCCTGGTGCATTTTCTTGACGCCATGTATCTTTCAGGTTTTAGAATCAGAAATCACTATTTTCATGTATCTATTTAAAGCTTAAGATTGAATATGTTTAGGCACTTAACTAGTCACTTTGAAGGGTCGGTTAGATTAAACATCCACACTTATTAGTATCACCAAACTTTGAAATATTTTTTGTCACACAATCTCATGGTGATTAGGGTTTCCACCTATAAAAGTTTGATGTCACCCCAAATTATACATGTTTCTTACCTATTATGTACACCCCCCACAAAATATGTGTCATCCATACCCTTTGTATCCTTCCCAGCCCTGAGGAAGTCGCGGAATCATTTTCCCCATGCGACGAAACACGTGTTGGCTGGTTTCTGTTTTTGCTCAATGAAAACTGAATAAAAGACAAAGCAACACTCTACCTATGAGAATATGGATCATTGTTTCTAATCTAATTAAGATTGTGTGAACGCATACACAGTTTAATTACTCTTATGTGTGCCTAGGTTTATGTTGAAATATGGTATATCTAGGTCAGTACACCACAATACCATAGTTTTTAGTGTAGATAGAAACATTCACATTAGGTCCTGAGGAATTGCCGCCAGATCATTTCGACTAGAAACGCAAGAAACATGTCGACCATACGAGATTGAGCGCAATATCTTGCAACATTACAGCAGGTAGTCGCCACTCCATTCTTTTAATCAGATTGGAAGTCAGGGTTATTAAAATTGTTCTACCTGACTTTTCTTTCCCTGTTTTAATCCACTCGGTCTATTTGACTGTCACTTTAAACACATCTACACTTGGTAGGTCCCTCACACCCACGGCACCAAATGGCAAGGAATAAAAGATCTCCGCTAAAGAGCCCCTCCATAGGGTGCCCGTCAGGTATTGCAGCGCCGACTTGACGAGGAGCATGCCCTATGATGAAGCATGACACCCAGCGGGCTGGGTGTGTGAGGGCCCTAATTCCGAAAGAAGGGATTCCCCCTTCCCTTCCTTTCTAGAGGACAACCTAATATTTATTTTCTGGGTCCCCCCCCCCCCTATTCTCCTCCTGTAGGAACTGCATATCCTTGTTGCTTGTACTTTGATTAGGGCATGTATGCTGGACCTTTCTAAAAGCCCTCAGTCCCCTTCATTTGATTGATGAACTGCTGTATTCAACCAGAAATGGCTACTAGAAGTTTGGGGCAAGAAATTAGTGACTTTCTAACGTCACCTTTGCATTAAAGTTACTTTACATCAGACTTCACCAATAAGTCAGGTTTAATGTAACAAATAATTTGATACCTTGAAGTACTATGTTTGGTGATCACAAATGAAAGTTAGCACTTAGCACATGGGATAGAGAAGCCGCATGTTAGCCAAAGGGACTACAGTGAATACTACGATTTTGAGTTTTCACTGTCAGGACATGTAAAGATTATACTCACTATGTCCTTTTTAGGTCTCTCCTCTAGACAGCGCATGTGCTGTCTCAAAGAGACATGTTGCATATGCTTAGTGGGCTTCAGTCTGCCCATGGCTTCCCATTTGCTGGATCCATTGTCGCTCTCCTATTCTTTCTCACCACTTGTCCACAGCTTGCAAGCGTCATACCTCTTCCTGTGTTTAGCCCTCCCCGAGAGCAGGGACCAACTACTACTATCCATCCACAGCTCCCAGTAAAGCAACTGTTTTAGAAATACTTTTTTAATTGATTTGACCACTTCACACGAGCGCTCGCTCCTAGCGCCGTTTCTGTAAACAGCCCTGTAAATCTTGTCCTTATATCATCACATATGCTGTTTTCCGAGGGCGCCAGTTCTGTCCCCCAACCCTCCTCCCGCTTATTCCTGCCCGCTCCACAGCCAGAAAAATTTAGTTCTCAGACCCTGTGCAGTGTGCTCAGCTCCCTACAGCTTTATGAGCAATGAGAGCACACACACCTAGCCCTCCTCTGCCTTTTACCCCCCACTAGGACCATCTTCAAGACCATCGATTCCGTAGAAAAATTTGCAGAGGCAGCTGATCAGCAGCTTTGTCTTTCATACGAAGAATAAGCACAAAAAGTGGAATACATAGACTGTCCCCAAAAACTAGACTGCTCATCTCATTTGAAAAATACAAGTCTGGGCAGGGGCATAAGTGGTGTACTTAATAAAGAGATGCCCTTACAATGGTGGATTTGAGAGGTTCTTTCTCCAATTGAAATTCATTGGGTTCATCTGCTACTTTGGTACACCGTCGTTCTTCTAATTGGATGTGATTTTATCTTATTTACACCCAATATGGCCGCTTACATACGAGGCTAACACCGTTTACTCGGTCTAGCGTTTAAGGCTCCTCTTTGAAGTATACGAAATAATCGCCAAGGAGCTTTCGCTCGGAACACGATTTGAAATATTTGAGAGCACAATGCAGGCACTCGTTTTACTAACGATCATCCTGATGAATGACACATTCTGTAGCAAAAGGGTAATAGTAATATTTAAATAATATTTGAATAAATAATATTGTAACTCATGGTTTACGAGACGCCAACATGTTTGCTACGTAAACATTTGCTGCCTTTGTTGTGCATCAAAGAACGTCACTTGAAAAAAGAAACAAGAAAGTGCCCAACGTTGCAGAGCAGTGTAGGCCTAAACTGGCATCCTACCGCAAGTGAGCAATTCACTTCCTGCTTTATCAGAAAATGTTATATTTTAAGGTCTTCGCTCGTTTATGTTCACCCATTTGAAGGGGCGCAGGAAGCGACGTGCTGTTCATGCAGAGTACTCAGTGGTTCTCGACGGCGGAAGTGTCCTAACCGGCAGCAGTCTTCTATCCACCTTAGCCTTAGATGCTACTCACTATAAGGTGCAGGTAAGAGTTGGAACTCCCTCAATGCGACTGTGGTGATGTAACATGGCTAAAAATATTGACATTGGCAAAGCCAATAGCTCTCGCTTTGCTTAAACCGACTGGCTTTGCAAATGCTTGTTAATATCTGGCACCCCACCTTGTGGGCTACTAAGGCCTGCCTTAGGGGTGACGTATTAATATTAAAAATGATGGTTTGGACTTGCAAAAGGATTATTTTGCCATGTCGAGTTGACAGATTAAAAGCTGTCCGACTAGGCTGCCATGTTTTTACTTTGTCCTAGCAGTAGTGGCACAATATGTGCTGCAGTCCACTGGTGACAATTGACTTACCAGCCCTGGGTACCTTTTGTGTCATATACGAAACTTATAGGTAAGTTAAATATGACAATCATGGATCAGACAATTGCACATACACTTTGAGGGGTCAGAGCACACACACACTGAGGCCCGATAGGCAGGGCCAATGCACTTCAGAGTAAAAAAACCAGCAGCATCAGTTCAAACATCTGAGGGGGGTCATCATACAAGAAAAAGCACTTTCTTACAGACTGACACTTTTCTGACGTTACCACCAAAGGCCTTCCTCTGGCTTGTGGACCCCCAACTCTGCGAAATTCAAACTATTTATATGCTCAAATTTCTAGAGAACTCCTTAGAACACATCTTGTTGTTTCCTAGCATTTTTTTCCTAAGTTTTCACTCTATGATTGAATGTGATTCCCATCATGAGGTGGGCTCTGAAAGTTGGTTACCCATTTACAAAAAGTAATGTAGAAGTATATGTGGGTCTCTTGTATTTGTGCTAGTCAGCTGGCCTTTTTCCAGAGAGCCCTTAAACATATTTGACATTGATTTGATTGCTAACTACAATGAAGAGAATTATAAGGATGTATTCTGCATGTAGTAGGAGCAATGATGAATTTGGAAACATAACAACCTTGGTAACCTGCAGCCAAAAATAAAATTACCCTCAGCTGACCACAGAGAACCATCAAAAACCACAGTTTGTCGATAAACAGAAAAGGAAAAGGTATTGGTTTTTTTAAATCACTGCGGTGAGTGCATACATATTTCAGATTGCTAAGTGCCAATGAAGGTTCATTCTATGGATTAATAATAAATTAAGTTTGTGTGACACGTGGCAATCTCAAGAGACGCAGTCAATCCCCCTTTCAAGAGTCGAGGCAGGCGTATGGAAAGGTCCATTTGCACAGCTGTCTTTTGGCTGAGAAACCAATAAGAGTTCTGAGACAATAGGCACTTGCTCCTAGACAGCCGCCTCGGGTGTTGATATCTCACTTAGCAGAGACAACACTAGAAGAATAACTGAATTATATAATGGTAATATTCATAGCTCGAAGCCCACTCTTTCCTTTTCACATGAGGGAGAGCTCCCCATTGGAGACAAAAAAATTAACAGGTGTCGGACTTGGACCAGTAAGCGGAAACAGAATGTTTTTACTTTTTGAGTATACTAAAAAACATTTCTGGGCTGGCTTCTATTTTTGTGGTACCAAATCCGCAGTTGCGGTATGCGCTGATTTCAGAATGAAACACGCCATTATATCAAAACAAAGGTCTTTGTCATAGTGCTTGGTATCAAGTACCACGCTCTGAACCTCTGTTGTTGTTGGCTTGGCTTTAAATGTGATTTTGGAAAGAGTTCTTTTTTTAGCTCCCATACTACATCCTATTTGCATCTCTCCCGTCCCATCAAGCTTAGTGTCATTGGGATAACCTGTCTATTTATAGAATGGGACAGGTCATTTTAGAAACCGGCTTCCCCCCATTTTAGAGGGAACCTTTGTATAAACATTTAGTGAGAGCTGCATTCTGAGCGTTAGGTCTGCGTGATGGCCCGTTAGGCCTTCAAGTGCACCGGCTGCTCTCAAAGGTTATTGCTGTGGTTATTGCCCTCAGCATGACAACGACAACAGGTGCACTTCAGCCAGAGTGCAGCCCTAGCGGCCACAGTTGACCGTCCCAGCTCCACCTTACTTGCCTTACGGAGCGACCACATGCTGAATCTAAAAGGGGCAACCATTCAAAAAATGGCCTGCTGAGGTGTCAGTGGCTCAAGTAGGGCTGCCCGTTCCTAACAGGTGCTGTTTCCCTGCAGTGCATAAAAGTGATGGGGCAGCCGGGCCGGCGCTGGGACAGGCGGCCTGTGCGGGGGGATGAAGTCTACAGCGAGCAGCCAGTTCGGGGAGAGCAGCAGCTACGCTTCGGACATCGAAGACCTCGAGAGCGGCAGCGAGAGCTCGGAAAAGTCCAACTGCGGCAGCAGCCCGAGTGACGGCAAGCGGAAGAGGAAGAACCCCCTGACGGGCGTCAGCAAGCAGCGCCAGGCGGCCAACGCCAGGGAGCGGGACCGCACTCACAGCGTAAACACGGCCTTCACGGCCCTCAGGACGCTCATCCCCACCGAGCCCGCCGACCGTAAGCTCTCCAAAATAGAAACCCTCCGCCTGGCCTCCAGTTACATATCGCACCTCGCCAACATCCTCCTGCTGGGAGAGGACTGCCTGGATGGGCAGCCCTGCCTGCAGTACCGGCCGGCCTCCGGGGGCGCGAGCGTCGGCCCTGCAGCCCCCAGGCCCATCTGCACCTTCTGCCTGGGCAACCAACGGAAGCTGGTACGTTTGTTGTAGGCGGGTGTCCGCGCACGTCCACTGCTGGGAATGACTCACGGGATGTGCTAGAGGGGAATTCATTTCCTCAATGGTCCCCAATTGTAAGCAAAACATGTCACTTTTAGCCAGACCCCATACGGTTTCCACGTCCCATGTTCTCAGTTGTCCAAAAAGTTAAAGCGCTAATTACTGGCCTCTCTACGTCATCCTTTCATTGTAGATGTTGTTCTCCCTCAATGTCTTATTTTGTAGCGCACAAAAAGCTCCTCTGTACTTCTCCCCTCCATTCCAATATCTGTCATCGCATTCTGGAACACACAATGCGATGATACCACATATCTCTTTAAGCACAATTTTTTTTAAGAGTGAAGCACTTATACAGTCCTTTTAATTATCACCGAGGTTTTGTGTATAATGCTGGTGCCAAGCGTTATGCAGGACGGAGAGGGAGGCTACAGATCAGTCTGGAATTGTCAAATCAACCTTTGTATCACAATTATCAGAAGTATACTCCTAACGACGTCAGCTTCGATGCAGTCTAAATTGTTTTCTCTTCTGATCAGGAGGAAAGCACTGGGTACTTGAGACAGCTGTTCTGTTTTTAAGAGGCGGAGAACTGCACAGCTATATAGTGTTTCGTATAGAAATCCAACTGTAATGCGAGGGTCTTATTTTGTATTTGCTAAACCTATGTCTCTAGTTTGCCCTTGCAGTGTCACCAAATCAGTAGATGAGCCAGGCAGTTGTGCACCTGTTCCAATAGTCAGAGCACAGTTGAATAAAGTGGGTACCAGTCTGCTGAAATCAGCAGCTGTGCACAAAAAGGGGATGCGAGACTACAAAAAATATCAGCCATTCACATAAGTGGAACCAAGCCTCTAGGACATAGTAGCTGTGCGCAGAGGGGATGTAAAGCAACAGAAAACGTTACCGTTCAAATAAAGTGGATGAAGGGCCACAGAAAATAGCTGCTGTAAACACAAAGGGGAATACAGGGTCACATAAAATAACACCGGCGGTCATAGAGGGGATGCAAAGCCACAGAAAATACCAGCCATGCAGGATCATACTAATCATGCAAAGACGAAGGAGCAAAGCAAACATCGTCATAATCGGTTAAACCCACAAATAGTTCGGAGCAAACATTGCTATCAGGTTTTATGATTTGATTCGAGAGCTGTAAAGATAACACCCATTGAGGCTCTCTGGGAGATAAGGTAAAGGGAATGGTTTGTTAAGCCTTGTTTTCTAATGCTGGCTTTCTGTCCCTTCTTACAGCACAGAGAAGGGGAGAAGCACTTGTCTGTCTGAGCTGTGTGTGGACATTCACAGAGACAAGGAGCAGGCCCACCCCTTGCACTGAATATAGAACTGTCCTAAGAACAGGACCTTCCGTGCACTATGATGTTTACATTGAACTTATGCGATTACACTAAATGAACTACATCGTAGCCGCAAAAATGATATGCACTTTGTTTTATGATGTGGTGGGATTATTTAGAGCTTTTGGCACCTGAAAGCTAACACCGTGGGTGAAAGTTGCACCTGGCGAGGCATCTATTTTAGTACTGGAAAAGTTAAACCTAACATGGCTGCCCGGGTATTGATGTCTTCTAAACCTATGACACATGATGAAACCTGATCCTTGCCATGCAGTGGTTCCCATCAGTGGGGCCTGTCAAAACACAGTCTCCAGAGCCCTCCTCAAGCACCAGGCTTTGTACGGGATGGGGATGCAATGTGTTTGGAGTAGTATCAAAGGTGTTTGAGTGGAGAGATCCATACCCCAAAAGCACATAGGGCATGAGTTGCCATGGTTTCTTGAGTCATTGAGTCTGCTCCATAGGTAAGGATTGTCATCATGATGAACAGCATTGGCATGATTGCTGTTGTGGTGTACTGAGTTAAGAAGTAGTCTAGCGATGGGTGGCAAACTGTTTTGTTCTGGTGACTGGAGCTTACACAGAGAAACAGGAGGTGGCACATGGGGTTGTCACGAGGATCATTCCTAAATCTGGTACTCCTCATTGCATCACATAATATCTTGTAGGTTAGGTATACCTATTTGCAGATGTCACTAGGGTCTGTTATAGGATTGATGCCTCAGAGTCAGTGCAAACAGATGGGGATAGAGTTAAAGAAAAAAGTTTCGATTATTTTATGGTAGGTGGTAACTACGATTTAAGGCACGAAGAGCTAAGAAGTGAATACAAGGCGCAGATGTGCTGAGGCACACCATCTGATGGACAGTGCTGGGAATGGAAAAAACACAGTGGGGGAACCCTCAGATTGGGAGAGCGGTAGCAGAAAGGATGTGCAATCAAGGAATGACAGAGCCACGAGTGGTAGATTCACTGACAGTATATGGCCAGTCAGTCGTAATGAATTATCCCTACACACTCTAACTCAAAAGAAATTTATAAAGAGAGAAGGAACAGTAAAGCCTTCCAACTCACTTTATTGCTAGCAAACAGTTAACATTTCTGGATGCCTTTGAACGTCAAGGCATCTGTTGCAGATGTTTGTCTGTAACCAGTAAGTCTCAGTTTATAGTACGGCTAAGAAACCTCAGATGGTTAAAGCACTGGCTACAGAGATTTGGGTATGTAATATGTTGGTCAGAGGTCTGAATCGTTATAAATTAGCATGCAGAGCACTTTTTGTCACCTGCAAGTCATAAGGTTGTATGCTAGTAAAATGACTTACAAAGTTAATCCATTTGTTGCATAACAAAGTTAATCCATTTGTTGCATAGATCTTTGTGTAATTTGCAGGTCACTAGTTCAGTTCTGATAAAAGAGCTCGTTGGGTTATGTGGCCGCTACAAACCACTGCATGTAACTTGCTTAGGCATATGTTTGAATCCTAGAAAGTTTTACATACTTTTTTCATTTTTTTAGAGTTGATAAAATGAGTACCATTGAGTTGGGTACTAATTAAAACCTTATTTTAAGTACCAAATGCAATTCAGTTTGTAATGTGTGGTACGTAAATGGGCATCATTGGTGTAATTATAAATATAAAGCTACAAACCTTACAAATATACAGAGCTTGACTTTCATAAAGTGATTTATCTCTTCATCAACATGTAAAATAAAACACAGGGTGCGCATCTTTGATTCCTCCCTTGAGCTACTGAGTCTGAAAGGAAAGTGTGGCAGTGCCTAGCTGTGCTGTCTTTGATTTAACACATAATTTGTTATTCAGGACACAACTCTGACAAAAAAAATCCTTACAGTGAGGCAATTGGAGACAGATGTGCTGGTGGGAAAAATACTGTCAATTAATTTAAGAGGTATTGGTAGCCACATTGGGCTCTCATAATGTATATGCCTGGATCCTTCGGGCAAGGCTCACATCTAGATTCCTGGTCAACAAAAGCCACCAAACAACACTGATCTATTTACTTACAATCCCTCTTATTCGCACTGAACAACATTATATCCAAATTGACTGGTCCTACAAAGCTCTACGATTGGACCCAACAACTCTCTTTTGCTGTCCAAGAAACTCACTTTTGATGATTCATTTTCGCTAAGCTGTTCCCACAATGCTTTGATCCAATTCAGCTTAAAAAAGCCCCACTACCACCTTTTATATTTTAAACTGGTGTATTCTTCTTGCTTCACTAAGGCTAACCCTTTCCCATGAAACATTAAGATGTTTACTTGGTGATTCTGTCCACTCCATCTTACATCCCCCGAGAAAAATATTGTGTGCTCAGCTGTCTGCAGAGTGGTGTTAAGTGTGCTGAATGCACAGGAGGGCAGGTGCCAGGAGTGCATGGCTCTCACTTCATCACAAGAGCGATCAAGTTTAACAGTTCCACGTAGAAGTATCTCATGCAGTACAGGCTTTTTCTTTCCCTGTAATACTTCTAGTCTTATTTATAGCATTAAAAATTCAGCACTACAAATACCCAAATGAAAAGAAAAGAAAACATTCTTGCGTGGATGAGCTACTTATGCCTAAGAAAGAGAAACTTGCAAACTCTGCAAAGGACAAGAAAGTGAAGTGTCCTGGTATCCCTCTCAGGAATCTGTGACCTGGCACATTTGTCCACGCATGCTAGTGGGCAATTCAGTTCCAGGGAAGGTCCAGCGTTCACAACTGGAGATGAAGACAACAATTTGAGACTTGGCTCCAAGAGTCGACACATGAGCCACTTTGCAGCAGTGCTTAATTTGTAAAATAATAAGTGCCGGGGCTCTCGTCAGGAGGCCACTGCAGCTTGCAACACACATAGCCCCTGCTATGTTGCCAACGATAGAAACAACACAAGTACTAACCATCAAACTCCCACAAGTGTGACTATTCGGACTATTTGAGGTCCCCAAAGCCATAGGAGTGACTTGGGAGGCAGGTAATAGTCATTTTAATGTTTATTGAATGAATAATTACCTGTTGTTGTGGTCATCTCCAAATTAGCCAGACAGCGCCATCTTATGGCAGCTGTCACAAGCGCTGGTTTTGAGAATTAAGTGCCGGTTCGAGCACGGAAACACAGCTCAAATTAAGCACTGGTCAGCACCTGCAGCACTCCTCTGGAGCATACCCATGGCTCTCAATTCTATAGACCCGGCCCTGAGAAATAAGTGCCGGTGCTTAGCACCGGGAAGCACCGGCACAAATTAAGCACTGCTTTGCAGTGTGCTCATTTAATACAGATATAACAATCAAAAAGAGCGACTGTTCGAACTCCAAACAAATGTTGAAAATCAAATGTAATTTCTTTTATATGTCTTCTCAGAAATCCTGCTCTTGCTCCCTCTCTTGTTACTCAAGGGCTGAGCCTAGAGGCGAGCGAGTCACCGAAAGCTCGAGCCAGGCTCGAGCCTGAAGCCTAGCTCTGGCTCAGCTCAAAGTCCTGTTGGAGCTTCAAGCCCATAACGGGCCGAGCTTTCATATGGCTTCAGGCTGCAACCCTCGCTCTACCCAGGATGTGATGTTAGGTTCAGAGCTGCCGACTATAGAACTCGGGCACCAGGTTTGAGTCTCGGTATCGACTCAACATCATGTGATTCTGAAAGCCAAATAGATACCCATTTACAGGCTGATTTGTACAGAGTGAAACCAGAAAACTTGATAAATCGCAGCTTCCCTACTTAAATTGTGTGAACTTAGGCAAATATTTTATTTCACCAAAACTCTTTTTTTCTTCATTATCACGTATGAAAGCACCTTTAAATATGTGAGTTCAGACTACCAGTTGTACAAAATTATCAAGTTTAATAAGTACTTCTCAGTGCAGTGCTATAATGTATCCTATTAATGTCAAAGCTTCTGCATGTTAAAGAAAGACACTTTTTTGAAATTTGAAGAGACTATTATATTATACATGGTTTGTTGTATGATTTACACTACACATTTTCAGGGCTCGGCTTGTCCACAGGCTCTAAGATCCGAGCCAGACCCCTGGCTCGGGTCTGCTCTCTCAGGTAATTTGTTGGCTCGTCCACCTCTAGCTGAGCCAGAGCTAAGCCGGGCATGACTCGATCAAAGCTCACACCTTTTTTTAGCATGCAAATACCAATCTGCAGCATGCAAAAATATAAATTGTAAAACTAGACTAAAAAGATCTATTGCTAAAATGTATCACTCTCTACAAAAATAGATCACTCTCTACAAACATTTTAGAATCTGCCTAAACCCCTCTTTCAGCTGCTTGACTCTGACAGTGGTAGAATGGAGCTATACTTGTAAATTAACCCCGTAATACAAAGAAGAGATGCAAGTTTGTCCAATTTTAGGAATTTAATACAGGTCGACATTTTTGTACGCGATATTTATGTATGGTAGGTATTTTGACAGTAGATATTTTTGAGTCTGCTTTTTTGCAGTCTATGTTTCTTATTGTTTTGAGATTGAGCCCATCTATCACAACAGTAAATCTTTATTAACCCAATGATGTTACAAAATGAACTGTCATGTTTGATTGCTCTGAGGTAAGTGGAACACTAAGAAATTCACAGAAAATAGTGCTGCTGCTTGAAGCGTGATTTGCACTGACTGGCTGTCCTGCAGTACTACAGTTTGACTTCATGAGGATGGGATTCAGATGTCAGGACCAATGCAGGGTCAGCACGGTTGAAAACAAGCACTGGCAAAGCCAGTAGTTCTCGCCTATGACAGCTATTGCCTTTGCTAATGTTTTGCAGCCATGCTTTACAGCAGGGTGGATGCTTTGCTGTGTCTAAAACTAATTTAACAAAGTGCTATGACTCAGCCAAGGCTAATGTGCTTTTTTTAAAGTATTTTAGCGCTTGATGCATCATATTCATTTTTAAACCTTTTTTTTAAATATTATTTTTAGCCTTGCTGCACAGTGGCCAGCTGCCTTACAGCATGGCTACAAATCATTGTTAAAGTGGGCAAACTCCATGCTGTGTGGTATGAACAAAAGGAAATGGCACATCCAATAGTCTCATTTGGTTTGCTAGTGCTTGTTAGGTCTCAGCGCAAAACCTATGTGATTCTGAGCAAATCTGTTAATCTCCTCTTGCTTGAAAAAGAAAAAATATATTTGACAAAAATCCTATCACATAAAGAAATAAATTCTGCCCATGTCCATATCTTAGTGAAAATACAGTTGGAAGCATATAGCATCTGTTGTCACCATAAAAGCAGATAACATCTGTTGTCACAATAAACATCTATTTCAAAGCAGAAAAGTACTTCTTTGAAGTGCTTGTGGCATAGTAAAACATAGCTACAAATGGCAAAAGGTTCAAGAAGGACGACCAGGAAGAAGAAAACATAAAAGTATTACCTCAATCACAGTGCAGTCAGCAGAAGAACAGCAATAAAGCTGAAGGAATTAGTACTTGGTCCATGCTCCAGCCAAAAGAAGAGGAAGTGAAGCCAGCCGGCTGGCCAATTAGAAGGCAGCAAAAAAGAGGGAAAATGAAGCTAATTGATGTTAAACAATTGGGAGGAGGAGCTTCAAGCCCCTTGTTAAATACAATATCTCTCACAAGCGAGACCGTATACAGCACATGTAAGACCTTAAAAGGAGCAGCTGTGCTCTTCACAATAATAACAAATATTTTAATATAGCACCTGATACCACAGTTTTGGCCATTTCTAAGTTTTGCAAACAGGTGTTACCATTACCAATTTAATGTTGCTCATTTTATCAACCTGAGAAGAAGAAACAACTGAGTTTGTTTTGCCAGATTTCAGACTTCTGACACACAGGTCATACACAAATGTAAGCAGCGCAAGGCCACAGAAAATATCAGTCATGCACCTAAAGTGGGCTCGATGCTTCCAGAACCCAGGGATCACGGCAAGGCCTGGATCTGCTGTGAGTGAGGGAAGCGGGCTATATGGAGAAAGAGACAGGTGGGTGCTGTAAGGACTAGTTGGAGGCAGGAGGGACTGGGTGGTGGAGGGGTGAGCCGGAAGGCCACCTGCTGCAAAATAGTTCCGTATTCTCTGGGTCTATTTCAGTCAAAGTGAGGACATCGTGACGGCGAACTACAGTATGGTCTCATCTTTTGAAAGCTTGTTTGAGTGAGATAGGTACACCTGCCCAATCAGAATCAATGTAGCGTTCTGGTGCAGAAAAACCTTTAAGCAGTATTTTGTGCATGTCGTGCCTGTGATAACTTAAGAGATATGAGAGTCTGGAAGGGGTACTAGAGATAGCCGCTAACAAGCTGAGATTTAAGGGGGCAAGCCTGTGATGTGATTCTTTGTAGATCTTAAGGAATTAAGTACAAACACATATCCTCCTCGTCTGTGTGATATTTCTGGTTTCTGTGTCATGTTAGATTGCGGTTCCCCTGTGGTTTGGGATATGAGCCTTCAATTTCTAACTTGGATACCTATTTTGACAGATGGGGGTGACTGTGTTTGAACATCTAATGTAGAACTTCATGTACTTATGTAATGTTTGCTGCTCCTGCGTTTGCTCTGCAATGTTAGGTTTCATTTTTAAAACGGGTATGGCGTTGAAAATATTTAATTTGTTTATATTTGTATATTTTGAGGGTTTTAAACACTTTTTTGTGCGTGTAAACGTTAAAGCTAAACTTCAACTCGCAGCACCTTCCAAATTGCCAGGAAATTAAACTGCAAAGTAAGTTTCCAAGGTTTTGCACTGACGAGATACCGTAGTAAATTTGTGACCCAGTGGCTCATGAGTTTAGGTCTCATTGATGCCAAATTTACAGGAGAACCATAAAGATGCAGTTGTCTGTCAAAAACAGTGACTGGCACTTTGAATACACATTAGAGGGCCAGCAACAGCGTCACTGTAGTTATGGTCTCCTTGATGAATCGACACAGAAATGTCTAAAAAGTATATATGCACCTCAGAGGAACGATTACAAATTTAATTATAAAAGTGCCACACAAAGAAAAACTGGTCCTATCCATAAAGGTTTTCTCTCTTGAGAATGCACACGTCTCAATGACATGTTTCATTTTGCATAATGTGTATAACTCCACTACAGTGAAATATGATACCCCTAAGCAAGACCAGGCGCAGTGTGCAGTTTTTTTTACTTAATTGTAGACATACGATTGTTGGTGTTTTTTATGAATTCAGATATAGTAATAGAAAGTTGTAATAGCATCTGTGCACTTTTAAAAATTCAGTGGAATTCAGTGACGAAACAGTGGCATAAGTGCAATAACATATATACACTATAACACAAGCTTGTTTTTGCTTTTCTTAAATTTTCCTTAAAAACACATTAATGTGCATTTTCATAATACTGTGGTGTGCACCACATCTAAAAACGCTTACTATTATGAAAGGTAAATTAAGATATCTTCCTATGTACATGTTGTACATACATATATGTATGCCATATTGGTGAGAAAAAATGGCCCTGAGATAGGATAGTATTGTGATGCAATAACTATATTTCCTACCACCCTTAACTTTGTATCTGGCAAAAAACAGTTTGCATATCAGTTGACAATATACAATCACAATCATTCTCACAGAGGTAGTATTCGTCAGTGGCGGCTTTTGTCATGTACCAACGTTTTTCTTTAACCTGTCTGTGATTATAATTGTAATATTGCACAGAATCTAGTGAGTGTATTTTAAAACTGTGAATCACATCACAGTCCCAATTAAATGACTAGATTACCTCATGAAAAGACATATGAATGTATGTCTGAATGTACTGTACTTTCAGGGAATTTCATGATTTTTTTTTTTTACTTTTGGTTCTCGTGTGAACAAATTGTGATTTTTCTTTTGTAATGTATACTTGAATAAAGCACCTGACATCTAATTGTATTATTTGCACAACGTGTTTATGACAATAATAAGTATTTCTCTATAGCACTGGGTATATTGTAGAAGATTTTGCAAAGTACAAAAGTGGGGCAAACTGACTTTTCACCATGTTTGCGGCTTACGGAACACAGAATGGAGTCAACAGACTGTGCCAGATATTAATACCCATCTCTTCCAGTGGAAAATGGAGCGGAAACTGTTTGCTACATTCTTTATTTTGTTAGCAACAAAAATCGTGCAAATTTGGTTTTCTGCGTTTTTGCCTATTGCTAAACAGTCCTTGGCGAAATGTTGGCATGATGAAATTGTTAATTGCTTGAATATATTTCCTACAGCTATTTACATTTTAGGACTCTCATCTTGATGATATTGTTACAGACATATGGTCCTGCTTTGAAAATGCACATTATTTATAAAAAATAAATCCTATTTTATTTAAATATGGTGAAATTGTACGATTTATTCGCCTTGAGTATTTGAACCTGCTTCACTTTTATCTGTTGGCTAAATAATGCTGAAAGAGAACACACTGTTGTTCCCGTAGCCTCAGTACGGCTTTGACAACTCCTGCAATAGTACTCAGTGACCGCTCCTCCGCTAAGGCTCTTTGAGCAGTGGATAAAGGAAAAATAGAATGATAATAACACTATGATATTATCATTTTATATTTCCGTTGTCAGGCAGGTTTAAGGTGCGGGAGGGGCTAAGCTGTCGTCACAGCCAGCACGGCAGGAGTGGTTGGAGCACTTAAGTGAACATGACGGTGTGGCCTGCCGTCTTGGGCCGGCCAAACAATCATGCGCACTTTGCATGTTCCCCACCAGGCTGTAATACACAGCCTTAGGACAGCCTGTGTGTGCTTCCTGCTTCAAGCAGGAACAGAAAAAACCAGAAGCTAGGCGGCGGCTGGCAGCAAGGTAAGTAACCTTTTTATTTATTTTTCTGTTCCCCCTCCGCCTCACCCGTGTTACTCTGTGGCAGCCGCCACTGGTACTATTTCCAGTTCTGCTGGGGAATAAATTGCATGTATGCATATTGAAGAATTGCGGCGCATTCACAAAACTTTCTAGAAATATACCAGGAAAGCTGCGCCAGGCACATGTTTCTAGACATACTCCAAGAAAACCTCTGTGGATTCCCTTTTTCAGCAGTGCGAAGGCATTTTTTCCTACATAATTGTACGTTTTGTACAGTCTCCACGCAGAAATGCTATAGCGTTTATACAGTATACTGTTTTTCTTTCCTAGATTTTTTTTACCGTCCAAAACCCACTTCCCTTACACCCACACCAGTTTCGGGTGTGTTTATTTCGCCTTTCCATCCTACGACGTTATTTACTCTTGCAATTGGCAGGGCTAAATCTTCTCCAATATCAAGGATGGGAATGGGTCTGTACAGGACTTTTAGAGTTTTTTCAAACTTACGAGGCAAACCCAACTTGGAACTCCCTCCCACACCTTGAGTAGGATATATTCATGTGTAATTATACTATCACTAGGTAATAATATGTGAGTAACAGGATGTGCCAGTGCCAGGTCACCTTTTATGAGTATCTTGAACTTATAAATTGAGACATTGGCGCATGCAAGTCACATTTACACGCGCATTGCTTCGTAAATGAGGCCCTGAATGCTAGTTGGAGTTAATGGTTGTGAATTATGCATTCCTGTGTAAAACTCCAATCGTATTCAGAATGTGAGCCATTTTTAGAAGTGGTTACAGAGAGCTTTGTCTATGTTATTAATAAATCTTGTTCTAATATAAAGAATTGACCTCACTAGGTTGAAAGCAACATCATCATTTGAGCAATGCACCGGTATGCTACCATTGTGCTGACATGGTAGCAGACTTATTTCTTTTTTTTGCACCCATTACGTCTTCCAAGATGTGAAACCACAATTTGGTGCTCTACTTTAGCACTAGATGCGTCCTCTTGTTCATTTTGGGTTCAAGAACGCATTTCATATTTTAAGGGGAAAAAACAAACACAAGCACCGCAAACAGCAGCCTCTCATGTTCTGGTAATTTGTGCGGTTCCCACACGCTCACACTTCATTTTTGCTGTGAATGGCACATGATTTCATGACGTGGCGTAATAGCATAATTTTGGGAATTTTGCGTAACAAGTATAATGCAAAATGATCAGAATTGCTGGAGAGTATGCCAGCCTAATGGAAATTTCGCCAGGGCTTATTTACAATAATAACTAATGCAAAATGTTGCACTGTTTATGCGCCTGCTTAACCCCTAGAGTTCCCGGTTGAAATGGGTATTTTTGTCATCCGTCTGTGGTAGTTAAGGGCTAAACCACCATGAACTGGTGCCTGGGCAGACGGGTGCACCCCCCCCCCCCGTCCTAAAATGCAGAATATATCTGTGTAAAAGAAAAAATGGACGCACTCCGAGCTAGGGTGCTTCTGTGGAGATTATTTGTGACTCATTTTAGACTAAGGCGGTTTTCTCAAATTATACACAACAAGGGATGCAACTAGACCCAAACTTCGGGGGGGGGGCTAACATTTAGAAAAGTAGGGGTGGAGCCATTTTCAGAGCTGATTCAAAATTTCTTGTGGGGGCTCCCTCCACTTTTCTGGTACAATATACCAGGATATGGGGTGTCATTGTTCTCAAAGAAATACAGCCAATATCTCAACATAAGAAGAATTAACACTGTTCAGGGTTCTCCCTCAAAGAATCTTAGAAGCATTGTTATTGACACATTAAGCCATTAGACCTGGTAAGGTGTGGAATTTCGGTCTTACCCTGCTGAGCCGTTGGAGGAAAAATTCCATCGATGGAGCCAATGGAGGGTCCATTGACTGAATACTTGAGGTACGCCTGTCTCTAAATAAGGCAGGCGGACCAAGGGTTTGGTGGGACGGTACTCTGTCAAATTTGCAATAGAGTACCCGAACCTGAAAACTCTAAGGGCCTGATTAAGAGTTTGGTGGTGTGGGAGCGGTCCGCCACGCCACTGATGTTGACTGCACAGACATTCAGGAAACACAGGAACTGAGCATGAAGTGTGGTCATATGACCTAAGGTGCCACAATAACACAGAATCAATGCCAAAACTTGCATCATACCCATAAACATTGATATCTGTAGAACATTAAATAGTAATAGTCTCTAAAAAACTGTTTGGCAACATTGCTTGTACTCCGCTTCAAGGTATATCAGTGGAAGGTTTTCAGATGGCATAAGTGTACTTCAATTTAATTCTTGTGTGAGGTTGGGTGGATGCATGCATTCGCCTGAGGAATCCATGTTTGTCCCCATGGTAAAAAGTTTGAATTCCAGTAGGCCTGACCAGAATTTTATCCTTCCGAGATCAATAAAATTAATACTATTCAGGTAGCTAACAGCAAATACCTGTTATTCACATTTTATTTTATGAGGTGTAGGAGTCATGGAATAAGACTTAAATAATGCAGCACTAGCCTAACAGAAGAAAGAATAATAAATGCATGAAAGTGACTTTTAGCAAAAGTGATAGGTTTAAATCAGAAATACAATTGAAAACATTTTGTGACTAACCATGAGTATTTATAGTGTATGGAAAAGAGTTGCAGGTGCGCTAGTTTCTGTTGTCTTGAATCAAGCAGGAACAGGAACGTGAGAGGAATTAATAAACACAGCAATCCAAATTCCGAACTCCTTTGAATTTCAGAGAGTACTGGCTCCTCTGAGCAGAACACAAGTACTGCAAGATAACAAATACCTGCTCCTGGCATTTTCTATTTCAAGAAGTGCCATTCCTGTTGGTTGAACTCATGGTCATCTGTTTAATTATCATCCTTTCCTGTAACTGGTCATCTTCTGCTTCTCTATTCCCACCTCCTTTTCCCTCATTCACCCACTCTGCTCATTCTCTCTTCTTTTCCATCTCTTATGCCTTCCTGTGTACACTTTCTTTCCATCTTTCTTTTACTCACTCTGTGTAGCGCTCTAGTCTTAATAATCTTCTCTTTATTTCTACCTTTCGCCTCCTTATCTGGGTATGTCCCTATCTCTTTCCCTTATCCTCCTCCTGTCCTTGTCTATATCTTCTCTGTAAATTTGTACCATTTCTTTGACTATTCAGAGGTTTCGATGCCTCTCAAAATCTGTTATGACTTCTGTGACATGCAACATGCCTTCAGCAGGTACAGTGCATTTAGAAGGTGGTGCAGAGTAAACGTTGCCAAATGTTATCAAGTACAGAAAGCTGCAAGGTCTTGCAAATTATGGCTACTGCACAAGCCTGGATTGTCGAATCCAGCAAAGCCATGCCCATCAATTACTACAGGCCTGCTACAGATCTTGCCTTAAGAACAGGAGTTGTGAATTTGAGAGAGCTATGGTATTACAGATAACCATAACTGACAAAATCAATGTAATGTATTTTGATCTTAGTGCTAACAATTCAACCAATATCGAACTGTAATGATGTCATAAAATGAAAATCATTATAATTTATGGCTCTTGCATACGGAATTAACCAGTTGGAAGCCTAGAGACTAGTATGGTAGGCTACAACATACAACAGTATTCAGGATTTCTGAAAAATATGAGGTGGGCTGTAGGTGATATTCAGAGTTTTTGAAGGCTCAACTTGGAGGTCCCTCACATATGTAAAGGTTCCTGTAGAAGACATCCTCGTGCTTTTGCTTTAAACATCACTCATTTGGTCTTCCGTAAACAATCCAGTATTGATTTGGCACAGTTGGTTTCAGTTCCACATTAGCTCATTTAGTAAGGAAAGTTATTCAAGATTTCCTGTATAAATCAGTTTGGCATGATATTACTTTGTTTTTCAGGAACCGATCAGCAATATTCCAGTTGCATTGTTCCCATCTCAGATGTATAAGTGTAGTGCACTTTCACTCTCATGATTTTGTAGGAATTCAGCTGAAGTTGCATCTTAGGGGACTTTAATCTTTGGGCAGAAGGAGACCTCTCACCCCCTTTTCAGGGACTGCTTAGGTAGTGTGAGATCTTAGGCTTTCAACAATGGGTGTGTGGCCCCACCCATCAGGCAGGACACACCCTAGACCTCATTCTTGTTCATAACGGTCTGATCTCAGTACATGATACTGTGCCAATATGATGGACTGACCATGCTCTAAGCTCATTTCAAATAATTGGAATGGAGTCCTGCCTCTGCAAACCGGCTCTGCCATTCAAAATAGGAAGAGCCTGGCATAAACCTAATAGGATAGATGGGCTGCCAATTTTTGACCTCCGCACCAGTCTCGTCTTGGAGAAATCTATAGAAGTCAATTGCGCAGTGTATGAGCAGGGGATCTGTAAAACCCTGGATAAATTGATCTCGGTTACCAGCTCAAAACCTCGGCGCAGACCCTTAGCGCTGTGGTATAATGACTCTCTAAAACTGCTGAAATTAGTATGCAGACAGCTGGAAAGGAAATGGCGGAGCGGATACCTCGAAGTCAATAAAAAATGCCTAAAGATCTCTCTATACAACTGCAAGAGAGAGGTCAGCAAAGCCAAGGCAGAATACTTCGCGAATTAAATTCTTGCTGCCTCTAATGGCACGAAGAAGGTCTTCGATATCCTTCGGGAGCTATCTAACCCTGACTGCACTGAACAGGCAGTCACTCCATCGCAGAAGCTCTGCGATAACCTGTCCAACTTCTTTGATAAGAAGATTACCAGGATATTGGAAGAAATAGGTGTCCCTACTCGAACCCCATCCACCTTGCCCTTGAACAGAGTAGAAGTAATAGAAATGTCTGGCCCAGAGGTTCAATATTGTCGAAACCATCTCAATGGAAAACCTTCTGCTCACTGCCAGATCTACCACCCCAGGATCTCCATTAGATCCCCTACCTCCTAGAGTGTGGAAAGAGTTTAAAGATGAGTTAGCCCCCCCTACTCTGCAGTTGTGTAACCAATCACTGAAGTCAGGGACTGTACCATCTGCATGGAAGAAGGCTATAGTTACACCCGTTTAAAAAAATCCTCAGCAGATCCACTGATTCTAAGCAACTATAGACCAATATCGCTCCTTCCTTTCCCAGTGAAAATAGTAGAGTGATATGTGAGCAGAAGGCTATCTCACTTCCATGAATCCCACTCTCTCCTTGAGGAAGAGCAGTTCAGGTTCTGACCAGGCCATGGCACCGAGTAGGCTCTCATCACTGCCCGGTAAGAGCTGCGGATAAGGATAGATGGTGACCAGCCGACAGTCTTGATAATGCTCGATCTGTCTGCTGCTTTTGATACGGTCGGCCATTCAATCCTCCTGGACAGGCTAGCTGCAATTGGGGTGGGGGAGGGGAGGAACAGTCCTGAAATGGATGGAATCATACTTAACAGATCGGTGCCAGGCCATTGCTCTGTCTCCCTACTGCTCCAAATACAAAAACTTGCGTCAGTGAGTGTCACAGGATTCAGCTCTAAGTCCTGTTCTGTTCAATGTGTATATGACCCTTATCAAGAACATGGCCTAAAATTGGTCAACTATGCAGACGAATCGCAATTGATTCTTTCTCTTACCAACAATCAGGAGGAGACAATAACAGACTTCCAAGGAGCCATGACAGAAATTAGCGAGTGGCTGAAAGCCACACAGAGTTCCTCTGCTGCGCACCAGGTAGAATCCCTATAACACTTCCCCACAATTTCTGGCCTCTTCCATCAGAAGAGCTGCTATTGCCTTCAGACACAGTCCGTAACCTTAGGGTTGTGTTTGACAATAAATTGACCCTGGAGAACCACATGACTAAAGTGGCAGGCACGTGTTTTGCATTACTACGTGGGCTTAGGAAGGTGCTCACCTTGTTGCCCCCCTAATCCAGAACTATGGTGGTGAGGAGTGCCATACTTAGCAGACTTGATTATTGTAACACTCTACTACTCGGAGCACCTGAATACCTGGTCAAGCCACTGTACAGAGTACAAGTAGCTGCGGCTAAACTGGCACTGAATAGACCTCATAGGTCCTCGGCCAGCAATGCCATGAAGGAATTACACTGACTTCCTCTGAAACAAAGGATTACGTTCAAGGCTATGTGTATTGTTTTCAAGGCTCTACAGGGAAACGGCCCTATGCCACTGCAATCTAGATTCAGAAGATATAATCCTCCAAGATCTCTCCAATCAAGAACTGCAAACCTTGTCTGCACTCGTATGTACCAAAAATCTAGACAAGGGGACGGGCTTTCTCAGTTAAAGCAGCTCAGATATGGAATGAGCTTCCGCACTCACTGAGGGCCTCATCGGAGTTGCTGCAATTTAGAAAGGCTCTGAAGACCAGGCTCTTCCGAAGTAATTCCATTCTGCTGTCAGAAGTTGGTATTGGCAATTTCAGCTAGATAGCTCCTTGTATGCTAGCGCCAGGATGCCATTTTTTGTGGCGGTTAGCGCTTTATAAATACAATAAATAAATAAATCTTCATCACCTCAAGTGTTCAGGAAGCAGACCTGCACCCTGCTCACTAGATGTATGAACATGCCAAAGAATCGCCATTCTCACTTTTGCTTCTCCAGCATGATAATCAATGCTTTACATCCACGCATGAATTCTGGTAAACTTAAATCCGTCATGTTCAGAGTACATTTTGAAAAAGAACAAGCACTTAAAAACTGTTCTAGAAATCCTACCATGACACCCTTTTACTATGGCATTCTGGACAAAAGATCATTGTCTGCAGTTGCTACTTTGCTGGTTCTTTTGGTAATGGATGGATACAAGTTGTTGTCAAGGCCTATCCACGTACTAGCAAAACATGCTCATTTAAGTCTTCACTCAGGGGAATCATTTGGCTCCTTTGCACCCACAGTCAGCAAAAATAAATGAGTCCATTAGTGTGGATTTTATATTGGAACTGTCACATTTGCAGTCCTGTGTCTTTGAAGCCACAAGTCACTGTAGGATTTTCTCAATGGTGGGGGATGCCTTCAGTACTGGGGGCTTGGCTCTGATGCGGGAAGTCCTCAGTGAAAGCAGAGCTGGAGATAGGGACTTGAAGTTGAAATCAATATTATCTATGCAACCAATTATCCCTAGGGAGGGGAAGGACACCCTACTGGCCATAGAGAAGGAGGACAGGGTGAGGTAACCTATGAAGGAAGCCCTTGTCAGGAAGTATAGTCTAACCCCAGTGAAGTAAAGGCTCAAGTTCAGCGACAGCCACAAACTGCCCCAACAGTCCTGGGTGGAGTTTGTGGATTCCTTTTGCATGGCATTGGTTAGTTGGGTGAAGGGCAGTGAGATGAATGATTACAAAGGGCTGTATGATCTATTTACTAGAGAGCACATGTTCAGTAATTGTTTTCCAGATCTGCGCCAACACTTGATTGATAATAAGCTCACTGACCCCATGAAGGAGGTGGACTGCTAGCTCAGCACCAGGGTCCATAAGAAGGTATCTGGGGGAATCACCCCAAGGGTGGACAGGGTACTCACCAGACGTAGCAGGAAGGGGAGGGGAGAAAAATAAAAGCCAGGAGTTCTCTAAAGGGCCCCAAAATAGTCCTTTGGGTCAGGACTCCAAACCCCCTACTGAGAAGTAGAAGAAATAGTTTCCCGACAATAAGTGTGCAGGGAAGGTACCCCTGAAGTGCTTTGATTGTCAGCGAGATGCAAAGTGGGCACAGCCCCCCACCGGTGGGCAGTCACTGGGGTTGGCTAGTGTAGCGCTTTGGGTGGCGATTGACCCAGATAGTTTGGAGAAGAGAGTAGAGGTTACCCCAGTGTCCCTGGGTGACGGAGAGGTGGTGGAGAGAACCCACATGCCTGATAATATTAGGAAGTATAGACAGTGGGTCACCAGCAATGGACATTGGGTGGAGCCCCTGAGAGACACAGGAGCCAGCATGGCGTCTTCAGAGCCGGTATTCCCTAATGTGTTCCACCAAGTTATTGTAGCTGACAACCATGAGAGCCACTACCCAGTGGCTCTGGTTCCCTTTGAATGGAGGGTCTTTGGTTCCTTAAGAGTAGCTGTGAGTCCGTCCATGCCTGTGTATTGTCTGGCAATGACCTGGAGCATACCACCTGGAAGGAGGTGGAGCTCAGGTTCCACTTGGAGATGTTAGGGTTGCCTCAGTGGGTGTGGCTGACCACACTGTCCATGGCAGCCTGAGAGGGTAGTCACATGGACCTGGAGCCTGGAAGTATGGCCCAGGCGCTTGCCATAAAGAGGAAGGGCAAGGGGCGAGAGAAACCCGGTTCTGAGACTCCCGCAGTCCGGGAGGAGGCTGAACCTGTGGGGTACCCCCCGGTAACTACAAGCCGATTTGGAGAACCTGCTTGAGCTGGCCAACTGGCTGCACTATGGGGGGTCACACCAAGCAGGAGTGCTGCAAGGCACAGAGGGAGTGCCCTACTCTTGTGGGTCTTTGGCACCAGGCTGAGACCCAGGCAGCTGGTGGCTCCTCTTGCAAACACTTGATTTACTAGGAGAATTGCCTACTGTATACTGAGCCAAAGGCTTCCTGAGCCTGGTGCAACCAGTGTGATGGTGGTCCCCCGGTGCTACAGGGCCATTTCTACTGGAGCTGGCTCATAATGTACCCCTGACAGGTCATTTAGGGCAAGACAAGACCTTTGAAAAGCTTGTTACCCACTTTTATTGGCCTCAAATGAGGAAGGCCTCAGATGAGTTTTGTTGGTCCAATCCTACCTGCCAGGTGAGTGGCAAGTCAGGGGGGGAAGTGCAAGGCCCCCCTGCAACCTTTTCCTATCATTGGCACCCCCTTTGAAAGGGTAGGTATCAACATGATTGGGCCTCTGGACCCCAAGACAGCCATGGGCAACAGATTTGTTCTGGTCTTGATGGACCATGCCACCCGGAACCTATCCCTGGTAGGATGGTGACTGCGCCTGCCGTGGCCAGGGCACTGATGGGGATCTTTACCTATGTGAGTTACCTCATGAAGGTGGTATCTGACCGAGGTACCAAGTTCATGTCTAATTACATGAAGGCCATGTGGAAGGAGTGTGGGGTAACCTACAAGTTCTCCAGCCCCAAGCCAATGGGTTGGTTGAACGGTTCAACCAAACCCTAAGAGGCATAATTATGGGTCCACCAGAAACCATGAGGCATAAGTGGGATGTCCTCCTGCCATGTCTTTTGTTTGCATACAGAGAGGTTTCACAGAAGAGGAATGGCTTCAGTCCCTTTGAACTTCTGTATGGGCACCTTGTGAGAGGGCCTCACAGTTTGGTGAAGGAGTGCTGGAAGCTAGCTCCTGGGAGAGCCCCCCAAGATGTGGTCACATGCTGGCCCTTTGCAACCAAACAGCCTGCTTCCGGATACTAGTCCAGGAAAATCTGGAAGCTAACCAGGAGGGCGTGAAATGCTGGTACGACCAGAATGCCTCTCTGGTTGAGTTTCAGCCAGGCCAAAAGTGAGGGTGATGGATCCCGTGGAACCAAGAACCCTACAAGACCACTGGTCTGGGGCTTATGAGGTGAAGGAGCACAAGAGTGATGTCACCTACTTGGTGGACCACAAAAGCCTAGGAACCCTTTAAGGGTCCTGCATGTTAATCGCCTCAAGCCCCACTTTGAGATGTCAGAGCTTACCATGCTCTTTGTTACGGATGATGGGATGGAAGAGGAGAGTGAAACTTCCCACAACCTCCTATCTTCCAAGGAGCAGGATGGGTCAGTGGAGGGTGTCAGCCTCTCCCCTACACTGACCCTAGACCAACAGAGAGACTGCTGGCAGTTTGCTGGGGCAGTTCACCTCTTTGTTCTCCCTTACCCTAGGACACACTACATGGTACACCCATGATATTGACACTGGGGACAGCACACTTGTGAAGAACAAAGTTTACAGGTTGTCTGATAAGGTGAGAGCCAGCATCAAGGAGGAGGTCTCCAAGATGCTGGCCATAGGGGTAATTGACCTCAAAAAGCTGTTGGTACAGCCCAGTGGTGTTGGTCTCCAAGGCTTCCTCTCCCGGTGTCACTCCTGAACCTAGGTTCTGTGTGGACTACTGTGGGCTCAATGCGGTCATCAAGACTGACGCGCACCCCATCCCCCGAGCTGATGAGCTCATAGATTGGTTTGGAGCTCCGAGTTTCCTCAGTACGTTTGACTTAACATCTGGGTACTGGCAGATTGCCTTGACCGAGGGGGCTAGAGAGAGGTCTGCGTTCTCTACACCAGAAGGGCACTTCCAGTTCCGGGTCATGCCCTTCGAGTTGAAGAATGCCCCTGCCACCTTCCAGAGGTTGGTCAACCCGGTCCTGGCTGGGTTGGAGAACTTCAGTGCTGCTACCTGGATGACATTGCAGTCTTCAGCTCTAGCTAGGAGGACCACCTGTACCACCTCAGGGAAGTGCTTTAGGCTCTGCAAAAGGCAGGCCTGACTGTCAAGGCCAGTAAGTGCTAGATAGGGAAGGGTTCAGTGGTCTTTTTGGGTCATCAAGTGGGAGGTGACAAGGTCCAGCCCCTTCTGCCAAAATGTAAACCATTCTGGCTTGGGAACCCCCGAGACCCAGACAGAAATGAGAGCCTTCTTAGGCCTCACTGGCTATTACAGGAAATTCGTCAAGGGCGATGGCACCATTGTAGCCCCCATGACAGAGCTGACTTCCAGGAAGCAGCCATGTCAGGTGATCTGGACAGAGGCATCCCAGAAAGCTTTTGACACCCTGAAGGAGACCATGTACACAGCACCCATGCTCAAGGTCCCTGACTTCTCCAAAGAATTCATTGTCCAAACAGATGCCTCGGAGCATAGTGTAGGGGACATGCTCTCACAGCTAAATGAAGAGGGCCTGGATCAGCCTGTAGCTTTCATCAGTAGTAGGCTACTCCCTAGCGAACAGAGGTGGAGAGCAATACAAAGGTAAGTCTTTGCTGTGGTCTGGGCACTGAAGAAGCTAAGGACATACCTGTTTGGTACTCACTTTCAGGTGCAGATAGGCCAGAGGCACTCATATGGCTAATGCAGATGAGAGTGAGAATCCCAAACTGTTGAGGTGGACCATCTCCCTACAGGTAATGGACTTTACGGTGGAACACTGTCCGGGAACAGACCACGCCAATGCTGATGGTCTCTCAAGGTTCTTCCACCTTAGTGAAGAGAACTCCTAAGGGGTTGGAAAGCTCTCCTCACTTTAAGCCTGGGGGACACATGTTAGATCTAGCATCCTTGGTGTGGTTTCCCCTGACTTTTATTGCCTGCTGACTTCATTTTTGCTGGCTTAAGTACTCTGTGCACTTTACCACTGCTAACCACTGCTAAAGTGCATGTGCTCTTTCCTTAAAACATGGTAACATTGGCTTATTCACAATTGGCACATTTAATTTACCTATAAGTCCCTAGTAAAGTGCACTACATGTGCCCAGGGCCTGTAAATTAGATGCTACTACTGGGCCTGCAGTATGGATTGTGCCACCCACTTCAGTAGCCCTTCAAACATGGCTCACGCCGGCCATTGCCGAGCATGGTTGTGCAGTTTTAAACTGCTCTGTTGAGCTGTCAAGTTAACCCTCTTATCAAAGCTAAGTGTAGAATGCACTCCAAACTGTAGTATGATTAACGTTTTGCAATGCTCAAGGCAGTATATGGGGCGTGCCACCCTGGAACGCGCTCTGTCCGTGCGCGTGAATGTCTCATTGAATAAGTTGGAGCCTCGCCAGGTCCCACAACCCAGGATGGTCAAAGTTTGGATTACTGCAGGAATAAAATTGGATAAAAAAGAAGATATTGGCTGACTTCATTGGATTGTCTACATTTATTTAGCTGTGCATCCTGGGTTGTGGGACCTGACGAGGCTCCAACTTCTTCAATAAGTTAACCCTCTTACCAGGCCCAAACCTTCCATTTTAATACATATAAGTCACCCTTAAGGTAGGCACTAGACAGCCCCAAGAGCAGGGTGCAGTGTATTTAAAAAGTTGGACATATACTTTTAAGTTTTACATATCCAGGTAGTGAAAAACTCATAAATTCGTTTTTCACTACTGCAAGGCCTATCTCTCCCATAGGTTAACATTGGGATTACCTTATTACACTTATAAGTATAATTCCCAATTGGGAAAATATGGATATTTTGAGTTTGGTGTCTCTGGACTCACAATTTAAAACCACAACTTATGGTAAAGTTGGATTTTAAGTTGCAAGTCTGAAAATACTACTTTTAGAAAGTTGGCATTTTCTTACTTTAACCATTCTGTGCCTTCTGCCTGTCTCTGAAAACACGTCTGAGGTGGGTGACAGCTAGGCTTTGTGCATTCCTTCTAGACATCCACACACAAAGGGAGCTTAGGTGTGCCTGATGGGCCGTTCACATCCTTATGGGCCAATAACATCCTGATGGGTCATTTTGGGCAGGATGGAAGGAAGGAGCTGACGCTTGCACCTGAATGGGCAGTGCTTGTTTCAACACAAAGAGCTGCATACCCCCCTGTAATGAGTCTGGAGCCATGGCTGGATGAGCAGGCACTTTGTGCACTTCAAATGCCTCTCTTTGAAGTCTCTCCCACTTCAAAGGAACAACTGGGTATAAGTACTGGACCTCTGACCCCACCAACTCAGTACACTTCTGGACCTGAGGACATTCTTCCAGGCTGTGCTGCTGAAAGACTGCCACTCTGCTGGACTTTGCTGGACTCCTTCTTTACTGTGCCTGCCCTGCTGCCCTCCTTGCCTGGGAATGAGAAGGGCTGGACCTGGGTCTCTACTTACCCAGAACCAAAGTGACTTTAAGGGCTTGCTGGCTTGCCTCCTGTTCTGAAGTCTCAGGGACATCAAAGACTTCCAACAACCCTGCTACATCCTCTGGACTCTGTCAGCTGTGAGTCCTGCCCTACCAAGTGGTGCCAAGCTAGTCCTGGATCCTTGGAAGTGGATTTTCTGGCTGTGTTCTGCAAAATCCACGCATCGCCGTCGTTGCGCTGGTCGGAACAGGCGCATCTCTCTTTGATGCCAACGCATCGCAGCTGCCGCCAAAAACATCGTATCGCTGGGTGCGTGGCTCAATGACAGCGCATCACCTTCATCAAGAAGGGTTAGATGACGACGCATCTCCGACTGTGTGGATCGGAACCGACGCATTGCCTGCATCCAAAGGGATCAACGGCGAAGCATCGCCTCCTCTGCTCCCCGCATTGGGTCTTCGATGTCGACACTTCTCTCCATCCAAAGTATTTTCTCAGTGTGACAAGGTTGGTCCCTGTATCCGATCAGCGCTCTATTGCGGTTGACCTGAACTTTCAAATTTGACCTGGTAGAGTACAACCATATAGCTTAAGTTAGCGCTTTATGTTTTGTCTTTTTGGTCTTGTTTTGTTCATTAAATTAAGCTCTATTGGTCTAACTTGGTGTGGATTATTTTTGTGTGGTGTTTTCACTGTTTTACTGTTTTAAGTGTTGCTAAAACACTTTACACATTGCCTCTTAAATTAAGCCTGACTGCTCTGTGCCAAGCTACCAGAAGGTGAACACAGGTTAATTTAGGGTGTGTATCTGACTTACCATGATTAGGACTGTGGTTCCTGTATGGACAGGGTGCATACCTCTGCCAACCAGATATCCAATTTCCAACAAAATGTATGAAATTTGTTTGAAAAGAATTGAATACGTGTGAGCAGGTACTGCCTTTATTTTTAAACTTGAATTTTTATATTAATCTAGCCGTGATGACCTTTTAATTAATTGTATGTATTTGATTGCACTTTCGGTCTGTATGCCATATAATTATTTTTGCCCATGCAGAACTATTTTCTAAGGTATGTTATGTATGTGAAGGCACGTTTGCACTTTTTTCCCTTGGTCTTATCCATCTGATTTAATGAATTCTATTTGTGAGAGCTTTTGCAATGATTTTTATGTATCTGATTGTATGATTGCATTTTTCGTCCTTTTGTCGTATAATCAAGTTTAATCCAACAAAAAAGCAAACCAACAAAAAACCTGACTGTTTAGGACATATTAAAATTTCTTAGGGACCAGGAGGGGATTCTCCTAATGTCTCCACCCAACCGCTGGCTTTAATCAATTGCCAGTCGTATCTGGTCCGAAATGTCCTACATAAAAAGTTTATCTTTTCCAGACATACAAATACCAGTCTACCCTAAGTACATGCAACCCCTTTCTATTGAAAGGTGTGTAAAAAATGGAGTGTGAAGGAAAGAAAGTACCTCACATAAGCATCACCAAGGGAGCTGCTGGTAGGTACTCACCAGTTTGCCCACGTTTCTCATCATCTGTAACTTTCTTATCCGTGAAGAGAAAAGAAAAAGTGTCCAGTGTAAAGTATAAGAAGTGAAAAAATAAATAAAGTAAAGTATGCACAAAAGTGTCTTGTGTTAAAAAAGGACCCCGTAGAGTGAGAAAGAGTAACCACTTTTCTCAAAATAAAATAGAGTTATGACTCACACATCTCAGTATTAGTCCATGGTGTGAACCTACTCAAGTTTAAAACCAGACTGCATGTTTCAGACCACTTTAAGATGGGCCAACATGTTTCATTGCCACTCTTCTTTACGGCAATTTCTTCAGGGCTCGGGCCAGACTTCACCTCACTGGATCTCAAATTTGTAACCACGGGTGACAGGTGGTGGCCATCAAAACTCATACCGGCTCCCCACCATATTGAAAGGGTGTCCTTCACTCATAAGACCCCTTGCGGCACAGTCCGTTGCCGTCTGTATACCGCGTTTTAGACGTGTGTACCGCCGTGTCTCATCCCAGCTTCGTCGACACCCTTTCAATATGGTGGGGGGCCGGTATGAGTTTTGATGGCCACCACCTGTCACCCGTGGTTAAAAATTTGAGATCCAGTGAGGTGAAGTATGGCCCCGAGCCCTGAAGAAATTTCCGTAAAGAAGAGTGGCAATGAAACATGTTGGCCCATCTTAAAGTGGTCTGAAACATGCAGTCTGGTTTTAAACTTGAGTAGGTTCACACCATGGAATAAAACTGAGATGTGTGTCATAACTCTATTTTATTTTGAGAAAAGTGGTTACTCTTTCTCACTGTACGGGGTCCTTTTTTGACACAAGACACTTTTGTGCATTGTTAGAAATGGGATTTTTGGTAGGCTAGGGCATGTGCCAAAGCCAGGCAGAAACCACCACTCTAGTCAGGATAAGGGAGTTACACTCCTAAAATAACCCCTGCTCACCCCCTTGGTAGCTTGGCACGAGCAGTCAGGCTTATCTTAGAGGCAGTGTGTAAAGCCTTTGCACATAACCAACAGTAATACAGTGTAAGCACTACAAAAAGACACCACACCGGTTTAGAAAAATATCCAATATTTTTATATACTTAAGACAAGACCAAAAACGATAAAAATCCACAATACAGTACTTAAAAATCTTCAGTTATCAAAATATGCTTGAAAAACAGTTCCTTGATGTCGATAGCTCCGTCCGGGGCTATCACGGCGTCGTGAACAAACAAATCCAAACAGTTCTGGCTGACCGCGGCGTCGCGGGCCAGCTACGGTGTCGGGAAGAGCCGCAAACAGTACCTTTTAGAAATGCAGGCGTCGGCGACCTCTCGATGAGCTCCCAAAAGCACGGCGTCCGCAGGCGTCGGTTCCGGAGGTCGGTGCAGGAGTCGTCGGGGCCCTTGAAGTCACATGCGTTGCAGATCGAACTCTCTGTTGAAGTCAGGAGCGCTGGCGTCGGTAGGCGTCGGGTGCTGCGGTGCGAAGTGCAGCGGTGCGGCGTGCGGTGCCCTCAGGTTGCTGTGCGAGCAGCGGCTCGGTGGCGGCGTCAGATGGCGTCATCGATGAGATCAGGGTCGCGGTGCGAAGTGAATGCGGTGCTCGTCGCGGAGCTGGCAGGTCGCGGTGCAAGTGGCGTCGTCATTGCTGAAGCGCAGTTGTCGGCTGACGAACGGGAGTTGATGGCGTCGGTAGGCCAAGGCTGCTGTGCGGGATGAGGGCGGTGCGTCGTGTAACTTTACGAGCGGTGCCCTCGAACCACGGTGCAAGCAGCAGCGTAGATTCCGGCGTGGAGCGTCGTCGGGGATACCAAGGCGTCGTCGTGAAGCGAGGTGGTGCGGAGTGCGATGCCCACAGGTCGCGGTGTGAGCAGCGGCTCAGTGGGGGCATCAGCAGGCGGCGTCGGTGAGACCAGGGTCGCTGCGTGGCGGCGGTGCCCTCTGCGGTGCCTTCAGGACACAGAGTCGGCAGCGGCGTCGTCGACATCGTCGACGTCGCCGGGTTGCTTCTTCTGTTGCAGCACAAAACACACAGTCCCCAGTGCTGAGGGCAGAAGAGCTTGAAGTCTTTGCTGTTCCTGAGACTTCTTGAACAGGGGGCAAGCTCTACCTCAAGCCCTTGGAGAAACTCGCAAAAGTAGATTGCAGAAAGTTCAGTCCAGTCCTTTCACTGCCCAAGAAAGAAGCAGCCACTGCAGGCCAACACAGCAAAGCACACAGCAATGTGGTAGTTCCTCCTCACAGTTTCTCCAGCTCTTCTTCTTGGCAGTCTTCTTGGTCCAAAAGAGTTCTAAAAGTCAGGGGTCTGGGCCCCAATATTTATATCCCAAAATCCTTTGATCCCTTAGGCAGAGAGTGTCTGTGCCCAGCCAGAACCAGTTCTGCCTTCTCTGGTGTGACTTCCTGGCAGGAGGTGGAGACGGCATGGTCAGAGGCAGACCAGGCCCTTTGAGGTGCAAGGAAATCTCCTCCCCTTTCCCCAATTGCAGCCCAGGTCTATTCAGCCCTTTCCTGACACACCTAGACTATCTGGAGCCACTCCTGCTCCCCAGCCTTTTGTAATCCAAAACCCAGACAGGCAATCCACATTCCAGCAGAGGCACACGGGATGACTGAGCAAGAAAATACCTACTTTCTAAAAGTGGCATTTTCAAACACAGAATGTAAAAATCACCTTCACTAAAAGATGCATCCTTAGATTCTGAGTTCAGGCATACTAAACTTTATTTTCCTACCTAATTCCCCGGGCCAGTTATGTTTATAAGATGTTATAAACAAACTCCCCATTCTGTCCTATGGGGGAACAGGTAGCCTTGCAATAGCGAAAAACGAAATTGGCCGTAATTCACTATCAGGACATGCCACACACACCAGGGCATGTCCTACCTTTCCCATACACTGCACCCGGCCCACAGGGGTACCTTGGGCCTACCTTAGGGGTGGCTGACATGTAAGAAAAGGGAAGGTGAGAGACTGGCAAGTGTGTGCACTGGCCAAGTCGACATGGCAGTTACAAACTGCGCGCAGACTCCGCAATGGCGGGTCTGAGTTACCTTTTCAGGGCTACTCACGTGGGTGGCACAATCAGTGCTGCAGGCCTGCTAGTAGCATTTGATTCACAGGCCCTGGCACACTCAGTGCACTTTACTAGGGACTAACAAGTAAATCAAATATCCAATCATGGAAACACCAATCCATAACACAATTTACCACAGGAGCACTTGCACTTTACCACTGATCAGCAGTGAGAAAAGTGCGCAGAAACTACTACGCCAGCAAAAACAGAGTCAAAACCGGGAGGTCAAAAAGCAAAAACTCAGGGAAAACACGGCAAAAGATGCCAAGTCTAACATGCATACTTTACTTTATTTATTTTTTCACTTCTTATACTTTACACTGGACACTTTTTCTTTTCTCTTCACGGATAAGAAAGTTACCGATGATGAGAAACGTGGGCAAACTGGTGAGTACCTACCAGCAGCTCCCTTGGTGATGCTTACATGAGGTACTTTCTTTCCTTCACACCCCTTTTTTTTACACACCTTTCAATAGAAAGGGGTTGCATGTACTTAGGGTAAACTGGTATTTGTGTGTCTGGAAAAGATAAACTTTTTATGTAGGACATTTCGGACCAGATACGACTGGCAATTGATTAAAGCCAGCGGTTGGGTGGAGACATTACGAGAATCCCCTCCTGGTCCCTAAGAAATGTTAATATGTCCTAAACAGTCAGGTTTTTTTGTTGAATTGAACTTTTGAGTGGAGGGCGACTTGACTGGTTTATTCCCTCTTATGCTTCTTGTTGTGGACGGTATAATCAAGTTTTCCTATGATGATTTTTCTATGGAATAGTACGTATATGATGGTATGATTGCACTTTTTGCCCTCTGTCCAACTTAATTAATTGATATAATGAATGTTAATACTGAGCCTTCTACTTTGTCATTATTTTAACTCAGATGAATTGTACTTGTGGACTCGTTGCCTATATGTTTAGCTACGATTTTAATTAATCTTTGCAATAAAGATCATTCATTCATTCTCTCGTGCCAGCGTGCTTAGCTCTAGGGACTAGCAGCGAAAACCAAAATGAATATAGTTTTTATGTCTTAATGATACCACTCAGGCTCACATCAAAGGGCTTCCGCTCCACCACTTTCCTGGTATATTCAGACACCATGGAGGAGAGCACAAAAGTGACGGTAAATTGCAAGTATCTGAAACTTGCAATTAATATTTTCATTGAGAGAGCATGCACCGCCAAGAAGAGCTCTACAGATCTGTGTGTTATTAGCATCATATTTTGAAAGCATATAGGTTAGCTAGGTTTGGGTACAGTCATGGGAATGATGTCCATCACCAAATGTGGAGTGCCAGATATTGGTTGTTTATCAATATCATATATCCCTAGTGCTTAGAAACCCCTGACGCTGTGTATATTCTTATACAGAACTGGTAACCACACACTCAAGAGAGAACAGCAGTACTTGCATTTTGTGGGTAGTGTTGCAGTTTGTGGATTTTAAGTAGTGCTAGATGGTGTACTCTATATATGTTTGATTGGATGGAATGTTGAATTTAGTGTATGATTGGGTGTTCTGTGTATATTTGAATGCAGAACAGTGGGAAGTTTAATGGGCAGTTTGGAGAGAGCAGGAGAGTTTGAGGATAGCAGATGGGCTGGTGCTTTCCTGTTACCATATCGTCATTGTTGTGTACTAAACATCTTATATACCACAGATGCAGTCTCTTTTCACAGGTGGTGACAAGTGGCAGAGGAGGAAGAAGTCGTCATCGAAAACTGCCTGCAGCACCAAGACAAGCTCTCCAATTTCAGGCCTATGTGGAGCTGCTGCTGTGCAGGAGTACAGTGAGAGGGACTGTGATCAGCAGATCGCATGAAGCAGATGAGTGTGAATTTTGTAGTACGTGACACTCTAACGCTCACTTCATCGCACCATGGTCCCCAGGACAACGGACTATCACTTGCATCTTTCTTTGTGATGTGCACGCCCTTAACAAATCTGCAATTCAAATACTGTACTATGTGTGCCACTCTGTGATACACACACCGTTTCTTTGACCTTTCTTGAGCAATATTTATTGGTGACACGCACACAGTTTAATTATCTTTACACCTCAGCGTGTCATGCAGTGATATATGCTCTCCAATAATTCTTGTTGAATGTTGTATGTTAAAGGTATACGCTTTCCAGTTGAAGTCATTTCGTTTTTTTCCATGCTGTACTGGTCAAGGGTGGTAAGGTTTGGAACTTATGTTGTGTTTCATTGTGTAACTAAGTTGAGGTGGATGATGATTCTATTTTAAAAAAATGTACGGAACATGAGTTTCAGGTTCATGATAGAAATGTGGTCCTTGATTAACCAGACATGATGTGCAGTCTATTTGTCAATGGTACAACAGATGGTCTTGGTCATTGCCATGAGGAGATGAGACAGTGACCAGGCCAGTGGGAGACCTGTGAGAGAAGTACCTCCAGAAGGCGGTACTACTGATTGCAGGATTAGAGATTGGAAGAGATAAGCTTCACACGATTCTGTGATTTCTTCGTTTAGTTTTACTTCTATGTTCACATAATTATCTAATATTTAGTATTTTGTCATCAAGCAAAGGGAGATATGTGGTGGTGCATGGAGTATATGTGGCACAAGATGGTGTGTTCTGTATATATTTATGTGGAATGTAATGGGTGTTCTGTGTATGTTTGAGGGTGTGGAATGCGGAATTGTAGGAGCTTTAACAGGAGGCCGGGAGAGTTGGAGGAAAGCAGAAAGGACGATGCCTTCTTGTCACTGTATCTTCATTTTGTCCTTTTATCCTTTTTCTTAGCAGTGTAGTAGTAGTATAGAAATGCCCCATAGTATAATTTTTCATATAAAGAACCCAGAGGTGAGTCAGGAAACAGCTTAATTCCCAACCACATACTGATTCCAAAGGATTTTCACATTTACCAAGTATTGGGCTTTGATACATTTGACTACAGCCCTTGGCTGGAAACTAGCCTGCACAAGTGGGGGTGCACCACACTGGCTTTTTGTGAGAAAAAGTGTTCCTTTTGATTTGGTACATGTGATAATCACCGTTTGATATAACTAGAATTAGGAAATCAAGGGGAGCAAACATCTGGATTAATCTGCTCAGTGCAATGTGTTTGTGAAAAGATGCCTAAATGGAAATCTCAAATTATGCCATATTTATGGAAAACAGAACAAGCTAGCATTTTCCGTTTCAGCTTTGCGTCCTGTAAAGCTAGTCAAGATGGGAGCATTTGGCTAGACAGTTCAAGTGCCATTTTTCATCTTAATGAGAGTTTCTTCCTAACAGGTTACTTGAACAGAATGTCATGATATTACTAAGTACTACTTTACACCTACATGTTCCCATGGAAACGTAAGTACATTTAGTATTGCCAAACTAGGAAACATCATAATGGTTACTTGTGTTTTCCAGTGTGAGAATTACAACAAAACTTTATGCAATTTTGATAGAAAATTTCCCTCAGATATCCCATAAAAGCTTGAACATAACAGCTGAGTAGTTTGGGTATAAAACATGGCAAAGGAGGTCTACATGTCTGACAAGTGTCATAAAGAAAATGTGAATAAAACATCTGCCTCTGGTGTACAACCACCTTGCACAGAATAGATAGACGTGTAAAGAGGGGCCTTGTTTTGTCATAAAAAATTTGGCTGTCTGAAGCAGGATCAATTATGATATGAAATCCTTTTCTTTGCTTTGTCACCCTTGATTGTATTTGTTTTATAGGTTCTAGATAACTGATATTTTGACCTCTGTGCTGTTGGGGTCTGTTAAACAGCTAACAACTGCACGTGCAATTTCATAAAGCTGAAAAATGACTTTGGGATTAAATTGTTATATTTGACCACTGCGAAAGTCAGCTGTAATATACACACAGATTGCCCACAATGCACTACAGTGAAATTCCAGAGTTATGTTTGTAAATATGCTTTAAAACTTAGGCACATGTGATACGTGTGTTAATGTGAAATGTAAATGTTTTTCTCCTTTCAACGGAAATGCTAACATTGGCTTGGAAGCCATATTTTGAGGAAGTAGCAGTTAACAGTTTGGCCGAACTCCCATTAGTAAAAAAAAAAACAATACAAACTGGGCCAAAGTGTCAAATATACCAGTATACACTGACGGTCGGACCTACCTGTGTGGGAATCGCTGGTGGCTGGCTGTTGTACCGTGTCTTCTCTACTTCCTGCTATCAGGGAAAATGAGGAAAAGAAAATGAGTGGAAAGTCTGGTAATGAAGTACAAGATACAAGAAAATGTTATCGTTGTGGCTCTACTGAGCATGTTGCAAATTATATCAAGTGTCCTGCAAATATCAAAAATGTGTTCTATGTGGTCTCACGGGTCACTTCGCAAAAGTATGTAGAAAGAAAAAGTTCAGAAGATATAATAAGTTAAACAGGTTTCAGGAGACACTGAAGGTTATTCGGAGACTTCTGAGGAATCAGATTCCTCTAATGTCAATTACATTTTCTGTATTGACTATGACATTCTTGATGTGAATTTTGCTAAAATCAAAAAACCCACATGTGTGATTAAGATGGGTGGTGTACTACTTAATGTTATTGCTGACTCAGGGTCACCATTTACTATAGTTAATGAAGATGTCTGGAAACAGAATTTTATAGGAAAAATTGGTAACCATCTAGATAAATCTAATGTAATCGCTAAGAGTTACACTGGTGATACCATTGATTTCATAGGTTCTAGGAACCTGGAATTCAAATTCAAAGACAGAATGGCTACTTGTAAGTTATTTGTTGCAAAAAAGGACCCTCTGTTCTCGGATGGAGCGATCAGGGTGAACTAGGAATCATTCTTAATCCAAACAGCGTAGAACCTGTTCTAGTCATAAACGAAACAGACAATAAAAGTGCAGAAATACTTAAAGAATTTCCAGATGTATTCTCTGGGGGAGTTGGCTTACTAAATGATTTTGAACACAAAATTGAACTTAAAGACAATGCTAAACCTTGTATATACAAAGCCAGGCACTTACCCATCTCAGTTAAGGATGATGTACATAGAGAATTGCAAAGATTAGTCTCTGAGGGTATAATTGAACAAGTAGAATCTGCAGAATGGGTTTCCCCATTAGTTGTGATCAAACGTCCTAATGGCAAGGTCAGACTTTGTATTGACCTGAGAGAACTTAATAAACACATACTTGTTGATCAGTACCCGTTGCCTCGCATAAATGAAATGTTCAGTATTACTAAAGACGTGTTGGTTCTCCACTATTGACTTAAAATCAGCTTACTACCAGGTACCGTTACATGCTGACAGCAAAAAATATACAACTTTTATAACACCTTTCGGTTGTTTTCACTTCACCAGGGTACCCTTCGGGTTAGCTTCCGCAGCAGCTCTTTTCCAGAGGCTAATATCTAACCTATTTGATGGAGTGGCAGGAGTCAAATTCTTCCAAGATGACATTTTAGTCATGGGCTGTAATAAATCTGAACATGACACCCGACTAAAGCAAGTCTTAGATATATTAAAAAGAAAGGTCTCACCCTAGAACTTAACAAATGCAAATTCGCACAAAATGAAGTAGTTTATCTTGGACATTGCATCAGTAAAGATGGCATCAAACCCAAACAAGGTTTAGTAGATGCCATAGTCAAAGCACCATGTCCCACTTGCAAAGATGAGGTCAGAGCATTTTTGGGATTAACTGAATACTACTCAAAATTCATTCGCAACTTTTCTGAGAAAACGTATTACATACGTCAACTACTTAAAAACAAGGTCAAATTTGAATGGTCAGTGCCATGCCAACAATCTTTTGAAAACATTAAACAAGAAATAAGCAACGCACCCTTTCTCAAGGGTTTTGACCCTTCAGCCAAAATCATTGTCACAACCGATGCAAGCAACAAGGGTCTAGGGGCAGTCTTGTCTCAACGTGACCGTGAGAATAATGAATGGGTTGTTGCATTTGCGTCTCACTCGCTCACTCCTTGTGAAGAAAAATATTCAGTGATCGAGCGCGAAACATTAGCTTGTGCTTGGGCACTAAATCATTTTCGTTTATACATATGGGGATTCAAAATACTGCTAAGATCTGATCACAAACCCCTTACAAAAATTCTATCCACCACTGGCTTTCAAAATGCCTCCCCAAGGATCAGTAAAATGTCAGTCAAACCTCTTGATTACACTTACGATGTAGAATACTTGCCCGGTGTCAAGAACCGTGTTGCTGATTTTCTAAGCAGACTACCCTTACCTCCCATAAAAGGTAGTGAACCACTTCTTGAGGATGATGACAAAGTAGCTTTGATATTCAATGATGGTTTGGAAGGTATTACTCTTTCTGAGTGGAAAGATCACATGTTCAAGGGCAAGTGTTTACAACTAGTACTTGATCATATGTCTAAGAAATGGCCCACGAAGTGTGATCTTAAAAACGAAGAAAGAATATTATGGGAAGTCAGAAATGAACTTTATGCAGAAAGTGGGTTACTTTTTAGATCTGGGAAAAATAATTCCCCCCACCAGTTTAAGGAAACGGTTACTCAATATATGTCATGAAGGTCATCTGGGAATTTCAAAAACCAAACAAAGAGTCAAAGACATGTATTGGTGGCCAGGTCTAGACAAACAAATTGAAACTCTAGTTAGAGAATGTGTCATCTGCAATGACTGATAAAAGCTTTAAAACATTTAAAGCACCCCTGTGTCCCATCGAATGCCCTAGCATGTCTTGGGAGAGAGTCGGATTAGATATAATTGGACCTGTAGAACGTCATGATGGCACTTTTAAATACATTTTAGTTCTTGTGGACCATTTCTCCAAATGGCCGGAAATTAAAATTGTACAGAATGCTGATTGTGACAGTGTTGTATCATTTCTGGACAAAGTATTTTTAAGTGAAGGATTACCTAAGTGTATCCTAACTGACAATGGCACACAATTTACGTCATCCTCATTCGTCATTTTTTTTTTATTTTTTTATAACTTTTTATTATAAAAAGAAAAGTGCATTGGTTCATTTACAGTACAGACATAGTGACTTGGCCATTGCAGAAAACAAAACTCCGGCATCGAGAGAGCATATACAGTGTGCACGACTCTATACCCGTATCCCACCCCCGGGGGGCCCTCAAGGGAACCCAACACCCTCAACTGGATAAGGGTCCCACTCAACATAGTGGAATGCTCATTGGGGTCAAGCCACAGTCTACACCTATACCACCAATGGAGGGGGCTCATCATCTATCACGATGCGGGTCATTAGTTCTTGTCTCTCCCGCCGCATCTCCACCGCAGGGGAGATGCAGATGTCCCCGCGGTTTTTGTTCCACTTTCCCCATTTATGGTCCCATTTCCTGGGGCAGCCCCTTCCCTTAAAAACAGTTTTCTCAGCTATCATTGCCCCGTCCATGTCCTTTGCCCAGTCCGTTACCCTCGGGCTGGCGTCCTGACCCCACTTCTGCGCTATGTTACGCTTTGCAATCAGCCATCCCATTGCCGCCCACGCCTGATCCATCTGGGAAAGGTCGGTAGCTTCCCATATGTTAAGGAGACAAAGCTTGGGAGAGGGACTCAGGGGTTTGCTGCATGCCCTAGACAGTTGGCGTGTCACCTTGTCCCAATAGTGTTGTATGCGTGGACATTCCCATAATATGTGCATGAAGGTGCCAATTTGGTTGCAGTGTCGAAGACATAGCGGATCTGGTCGTCTCTTAAGTCGGAACAATAACGTAGCGTCAAAATATACCCGGTGGAGTACCTTGAGTTATATAAGGCGCAGACGCATGGGGATTGATACCTCTTTGGGAGAGGCGAGAGCGTCTCTCCAATCTTCCTCTTCTATAGCCCCCAGATCGGATTCCCATTTAGTACGTGTTTTATGCATGGGGTCAGTGCGATTATTTACCAATTTTTTATATGTTAAGGAGATAGCCTTGTGCTCCATTGGATCCGCTATCAATTGATCCTCCAGTGGGGAAGAATCAGGGAGAGGAGTCCCCCCAGCCAAGGCCGCGGAAATGGCGTGTCTGATTTGGAGATATCTAAATGTCTCCGAGGGCTCCAGTTGATACTTAGTCTGGAGGTCTGAGAAGGTGGCTAGTTTCCCCTTCACCCACATGTCCCCTACGGTGGAGATCCCGATAGTGTCCCACTTATCGAATCCGGGGCATTGACTGAGGCGGCCCAGCATATCTGGTTCCCATAACGGCGTTGCTTTCGTGAGCCGATTATGCCACCCCAGTCTCCTCGTGGTTCCGTGCCATATTTCAACCGTGCGGGCCGTGGGGCCCGTCAAGTGGAGTTTGCGGGGATTGGTATATAGCGCCCGGTTATAGCCCCCTCGTCCCATGAGCCAATGGTCGGTGCGGAAGTTGGGATCATCATGCGGGCCAAATACCCAGCTGTTAATTGCCGTCAATTGGGATGCCTGGTAGTACAGCCGAATATCAGGCAAACCTATCCCTCCGTCGTACCATCCCATGGTCCGTTTATTCATAGCAATTCGAGGCGGACGGTCTTCCCAAAGTAGCCCACGCAACACAGTGTCAATTTGGGCAAAGTACGAGTCTGGGATTGGGTATGGGGCGTTCTGAAGTGCATAGAGGAAACGAGGGAGCGCTAGCATCTTAAATAGGGACGCACGTCCCAAAAGAGTGAGAGGTAGAGAACGCCAGTGTCGGGCGTCTGACTTTAGACGTTGAAGAGGCACCACTAGATTCCGCTCGAAAAAGAGCTGAGCATCTGCGGTTACAAATACACCCAAATATCGAAAGCCATGAGTGGCAACTGGTATTTCGTATCCCCTCGGGCTGGGTGGGGGCTCGCCCCACAATGCATACATCTGGGATTTGGACCAATTTATCCGATACCCCGAGTGCGCTCCAAAAATGTGAAAAATGTGCAGTACTCTTCTCAGCGAACGCGCTGGAGAGGCGAGGTAGAGAAGGATATCGTCCGCGTATAGGAAATTCGATCTTCGTGATCGTGTGTCCATTTGAAGCCACGTATCACCGGATCTCCCTGATCCAAACTGCGAGTGGCTCCAATACCAGGGCAAAAGGAGCGGAGACAGCGGACAGCCTTGTCTCGTGCCCCGATGGAGGGAAAAATGCCAGAGCGGTGATTGTTGACTGTGACGTATGCAGTGGGTTGTGTGTATAGTAGTTTGATCCAGCCAATCAGCCGGGGGCCGAATCCTACCCGATTCAAAACAGCAAAGAGGAAGTCCCATTCGATGGTTTCGAATGCCATGGTGGCATCAAGGGACAACAGGATTGCTTCCTCTTCTATAGTGCTTATTCTCCCCAGGGCCCCGTGTACTCGCCGTAGGTTCCTGGCCGTATTCCTGCCCGGCATAAAGCCGGATTGGTCTGGGTGGATTAACTCAGCGATGTAAGGGAGGAGCCGATTAGCCAGGAGCTTGGCCAGGATTTTGGCTTCTACTGTGAGTAGGGATATTGGGCGGTACGATTTACATTCTTCCGCCGGTTTGTTCGGCTTATGAACTACCACTATGGCTGCGGTTCGAATATCTGCCGGAAGGAGTCCTTTCTGGTAGCATTCGTTATAGAGACCCAAAAGATGGGGCGCTATTTTTGCGGACATGGGTTTAAAAAGTTCAATTGGGAGTCTGTTGGGGCCCATTGCTTTGCCAGAGCGTACCCCCTTTATGGATTTTTGGATCTCTGTCACGGTAATGTCTGCTTCCAAGGCTTCCCTATCTTGCGGGGATAGGCCCGACATTCCAATTGTGGCAAGTAAATCAGCAGACAACGGAGCCTGAGAAGCATCGGGGACCCTATAGACGTCTTCAAAATAAGAGGCAAACATATGTGCTATATGTTGAGGATCCGTGGTGAGCTCCCCATCAGGACCAGCTATAGCTTGGACCCAACGTATCGCCTGCTCTTTACGCTCCAACCACGCTAGGAGTTTGCCTGTACGCTCACCCTGCTCATAGATTAGATGTCTGGTAGACAAAGAGCGCATCGTGGCTTCCTCCATTAGGAGCTGTCTGTAATCTTGTCGCTTGATGTTAAGAGTGTGCTGTGTGTCGGGATCAGGGGCCCGCGAGAGGGTCGCCTCCAGGGCCAGTATCTCTGTTTCCATTTCGGTCACCCTGCGGGAGCGCTCAGCTCAGTGTCCCACTGTCAAGGATAGCGCCCTACCCTTAATCACTGCGCCAAACGCTCCCCAGAGTGTCACTGCCGAGGGCACGGACCCCACGTTCTCTTCGAAAAAGTAGTCAGTTTCCTTCAAAAGGGTCTCCCGAATGTGAGGTATTTTGAGCGCCCATGGCTGTATCTTGATATATAGCAAAACCAAAGGGGATGATGGACGGAGTGTTGAACATTGCAAGCACTCACCCCCAGTCAACTGATCTGGGTTTAATCCATCATCATTCTTTAGCTCACTCCGCCACCCCAGTTCAGACATGGCCATATGCAAATCAGTCTGACCCTGTGCCTCATGGGAACAGTCCAGCCCGAACTGCCAAGCCATGTCTTCCCCGGACCGGAAACAAGCATCCTGGGACCGGTTTCTGGCTTACAGCCGTCATCAGCCAGGCTATCTTGAATCCAGTGGCAAAGTGAGCAAGGGACCCACGTCTGGGCATACCCTGCCAACTTAGGGCGAACATAGCAAAACCAAAGGGGATGATGGACGGAGTGTTGAACATTGCAAGCACTCACCCCCAGTCAACTGATCTGGGTTTAATCCATCATCATTCTTTAGCTCACTCCGCCACCCCAGTTCAGACATGGCCATATGCAAATCAGTCTGACCCTGTGCCTCATGGGAACAGTCCAGCCCGAACTGCCAAGCCATGTCTTCCCCGGACCGGAAACAAGCATCCTGGGACCGGTTTCTGGCTTACAGCCGTCATCAGCCAGGCTATCTTGAATCCAGTGGCAAAGTGAGCAAGGGTCCCACGTCTGGGCATACCCTGCCAACTTAGGGCGAACATAGCAAAACCAAAGGGGGTAAGCCAGAAACCGGTCCCAGGATGCTTGTTTCCGGTCCAGGGAAGACATGGCTTGGCAGTTCGGGCTGGACTGTTCCCATGAGGCACAGGGTCAGACTGATTTGCATATGGCCATGTCTGAACTGGGGTGGCGGAGTGAGCTAAAGAATGATGATGGATTAAACCCAGATCAGTTGACTGGGGGTGAGTGCTTGCAATGTTCAACACTCCGTCCATCATCCCCTTTGGTTTTGCTATGTATCTTGATATAGCCAGGTTGCCTGGACCGTAACTGACCAAACGTCGTCAATAGGGGTGAGTGATCGGAGATCCCTCGTGCCAAACAAGGGGCCTCACTGAATTGGTGTATGTTTTGGGCATTGGTGAACATATAGTCAATGCGGGATTGACTGCCATGTGCTCCCGATTGAAAGGTGAAGTGGGTGTGTGTGGGGTTCAGCCACCTCCAAATGTCTACCATACCCAGGGCGTTGGCAAACTCTTGAAGCTGCGAGGCTCGTGCGGGGTCATCTCTGGGTGGGAGACGGTCCCTGGTACCGTTCATGGTTAAATTGAGATCTCCTCCCAGTATTAAAGTCCCCATGGGTAGTTCCATTAAGAGCTTCCCTACGTCTCGTGAGTGTCAATTGTTGTAGTCCTGGGGGGGCATAGACAGAGACTATATTTAGGGTACGCCCTTCCCATGTGCCTGTAACAGCTGAAAACCTACCAAGATTATCGGTCCATGTATGGTTTGTGATGAATGGGCAACCCCTACGGAGAAGGACCCCCACTCCCCTGGAGCCCGATGAAAATCCAGAATGTACCACCATTGTGTACCCCTTCCTGTTGAAGGCCATGCATGTGTTCCCGACTAGATGGGTCTCCTGCAACATTACCAAATCAAGGTCTTACCTTTTAACATATCGTAAAACAATTCCCCGTTTGATTTTGTCCCCCAGTCCATTCACGTTCCAAGTGGCGACTCTAAGTCCTGTGTCAGGTGCCATCAGACACTTGTGAGGAAAGAAATATAGATCCAGAGGGACCCACCCAGGAAGGACCGCAATGGACCCCCCGCCAGGCTCGGCCCCGGGCAATAATACGTTCAGGGCATCTTCCACAGCCCCCGCCTACAATGCAAAGTGTTGGGACCTGCCAGTTACCAATACGCCAATAGATATGATGAACCAATGCAACGAACAAAAGAACCTTGAGAAACAAACCCCCTCCCTCCCTTCCCAACCTGGAACCCCCCACCCTACCTCCCTGCATAGCGAGCCTGAAACTGCCCGCCTCCCCCAACATGCAGAGTGCCTGTCGCCCACCCACATCAACATCGGGAACGTGAGCAACCCCACTCCATAGTACCATTAAACTCAACCCCAAAAATCCACCCCGGCCTCTAAATCCTCTGGGCCTAACATGCTATAGATTATTCTAGGGGTACGGATCACATTATATAAGACCAAACATAAGAGACCATATTCTCGAAAGTTCAAAGTCGTGCGGCATTCAAGGGCTCCACGGAGGCCCAAGTGTTCATGTAGGCAGGGAGAGCCAGCCGGTCATCACTCAATCTATCATCATAAACTGTATGCATGATCACCCCACGTTTCCCTGAGAGTCAGAGTCCGAGTGTGGAGGGGAACGCCGCTGTTGTCGCCAATCGCCCTGGCTGGCTGTAGCCGGTGGAGATTTAAGCTGTTTCTTGCCAACTGTTCGCCAGCCCTCGAGCCAGTCCCAGGCGTCCTCCGGCCTTGTGAAGAACCACAGTTTGCCCTCCGATTCCACACGAAGTTTAGCTGGGAACAGCATGGCATATTTAATCTCCTGCTCTCTAAGGGCTCGCTTCACCTCCAAGAAGGTACGCCTTTGCTTCTGGACCCTCAATGTGAAGTCCGGAAAAAATGTGACCCGGCTGTTTTCAATTATCAATGGGGGGGCCGCCCGGGCGGTCTGGAGGATCACATCCCGATCACGAAAGTTAAATACACGAGCCAATAGTGGTTGGGGTGGAGCCCCCGGCCTCGGCCTTCCCCCGGGCACCCGATGGGCCCGCTCGATGGAGAAGCCGTTGGATAGGCCACGCGGCTGAAGTTGTTTCAAGATTAGTTCCTCCACGAAGAGGTCCGCCTCCTGCCCCTCCGCCCGCTCCGGAATTCCAAGAATTCGGACGTTGTTACGCCTCATCCTTCCCTCATAATCGTCGAGTTGTAGGGCCATGGCGTCGTGAGAGGTGCGCAGTTCCAAGACCTGCTTTTTTAAGAGGGTGGTGTCAGTCCCCAGGTCTGCTGTAGTAGCCTCAACCTTGCTCACACGCTCTGCCATTCGTCTCATATCTTCCTTTATCAGGGTTACCTCAGTGGCAACCGTGTCAATCTGAGTCTCTAGGGAGGTACGCACTGCGGTAATTGCTGCAAGGAGGTCTTTGTTTGTAGGCTCCGTCCTGTCATTATGGGCTACCGTCGTCCCGTGGTCTTCGCTCTGTTGTTTTTGCCACGCGAACTTGTCTATTTTGGATTGCGTCGCTGTCCGACCACTGCGACCCGTCGCCATGTCGTCTCCCACAGAGGGCCACAGGAGGGATCCAGCCGCACCCACTACTCACCGCCGCCTGCGGCGAAATCCTCCACCCGGCCTGTCAGGTTTGGCGGGTGCAGCCCTAACCGCTGGTACAAGTTCACCACTAGCGCTGCGCAGAGAAGGTGTACTGGATACTGAAGAAGAGCCAGGTAAGCACTGGGGACCACCGGGCCGCGTCTTATGTCCAGAAGCGGATGTGGTCACCCCCCGGCAGGTGTGGCTGCGACTCGGGAAATCGGGGCCGGGACAGATAGGAGCTGCTGCTTGGGCCGTGGCCTTGGGGCGCCACCCCGCCTCGCTAGTGTTCTGAAGGCCCACCACGAAGGCCGCACCGCCTCGGGGGTCGGGTAGGGCTGCACGTTGATCGCCACTCACCGCCACACGGAGGGCCCAAATAGTCCCAGGACCCCCCTTTAACGCCCACAGCTGGGGGTCTCACCTCAGTCTGGGCTGCCGAGCGGGCCCCACCGCCTCCTCCAGGCCTCTGCACCCTCTTGGCTGGAATCTATTCCCCCGACCGGCAACTGGACCCCACTGGCGTCACTCAGTCTGGCCCACAGGTGATCCGTGATTACGCGGGTCCTCCACACAGTCTGTTGCCCTCAGTGGGTCTCTCGAGGCCGGCCAGCCGCTGCGCGGAAGGGCCCCGGTGTAATCAGCATCAGTATTCCAGTCCCGGCTGATTGAAGGCCGGGAGCTGAATCGGCTCGGGCACGGGCCTCACTCACCCCGCGCTGCACTCACCCTGGCTGGGAATGCGGGAGGAGTCCGCAGAGCACCCTCGCGGGTTCCGCAGCTTCACCAGTGCTCACTTGGAAGGCGGCCGTAGTCTAGTCCCCAACCGTGGTCTCGCGTGCAGACTCTGCCCTGGGCCACTTCACTGCTCTGCGGCTCGGCCCCAACCACAAGAGCCGGCGCTGGATGTCGCTACAGCCGGCCCCCTCAGAAATCGCCCAAACTGCGTCCGCTGGTCGACCACACACTGGAAGGTGTCTCGGTCCCCTCAGAAGCAAGTTTTGGCCAGGGCGGATGAAGCTGAACGGATGTTTTCGGGAGTGACGCAGCGGAGCTCAGCTACTCTGCGGCCATTCCCGTCGGCAGTTGGCCACACCCCCCATTCAAGTCATTTTTAAACAGAAATTGTATTGCACACAAAACTACTTCACTTTATCACCCTGAAGGCAATGGACTCGTGGAGCGCTTCAATAGAGTGCTCAAAGGATGTATTCAACTTTCTAGAAATAGTAATTTGAACTGGGAAACTGAAATCTTTAAGCTCATATGGGCTTATAGAATCACTCCGAGTTTGGTAACTAGCATAAGTCCTTTTGTTTTGATGCGTGGTAGACTAGCCATGAGCAAAGATTTGAGTTGGATGCCAGTGTCAAAACAAATTGAGTGGTCATCGGACTGTGTGAGAAAAAAAGTGAAATTAGCACAGGATTATTACAAAGATTAGTTTGACAATAAACATGGCGTGAAAAGTTTACATTTCAAATGTGGAGATCTTGTCAAAGTTCGCCTAGTAAAAAAAGTCAGAAAGGGCGAGAGCAGATTCTGTCCTCCCCTTAAAATATGCAAACTTTATTGCAACGCTGCTCAATTAAGCGACGGGAAAATATGGCACATGAGTAGATTAGCCAAATGTACTAGTGAGAAAACTCCTAAGGATGTTACTGCATGTAAAATGCGCAACAACAGCGATTTATGGCTTGATGTGGACGATACAGGCAATATGTCCAATGAGGCACATGTCAGCTCTAGTAACTTAGATGACAGTTGTAGAACCACAGTTAACAGACCATCATCTTCTTTAAGAGAGTGTTCGACACTCGGGTCTGATAGCAATGATGAAAATGTCACATCTTCCAATACTGGACAATCATTGGGTAACCAGATCACCACCAGCAGATGTGGAAGACCCATCAACAAACCAAAGAAATTCAATGATTATATCGCTTTCGATTAACTGTGATAAATTGTCATGTCTCCTCTAACATGATGCATGTAACCATTCATGGTGTTTGTTGCTCACATTTTTATATTGTATAAGGGGAAGATGTGTTGTAATGACGTATTATGGTCCTACATCAGGACCATTGTGATGTCACTGTTCCATCCCTTCCCATTGGTGTCCCTCATCACCCCATTCCCTAAGATTCTACTCTGACAGTTGCGAACGTTAGACCTGTCAGTTGCATCCCTGCGTGGACATCTGCTGGTCGTGTTGGGGTTTACTTACAATAAACTTACCTTGCAAATCCTACGCGTCATCTTTCTATATGCTCTCGTGCTCTGCGGCTTGCAGGCGCGAGGGCAATGTTCTTTGTTCTTCTATCTTGTCACTGCTCTCGTGCCTCTGCGTTCTGCGGGCGCCAGAGCGGACTTGATTCCCTGCTTCCATTGTTGATGTTCAAACATGCGTGTGCGCGCAGATGCATCTTGTCTGCGCGCAGATGCATGTTTGCCTTTGAAAAACTTCTGGGTTTATTCATTGTACAGCACATGGCAGTTAGGTCAGTTTTACCTTCTGCCATTTGCTTGATGTCACGCTGCTGTGGACTCCTTGTATTTTGGATATAACTTGGAATAAATACTTTTTCTACTTACCTGTGGTTGGATACTTCAAATTAAAACTTCTGGATGTAATTTCCTGCGGATTCCCACACCACACTGGCATCTAGAGCGGCCTCCCAACCACGAAAGTGGCTATCCATGCTCGTGCTCTCTCGCCACGTGCTCCGTCCGCCTCCCTTGCCCTGCTCCGCTCAGTGCTCAAGAGCCCAGGGTTACACCCAGGTCCAGGCCCCTGAGTGCCACGGTGAGCTCTGCCCTTCCTGTTGGGAAGTTAGTGGATGAGGTGGATTTAAGGGCAGCAGATTTAGGATTGGGGAGTGTGAGATTGTAGGCCTTAGAGTAGTTTTGTCCGGAGAAGGCAGCATCAGTGCGGCTTGTGACCACAGAACTAGCTGGATTAGTCGGGCTGCTTGGGGGATTGGGCTGGCAGCAGGGGCCCTGAGCCAACAACCCCTTATTCCTCTTGTTTCTCTGTAGGCATGGACTCCTTGCCCGCCAAAGGAGGGCAGCAAAGCCTAAAGACTCATTTGATCATAGCTATGACCGGCACTTCACTTGAACTGTGAATATTTCAAACTAATTTTTCACACCCTCTTAATTACCCACGCAGTGTAATGGAAGGTACTACTGATCAATGATCCAAAACATGTGGACAAGCTACAAAACCTATAAACAACATCGAATAATACTTGGTCTTTATCAAATCTAGTTTTTTTCAACAAATTAGGAGAAGGCTAAAAACTGTCCATTCCACCTGGTCTTTGAAAGATGTGCTATTTTTCATCTCTACTTCTATCCAAACCCTTAAAAAAAGTGACACAAGATGTACAATATCATAACAAATAACACAACACCAATTTGCAAAAATGAGATCAGGCTGTCTGAGAACAACCTTCGCCCCCTGGCGAAATAAAGAAAGAAAAGGCATGGGAGGGATAGTTTACCTGGAGCCCTGGAACTATATAAACAGCATTTTGGTGCCCATTTTGCTACCCTTCATCCTCAACGACACTACTAAATTACTTAAAGAAAACAACAGTTCCTACCCATGCAAAGAAACTAAAAAAGCACTGATGAGAGTGCAATACCTAACAAGGCTTTGGGTTTTGAAAAAACAACTGATGAGAATATAATAACTACCAACCGTAACAAATAAACAAACATAAACAGAATTGACTCCATAAACCAACGCACATATGGATCCTCAATCCTCTTAAAAAGAAGATTGCATAGAATACCAGATTTTGCATCAGGATTTCACCAAGTGGGTTTAACACAGGAAGCCTATAGAACAGAAATGTACCAATTGGCAGATGAGTCATTACTGGAGTCAGTCATAATCAATTAATGTAAAAAGGCCTCATCACGATCTTGAATCAACACAGGATGATTTTGATATAGCAGAGGACCATAATTTTTGAACATTCACTGCAGAAATGAACAGTAGCTTACAACTGTTAGGAATTACAGACCACTCAGCCAAGCCCCCCGCTTGGCCAATGTTACTTAGCATGCTTGATGCTACAGTAAAAGCACTTAACCTCCAGTCTGACAAGACTGAGGTGCAAGTAGACCTGAGTCACACTCTAGCCACATATGTCGCAGGAATTAATAGAAAAATGGAACACCTAAATTACTTAATACATTGGGCTAAAGCCTGAGGCATGGCCCCCTCTGCAGGCCTGAGCAGGTTCGCCAATTATTAACAAATGATCAACTTTACCAAAGGCTTTGGATGTTCTTGTACAGGAGGTAAAAACGCTAAGAAATAGCAATTTAAAATGAGAGCTCCAAAATGCTAATGAGTTTACCAGGAGACATACAAGTGAGCCCACAAGCTGATTCTCAACCTTGTGCAAAGAATCGTCCCCAACAGATTATGCACACAGCTCTGAAACATTTAGCCATTCAACTATTAAAATCGCCCTCAGAAAACTGCTTGAAGCTCATTGACGAGGAGAAATCTGAGAAGATCAGGGTTTGGAACCAACAAAAACCCCTCAGACCACTAACGAAAAGAGAACAGATTCGGCTGAGGAAAGCCCATAATAAAAAGAACAAACCAAAATCTAATCTAAAAGCAAATGCCAAGTTCATTCCAATATTTACATCTTCGAGAAACACAAAGCAATTGCAGAGAGAAGAAGCAAAGCCAAAAAAAGCAAATTGAATCCTATGGCGCCAAAGTTTGTATTCCAGTAGATGAAGAGTCTCAGGATCAAAAAGACACAAATATATTTAACTCAAATATAATAAGTAAAGAAGAGCCAGAGATTTAAAACAACTTGATGCATACATTAAATTGCGGAGAGAAGAGGAGAAATTTTACAACTAAAGAGGTAGTGCTGACAAATAATCACTCAATAAAAATGGCCCTAAGCAACGTCCTTGGGAAAAGAATAATTGACAAATGAAATCGCCATTGGCCGAAGTAGGAAATCGACGCATAACAAAATCAAATACACCACAAGATCAAAAAGATTATCAGACATGCATTACCAATCTAGTGAAAAGCAACCTAATAACAAACAAACTGTCATTCTATCCAGAATATAAATCAAAAGAAAGCTTCACTACAATAGAGTCAATATTCTTGAACTACTTGCATCTGTAGAGGAAGTACCTTATTTGAAATCAACACATTTAACCACTATTGAATTTCAACCATCAGTGTACCCACAACAAAATAAAGCAACTTTAGTGACTTGGTCTACAGTGGAAAGAGCAAATCAAGTTTACAGAAGGAAAGATTTCTTTAAAAACTGGGGTATCATAGTAACTGGATATTTAAAATCCAACTATTTTGAAATCTTAATGCCTATCCAATATAGAGAAATAATTCCACTTTCTCAAACGAACACAACAAAAATCTTTGAACAATCAACCATTATGCAGCGAGCACAGGTATTAAAAGGAGCTTTAGGACTGTCAAGCCCTTACACCCAGAAAAGGTTAGTCTGAAACTTCATCCTAAACCAACTATAGGATGCCAATGCACCATAGACAAAATGCAAGCAGAGTTGAAAAACAATTGGTCTTGGCTTTGCTTAGCCTTAATGCATACTAAGAAAAAATGAAATTATGTTTCAAATGCACTCATCCATAAAAGCATGTTAGTTTGCTCCTGGAACCCAGGGGGTCTACTACATGGAGCAGTAGATGACCAAGTGATAAAACATTGGCATTCTTTCAATATTTTCCTAATCCAGGAAGCATGGTTTGAGCTCCCCCTTTCCAATAATTGGAAATATTGAATATGAAACACAAACTGTAAAACCATTTAAAAAAGGATAGCCAAAGGGGGGCCTATCCATATATGTATCCACTAACCTGGATTATACATTAACGGAATTACAATTATCAGTGTGTAGCTAATGGCAATCATAATTCACATCTGGCAGGAAAATAATTCCCTTCTGCTATTAAATAGTTACAATAATCCACAAAGTACCAGATAAAAACTGTTCTAGAAAAAACTGAAAAAGTCATCGCAAACCTTAAATCTATCCTGTTACATTATGGCTCCTATCTGTACACTTTAATTTGAGTTTATTGAATAATATGGAAGGGAACGACCACAAATAATTACAGGATAGGTTATGGAACATACCAACTCACATGGGTACATAAAAAGGGGCAACAGTTAGTCACTTTCTTGCATTCAACTGGGTTGTGCGCACTGATCGGCTGCTCTTATAATGACCAGCCTTCAGCACCAATACGACTTTCCAGCACCACACAATCAATCTCGGGCTATACATTCACAAACCTGACTTCTTTTTCTACATCAAAGATTATAACTTTGAAAAATCAGAGAGTGGCCACTTTTCCCAGTTAATCTTCATTGAGCATACAAAAATCAATTTTTCTTCCACAACAAGCCTAATGGCCCAACCTGAAATATCCAACATGAAGCCACTTAAATGGACAGGTCTAATATTGGAATAAATGCTTCAGTTTGTAACGTAACAGAGAGCTTCCGGTGTTTGGGTCCAAACAGAGGAATCAGACCCTTCACTTAATGGATTTAACTAACTCTCAGAATAGACCAATTTTACAGTTCATCTACTAGCAGAATTTAGTAGTACAAATAGTTATAAGGGAACAGAACTTGAAAATACTATGCAAAACCACACATGGGCCTCTAAAGCCTTACAGTCAGAAAAGAGACTAGTGAATAAAGAATTGCAATATCTGAAAAAGATACCTAAATCTGAGATCTTGCAAGGAAAAGAATTGGGCTCCTAAGTAGAAACTGCAAAAAGGTAGTGTGGAGAGCAAGAATGTCAAAAGGAGACCGTATGTGGTCCCTCTTATTTACTATCTTTAGGGCCAATGATCAAAAACGATTTTGGAACATACTTAATAGTTTATCCTATGGCTGTAACAGGGCAAATAACGTAAATATTTGCGAGCTGACCTGGAGATCACACATAGAAAAATTGCTATGCATTCGCCATGAGTTACTACAGCTTCAAAAAAGGCTGCTATGACCATACTTAGACGTACGTATTTGCAGACAAGCATTCATTCAGAGTCTGAATGGTCAACATACCCAGTTGAACTGCAAGTTTGTAAATTTTATGAGCTTAGCAGCTACCAACCTCGCAGCAATAACCCAATCAACATCCAATAGTGGGTCACCAACAGACATCTGTGTTACCATAAATAAGTCCTATATAACAAGCTTGAAATGTCAGTCCATTGACCAGGAACAAAATTCTATGCCTCGAGCAATATGTGTAATTATGTAAGCGATTGCCCTTTTCCCTCCCCTATTTACTGTGATGAATTCTTTATACATTTCTATCACAACTAACAACCTGTATAATTCACTGGGTTTTATTATGATGTGAATTTTGTAATGATTTCAATTAATCAAACAATAAAGAAATTATTATGATACAAATTCTACTTCTGCAGTGTGTAGTTAAAGATTATCTGCTAAATGACTTTTTTTTAAGGGTTTTACATACCTACGTAAACATTTTAACCAGTTTGAACTGGTGGCTTTACCCATTCCTCTAGCTAAGCCTCATTACTCAGAGCTAACCGCTATCAATCACATCTCATTATCTTTAAGGTGATGTGGCCACCTGACAGACATCAAAGCCTTATTAGCACAGGGGCTTTCATGCCACTTCATCCAGCTCCCAGGCTACCTCTGCCTGTCAGTAGGTTCTATGCCACATCTTTCCTTTCAGAAGAACTGACTTTGCAGACTTTGAGGGGATATCTTCTGAATGAGTGGTAGCGGATGTTTCCAAGGGGGAGGGGATTTACTTTGATCCTATGGAGAGAGGAATGGGGGTGGCCTTGAGTGGAGTTGGGCAAAAAGGGAAAACCATCTAAGCAAGGATTAGAGCTGCCATTTTGGAGAACTGTAACACAAACACTGTGGTGCTATTTTTACAGTAATGCAACTTTCCGGGATAGGAACTGGGTCACAGTGTAGTAAAACATAGCTAAGAATGTGTGGGGAATTTTAGCATGGTTAACTCAGGGATTGCTGTTGATAACTGAGCTCACCCTCTAAACCCTGCTACAAGTCTGTTAGGCTGAAGGGTGTGAGCATAAATCGGGGGAAGACCTAAAGTCGGTAGTTGACCCTCCTGACCTCCGCTGCTGGGCCATCTCGAACGCCGCACCTGCAACAGAAAGAGAAAAATCAGTTGGTTTTTTTGTCCTCATTCATAAATAAGTAACTTTATTGAGAGGTGGAGGCTCCGGATGAGTCTTGGATGGCGGAAGGAGGAGGCGTTAATCGCTCGGGGGGGGGCCCAGCCGACTCCATATCTCGTTTGGGAACCAAACCTCTTAAAGACCTGGCAAACTGAGGAGTTTTAACAAACTGGGGATACCACCTCCTTGCACCGGGATTTTACTTATTTCTTAATCATTGGACCATTGATGATAAAGACCAGAGAGCTTAATTAAGTTTTAGTTACCCACGACTCCTAGGCCACCCGTATAGCTGCTCTTTTTTTGGAAGAGCCAGATCGATCTAGGGCATTGACTCTGTTAACGGATTTGATCCATCCCAAAAAGTCTGGTGATACAGGGGATACCCATTTTAAACAAATTTCCCGTTTTGCCAGTAACATTAAATAAATAACAATTGAGCATGTCGCTTCATTAGTTTCACTTGGACCCCACCACCAGGCAAGACCCCCAAAGATGACCAAGGCCAGGCTTACATCGATTTCCTTCCCCAAAATCTCTGAGATAGCCTTATCAATATCTTGTCAAAAGACCTAGAGCTGTGGACACTGCCAGAACATATGTACATCATCTGCATCCCTTGCTGAGCACTTTGGGCAGAGTTTGCATACTCCACCACCCATCTTGGTTAGTCTTTTTGAGGTCCAATATGCTCTGTGAACAGTAAAAGTATGGTTCCTTCTAAGGGGGGCAGCTTTGACAACGGACCATAGCATGAGCATAGATACTTGCCACAGATGTGTTAAGTCTAGCGTTGACAGGTCACTCCTCCAGGACTCCTCCGGTGGTGCAAGAGCAACATCCTCACCCTTAACTAGCATCCAGTACCATTTGGAGACTTCCTTACGTTGGTATAGGGGCCCCTGTAGATTATTTTCGCACTCTTCGTTACCTTCATAGTCTACCTAAAACGGGTGCCCAGCTGGAAAGTTGGTAAAACTTGAACTTAGATAGATGATGGTTCGTAACCATGTTTAAAGTCTCCCAAGGAACAATTGTATTGCCCTGCAATAGTTGCCCCCATTTATTTATTCCCGCTTCAGATAGTGGGGCTGCCAGTTTATACTGCAGGCATGATGGAGTCCCAGGGGAGTTCCAAATTAGTGCACCGACGCTATTATAGGGTATCCTCAGAATTCTTCTAGTCTGATACCAAAGCTCGCTAGGTGCTCTTAAAATCTTTAATTTGACTTTTTGGAAAAATTTTGGGTGACCGAATTTAAAAAGAATCCCGTCAGCACCATAAGGGAGATTTTTTGTCAAAGCTTGTAAGTAAGGAGGAAAGCAGGCCAAACAAAACAGAAGTGGTCTTATGTTTTTCAACTGGAAAGCCCAGCAGATTAGGCGGAAATTGGGGCCTGCAATACCACCCTCGAGTTTTGATCTTCGAAGTTTCCTCCAGGCGATCCTCACTCCCTTACAGGACCAAATGAAACTTGTGATTTCTCCCTGTAATACGTTTATGGCTTTCAAATTAAAAGATAACGGGATTGTGTTGAAAATGTAGGTACATTTTGGTAGGATTTACATTTTCACCAAATTTGAACGGCCTATCATTGAAATCGGGAGAGACCCCCAGGACCTTAATAACGCCTTTGTCTCTCTCATTTTATTATCAAAGTTGACCTGGGCCATCTTGGCAAGATCATGTGTAACCTGTATTCCAAGATATCTTGCCTCTTGCTTTTGAAGAGGGTTATTCATTTGGGTGTTCTAAGACACGATCTCGTTTTTTTGTTGATTGATTTGGTAACCGGAAACCACCCCGAAATCTGTTAAAATTTGCTCTAGAACTGAAAGAGAGCGGGGGAGATCTTGTGTAAAAACCATCAGGTCGTTAGCATATAGTGCCACCTTTTTCACCCAACCGTTCCACTCGAATAGCAGGATGTTCACGTTTACCCAGTTTTACATGCTAAAGGTTCGATATAAAGATAAAAAAGTAGGGGGGATAATGGGCACCCCTGTCTTGTCCCCCGCTCGATCTTGATTGACTTGGTGAGGGATCCATTAGTTAATAACCTAGCAATAGGCTTCTTATATATGGCACTGATGGCTTAGCGAATCAGTCACCCAAACCAAATTTGTTGATCAATTGTGATAAAAAAGGCCAGCTTACTCTGTCGAAAGCCTTTGCGGCATCAAATATGAGGACAGAAAGAGGAAGATTATGCAGGGTTGCAAGATCAAATGCACCAATCAGGTCATGAGTCAAGTCAAGAAGCTGTTGGCCCCTGATAAAGCCCTTCTGGTCATCTTGAACCAGGGAGCCGATTATTCACTCCAACCTCACTGCTAAAATTTGCATGTAGATTTAATAATCGCGATTAAGCAATGAGATTGGGCAATAGGACTCACAGTTTTTAGGCTCTTTATTTGGTTTAAAAATTAAACTGACCGCAGCTTCATCCCATGATGTTGGACTCAGCAGGTTATTGGGGAATAAATCACCCAGCAACTTCACCAAGACGGGGGAGAGTTCTTTGGAGAGGACTTTATCAAATTCATTTGGTATACCATCCAGCCCTGCGGCACTACCTCTCTTGCGTTTTTTAATTGCAGCCTTAACCTACTCTAAGGTGATGCTCTGACTTACTGGTCCCAGGATGCTTGTTTCCGGTTCAGGGAAGACCTGGTTTGGCATTCGGGCTGGACTGTTCCCATAAGGCACAGGGTCAAGACTGATTTGCATATAGCTGGGTCTGAACCGAGGTGGCGAAGTGAGCTAACGAACGATGATGGATTCAACCCAGATCTGTGACTGGGGGTGAGTGTCTGAAAAGTTTCAGCACTCCGTCCATCTACTTGTGTTTGCTTTGTTCCCCTAAGTTGGCAGGGTATATCCAGACGTGGGTCCCTTGCTCACTTTGCCACTGGATTCAAGCTAGCCTGGCTGATGAGGGGTTTTACCCCGAAACCGGTCCCAGGATGCTTGTTTACGGTTCAGGAAAGACCTGGCTTGGCAGTTCGGGCTGGACTGTTCCCATGAGGCACAGGGTCAAGACTGATTTGCATATAGCTGGGTCGGAACTGAGGTGGCGAAGTGAGCTAAAGAACGATGATGGATTCAACCCAGATCTGTGACTGGGGGTGAGTGTCTGAAAAGTTTCAGCACTCCGTCCATCATCTACTTGTGTTTGCTTTGTTCACCCTAAGTTGGCAGGGTATGCCCAGACGTGGGTCCCTTGCTCACTTTGCCACTGGATTCAAGCTAGCCTGGCTGATGAGGGGTGTTACCCCGAAACTGGTCCCAGGATGCTTGTTTACAGTTCAGGGAAGACATGACTTGGCAGTTCGGGCTGGACTGTTCCCATGAGGCACAGGGTCAAGACTGATTTGCATATAGCTGGGTCTGAGCTGAGGTGACGAAGTGAGCTAAAGAACGATGATGGATTCAACCCAGATCTGTGAATGGGGGTGAGTGTCTGAAAAGTTTCAGCACGCCGTCCATCATCTACTTGTGCTGACTTAAGCGACGGCACACAATCGTTATCAAGCCGAGGAAGATCTACCCTGTTAATATAGTCAATTAACTGAGTCACAGAGAATGAGAGATCATCTGTGTACAGCTCCTCAAAAAAACGTGTAAAATCTAATTCTATTTCAGAGCTCTCCGAGCTACACAACCCGGTATCTTTAGATACTACTTCTTTAATTGTGTTCCTCGCGCTATCAGTTCTTGACTTCCAAGCAAGGAGCTTACCACACCCCTCCCCTTATTCATGGTGAGCTAGCTTACTCGCCTCCCATTTTTTCCTTACTATGCCATCTAGATAATCTGCTAATGCCTGTCGTGCGCAGTTAATTTCATTCTCATTCTTGACCCAGCCCTGTTCCTCTTGGTGCAAATCACCCTCTCTCAGGGCCCTCAGAATGTCAGCTTACAATTCTTTAATCTTACCTCTTTTTTCCTTATGTATTTTTGCTGCAAGACTTATGACCCTCCTCCTGATAAAGGTTTTGTAAGCATCCCATATTATATAACTTGGGGCGGAGGAATTATTAATTTCAAAGAATTCCTGCATATCACATTTGAGCTGGGTGATCACTGCTGGCTCAAGTAACAGTGTTCTGTCAAATGTCCACCTGTTCGGGGCTAAATCCTTTCCTAGATGCAACTCAATATGCATCGCAGAGTGATCTGAGAGATGTTCGGGATATGTTCCACTTTCTTAACTCTGAACCATCTAGAATCAGCCAAAAAGAAAAATCACTTTTACTTTTACAGGTCACTGCACCAAGAAAGACAGAGACAGAAAACGGACAAACACAGGAGGCGGGAATAAGAGGCAAAGCTGGAGAAAGCAAGGGCAGACTACAGCCCAAAGAGAGGACAGAGGAAGAACTGACACAGGTGGAACCAACTACAGGGGAGATGGCAAAACTGCGGAGAGAAGAAGCTTCTACAGCGAGAACCTGTGCAGCTACACAAACACACACAGGGAACCCGTCGAGATATCCGAGCATACCGGATGGAAGGAGAAGTCTGAGAAACTACAGGAGAGCCGAGGAAACTTCTGGCTATACTCTTCGCCCCGCCACGCTCCAGGAGAAGCGTGTCTCTCCCAGGTGCATGAGCGGTGGCGGTTCTGGAAGGGGAAGGGTGGCAAAATAACGGGTGGGTTAGGTCAAGGGGCACAAAAGATACCAGAGTGATAATAGCGTTACTTGGCAATATTTTTTTCCCTGAGCACCGAATGTTTATTTCAGTTTTTCAGTTGGCGAAGTCATGCTAAGAGTTTATGTTTTTCTTTTCGCACACACCCACTGCCTCTCTAAACTCCTAACACTGTTCTTCTGCTAATAAATAATGAGATCCCAAATAGAGAGGGGACAGAGGATCCCTGATGGGTTCAGGGCAAAGACAGAAACAGGAAGGAATAATCTTCAATAGTCATAGGTAGAAAAAGAATAGTTCTAAGCAGCCGCAGCCCGTGCAGGTAAGAGCGGTGGGGCCGGGTGGGGGGGATTTTGACAGACGATGATGAGGGAAAATTAAATAAATAAGTAATTTTCCCTCGTCATCGTCCATCAAAATCCCCCCCACCCAGCCTCAGCGCTCTTACCTGCATGGGCCGTGGCTGGTTCTAAGGATTATGAGACTCATCCGTGCTTTGGTTTCCTTCGAGGGTGCTGGTGGGAGGACTTCAGAATAACCTGGAAGAGAGAAAAGAAAAGATAAAGAATAACCCTGACATCCCAGAAGAGACCGCAAAGTGTCAAACCTGTGGAATATGAGTGCTTTGCTCAACCCAATAAAACCTTATCACTATTATAAACTACACTAAGGGGCCGATTACGATACGGTCAGAAATGGCTCTGAATGGCATTCGGTTTGTCTGAACCCATGTCGGAACCCAAGTTCCCGACCGAGTCGGAAACATTTCCAACCGACCAATTACGATACAAGGTAACCTGTCGGTCATTCCGAATCAGTTCCGACCAGCATTTGGGGAGTCCGAGCCGGTTGGAGCCAAATCGTACAGCTCAATGGGCCGCATTTCCGACTGACCGATTACGATGTTGGATTCCGACTGCCGTTCCGAATCGGTCTGTCCGACATGAAAAGGCTGTCAGAAACTGATTTTGGGGGCCCGTAGCAGGCCCCCTTTCACTGGGAGGCCTTCAGTTGGGGCCCAGGAGGGACCCATGGGTCCTGTCTTTCCAACCATGCACAATGTGGCAGGCCCCATGGGGTGCCCGCCACAGGGTGCAAGTTTTTCGGCAACCACCCCTTTTTTCAATGGGAGCCTATGTTGTCGGTTGGAACACAGGCTCCCATTGAAGTCAATGGGAGTCCGACCGAACAGTGTTCGGAAGCATCGTAATCGGTCGGTCGGACCCCCCGAACCCGAGTCGGTCAGAAATGATTCCGACAAGGAGTCGGTCGGAAGGCTTTCCGACCAACATCATAATGAGACGCTAAGTCTGAAGTGTTTTACCTGCCAAGCGACAAACTCCACTTAGGTGAGAGAGCTCAAGAGTGTAGCGATTCTAAGAATATTCTAGAAGAATTCCCATCTAGCTGGTGACCTACTTTGAAGAGAATATACCTCCAGCATTACCCTGAAACTCTGGACCTGGAACCTGATTTAATGGCTTAGGAAGCAGGCGCATCTGCCCTCTGATGGGATTTCTTTTCTAAGCTTGGAGAATGTGGAAGATCCAGAACCCGTATCAAACAAGTAGAAAACCATCAAATCTTAGGTATCTGGACATTTGTCTCTGAACCCTTCTGGAAGTTGGGAAAAGCCTTTTCTCAGGTATAACGTGGGACTTGGTGTCAAAGAAGACTTGGTGAACGTTTGGGTACTTTGGGAGCTTCGATATAATGACTATCTGGCGTCTCATTCCTACATCCAGTTTTCAGAAGGTGTACACAATGGGCAGGTAGTCTTGGGGCCTTTTTTGGTTTCATTTTATTTACCTGGTTTGTAATTGTTACAGAGCAGACAAGAACACACAATTATGAGGGTGATAAAAACATTGTTGACAATTATTTATTTTGCATATCATCAATCAATAAAAAATGGCAAAAAAATAATTGCTATATAGATTGATAATTACCTATAGCCATAATGTTCTCTGCATTAAACAAAACAATCCATAGCCCATTATCTGGGGGCAGCCCCGACCAACCACTTTTTAGGGTGCACCAGCCGAGGCCAACTACCTTCTGAACCGTAAGGGTCACCCATAAATAACTAAGTTTTTGCAGCCACTATCTGTGTGGAACACAATCCAACCCCCCACCTGGAGAAAAAAGGAATGTCAAATTCATGACTGAAAACCAGAAATATTTAAGAGAGCAATACTACCCTGCCACAATAAAACCACATCAAGAAAACAAAAATAAGCAACCTCTCTCCAGCAAAACTACTAGTCAGGAAGAAACCTGCCATTGCTGCACTAGTCATGTAAAAAAATTCTGGGTGGAAAAGAAATAATCCTGACTGTATGCACTTGCTCATTAATGTGATGACAAGTACTCCTGAGCAAGACTATGTTACTCTGGGTGCAGATTTTAGAACCTGGTTTGCGGACCCAGGCTCTGGATGTGTATCTCTGCACCTCCCTACTGGTGCTCTACAGTAGATTTGTGCCAAAATATAGAAATATTTGATGACATTTTTGTTCTTCAACAGGCCTATAATCTCCAAAGAGGTTACCATCAACCCCACATTTAAATGCCATGTGCCCATTCATGATGGTATGTCTAGCACATCATGTTCCCTCCCTACAGAAAACATAAAAGCCAAAGTAAAACTTAATGTGGGAGTTAAAAGGGTTCCAATTTAACACAGAGTCAAGACCCATCTAACACCCATGAAGAGTGCCCTGCATGGAGCAGCTCATCTAATCATAGATCTTTGAAAATACAACAGACCGTCAAGACATACTGGCGTCTTCTGCCCGTCTGCATTACTTTCAGCTCTGGTACTCTAATGTGCCCGGCTACAGAGATCAATATATTCTTTGGGATTATGCAAAATGCCCTGCAGCAGTACTATTGTCAGCCCCATTCAGGGAGACCCGAGGAAGAGAGGAGCCACTTGGCTCAAACAGTGGTAGTTGAGGTTGCTTGCCACTGGTGTCCTGGGGTTAGTCCTACTATGCAAACTGGGCCAAGTACAACCCTTTCCGCTCTTGACTCTCAGGGTAGCGAGGGCGAGCTGTCACAGACTTCTCTGTGAGGTAGTGTCGGGGACAAGAGCTCAGAACTCACAATTTAACCAACAGTCACAATAACGTATTGTCCAGTCTAGTGCTTATCTTTTATGTAAACACAAAATACTTTGTTCATGCAGCAGAACTAAATACTGCACAGTTCAATTGGAATAGCAATTGCAGGGTTGTAATCCTGGTTATGCTCTCCAGTCACCATTACTTTACACCCCCGTATATACTCTCTGCCTGCTCTGGCGATTCTAATGTTTGTAGTCCCCGGTACTGTGAGTAGAGGCATGAATTAGACACAGGTGCTGACTGCTTCACTTTTAACTCCGCTGGTTAAATGCACAACTCAGTTCAACAGTTTTCATTCCAGTGATTACCTCACACGTTTAGTCCTTCATTCCATTCGCAAGCTTAGCCCCAGTTTTACCTTCTTGCAAGTGCAGCTCAGGTCCCCGCTCTAAGCAGCATCAGCTTCTCGCTGCGAGGACTTCAACTGCAGCTTCTCTTCGGAATAGGAATCGCTGGACGAGATCAGAATGGCATGTCTTGCAGAGTAACATAAAATTTGTGACCCTGTCAGGCAGACAGAAGCCCTGGGCATGCAGCAGTCCTTCTAATACTCTGCGGAGCAACTCCCTCCTTTGGTTGTAACAAACTTGGAAAGGGAACAATGTGAAGATGTTTGGATCCCACTTTTATACACATCTTCTAGACAGAGGATCTGGATTAACTGTCTGAGGTATCAGAACCAGTTTAGGTTGCTTCTCTTTCAAATGTCATTTTTATGCTGGTTGCAAGGCTCGTCTGACACAGCCATTGTACAAAGGGATGGCTCTCATAGCAGGAAACAAAAGGTCTGGCTCCAAGCAGGAGTAACATCAAACATTCGAAAGGTGATGGTAGGAATACTTGCACATAGTATGAATTGCTGAAATCACTCGGTAGCCACCCAACCCATAGTTGTTTTGCCCACTGTACCTCTAGACAGCCCACAATATATAAATCAGTGCTGACCCTGCTCCTCATGGAGCTTTCAGCACCTGGCTGTCCTAAACCTTCCTGACATAGCAATCAGAGACAAACAAAAGAACAGGCTTTGCAATCTACCAATTGGTTGAGCTCAGGAAGAACTAAACAGTACTTTGCTAACAAGACCGTCATGTAATTTAAAATAAAAAAAAGCAGGTGTTTCCATCCTCCTCACTTCAATGTCTGGGTCTCCAGCATCTCGCCAAGCAAAGAAGACAATACACTTCCACTGTACCACTGTTCATGTGCCATATTAGACAAGGGAGCATCTAAAATGGATCCCACTGACACCAGTACTCTGACTCCCACGGACAGTGTTCAGTAATCACATGGACACCAACAACTAAGTGTCAGTTTCTTTTCCTTGTAGCACCAGTGTGCATGGGAGGTGCCTGGCTCCCAACTTTGGCCGCCATCTTGGAGAGGCTGGCTGTTTCTATCTCCTTTAACTCTGCATTAGCAGTACTCTTAAACTGCATTTTTTAATTGCTTTCCTTGTAGGCACTAGTTGCCCTGCAGTTGCCTGGCTCCGGATTCTGCCGCCATCCGGGTAAGGCGGTTTTTATTCGTTTTAGGGTTTCGATTTTCTCCCTATTATTTTACCTTTAGTTTTCTTTACAGTAGCTGCGACTCACAAGGGAGCTTGTGAGCGCAGCCGGGGTAGCTGGACCCCCGTTTTGTAATTATTTCATCCTCACCTTTATCCTTCTTCTGCCCTCGTGCTTTGTGCCTGCGGCCACGCCCCCTCACACACTCAATCTCACCCCCAGATGCCAGACTACAGAGCTGGATCTCTAGCGCGTCCGCGCAGAGTTCAGTAATAACGTGGATACCAACAACTGTCAGTTTCTTTTCCTTGTAGCACCAGTGTGCATGGGAGGTGCCTGGCTCCCGACTTTGGCCGCCATCTTGGAGAGGCTGGCTGTTTCTATCTCCTTTAACTCGGTGCAATTGCAGCACTCTTAAACTGCAGTTTTTAATTGCTTTCCTTGTAGGCACTAGTTACCCTGGAGTTGCCTGGCTCCGGATTCTGCCACCATCTCGGTAAGGCGTTTTTTATTCGTTTTATGGTTTCAATTTTCTCCCTATTATTTTAACTTTAGTTTTCTTTACAGTAGCTGTGACTCACAAGGGAGCTTGTGAGCGCCGCCAGGGTAGCTGCACCCCCGTTTTGTATTTGTTTCATCCTCACTTTTATACTTCTTCTGCCCTCGCGCTTTGCGCCTGCGGCCATGCCCCCTCACGTTCTCAATCCAGCCCCCAGATGCTGGACTACAAAGCAGGATCTCTAGCGCGTCCGCGCAGCGTTCAGTAATCACATGGACACCAACAACTAAGTGACAGTTTCTTTTCCTTTGTAGCACCAGTGTGCATGGGAGGTGCCTGGCTCCCGACTTTGGCTGCCATCTTGGAGAGGTTGGCTGTTTCTATCTCCTTTAACTCTATGCATTAGCAGTACGCTTAAACTGCTTTTTTAAATTGCTTTCCTTGTAGGCACTAGTTGCCCTTGACTTGCCTGGCTCCGGATTCTGCCGCCATCTCGGTAAGGCGTTTTTTATTCGTTTTATGGTTTCGATTTTCTCCCTATTATTTTAACTTTAGTTTTCTTTACAGTAGCTGCGACTCACAAGGGAGCTTGTGAGCGCCGCCGGGGTAGCTGCACCCCCGTTTTGTATTTGTTTCATCCTCACTTTTATACTTCTTCTGCCCTCGCGCTCTGCACCTGCGGCCACGCCCCCTCACACCCTCAATCCCACCCCCAGATGCCAGACTACAAAGCCGGATCTCTAGCGCGTCCACGCCGCTGGTGCACTGAAGGCTCGCCAAAGGCAAGCCCGTCTGCTCCCGTCCGCCCCCGGCTCACGCACAGCGCCAGCCACTATGCCGGTTTTGGCCCAGATTCTGCCTGTACGCCCAGAATCCGCTACTCCAGAGAAGTGTTGTTACAACTTAGACCCAAAGGTAACGTATGTCCCGGAGCTTGCTATGATTCACAGCCATGTAAGGGCTCGCTACACTGTACACATATCTTTCACCTTCTCCCTTTGCCGTATGCTAGACGCCTGGATTTCACCATGGCACCCCCCGAAATGAGAAGAACACGGATCTCTTGCGTTCTCATTAACGCAAGATCCCTCTCTAAAAACGCATTAGTCTTCCGCGACTTTATTGAAGGCCACCAAATTGATCTGGCCTTGGTCACGGAAACATGGGCTGATGCCGCCTCTGACCCAGACCTGCTACAGGCTCTCCCCGGAAGCTTCAAAATTCTCAGAAAGGACAGAGTTTGGAAAAGGGGGAGGCATAGCCTTAATCATTAGGACTAGCTTCAAACTTTGGTTCAAGCCACTTACAGACAATATAGAATGTGAGGCTGCAGCCTTTAAAATTGAACTAGACAGTCAAAACACCTTCAACGGCATACTACTGTATCGCCCTCCAAGAACTAAACTCTCCTTCCTTGATAAAATAGGTCAACTTCTGGAAGTGAAAGCAGGGGAGTCTAATTTATCCCTATTAGGAGATTTTAATTTCGATTTGGAAAATGCCTCTGATGGTGAAACTGAAGCTCTTCTTGACTAAATGACCAGCGCTGGATTCAGACAACTGGTTAAAGGGTCCGCACATCCAGCTGGACACTGTCTTGATGGGATATTTTCGGATCATCCCAATTTAGAATGGACCAGATCGCTTGCTTTAATCTGGTGTGATCACAGTGCGATTCTGTTTGAAATCTCTTTGCCACTTAACTGCCTGTAAAACCCTCAAAAAAGGCCACTACCTCCCGACCCTGGAACAAGATAGAGGCTGAGCAACTTAACAATGTGCTCACCCATTCTTTATAAATTACTCCCTCTGACCTAGATCTTGCAGTGACGAATTACCATTCTTGGATGGAATCCGCAGGTCAGCAGCTGGCCTCACCGGCCAATCGCCGCCACTCCAGGCAATCGCCATCGGAACCCTGGTTTAATGACTCATTGAGAGCGCAAAAACAAATCTGTCGTAGACTGGAAAGAAAATGGAGATTAGATGATCATCCCCAGGCAAAAACAGACTATAGATCAGCCATCCAAGTTTATAAAAATTTAGGGGCATATTAGCAAGACCCACGTTAAAATTATCGCCGTTTTAGCGGCAGGAAACTGCCGCTAAAACGGCGATAATGAGCTTGCTAATATGCGTTATGAGAATTCAATAGAAGCCCAGGTTAGATGTCCTGCACATCTAACCTGGGCTTCTATTGGAATTCCATAACGCATATTAGCAAGCCCATTATCGCCGTTTTAGCGGCAGTTTCCTGCCGCTAAAACGGCGATCATTTTAACGTGGGTCTTGCTAATATGCCCCTTAATCTTGAAGGAAAAAACATCCTACTTCAAAGAAAAAATAAAAGCAGCCAATGGCTGTTCGAAATTATTATTGTCAGAGGTCAAGATGGCCGACACGTTAGCACTCACGGACGGCAGATCTCATATGGCCATGTGACATCGTCACGTAGTGTCCCAGCAATCCATTTAAGCAGGGAACACTGGCCGCAGCTCACTTGACCGTGAGTTGGTGAGAGACACTCGAGAATACAGGTAAGGAGACTATGACTGTTGTTGGGATGCGGGTAGGCGGGAGCATGTAGTTTTGCACCGCTGAACGGTTAGTTAATTAATTTTATGTCCATGTTGCCTCCAGTATTTAAGGAGGTTTGGGAAGCAAGCACTGATGGACTTTGGCATCAATACATGATGATCTCTAAGGACTGAATACTACTAACATTTTGAACCCACTACCCCCTGGAGGCCGACGAGCACATCCAGAGGGGTGAGTTTCTAAGACCGTACATTGAGGGGTCATCTCTGGGAGTCCATGTGTGGACTTGTTTTATTAAAGGGAGAGGAGTACACTTAGTCTTTCCCTCTTATTACAGGTACACAGCTAAAGTTTGAAAAGCTGTTTGATTGGTAAGTTCATGTAACGGATGCAGCAACTGCATAGAGTAGTAGCTATACACATGTAGGGATGCAGGAAGTAACTGGCAATCTCATCATTTTGCAGATGATCCTTGAATAAGAACTCCTTCCGGGCTCGGAGGAGTTAATAGATTTAATCTTGTGAATTCCCAACCACCAAGGGTGAGTACCCCAAGAGTATGGCGGCTCACACATTGTACATTTTTTATTCCACACCATACTAATTGGAATTTCGTTTTCCTTTGAATAGGCTGTCGCACTTCCTTCTTTTGTCCTGAAGAAGACCCTACTTGATGTATCTACAAACACATATATATACAGGGTCAAAACGTCGACGTACAACCATCTCATGTCCTGGCTCACTATAGCAAATATTTTAAAAAATAGGACTAGCTAAAGTGAAAGACGTGACAAGGACGGAGAATTTATGTTATTGTCTTGTTTATTGTTTGAATTTGAAAGGTCACTGTGAAGATCCTCCAAACACCATGGAAAGTTCAAAGTATATATTTTATTCACATTCGTCTTACCACCCCAGCCTGCTAGTCCCAGCTTCAGAACTATCTCCAATACAACAGCCCACTGATTTGAATGCATACATTCCAGACTGAAGCTTGGGAACCGCAGAGTTCTAAGACACTGATGACACAGGCTTGATGTTAAAGCAGAGGCTCACAGAATAATACATTACAATGGCTAAAGTATGAAATACAGAATACCACACATCTCCCTCCCAATAATAACATTAAAACAAAAGTGATATAGAAATTAATGAATTACAAACTCAAAACGAGAACCTTCTAATGCAAAGTAAGGATCCCTACTATTGAACAAAATCATCTAAGTATTTCGGTTTGACACGTAGCTTTGCACGTTTATTCTCTCGCACTACAACTTCTCCTTGACCTTTTTTACAAAGATCTGCATCCCTATCTTCAAAAACATCCGAAGGATAATTAGAGAGTTTAGCAACTCTGTTTAAATTCCACACTCTGTGATCTTCTGTCCTGATGGCATTCTTAAACACTTTAATGACTTTCATGGGCTGTAGGAGCTTTGAACCTTCAGAAGTGGAACCCTTGCGGGGACTGCAAATTTTGACCATGTCCCCAACCCTCACAACTGTTTCTTTGACAGCCTTCCTCTTGTCAAACCATTTTTTATTCATACACATTTTTTTAATTTCTTTTTTGATTCTTTCTTTGTCCCCCTTCTCAAATGTTGAATCAAGTGATTTCTTAATTATCCACTACGGACACAACAAAGTACAAGGTTTTCTTTTACGAAATAATTCAAAAGGGGTTCTCCCGGTCATGGAATGGGGAGATAATCTATAACTTTTCACTTTGTTTTGAACTTCAGTGTACCAACACTTATGATTGGACAAAGCTCTTTGAATGGTTTCTTTGAGTACTCGGTTAAACCTCTCAACTATACCATTAGTTTCTGGGTGATAACGAGCGGACCTTTTGTGCATGATACCCCTGTCGTTCAAAAACTTACACATTTCTTTGGAGGTGAATTAAACCCCATTGTCAGAAAGTAAAGTTGAGGGAAAACCATCTCTGGTTTCCACTGAGTTGGTAATTTTAATCTCAGGCCACCTAGAATAAACGTCTAGAAGCACAATTACAATTACATACTTATCTACACTGGTGTGCTTGATGGGACCCAAGATGTCAATAACTACCTCTTCCCAAGCTTCTTTGGGAAGCCGTCTTAATGTCATCGGTTGGACACGGGGTCTCAAGATTTTATCACATCTACTGCACTCTCCACATTCTCCCACAATCCTCTCCACACACATGTCCATCCCAGGCCACCAGTATGCTTGCCTAAGGATTTCCTTGGTTTTGGAGATGCCTGGATGACCATCATGAGCGAAGTCTATCAATTGTAACCTTAAAGTGGTTGGAGGGATCAATCTGGTGCCCCTCATCAAAAGACCGTTTTGGTATGCTAACTCATCTTTTACCTGAAAAAAACCGCTGAGGGCTTCCTCCATTTTTGCGTTTTTGTCCCAGTTCCCTGCAATTCCGTTCAGTACAGATTGGAGCGTAACATCTTTTGCAAGTTCGTCTACCCATTCATCCTTCTTCATTGCGCTCTCATTGACAAGACAAACAGAATACTCATCAAGATCACTAAAATCACCTTCAAATTCCTCGTCCTTGGATATATTTCCATCAATCAAACGTGAGCAGCAAACAGCCAATTTATTCTTCGCACCTGGAACATTTACTACACGAAAATCAAACTCTTGAAGAGCCACCACCCATTTCCTTATTCTGGAAGATATATTGTCTAGACCCTTTTTTTCAAAAACCTCCCTCAACGGCTTGTGGTCAGTTTTAATGGTAAATTTGCAGCCCCACAAGAATTTGCAAAGCTTTCTTATTGCCCAGAATATGCCTAAAGCCTCTTTCTCCACTACTGAATAGTTGAATTCAGCTCCTCTTAAACTTCTGGATAGGAACAAAATAGTTTTTTCCACACCTTGGTGTTCTTGTAACATGACGGCTCCTAATCCAGTCGAACTGGCATCTGTCATAACAACAATTTCATGACCTGGTTCAAAACTACTCAAACAGGAGGCTTTGTATAGTAGTTGTTTAACTGAAACAAACCCTTTCTCACATTCAGAATTCCAAATGAAACTTACCCCTTTTTTAAAAAGAAGCCTCATGTTTTGTGTCTTTTGTGCAAAATTGGGTATAAATTTGGCATAGTATTCAGTCATGCCTAAAAACTTAACTACTTCATCCTTGCTGCTAGGACTGGCCATATTATGGATGGTGTTTACTAACTCTTTTTTAGGTTCAATGCCTGAATTTGAAATCTTGTGTCCTAAATAATCAATTTCAGTGAGATTGAATTTACATTTCTTGGCTTTCAGGGTAAGGCCATTGACTTCCAAGATTTTTAAAACTTCTCTTACTCTATTGTCATGTTCTTCTATGTTGCATCCAAAGACCAGTATGTCATCTTGATAGATTTTAATTCCCTTGACATCTCTAAAGATATGCTCCATCATTCTTTGAAAAACTGCCGCAGCAGATATCAGCCCAAACGGCATCCTGAGGAACTTAAAAGTCCCAAACGGAGTTATGAACACGGTTAGATCTTGGGAGTCAGGGTGCAACTTCACTTGGTGATACGCTGAAGCCAAATCTATGGAGGAGGAGAATTTAGCTCCTTCCAGAAGGGATAGCATCTCAGAGATATTGGGAAGGGGAATAATGGTCTACGACTACACATCTGTTACGTTCCAGCAAGTCTATGTAAAGTCTGGATTCACCATTGCTTTTAAGTGCCATGACAACCGGAGCTAACCACTCCGAAGCTTCCACTTCTGTGATAATACCACCACTCAACAGTTTATCTAGTTCTATTTTCATATTTTCTTTCACCTTGATGGGAACACCTCTTACTTTACTGATGACAGGTACTGAATCCTTTTTTAAAATAATCTTGTGTGAATACCCTTTCAAACAACCCAACTGCTCATTAAAAACTCAAGGAAATCCTTTTTCAAAAGAGGGACCACTCAACTTCACTTGACTTAATGGCTCAGCCTTTTGTCTTTTAAGCTCTTGTGCATATCACTCAAGACATACTTTTTTAACTTCACCGATGGAGTTTCATTGGGATCTAGTATAACTCCTAGATCTTTCTGGTGTAACCAGCTAAATAATGAGTCACCCCTTTCAGAGACATATATTTTCCTGATGGTGACTCGATCTTTGAAATTAATGTTACTATTGAAGTATCCTGAAAGTGTGATGGGCTCACCCCCATAACCTTTGGCCTTGATATCAGCTTCATGCAATACAAGTTTACCTTTCATATGTTTGTCATACACTTCCTTGGGAATAAGTGTAATTTTTGCCCCAGAGTCAAACAACATTCGTACGGGAGTGTCATTGATGTAGACTACTTCAAACGGACCACTTTTTTCTCCTTCAGAAACTCTTAGTTATTATCTCTTCTACTTCATATTCTTCATCACAAACAATTTCGTGAACTTCCTTTTCTCAATACTACTGCAACAACATTTTGATACATGACCTTTCTTCTTACATTTCTTACAGGTTGCCCTCCATCCAATACATTCCTTAAAACTAGCCACATGCCCATATTCTCCACATCTGTAACATGTTCCTTGAAATTTCCTAGGCTAAACAGTATTTTTGTTGTAACTACTCTTGTTATACAGTGTTATACTACTATCAGTTTTGTCTTGTTGAGGATTCGTCATATTGTTTTGTTTACTTTTAGAGTTATTTACCATTTCTACTTTTTCTTCTTTAAGTCCCTCATCATCTCTTTTCTTTAGTTCGACAACACATGCTTTCGTGTGTTCACACGACTTTGCTATGGTAATTACGTCTGATAAGTACGGATTATCTTTTTCCCAACATGCTTCTTTGACCTTGTCTAAAGAACACCCTAACATAAATTGATCTCTCAATCTTTCTTCATAATTAGCCCCAAAATTGCATGTGGATGCTAATTTCCTTAACACAGTGACATAGTCTTCAACATTTTCCCCAAGTCTCTGCATACGTTACCAAAGTGAAATCTTTCTAAAACTGTAGATACTTTGGGCAGAAAATGCAAATCTAGTTTCTTCAAACATATTTCATAATCATTTAAAGTCATCTGCCTCTTGAGTGGGTAGGTGTGGAAGATGTTGAAAGATCTCTTGTCCTTCTGGACCTAAACAATGAAGAAGCAGAGACATTTTCCTTTCAGAGCTAAGTGACACAACACATACACGTGAATAGTGTGAAAATAAATTTTTCCACTGTTTCCAGGGAATGGGTGGTTCGCCTGGACTCATTAGAAAAAAAGGAGGAGGAGGAACGTTTTGCATAATGTCAACAAGTTTAAAATAAAGATCTATAAATAATAGTACACTTTAAAAAAAACAAAAAGTTAGTTTAAGCTTTTGATTGTACAATATGGTTGTGTTGACTGTCCACCTGCAAAATAAATAGGTTAGTGAAGGAAAATAGATACATTTTTTAGTGTGCCTGTCACTGTAGATATAGATGAATGACAGGCGAGAAGTCGAAAATAAAGTGTGCCTATCACTGACAATTGGGCTTAATTCGTTTTCATGGATAAAAATAGAACGTTTCCCACGCTGATAAGAACTGTGCCCAAGGTGTCTTGAAAAGAACTGTGTATTGTTCCAGGAATCTCTTAGTAAAGAACTTTAAACAATGAGGAGTCGAAGTACGAGTTCCACAGGTCAGCAGTCTAGTGTTTCACAGAATGTTTCAAAAAAGCAGGAAGAGATTGTGACGTCGAGCGAATAGTCACGTAGAATCCAGTGATATACAAATTCCACAGGTCAGCAGTCTAGTGTTTGCCTGCGAGTATCAAAGAGACAGGAAGAGGTTGTGACATCGAGAGATTGGTCACGTAGAACACACAGCAAGTTGGGTGCCTACAGAAGCAGAGGAGGATCGTCACAAGTGTTTACTGTCTCGAGGGACTCGCGTGTACACAAGACAAAGTCTGGAAGTCTTTCAAAGGTAAACAAGACGATGCTTGGCGGGTGTGCTCTGCGTAACGTTTCCAAAATGCAGCGATGCGCGATTCTCGCGTTTTCAAAGAAAGCAGGGCAAGGAGTCACATAGCAAAGTAACGATAACGCGCAGGCTCAACAACATCAATTATGTCTCTCATGAAGGCAGCATGAAATAAATAACGCTCACTTTAAGCGGCAGCATAAAATAAATAACGCTCACTTTGAACGCCACCAGTCACACGATCTTTTCAGTAATTTTTGTCACTGTAATCCAGGACAAAGTCAAGGCTCAAACACCGACGTCCTCAATCTACAACACAGGGAGAGCGTTCCTCATCTGAAACAAAGCTTGAGCAGCTACTAGTCAGCCAGGGGCAAATTCAGTAGGTGCAGATTCATTTATTTGAGGTAAAGTTACGAATAAAGACACTCTCTCAAAGATAGAGTGATGTGGAAATACGATACCAAAGATTTCCCATTTGCACTATGTCACCACAGTCACCCATTGAATTGTCTGTGTATTTGTTATTGTGTTTTTTTGTCAGACAGCTCCCATTGGTATTATCTTTTTGTATAGAATTGTTTACACAATTAGCAAGAAAAATCGAGAAATAAAACAAATAATTTAATAAATATATATATTTTTGATAAGACCTTACAGAGGTGTGGTACATTTATAAAAGTCTAGTACAAAATCACTATTGATTGTGAAAGAAATAATCAGGTTCTGAACCAGTACCCCATGGTACTTTCCCAACGGAACCACTTGTAGCTTTATAACTATTAACCCAGGTTCCGAGGAATACAGGGTGACCCCATTGATCTTAATGGTCTCATGTAAATTTCAGCTGTTATTTGAAAACCAGAACCTTGCACTCACATTTCGTGTGTATGGCGAGTGTGTGTGCTGTCTGTCTGTATCGGTAATACCTGCAAGGGTCTTCAATTGTTACCGATTGAAGTCAGACTCTTTAAGAATATGTCAAAGAGATTAACTCTCTCATATAGCGAAGGCTATATCAATAGATTGATACAGGAACAGGAAGACCACTGTTTCTTAGGTGTGGGTACAGCCACACTTGACGCCACATTGAATGAAAAATTGGCAAAAATAGAAAGATTAGAAAAAAAACTTATAAGAGCAAAGTTACATGGACATGTATTAACAAAATACCTACAGTCCAACATTATACCGAAAGGTCTCACGGTAAGAAACGAACCAGCCATTTTTATCGACGTCCCAAAATTCCGGGAGGGGTTTAGCTTTGTAGCGAATACGTGCTCAAGGCACTGGATGGTCTTAGTGATTGAGAAAGACATAGAATACCTTAATAGTTTGACCCAAGAAATTGCAGACTTACACAATTAGCGAGAAAAATAGAGAAACACAACAAATAATTTAATATATATATATATTTTTTTTTGATAAGAACTTACAGAGGTGCGGTACATTTATAAAAGTCTAGTACAAAATCACTATTGATTGTGAAAGAAATAATCAGGTTCTGAACCAGAAATTTACACGAGAGACACAGAAAAATATTTGGTTACACTACAAATTCACAAAACACGTAGCATGCTTAATGTGATACATCCAGGGCATGGGAAGTAGTCCACTGCGTACTATGTGGCTATGTTTAGTGCGCCCCTCCAATTCACAGGACAGGACCTGGACCTTGTACTAGCAAGGATAGATCTAGGCTTCTGAGCACATGCTAGGTTAGTGGAATGTCATAGCAAAAAAAAAAAACAGTATACAAGCTTCACATGCATTTGGGCACTCATGGCATGCAGGGGACATCCCCATCCCAGCAATAACCATATATAACTCCAAGATGTGTCAGAAGAACACTAAACAACATGCCTTCTACTCTTCCCCAAGGATCTTGAACTAAATCTGAGTCCAGGTTTGCCAGGCTTCATCTATCCTACACTTTAAAAAAAATCTACAGATCCCTTTCCTCCAGAAACACATTGTCAAATTGTAATCACCCAGTTACCGGATACCACACTGACAACCCTGCTTTCCTCCCTTGGCATATGAAATCCCCACTAACCAGAGCTCTTTCTCCTTCTGTTGTACTGTAACTACCTGATTATCAGCCTCATCTGGAAAAAATCACATTTGCTTCTGTTTTCACCAGGCCTTATTCTCACCCTTCCCCTGAACTTGCATGACAATCCCTAGTGTTACAGATACCTCTTTCCCTTGCAACCCCTTCCTCCTCTATAAACCCAGCATTTATCTCTTCCTGGTACAACCACGCTCCAGCTCTTTATCCCCCTCATCCAACTGTAAGCCCCTCCTCTCTTACTTTATGTAAACTGTAATTGAACAACACACCCCTGTCCTTATTCTCCTATGTAAGGCTTTCTCTAATGCTTTGTAGCTAGGTTTGTGCTTTAAAGGTTACACGCATACAAGAATGCATAATCACATTACAAAAGTGAAGAAACAAACATCATTGCTTAGGAATTTCAAACATTAAAGATGAAATGTGACTAAAATGTTCCATGCTTCAAACAAAAATGCTTATGAGGGCTACTGTTGTGGTGAGGCTAGGGAAATTATTATACTGAACATACTGGCCCAGACATGCTGCTCTACCTTGTGGATTCTAATGGTCACCTAGAGAGAAATCAGTGGTGTGAGCCCCTTGACCCACACCAGAAATAAAGTAGCGTAACAAGTAATGTGTAATGATCAAACCCATACTTATCCAAGAAATCAATATTTTTCTGCCACAGGGACTACCATCTGAATTGCTCTGTGGTATTACCTCCTATGCTTTTTAGCAGCTCTCTTTATCCGTGGATGACTAGATCTTTCTCCATTGTCATTGCTGTTTCAGTGCCAACTCTTTTCATATTGGCTCATTCTAAATTAAACCCTGTGTTAGCTTTCTTCTTGGCTGCTTTGCTTGTTTTATAGTCGAATGGGGCCACTATTGCAGTGTTTTGAGATTCTGGAGGAATAGAGGGGCATATTAGCAAGACCCACGTTAAAATTATCGCCGTTTTAGCGGCAGGAAACTGCCGCTAAAACGGCGATAATGGGCTTGCTAATATGCGTTATAGAATTCCAATAGAAGCCCAGGTTAGATGTGCAGGACATCTAACCCGGGCTTCTATTGGAATTCCATAACGCATATTAGTAAGCCCATTATCGCCGTTTTAGCGGCAGTTTCCTGCCGCTAAAACGGCGATAATTTTAACGTGGGTCTTGCTAATATGCCCCAGAATTTCTATAAGAGCTTCTGGGCTCATGCTTGGTGTGGCTGGTTGATGGAGGTGGTGAACATTTTAAGGTTCAGAAATATCCTGGTCCCCTGATGGCCTCCCCCACCCCAGGTTTGTGAACACTGAGGCTGGGTTTATAAACCCGTGCAGAGTTGTGGACCCTTGTTGGACCTCCTGTGGGGTGTGCAAACTCACTACCGCTCCATGACAAGGCAACAACATCTTGTTTATGAACTACATTTCTCAGCAGTCCATGAACTCTCATTTTGTTTGGAGATGGTAGTGGCCATCATGAGTTATTGAGTTTATCTTTCTTTGTGTCTCCTGGTGTCCTTACTAGGCAATTGTGCAGCCAGGATTTTGCTAGGCGAATTAAAGAATTCCTTTGTGAAGAACAATTGCCTTCCTCTTAAGTTGCTGAAGGAGACTTAAAATACAAATAAGTATTCCAAAAATCAAGTTGTGCTGATCACAAGATCTGAACTATATCTTTTGAAACAAGTGACTTGGGGTTTTGCTACAGACTTGAGGATAGTTTCAACTGAAACTTGAAGTTTAATAATGTGATGCAGAAGGAAGGATTCTAATGCCAAGCTATGATATACACAATATGTGTATGTAATTATGCGTAAAGTAGTGAAAGGTCCTAGTAGTGATATATGAATTGCCAAGATAGGAACCACAGAATATTATTCACAGTTTATTACCTTTTTCATTGGCACAAAGAGTCAAAAAGTAACTGAGCTTATCTTCAATGGAGAGTGCGCAAAGTTACGAAGGTTGATTTAGTTATTTAGTTGATGGTAGACATGCAGATGAATATACAGGTGAATATACTAATTAGATACTTGCCTCTTGCACTCTTTACTTTCATAAATAACAAGGTTCATAGCAGGACACAGAGTTGGTTACACAGAGATACAGCTAAGATATTTTTTCTTACTGTTCTGGTTAGATGCAGGTCTTCCACAACTGGTAACTTACAGATTTCCTGGATTTGTTGGGATACCAACTTCGAGCTGCAACCATCAGTGCTCAGCAGACGTGACAGGCCAGACTGGTAGTGCTAGTTGTCCCATTTTCTCTCTTATCGCATTCCTATTTCCTCGTTTGTATTACTGGCTCTCATATTATTGTTTCAAGTGGTCATAGGTGGAAGAGGTGAGATACGGAAGAGTGCATGGTTAGTCCTTTCTTACAGATTGCCTAGTCCATATTATCAGTCAACCTCAGTGACAGATTCTGACACAACTCTTTCTCAGATATTACATTTAGTAACTATGTTGCAGCATGAGGTTGTTCAGTGATGTCTGAGAAAAAGGTTCTACAGACAGAATTACAGCGAAATGAAGTTGGTAGTATGTTTAAAACAGAGATGAAAGATGCTAGTCAAGTGCCTTTGCCTGCAGATTCCAAGAACGCTGATTCATGGACATTGCCACCTCCCTTACAAGATACAAACGTTTTTTTGCATATCTGTTTTTTGTGCTGACTCCAATCATACCCTTAGCACCTCCCGCAAATGTTTTGGAAATCAAAAGAAGGTTGTGTTATTTTTTAATCAGCGTCAATTACATTTCTTGTGCAAACCTATGACGTTCCTCAATGATAAAACCATAGTAGGCTTCGTTTTGTCATATTTAAGTGACAATGCTGCTAATTGGAGCATTACAATAGTTGAGAAAAATTATCCATTGCCATGTAATTTTTCTGCCTTCTGTGATCAGATGAGGAAATTTCTTGGTAGAAAATCATACACTCTTTCTTTAAATAATGAGCTATTAGCCTTAAAATACGTCCATCGTGATTTGTTAAGTTATATCACCACATTCATTTGCTTGGTAATTGAGACTGATTTGCCAGAGCAGAAAAGAGCTTTCTTAATCTATCCAGGGCTACAAAGGGTATTAAAGTTTGTCTTGGGTCACGTGGTAAATCATTATACTTAGGGGCTGATTACAAGTTTGACGTGCAGCGGCAGGACCGCCCCACAACTGCACCTCCAAACCCGCGTGAGAACCGCCTGCCGTATAATGACTTTTTTAGTCATTGGCGGGCATTTCCTTTGCCATTCCCACGGCGGTGCCTATTTTAATGGGAACGTCAAAGGAAGTTCCAGCACGGCATGGACTGTGAAGTACATGACGTGCTGAAACTGGGGGTGCATGCACACAGGGGGGGCACATGTTGAGTCCCCCTGGGTGCATCCGCAAGGCGTGAGGCACAAGGGGGCACTACTTTCCTCACCGCCACAGTTTAGATGGAGGAAAGGCCTCCAAGAAATCAGTGGCGGTGAGGAAAGTTGTAATATGCTTGGCGGGACCACAGAGGTCCCGCCAAGCATATTGATGCCTCATGGCCACCGCACCACCGCCAGGGAACAGCGGTTCTCTTGCGGAGTCAGCGGTCCCAGGGTGGCTTGACCATTAGGGTCGTATTGTGGTGGTCGCAAAACCATCACCACCGATCCACCACGAGCGGCGATCCGAGGACCGCCAGACTCGTAATCGGCCCCTAAGTGTGCTGAGCTCTAAGACTAGTGGTTCAATTAGATCATAGTTTATCTGAATGCTGTTCAGAATAGACTGATTTACTGGTAATCCAGCCTAAGTTAGAAATGAGTAGAGTCACAGAAAAGACATTCACCAAGTTTATATTATAAAATATGTGGTTATTTTGTAAATGTAACAGTTCTCACCTGATTCACCTCTGCAGGAGTATCATGAAAACCATAAATACCCTCACTCTCCTACCAGAGTCTCCAGCAGTTCACTCAAAAATACACAAATGAACTAAAGGAGACCCCAGGGTAAAAGGCGTAGGGGGGAAGAGAAATATATGCTGGCAGTGTAGAGGATTCTGATGTGCTTTTGATTGTGGCTCCTACAGGCCACTTCACTGACTACCACCTTGGAAGCTGTCACATACACACAAAAGAATGTAAGCTTTCTAAATAGAATAAGATTAAATATTCAAATGCACTTTTATAGTAATTTGAACTTATTTGAATACCTGTCAGAATATTTTATCTAGTTCAGCATGGGTTTCTCTGACATCTGATGTCTTTTAAATAATGCTCTAAAAGGTAAATAACAAATGTAAAGTCTGTGTAAATGCATATTACTTTCAGTTTAGAAATTAATTTTAACGTGTTAAAATAAATACAAACCTAGCACAACAGGAGTGGCAGCAGGAGCAAAAAAACTGTCAATGATAATAAAGAGTTAATGGTTGATAAAGTAGGGAATCCAAATCAGAAGAGGAATGCAGAAAAACAATTAAACAAAATGAAATGGCTTTACCTTCTCGAATAAAAAAGAAAAAAACCTCCCGAACAGCAGCAGGCTTCTGTAACTTGTGTGTGTTTGGGAAGCAAGAAATGTTTGTCTCCGAGCTACTTAGATATCTGGAAGTGGCAGAAGTGATGTATTACATCTCCTTGGAAGATGACTCATCAGTTTTGTTTTCATTGCGCTCTGGAGACACCATGTGATGATTCGAACTCTGCCTTTGTTTATTTAACTGAATGAGAGCAAGTTAGGGTTTGAAACTTAAATTATTATTTTGGAGCCTGCCCTGTTCCACAACCTGTAGGCTGGTGTGTATATGTGTTAAATCCTGTAATGCCTCCTCTTTTTAACCTGCTTAACATTATTTTGCCATTTTTGCCTATTTCTTCCTGTGACACTATATTTTACAAAAAGCTCCTTCTGTCCTATTCTAGTGTATAGCAGGGCGGTGGTGTAAATGTGTCAATAATTGTACCAGTAAAAGAGTGTAGTAGTAAACCAAGATCCTTTAAGAATCAAGTGTTGGTAACATTGTACACCTGGAAACTGCAGCCGGTGGAAAACTAGATACTTCCCTTATAAAATGAGCGGATTTGTTGAATGAAGAAAGTAGTGAATATTATGTGAATATTATGCTGTCAGTCATAGATCAAATGATAGTTCCCATGATAATTAATTATGTTGTCAGTAGACCAGGAGAAGGAAGTTTCAGGACTTTAGATTCAGGAGCTTCTGTGAATGATATGGGCACCGAGTTTGCTCAATGTTTGCTAATTCCTGTATTTAAGAAAAAGTTTCCTGAAGAGTTCAAGGTAGTGGATGGATCTATTCTGTCCTCAGATCATGCGTAGGTTCATACGCACAGGATTTCTTTGATCTGTTGAAAAGTCATCATGAAAAGATTCACTTTGATAGATGCTCACCAGTTCAAGTTAATCTATGGGATGTCTTGGTTGACTTCACATCACCCTTGTGTTAATTGGGTTGCAAGTAGAGTACTATTTAATTCTGACTGTTGTCAGGGTGATTGTATGACTATATGTAAATCTAAAGAGACTTTCACCCTCTAAACTGCTTGCAGTCATTAGTTTATCACCTGTTATTGGCTTCACAATTTTCCTACCCTCTTGTTATGAAGGGTTTAGCAATGTATTTGTTAAGAAAAAAGCTGATTTGTTTCCTCTGCCTACACAGAAGCTACAATTGTGAAATAAATTTTGTACCAAGTGCACAGATACCTTGCGGTAAAGTGTATCTGCTCACTGAATGAGAAATAGAATATCTTGAACAGTACTTTGGTGAGAATCTAACTAACGCTTTTATAGGCCGCAGTAGCTTCCTGCTTTTCCTCAGTTATCTACTGTTCCCAAAAAGGGGGTTGAACTGGCAGTGTGTGTTGATTATAGAGTCCTCAATAAAATCATGATAAAGAATCATTACCATACTTTTGTTTCTGAATATTCTTAGAAGAATTTGCTCAAGTACGAGTGATAGGTCAGTTTAGCTTTAACAATCAATTGTTTATAATAGTTAATTTCCACTTCATATAAGCCTTTAGATTCTGCTGAGTAATTTATCATCCAGTTTAATTCAAAACAGTCTAGTTTGTTTTTGTCCTTTCTTAATTCACACAAAGTGAGTTATAAGACACACCTGAACATTGTGTATGTCACCCTTGGATAAAGAACATGAAATGAAAGTCCATCTGTTCAATAGTTACTATTCTCAGATGGATGGTCAGACTGAGAGATTGAATCAATGTGTTAAAGAGTGTTTGAGATACAAAGGATTGGAGTTATGCATTGTGGTTAGCAGATTTAGCATACAATAATACTAAGCACTGATTTATTGTAATGTAAATTATCATTTGCATGTATAGTCATCACCCCTGCATATTATTCATAGATCAGTGCCTATCTACATCAGTTCCTTCAGTGCAAGAGCACTAAACTCAGTTAATAGATATTGAGAAATCCTGGTAGTGAGATAGCAGACCATGGGTGCTAGTTTAGCTGTTTCAAGTCTGTGATCTCAAAACAAAGTCAACGGACTATCAACGGACTATCAACACATTTGGGAGCCATTTACAGTGAAAAGCTAAACTTTGGCCTCATTAAAAGGTCCATTTAGATGTGGCCTGGGACTGGCATCAAATCAGTTTTTTTGGGGGGGGGGCTTCATAGTGAACTCAACTTTAATAAAAAAATGTGCTGGGTACGCTGTCTCAAACTCGAGTCTGTGGACCCTGAATGTGTAGCAATAAGGGCATGACTTTCTCTTCAGGCCACAGACCTGTAGCAGAGTCTGTGGACGATTTCACATTTTAAAGGGCATTCTAAGCTGAGAAATTCAGGTATCCCTCCACCATATTAGAATTGCCTGTCTGATAGAACAGAAAGCAGTAAGATTTTTCCAGAGAGCAGAGCAGTTGCTATTCTCAGATACAGCTGATTTGGATTTTATCACCGTATCTGGCTCTGCTGACAAAGAGGTTGCAGAACCATCTGCTTCTCAACAAGAAGATAGATGAAGAATTCATCTTTACAGGGAGGTGTGGGGGCTGAGAAGACCATTAAAGACTCCATAGGATAAGAGTTCTTCTCTAACGCTCCTGAAGCAAAGTAGTGGAATGCTAAAGGGTTGATGTGCAAACTGTGCAACAGAAATCCCAGTAGAGGGCAAAGATGATTACACACTTTTCTCACCTCTACTCTGCCCAGGCATCTCGAAGGCCAAGAATGAGATAGAATCTACAAAATCCTACGGCAACAGTGATAGTAAAAGGCCCATGACACAGCAACACTCTGCAGAGATAATGAAGGAAACAGGGGAGCAAAACAACCCTCACCTTAGAATGCTTTGCTTGTACTGAAAAATCAACGTTTGAGTTGGTAAACAAAATCTCAGGATTGGGATTGAGAAAATGGAGCTGCACTATCAAAAATTTCACCAATTAAGAAAAAATTGGTTTCCGGTTCAAAGTGGCAGTTTGCCACTAATGTTATAAGACAATTCTGGAAAAAAATCAAAACTCCAAACAGACCCACCAAAATATAAACAAGCATTGGCAAAGCCAATAGGTCTCGCCTATGCAAGAGCTATTGGCTTTGTCAGTGTTTTTAGCCATGTTGTACAGCAGCCCACCTGCTGTGGAGTATGGCTGAAAGTATAAAAAGAAAGTACTATGACGCAGTCATTGGTGGCCGCGTAATCGTGATTTCTTTTATTTTACGTTCATCCATGCTGCACAGCAGCCAAGTAGCTGTACAATATGGCTTAAAACATTGAAAAGCCAAATAGTAGAGCTATTTGACTTTGTCAATCTTGTCTTTGCCATGTTGTATAGCTACGTGTCTGCTGGGTAGCATGGTTGAAAGTAAAAAAAATAGTGCTATAAAGCAGCCAGCGTTGACCGCGTCCAGTGCCAGACTGGGAACCCAAAGCAGCCCTGGCGATTTTCTCGTACCAGTCCCTGGGGAAGCACTACCTGGCCCCGGTAGCCTGGAAATGCTTCCTTGCCGTTTTTATTACTGGGGGCTCATATTGCAGCACAGCTCTAAAACCGGCCCCCAGTAACAAATCCGGCCCCACTGCTACAAAACCATGCCCCACCCTTCCAACTGCCCAGGGAAACCCCCCAATGTCCGGTACGGCCAGTCCAGCCCTTACAGCGTCATAGCATTATAGCACCTTTATTTTTTACCTTTAGCAAAGCTGCACAGCAGCTGTGCTGCAGTACAACTGGTCTTAAAAAAAATTGCCAAAGCCAATAGATCTTGTATTGGAGAAACCTATTGGTTCTGGAAATGCATAATTTTTCTGAAAATAGTGCTCCTTCTAATCCAGCCTGACTTAATAGCCCATTAATGCTGAGGCCATTGCTAATGTCGAAGAAGGGCTGGGAGGCCGCGTGTAGTGCTAGAGGCACTCCTATGGTTTGAAACCACGTGATGACCTTTGACTACCATGATTTTAATTGACTTTTGGTGTTTTACATCATTTCCCTGCATGTGCATGTTTCCCTTGAAGTTTTCTTTCGTGTAATCTTGTAGTTTTAGCAGAGTAGGAGCTGTCACAGAGTAGAACAGCCTTGCCAGGAACAGAACGTGTGGGATGTGCATTTGAAAGCATGAGAGAGAGAGAGGTGTGGAATGTACTTCTTGGTCTCGAAGAGCAGTGTTATGAGCAGGGATGCTCAAATGTGCATTATGTCGTATATTGGGAGATGAAGTGTGTGATGCTATAGGCAGTGGTGCACAAATGTGCATTGTGTTGTACATTGGGAAGTATTATGAAGTTCTTACTATTGGCTTTGACATGCCCTCATGTCATCTTGAATTCTGATACTGTCTTGCTTGAGCTTTTTGCACGCACAGGCAGGTACCCAGATTACTCAAGATGTTTAGGTTATTCACGTTCAAGGTTGCTTTGTTTTCTGTGCTTTTGGAGATTGTTGAATGTACTGCCGGAGACTTTCATAAGCTGCGTTAAAATAAAGGCTGGAACACATGAGAATGCAGAAGGAGCGTGAGAACTTCTTTGCCTTTGGAATGCTTGCATGGAAGGTGGCCAATTCCAGTAAGTTTCCTTGGCGCTGAGGAACGCCTCTCAGAACCTTCTAGTGTGTTTTAAGATTATAAAGCTGGGGGTTGTTGACTTAGAAACTGGAATTGGAATCCGAATGGGGACGGACGCGTCTACTTCGGCAGAACCCTGGTTTGTTGAGGTTCTTAACCCCGGCTGTGAATCCCCCAGTCTGGAGTGGGCTAAGATGCAGTGTTTGCAGCCGGTGAGGTGATTTATTTTTGAGTATTGACTTTGTGATGTGTGAGTGACTTTGTGTGCCGATCCAAGTTAATCATCTGAGGTATTTAGTGTATATATCTTTCTGATTTCTTGCAGGACGTCCAGTACTATCTGCTTTTGTTTCATTCCATTTTATTATCTGCTTGTGTTTCATTTTATTATTATTATCTACTTGTGCTTCATTTCATCTTATTATCCATGCATTAACAGTTGCATTTGCCAAGTGTGTTATTATTGCGTATATATATATATATATATATATATATATATATATATATGTATATATATATATATATATATTCACTGAAAAAACCATAGGTTTTAGGGACAGTTATAGTTAGTTGGACATTGCACTCGTACAAAACCCGTGAAATTCCCCCGTTATAGTTAGTTCAGCTAACTATAACTCGCGCCCGCAATGCACTGCTGATGACGTCACATATTACATCACTCATGACATGGTCAGTGACATCACTGATGACATCACTGATGACATCTCAAATGACATCACTGATGACATCATCCAGTGACTGTGTGTTTCTGTAAAGTTTAAATATGTTTAATATATATAGGGAAAGGCGTATTGAAGAATGAGTGGGTGTATAAGTGTCTGAATGGATGATTTAGTACGTGCGTGACTGACTCTACAAGTGAGTGATTAAACGTATCTTACTGAATGCATGGGTTAGTGACTAAACTGTGTGAATGTCTGTATCCGTCTGTTGGTGTGTAAGTGGATGCATGGATTTGCGAATAGCTACATGAGTGTCTATATGGGTTATTGATTGGTTCTATGAGTATCTGTATGGGTGCCTGAGTGTTTGTGTGGATGGGGTGTGTGCGACTGTGCATAGATGTGTGAGTGGGTGATTCACTGGGTGGATGGTTTCAAGAGTGCATCTGTGATAGACTGTATGGGTGGGTAAGTGTGTGTAAGAGTGTGTTAGTGAGTGAATGTATGTCCCAGTGGTACATGTGTGAGTAACTACATATGTGAAAGGCAGTATATATGTGTATTGGAGTATATAAATAGCTATAAGCGAGAGTGAGTGATTGTGATAGTGGCTGTATGGATGAGTGTGTGCTTGTATCAGTGATTGTATAAGAGCGTAACAATGTGCTAGTATTTGTATGATTAAGTGAGCTGGTGTGTGTATAACTGTATAGGTGAGTAAATGGCAGTGTGTTTAATTATTTGCATGACTGACTAGGTGTGTGAGTACCTCTATGGATGAGTGGCGGTGTTTGAGTGTCTATATAGGAGTAAGAGTGCATATGATAGTCCTGTACTGAGTGACCATAAGTATGAGTGACTGTACGGGTGAGTGAGTGGATGTGTGTGTGTAGACCTAAGAATCAGTGAGTGGGTATGTAGTTATTGGTGTTGGAGTGTCTATGGTTTTGCGAATGGCACTCTGTAATTTAGATTGGGTGTATCAAAGGTTATATTAGGGTGTGAGGAGCTGCATCAGATTATCACGTGGATGATGTCATCAGTGATGTCATTTGAGATGTCATCAGTGATGTCATCAGTGATGTCACTGACCATGTCATGAGTGATGTAATATGTGACGTCATCAGCAGTGCATTGCGGGCGCAAGTTATAGTTAGCTGAACTAACTATAACGGGGGAATTTCACGGGTTTTGTACGAGTGCAATGTCCAACTAACTATAACTGTCCCTAAAACCTATGGTTTTTTCAGTGAATTTCAAAGGTTTTTAAATGCTAATTTCTAACTATAACGTGTCTGAAACCTATGGTTTTTCAGTGAATTTCAAAGGTTTTTAAAATGCTAATTTGTAACTATAACGTGCCTGAAACCTACGGTTTTTTCAGTGAATTTCAAAGGTTTTTTAAATGACAATTTTTAAATGTATTAATTTTTATATTAATTTTTTTCACACTGATTTACTACATTTTTAGAAACAATTTCTTTTACATATTTTATTTTTTAAATTACATTGTAATTACATTATACATTACATTACAAAAAATACTTTCTCAGAATGAATTACTTTAGTTTAAATACTTTGCACATAGGCAATAGACTTTTAAGTACAGTAGTTACAGTTGTTGCAATGGGCAACACATTTTCATACACAATGCAACATTCAGCTCAATGTGAATTTCTAGTTAAATGCAATTAGTTACTTTATGGATTACTTTTCTAACCACAGGACTGGATCCTAGATTCAGTCCTGGTACATCTCCTGTAAACAGTTGAGTAAAAGCGTTTTGGTTACAGTCGTGATTTTTAAGGAATATTATTGTATTTTAAAAGTTGACACTTAGAAACTTTTTCTCATAGAATCTCCAATGTTATCCTATGGAAGGAAATTCACTTAGCAGGTAAAAACTGTTATCGTTACTTTTTCTTACTCAGTGTTGGATCCTGGATCCAGCACTGGTGCATCTCCTGTAAACAGTTGAAAGAATGCGTTTAAGTCATACAGGCGATTTTTAAGGAATATTTGTAGTTTGTGAAAATCGACACTTTGAAACTTTTCTGCTGAAAACCAGACAATGGATTCCTATGGAAGAAAATATAAGTTACTGGTAAGTACGGTTAAAATTACTTTTCAGGACCAGTACTGGGCTGAAAGATACAGCACTGAGGTCTCTCCTTATAACAGGTGAGTAAATCGGAATTCGTATTTCGGCTGATTTTAGAGGAATATTTTAAAGTTCCAAAACTCCACACTTAGAAGAATTTCCAAGTGAAACCAGTCAATGTTAGCCTATGAAGGAAATTCAAGTTACCGGTAAGTACGGTTAAAATTACTTTTGAGGATCAGTACTGGGCTGAAAGATGCAGCACTGAGGTCTCTCCTGATAACAGGTGAGTAAATCGGAATTCGTATTTCGGCTGATTTTAGAGGAATATTTTAAAGTTCCAAAACTCCACACTTAGAAGAATTTCCAAGTGAAACCAGTCAATGTTAGCCTATGAAGGAAATTCAAGTTACCGGTAAGTACGGTTAAAATTACTTTTGAGGATCAGTACTGGGCTGAAAGATGCAGCACTGAGGTCTCTCCTGATAACAGGTGAGTAAATCGGAATTCGTATTTCGGCTGATTTTAGAGGAATATTTTAAAGTTCCAAAACTCCACACTTAGAAGAATTTCCAAGTGAAACCAGTCAATGTTAGCCTATGAAGGAAATTCAAGTTACCGGTAAGTACGGTTAAAATTACTTTTGAGGATCAGTACTGGGCTGAAAGATGCAGCACTGAGGTCTCTCCTGATAACAGGTGAGTAAATCGGAATTCGTATTTCAGCTGATTTTAGAGGAATATTTTAAAGTTCCAAAACTCCACACTTAGAAGAATTACCAAGTGAAACCAGTCAATGTTAGCCTATGAAGGAAATTCAAGTTACCGGTAAGTACTGTTAAAATTACTTTTCAGGACCAGTACTGGGCTGAAAGATGCAGCACTGAGGTCTCTCCTGATAGCAGGTGAGTAAATCGGAATTCGTATTTCGGCTGATTTTAGAGGAATATTTTAAAGTTCCAAAACTCCACACTTAGAAGAATTTCCAAGTGAAACCAGTCAATGTTAGCCTATGGAAGGAAATTCAAGTTACTGGTAAGTACGGTTAAAATTACTTTTCAGGATTAGTACTGGGCTGAAAGATGCAGCACTGAGGTCTCTCCTGATAACAGGTGAGTAAATCAGAATTCGTATTTCGGCTGATTTTAGAGGAATATTTGCACAATGGTGAAGGGAGGGGCGGGGCCTGAGGTGACATCTGTGCAAACGCGCCCCGTGGCGCGTTTTAAGTTGGGGGATTAAGTCCCCTTGAATCATGAGGGTCCCTACGGGCCAACTAGCCCACCAGGAACCTCCAGTATGCGCCAGGGGCTGCGTTGCAGAGACATGTACAGAGGCCACACCCCTTTTACACCTCTCTGCAACGCAGCTCTGTGGCGCTTTCTGGACGTACCTGTTGGGCTAGTTGGCCCCCAGGGACCCTCAGGATTGAAGAGGATTTAATTCCCCATCTTAAAACGCGCCACCGGGCCTGTTGGCACACATGTCACCTGAAGCCCCGCCCCTCCCTTCACCACTGTGCAAACGCGCCCGTGGCGCGTTTTAAGTCGGGGATTAACTCCCTTGAATCCTGAGGGTCCCTGGGGTGCAACTAGCCCACCATATACCTCCAAAAGCGCCATAGAGCTGCGTTGCAGAGAGGTGTAAAAAGGGGCGTGGCCTCTGTACACCTCTCTGCAAGGCAGCCCCCTGGCGCATACTGGAGGTTCCTGGTGGGCTAGTTGGCCCCAGGGACCCCCAGTATTCAAGGGGAATTCGTTCCCCTCTGCAAACGCGCCAGGGGCGCGTTTGCAGAGTGGTGAAGGAAGGGGCGAAGCCTACGGGCCCGATCGTTTTTTTTTTTTTTCCCTGAAGGGGGCTGTGTGGCCCCCTTCCTTTTTCCTATTTTTAGGCCCTGGGGACCCCATCCCCCAGGGCCTTACCCCTTCTTTTAAATTAAAATAAATTTAAAAAACGGGAAGGGGGCCGCGTGGCCCCCTTCCCTGGGCCTGTATTGGCCCCGGGGACCCCATCCCCCGGGGCATGGCCTCTTTTTTTTTATTTGGAGGGGGCTGCGTGGCCCCCTCCTCAGGCCATTTAAGGCCCCGGGGACCCCATCCCCGGGCCGGCCTTGCACTTTTTTTTATTTTTTTTTCCTTTTTTACTTTGGGGAGGGGGCTGCGTGACCCCCTCCGTGGCCACTATGGCCCCGGGGACCCCATCCCCCGGGGCCTGGCCTCTCGTTGGGGACTGTGGGGGTCCCCAAGCCCCCACAGTCCCGCCGGCTCCCCGTGTCCTACGGGAGCCGGCATTGCTTTACACATGGGGAGCAGCTAACATGCTGCTCCCCATGTGGAAAGCTATCGGCTTTGGATATTGGAAGAGAGAGCAGGTTTCCCTGCTCTCTCTTCCAATATCCAAAGCAAGTTTGCAATGACAGGACGGGAGCCGCGAGGCTCCCGTCCTGTCATTGCAAACAGCAGTGTAACGGGGGTAGGCACCCCGGGACACTGCAGGAGCCGGCCCTGGGGGGTGGCGGTCCCCAGGGCCACCACATGCTCCAGGAGGGGGGCCGCGCGGCCCCCCTCCCTACATTTTGAAAGCCCCGGGGAGGTGGTGGTCCCCGGGGCTTGGGGGTCCAAAACGGACCCCCATTTTAATTTTTCTTAGTGCCCCAAGGAGGTGGTGGTCCCCGGGGCGTGTGGGGGGGGCTGGAGCCCCCCCACACAGGTTTTTAATTTAAAAAAAAGAAGCCCCGGGGAGGTGGTGGTCCCCGGGGCTGCGGGAGGGCTCAGAGCCCTCCCGCACCATTATACATAAAGCCCCGGGGGTGGTGGTCCCCGGGGCTTGGGGGGCCCTTAGAGGCCCCCCACACATAAAATTACCCCCCCCCCAGCATGCCCCCGGGACTTGGCCCACCCGGGGCAATTAGCATCGAAGCGCGGGAGACCGCGCTCGATTTTTTTTTTGGCAGGATTCGCGCACCCTGAGCGCATCCTGCCGATTTTTTAAAAACATTTTTTTATTTTTTTGCCCAGGGGTCCTTGTGGGACCCCTGAGCAAACCTAGGGGTCAGGGTGTTTCTACCCTGCCCCCTTTGTGCGCTTTGCGCACTTGTTTCTGTCCCTCGGTTCTACCGAGGGACAAAATGGCTGCCAACATTTCCTGAATCGGAATGTTGACAGCCAGCTGACAGCCAATTAACATGCAGCTCGTGATCGGGAGGGTACGCGGACCCTACTCGGCCATAGATATCACTATCTTTTTACTTTTGATTTTCTCAGCAACTACTGAACGGATTTACACCATTTAACAAAAAGGGTTCTTTCTGAACCAAGAACTACCTCTTTGCCAAATTTGGTGTAATTCCGTTCAGCAGTTCGGGCTGTAGCCGTGTCTAAAGTTTCCTATGGAAAATTGCATGGGGAAAACGCGTTTTGGGACCCCCCTTTTTCTCGGCCCCCGCTTGACGAATCCCCCCGAGACTTTCAGGGTAGGAGCGGACCGGAGCGGGCCACAAAGTTTGAAAATTTTGCAAAGATACGTCAACCGGCAAGAGAGTTATTTCAAATAGAATGTCGCGGATTTCCTATGGATAATAGGTTGTAACTATAACTATCTACTGGCGACCGCCAGTAGATAATATATTCGCAATAATAACGTATATATATATATACATTTGAATGTTGCTCATTTGACATCTGGGAAAGCCTTTCTGTTAGAGAGCATTGCATAAATGAAACCCCAAGCCTTATTTTGAACACAGTATTTGATGTGCTTCATTTTATAAAGTGAAACCCCTTTCCAGGTGGTGTTGTGTTGTGTTTATTGCTTCGTCGTGTTTGAGCCTCCGTGTGGGAGAGTGGTATTCTTTATTATCTGGGAGTGCGAAGCAATACACCGCGGGGCTGACCAAAGGAAGGGTCCTTAAAGCTAAGGCTCTAGCTTCTCAGTTCTGTCTAGGAAAGTGCTGCCAGGTGGTATAATGATAATGCCAGCTCCAAGGCAAAGGCAAAGGCTGATGCATGCAGTTATTGGGAGCAAGAAAGTGAGCAAGTGAACAGGAGACCACTCCCCGACTTTTGCATGCCATCTAGGCGGGTGGGGAGTGTTTGAAAGCGGCAAAGAAGAACCCAAATGGAGAAGGAGTGGGTGGGAGGGAGAATTAATGTGAACTTCTGTAATGTAAGTAGTGCTCCTGGGCAAATCAAATTAAATTAAAATTAATTTTATCAATGTAAACTTGTGTAACGGAACTGGTGCTTATTAGGAACAAGGAGATGACGATTGAACAGCAGAGCCCTACCGCTTTTGCGTGCCTTCTAGGTGGGTGCAGTGGCGTCAGAAAGCGGCAAAGAAGCCAAATTCAGAAGGAGTGGGTGAGAGGGGGAGGAAGGATGTGCTGCTACAGCCAGAGCTGCCAACTTCAGACCTGGAGAACCAGGTTCGAATCTCAGCCTTGGTTCAACATCCTGTATACCTGGGCAAATCCCTAAAAAAAAAAAAACACACATTAATTTGAACTTGTGTAATTTTAAGTGGTGTTCATGGGCAATTCAATTAAGTTAATGTGAATTTGTGTAATGTAACTGGTGCTCACGTGGAAAAAGATGTCTAATGTCTTACTTTCCATACAGCACAACTACATTGTTTAAAATAAATTCACCCTGATTCAGAAATGAATTCTGTTTGTATGTGAAATGAGCATCATTTCGTTGAGCCGAAGTTTTCACAAATGTTTCAGAGCAACAAACTTTATCAGGCGTGTATAAAATGCAGTTAAGGCTTGCAAGCTGGCTAGTGTCTGACCAGTTGCATATCCCTTTCGAAGCAACAAAAGCCTTGTGCCTTTAATTGCCGCCACCCATGGAGACTAAGAGGATGTGTCGTGGTTGATAAGGTGCATGAATTATTTAAAACGTGGTTGTGCCTTTGCAAATGAAGTTACGCAAACCAGTGCCTGGACAAGTTCACACTCATCACTCACCAGGCCTCTGGTATGTTACAGCCAGAGCTGCCAGCTTTAGAACTCGGGAACCAGGTTTGAATCTTGGCATCAGCTCAACACCATGTGATTGTGGGCATATCACTTAATCTCCTTGTACCCAAAAAAATTAATGTTATGTGACTTTGTGTAAAGTTACTGGTGCTCATATAAAGCGCTCCAAAAGCTTTGGAGCGATTTTCACAGTGACCATTACGTTTAAAACATTTCCTTGCATCAGGCGTACTCAAAACAACAAGCCAATAAAAATATATATTTTTTGAAAGCATTGAAATTGAATCCCATCATTTGCACCAAACCAGCGTGCGTAGAATAATTTTCATCATACAATTGTGAATTCTTCGTTTGCACACCTAGTTACTTAATCCATTCAAATAGATGGTTTCAAACAAAATAAAATGAAGAATTCGGTAGGGCCAAGCAAGCCTAACAAATCCAGGGAAGTCTGTCCGAGGTCTAAACGCAGACTCCGGATATACACAGCCAAATATACACGCAGCCTGACAATCAGAGGTCTTAGCGACAGGCAGCATTTAAGAAAATCCTCCCACTTTGAAGTCAGAGAAAGAAAAGTAAACAGACGCCCTTGGAAAACAACGTCTGACATTAGACCTTGGTGTTTGAATGCACAGCAAATGTGACAAGATAAGAACAAGATTTACAGGCCTGTTTACAAAATCGGAGCGAGTGAAAACACAAGTGCTCGTGTGAAGTGCTCTTGAACAAAGAAAAAGTAGTTCTTAAAACAGTTCATAAAATAGAAGCAGTGGATGGATTGTTGTAATTGGTCTATGCTCTCGGCGAGGGCTAAACACAGGAAGAGGCATGATGCATGCGTGCCATGGACAAATGGGGAGAAAGAATATGAGAGTGATGATCGAGCCAGCAAATGGGAAGTCTATGGGTGGGCTGAAGCCCAAATATTGAATACAACAGTCTCTTCGGGACAGCGCATGCACTGTCTAACTGAGACCTCAAAAATTAAAACAAATTAAAAGAGGTTCTTTTGACAACCAAATTTGGCATTTTCCCTATTTGAAGAAACACATTTTTCATGAGGATTGCCCTAAATAAACATGTAATGTAAAAAAGACAAAAGTGGAAACTTGTATAATATGATCCGATATTACCATCTTTGGATTCTGATCACATTTACAAATCTCTCAGCGTTTGGCCTCGTGGTAAGTGATGTCACCAGAAGCCTTTGATAGAAATATGGTACCACATTACATGGTTACCTTTTATAGATCCTCTAAATATGAACAATACAGCCAGTTCATACCATCTTAATGCCTGCTTTTTCATTGTTCTAGGGCTACCAGTAGATTTCATGTCACAAGAACACATATTTTCAATTCGTTGGAATTCCTTTTACAAACCACTGCTTTCATGTTTTTTAGTTGAACTGGCTTACGTGGACAGAACCAGGATTACACCTTCCCAAATGGACCAGTTTGTTAAATTACAGGCGGCACAGGCAGGAAACAAGTGCCCCCTGTAATAACCCTACACAATTCCCAATAGAGATCAGATAAAATCAGAAAACAGAAGGCATCTAACTTGCCCAAACATCTTGCTAAGTGGAAAATGTTTAGGGGTACTTCCCCTAGCTATAATGTGGTAAAACAACATAGTCAATTGATTCCTGTGGATGGTGCTGCTAATGACTCCACCAGCTGGACTTCTAAAGCCATTTTTAAAGGTAATATACCATTCCTAAGCAGAACGTGTGCCAGAATAACATGAAAGACATAGCAGAATTAAATCCAAATTTACCGTACAGGCAGCCACTTTTACCTCATTTCAGACTATTGATCCAGCGGTATACCAACAACAGATACTCCACTACGATATACTCACCTGGGCCCATAAAACACACAAATTGAGTAAACCGCTGGAGTGTGTCAAAGTTTTATATTTATACTTCACAATATTCAGGATTAGTCATTTAATTTTCCTAACTAACCTTCACTGATCAAAAAGTTCTTTCCTCTGGTCGATGGACCATTAGTTGAACTAGTTGATGGTGATAATTAACATAACCTTTAACTATTCTTTTGTTTAAAGTAAATGATCACAGACTCAGGAAGGTTTAAAATCTTTATCTAAATTAAATGCATGTGAACCATTTCAAAATTACAGTGTAGTCACCATCATTCTTAGGAGAGAAAATTCAATTTGATTAAACATCAAGTATATATTTTGGACTCATACAATAATTAATGCTCAGAAAGGGAGAGGACAGAGAGAAAAGAACATTTGAAAATAACATGAAATTATAGTTACCAAGAATGGTGTGAAAGACCAACCCCCTGGCCAAAGGGCTGGTAAGGGTCCCCCAGGATAGGTCAGGAGACAAAGACTTCAGGACAGGATAGTTGACCTCTCTAGAATACCGACGATTGCGCCGCACCCATCTCTGACACTCTCTTCCTCCTCGAGATTCTTCCGCGATCTTCTGATCTAACCCAATTAAGTTATGATAGAAAGTTCTTCTCCAGAGTCTGCATTCGATTCTTCATCAGCATCTCACAGCATCTCTCCCAGCAACAGCATCTCCGACTCACAGCATCTGCGTCTCCTTCCTCTAACTAACTAAGTAAGTAAAGTAAGTAAGTAAATTCGTACTTGTAAAGCGCACTGCTGCCCCAGCTATGGGGCGTCCTGGCGCTATACGCATACCGCTGTGGAACCCTTCCTGGCTATTCCCTGTGAAATGTCCACTCCTGGGCACCCCCAAGGTGAAGCCAGGCATCCCAGCGCTGGTGGGGCCGTTGTGGAGATTAAGCAAGCTATTGCCCAGAGTTGCAGAGTGGGACCCATGATTAGAATAAGCACCGAGGCGAGAATGATCAGGTCTGAGGAAATTGAGCCCAAGACCCGCCGAGGCGGGAATTGAACCCTGGTCCCGGGCCAGATCTCTGCATCAGGGTCTGCCGCTCTAACCATTGAGCCACACTTCTCCACCCTAAAGCTACCTTAGTTATACCTTCGTTTCTTCATGTTCCACCCACTAAAGTTTCAATATCGTAAAAATACGAAATATGATTGGTCAGGCAAGGGGGAAGCTCCATCACACCATGCTTACATGTCATCAAAATCAGTTAAACTATTGTCCGCAAACCCATCCCCTTAATTTTTATTCATGTTTCACGTTCCCATACATATCCACAATTTACTTGAAACATTTTTATTAGTTTATGAATAAGAGTCTTCTTCACTGAACTCTTCACCCTCCGTTCCCAGGGCACATCATTTGCGACCTTGGCTTCTGTTCAACCTCCATGTCATCATTCCGGGTTAACTTTCAGTGGACATGCGCAGTTGCTTCACCACTCAGCTTAATTCAGCCATGCGTGAGAGGCCCAAATACGCACTAACAATAAAGTCAAAAAGACAAATATTAATTTCACAAATAAATGGTCACACTGTATACCTCCCACCTCTACTCTATTCCGTTTGCTTATTAATACTTTTCCCGCATTAGTATTAGTAAAATAGCTTGTTTTCGTTTCAGCTGAGCAGATGCCATGCACGCAAGTCTTCAAGACTCCATTTTAGTGTCTTCTGCTCATGCGCTAGAATTTCCCTCCAAGCGTTACCTCGTCATACTGCGTAGATGCAGTTGACGCATGCGCACAACAGTTTCCCCGTTTAAAGCGGTATTAGTCCGTTTTCATTGTTATCCTCATTAGTACACACATAAGCAAGCTTCACTAACCCCGTGTTCATGTGGTGCGTATTAGTTATTCACCATACATAATGAATTACTTGTTAATGAGTTATGCGAGTGGATTGCCTCCGAGCAAGTCTCTTTCTTACGAGACCTTGCTCCATCAATCCCCTCTCTGATGGCATTTTGAGCCATCACAAAATTACCCATCCCTTCCCAGATGCCAACTTTAGCACATCTCAGTTTTCTCCTTTTTGTCTCATCATTTCATCAGTTACTTTTCCTTCTAAATCTTTTATCTTTTTGTACAGCTTTCCTTTCATTTCCTCTAACTGAATTTCTTCATATTCCCTCTTTCGTTTCTTTCCTCTCCCTTCTCTTTCTAAATGTATTCCTCTCTTTCCCTTGCTTCTGCAACATTTACATGTGATCATTACTGTCATTACTGTTGTCATTATCACAACTGCTGGTAATATTATTTGACCTAAAAAACTTTTCCCAAAATTAGTAAACCAATTCCCTATTGATGTTATACTTTTTGTTAATCTTCCCCATACACTGTCAACCTCCAGTTGGGTCAAGTCATTATGCATTCTTGTAATATTTCTAATATACCCTTTAATTTCCTTACTTTTATCTGGAATATAAGTGCAGCAATGTTGAATTTTCAACATACCACAGACTCCGCCCTCTTTTGCCAAAAAATATCAAGAGCAAGGCGATTTTGTAAAACCATAGACCTTATTGCAACCATCTCTGTATTAATCATTAAGAATCCTCCGCCAGTATCTGTAGAAAGACGATCAACTATGGTTGACAATTTGCAAATTTTACGTGAATTTAGAATGACTCCAACTGAGGGTATCAATGCACTAAATATATCACCTACAATTTCAGAAAAACTAGCCCTTCTTCTCCGTGTTAGTCCATTAGATTTTGCATTGATTCCATTGATTCTGTCTACATGGTAAATCTTTGGAAAAATTATTCCAAAATAACAGCTCCCATACCATCTTGCAGGTAACCTATAATAGGCATTATTCCCACATACATAATAAACTCCTGGAAACACAGGATCAGTTCCCCCTTTTAGTCCCATCCCTCCTAAAATTAGGAAGTTGTGTTCACATTCACTGGAACCAATGAAATTGTTATTATAATCTGTCTTTAACCTATGGAGGCAGAATTTTCCCCTTTTCACAAAGTCTAGGGACATCGCAGCACGAGCTTCGCCCTTTGCATAAATTCCCTCTTTCTCAGCCCATGGAGGTACATGGGATTTCTGTTCAGCAGCTTTCTTTGTTAAATCCTGTCTCCTTTCTTCTACTAAATTCAAAAACTCCTTTTCTTCTTCACGTAATATACATGTTAGATTATCTTTGTGTGCCTGAGCTATATCTATTGAACTCATTGTTAAGAAGAATTCACCCATGAATTGTGCATTTTTACTACTAAATACTGGATTCATTTTCTTTCTAATAGGCAATTCTGAACACACTACATCTAAGTTTGAATAAAAATACTGAAGTTTCCCTGTTACATAAAATAAACTTGATAAAACACTACATGATACACCATATGTTAAAGGTATATGGTGATAAGTCACCCCTTCTGACACTGATGAGGGTAACTTCATACAAACATAACAATTACTAATCTCCATCGTATTAACATACTGAAATAGCAATTTCGTAAATACATTTAAAGACGAATCATTGTCTGATTCATTATGATAGTTTATCTCATCTTCTACCCCTATTTCTATTTTAGTTCCCTTTATTCTATCTACTTTCTCATTAGTAATTGTATTATTTTTGTTACTTGTTTCCATTATCAAAGGTACTCCTATTGTTAGGAATAACCATACTAATACTACTAATATAATACTACATAAACAAAATCTTAAACATTTTCTTTTTAAACTTCGTTTCGGTCTTTCAGTGTTTTCAATTTCTGCCATTTTAATCAGAGGAAATTTCTTTTCTCTTTTCTTTCTTTGTCTAAGTTTTCTTAAAATCCAGTCTTTTATTTTAAGGAGGTCTTAATTTGCTTTCATCAATCTGTGCAACATGAACTCTTTCTGATTCTTCACATAAATCTAAGTTTTCAAATTCTTCAAGTATAACATAGGTCCACTCAGGGGCCTTGTATTTTCTGTTCAGAATTCTCAATCTTGGGCTTCTTCGTGTAAGTTTTACTAAGGTTTGTTTAGATTGTGTCTGACTCGTAACCTCATTTACTTGCTCTGGTTTCTTTTCTGGTCTTCTTAGGTAATATTTTAGTCTCTTCACTCCTGCGGGCCAATTGTCTCCTTTTCTAACTCTTTTGACCTGGACTGCACTTTCACCTTCTCCGTCTCCTTCTAAAGTTCTTTTATTTTCACTTAATCTGGGCACAATCTGTTCTTCTTCTTCTTCCCTTTCTGATTGTCTTTGTTCTGTATTTTCTGTATTTGGATCTTCCTCTACTTGTACCTGTTCAGGTCTTATTATAGTTTGTTCTTCTTCAGCCTGAACTTGTTCTTCTAGATCTACCTGTTCCTGTTCAGGTCTTATTTCAACTTGTTCTTCTTCTGCCTGAACTTGTTCTTCTAGATCTATCTTTCCCTGCTCAGGTTTCTGAATAGCTTTGTTTATTTCTACCTGAGTGTGTTCTTCTTTCCCTGTCTTTTCCTCTCTACCTTCCTGTCTCTTTAATTCAGTTGTTCTTCTTGTTTCGACAACAGCATCAGGTATTTCAATCACTGGTATCCACTCTTCCTGACTTGTACTTGGCTGTTTGTCACATAGTTGTCTTTCAGAATCTATCACTCTAGATTCTTCTTCTTCACAACTTTCAACTTCTGACGTCTCAGCTTGTTCAGTCAGTGGCTGTTCTTGTTGTTCAGACGGGCTCGGAACTCTTCTGGTATGACTAGCATGAATCCAATTAGGTAAACCTGCACACTTTGCTTTTTGGTAGTGACTAGTATGACTTGACGTGGTTTATCCCACCTGGGTGCTAGACACGACTTCCTTGCGTGTTTCTTCACTAACACCCAGTCTCCAGGATTCAAATCATGCGCTTGGTCTGGCTGTCTTTCAACTGCGTCTTCTCCAACTTGATGAGAGACAGAACGCACCATTTCAGCCAATCCTTTGCAATAGTCCAATACCAGATCATCAGTTATATTCATTAATTTATTTCCAGGAATAAATGCTTGTCTCATTGCCCTTCCCATGAGCACCTCATGTGGACTCAATCCTATTTTTCTGTCAGGAATACTTCTGAGACCCATCAGTACAAGAGGCAATGCATCTGGCCATTTCAGCATTGTGGATGCGCACACCTTCCCTAATCTTGATTTGATTGTGCCATTAAGCTGTTCAACTATTCCAGAAGCCTCTGGACAATAAGCACAGTGCAGTTTTTGTTCAATATTAAATGCAGCACAGATTAATCGAATTATCTCATTATTAAAATGAGGTCCTCTATCTGATTCCAAAGTGACTGGAAAACCGAAACGAGGTATCAACTCCCTCAATAGTAGTTTAGCAACAGTGAGACTGTCATTTCTTCTAGTGGGGTATGCCTCTACCCATTTTGAGAACAGGCACACTATGACAAGTACATATTTCAATTCATTGCAAGGAGGCAACTCAATAAAATCTAACTGCAATCTGGTGAAGGGTCCTTCTGCCTTTCCAATCTTTCCCCAACTAACCACTGTCTTCCTGCCAGGGTTCTGCTGCTGACAGATTAAGCATCTTTGGCAAAGGCTCTCTGCAACTACCCTAAACTTCGGATTGTACCAACTCTGTCTGAATAATCTGATCATCGAATCCCTGCCAATGTGTGTTGTCCCATGGTATACTCTTGCCATTTGAGAGAGTAGACAATCTGGCGTGACTGGTCTACCGTCTAAGTACACCCACACTTCATCTTATGTTCTTTTTGTACAACTTGATTTTATCCAGATCTCTTTTTCTTTTTCCTCAACTTTTTCCTATAACTGTCTGACCTCATCCCATGTTTCTGGAACTGAGAAAAACATAAGTTGGCAGCTGGTTTCACCCGTTTCAATTTTTCTGTTAATTGACATTGTATTTCTTGCACAGTATCGGGCAATTTGGTCTGCATATCTATTACCGGCCGTCACATAGTCATTTCCTGACTGATGTGCAGCGCATTTAACAACTGCTACTTCTTTTGGCAATTGTAATGCTTCCAACAAATCCTTTACATTTTTACTATTTCTGATAGGAGATCCTGAAGAAGTCAGAAATCCCCTCTGCATCCAGAGTTGGCCAAAATCATGCACAACCCGAAACCATATTGACTGTCCGTAAATATGGTTATTCTCCAATTTTTCCCCTTTTTGCATGCCTTTGTTAAGGCCACCAATTCGGCTACTTGTGCAGACTTGACTCCCGGTAAACAGGATGCTTCAACTACCCCTGTCATTTTACATACAGCATATGCAGCACTTAATCCTCCTCCTTCTGTTCTTAAACACGACCCATCCACGAATAATTCATGATCAGATTCCTTCAATGGTGTTTCTTTTATGTCTGGGCGAGGCTTAGTACACAATTCAGTCACATCCAGACAATCATGATCAATCTCATCTTTCACTTCTTCACAACATGGATCTGGCAATAATGTGGCAGGATTCATTATTGTGCATCTTATCACTGTCACATTTTCTGCTCCCAAAATCACTCTTTCATACTTAGTCAGCCGACTAGGAGTGAGATGTTGTGTTCTCGTTCTTGTCAAAAGAATCTCAACTGAATGTGGAACATAGACTTTTACGGGATGTCCCATCACTATTGACTCACTTTGCTCTAGACTCATACAAGTAGCAGCTACTGCTTTTAAGCAGCCAGGTAAGGCTGAGGCCACTGGATCCAAGGTGGCAGAGAAATACGCCACTGGACGTCGGCTCAGTCCATGTCTCTGTGTTAAAACTGAAAGTGCACAATTTTCTCTCTCACAACAAAACAGCGCAAATTCTTTTGAATAATCAGGCATGCCCAAGGCAGGGGCCTCACATAGACAATTTCGTAGTTTCACAAAGGCTTCCAAACATTCATCATTCCAATCAATTGGATCTCTTGCTCTTTTCCGAGTTAACTGTATCAATGGCTTTGCTAGCATGGAGAAGCCATTGATCCACTGCCTACAGTACCCAACCACTCCCAGAAACATTCTCATCTCTTTCTGTGTTTGAGGTAGCTGCATTTCTTTGATTATTTTTATTCTTTCCGGTGTCACTTTTCTAACTCCTCTTTCTATTTTATGCCCTAAATATCTAACTTCTTGTTGACAAAACTGCAATTTTTCTGGAGACACCTTGTGTCCTCCTTCGGCCAAATGGTTCAGTAATGCAATTGTGTCAGTGACACAATCTTCTCTTGTTTTTGATGCCACCAATAGGTCATCAATGTACTGAACCAGAACTGATTTCCCGGGCATAACCAACGACTCCAGACACTTTTTCAGTATCTGATTGAAAATTGCGGGACTCTCTGTGTACCCTTGAGAAACTCTGCACCATGCCAAAATACGATCCTCAAACCAGAAGGCGAAAAGATACTGGCTGTCTGGGTGCAAAGGAATAGAAAAGAATGCTTGGCATAAATCAATTACTGTAAACCAGCCTGCATTCCAGGGTATCTGATAAAGGATCACTGCTGGATTTGGCACCACTGGACAACAAGGCACTACAATTTTGTTTTTCTTTCTCAAATCCTGCACTATCCTGTATTTTCCGCTAGGCTTTTTAAGTCCCATTATTGGCGAATTACAAGGACTACTCATTATCTCCTTTAAAATGCCTTGTTTAATCATTCGATCAATTTCTGGAGCAATTCCTGCTTTCACTTCTGGACTCATTTTGTACTGTCGTGTGTTTGGATAAACTGCACCTTCTTTCACCGTCACTTTAACTGAATCTACATTTGACATCAACCCGATATCCTTTCCTGTAAAATCCCACACTTCTGGATTCACTGTGGTTCTCAACTCTTCTGGCAATTCACTTTCAGTTATCAATGAAAACATCTCGTCTACTTCTGTACCTTGCTTAGCTGGCATCATTTTGTATATAACACCTTCATCAGGGGTTTGGAAAGCGACACCATCTGGTGTACAATAGATCTCTTCCCAACAGATTTACTGGACTGGAATCGCAAACTACAAACCGATGCATATCTTTAAAATTTCCGATATGTACCTCCATTGGTTTTGTGATTGGGGTTCTAATCTGTTGATTTGACACTCCTACAACTTGGATAGATTCTCCCGAGAGGGGTAGGTTTGGGATGTCTGCTGTTCTCACAGTAGACCGGGTAGCACCAGTATCCAATAGAAAAGTGATATCATTACCTTTCACTTTCCTATCAATAAATGGACCTGTCTGATCTACCGACAAGGATGCGCCAAGCACGCACTCCTCTTCCTCCCCCCTCAGACACCGTCATTGCACGTAGTCCGAATTTTCTTCATCATTCTGCAAAAAATACTGTGTAACCACTCTGTTATTCTTACCACTTTCTCCGTGAAATCCGGTGTTCGCACTGTACTTTTGTGGGTTCACAAAGTTTGGCATAGGAGCTGGTGGCACCTGATACTGTGGAGTAACTACCTGCTGCGGCTGATTCATAAGTACTTCATTCTGCATCTGTGGAATTAAATTTTGGTTTGGCCCATTATTATTCTGAATATTCTTACACTCGTTCTTCTAGTGTCCAATCTTTCCGCACGCATGACAAGGAAACTTCTTCTTCGCTTCCTCTCTATTCATTCGTCCTCTTACTTTACCACCATTCGCCGCTTGATCATTCTGACTCTGCTCTTTTATCTGATTATCAGTCTGGGTATTTACTTTATTCTCCTGCTGTTCTGCCAATTTTACTTGTGCCCACATCATTTTCTCTTTTAGCTTTCTACGCCTTGCCTCAATGTCATCACCACAATACTTGGCATATTTCAAAATTTCATCAATCGACTTGCTCTGCCAGCACAACATGTGCTGCTGAATCATCTGACTAATCTCTGGTTTCAAACCATACACAAATCTATACACAAAATGTCCAATATCCTTATCTCCAATGTTCTCAAATCCACTATACTGCTTAAACACTTGTAGTAACCGTTCATAATATGCATGTACGGACTCGTTTGGCTCTTGAGTTGTTCTATCTATTTTTATCCAATCTGTTTCTTTAGGAGGGATTTTCCCTTTCAGGTAAGTAATTACTTGGTGATATTTCTTCATCACCTCTTCTGAGGGTGCTCCTGTCTTCGAGTCTCTAGCATACTCCTCACTTGGCCAATCAACTGTGATCTTACACTCTGTCCATGAATTAGCAGGTACTACAATATCAAATAAACCATCTAGATCCTTCAACAAAACCTTTGAAACCTTCACAAATCTTTCCACCTGTTTATACCATTCAACTGATTTTTCTCTCAATCTGGGAAAATCATTCGTAAATGACAAAATATCCTGTCTACTCCAGGGGACATGAACATATCTACCACCAGGAACTTCTCTCATTGGACACATTTTCTCCACCTTATCTGATTCTCTCACTGGAAATGCAGATGATGCTTCTCTTCCTCTTTCTTTCTTATCCACCTTTTTCTCCTTTTGTCAATGTTTCCCCATTTTCGCAAAATATTCATCAACTCTTTTATCTGTAGTTTCTTACCAGAAGCATTTACACTTTCTAAATCTTTATCAGTAAACTCCACTCGATATGGTTTCTGCAACAGTTTCGATTTTCCTATATCTATTCCAATCTCTGAGGCAACTTCTGTTAATTTCTCATGAAATACTCTTGCTCTTCTGGTTATACTCTTACATAAGAATAATAACTCCTCATCATTATAAACATTCAATCTTTCTATGCTCACATTGCCAGTTATCATTTCTTCCAACTCTACTTTCAATTTACTGATATCTAGAATCTTTGGTTGTGGGTTTCGATTGTCTATTTCCTGTGCCCATCTCTCTATATCTTCAGGGGTAACTACTGTTGAACTTCCAGTTCCTATAGGAACCAAAGATCTCTTTTCTCTCAAATTTGCAGGTATAATTCTCTTCAGAGTTTCAGTTAATTGTTCTACATTTGGGAGATCCATTAATGAAATAATTGATTCACTTTCACTGGCCTGATCATCCGTAATTATTACTTCTTTTCTGGGACTATTTAACGGAGTTTTCACAGTTCGTGGTTTCTGGCAGGTCTTTTTATCTCCATATAATGGGATTACAGGACCAATAGTCACTGGTACTGTCAAAGCTTCAGCATTTAAATTCAATTGGCTTACTTTCTGAACTAATTCTTCTCTAGTTTTATTTAAAGCTTCTCTCTCATTATCCTGTAACACCCTATTAAGTGTCACATCATGTAAAATTTGTGGGGTTAAAGGCATTCCTATCACTGGTGCACTCGGGGTAACCTTACTAGGTGCTTCTTGGTACGGTGGAGGATTTTTAATCAAAATATCCTCTAATAGCTCATCTGATTCACCATAACCTGTCGTATTCATGTGTTTCGTTTTTTCTTTACACTTTCCTCCTAACTGTTCTTCAGCCATTAATACTGGATATAAACCCTCGGTCACCACAGCTCTCCTCCAACGCTTCATTTGATCTCCACTTGACTCATACGGATATCTAGGTAAAAATCCTCTAAATCTCCGACCACTTCTGTATTTTTCACGATCAAATGCCTCAATTTCCCATTCTTCCAAAGCTTCATACTGTGTCATTCTAGGATTAGGTTCTAACATATTCATTCTATCTCTCAAATTCTGAAGTACCTTTAAATTGAAAGTACCATGCTCCGGAAAAGCCAAAACACCATCACCTTTAGTATATTCCACCCAATTCTCCAACCATACACACGTGTGATATCCTTTCTCCATCATCATAAAGGAAGCAGGTGTTTTAGGTGGTGGAATAGGAATTCCCTCTCTAGTCATTACAGGCTTGTCTTTCTTAAAGAATTTTTTTTAATTTTCTTCATTAATGTCATTTTCTTTGGTCTTCCGAACATTTCAGACGGTTGATATAGGAAAGAGTCTTCCGTATATCTTCTAGCTCTATTACCTACGTCTCGTCCTATGTCAGCACGACTCACGCCCGCAGTCAAATCAGGACTCAACATACAATTCTTTTTCGACCAATCCTAGCGCGGCTTCTATTTATTAACCAATCAATTCAGGCTCACGCTCGTGGTCTGACCAATGCCAGCGCGGCCTTTTGTGACGTTGATATTGCTCCTTACTACTGACCCCTCCTTTACAATCTGTTTCTGTCTCACGACCGCTGTTTCAACCAATCCCAGCGCGGCTTTCTGTGACGTCAGTATAACTCCGGCAACTGACCCTCCCTTTACAAGGTAATACAAAACTTATTTCTTAATACTTTTCATTAAATTCTTCATTAATAACAACATAAAAACATTCGCTACTCTGTCTGTTCCACTAAACAAAAGGATAGATTTCAATTTATTCTTGAGTTTCAGAATTACTCTTCTTCTACTGCAAGTAAAACCCCTGTTTACTCTTCATTCCAGCTCGGGAGGACCTGTTACTTCTTCAGTGTCACCCGTATTGGGAAATGAGACCAAAGTTTCACCAGCGAACCCCTTTTGCTATCATTCGCACTCTACTTTTATACGAAATAGTCCCTAGTTTAATACTGCCAGCCCTACGTAGCTTCTCAGTATTATTCCAACAGAAGAGTAACCTCACTGCAGTATGGCTTCTGTCACTACCCGCTATTCATTTTCCCGGGATTTCCAGACAACATAAAACAAGACGCTAACTCTTTTGTTAAACATAAATCAATAATCAATATTTATCACCAAACTAGTCAATAATAACCATAACTCTGCTACCAGAAAACTGATCCAGCGGTATACCAACAACAGATACTCCACTACCATATACTCACCTGGGCCCATAAAACACACAAATTGAGTAAACCGCTGGAGTGTGTCAAAGTTTTATATTTATACTTCACAATATTCAGGATTAGTTATTTAATTTTCCTAACTAACCTTCACTGATCAAAAAGTTCTTTCCTCTGGTCGATGGACCATTAGTTGAACTAGTTGATGGTGATAATTAACATAACCTTTAACTATTCTTTTGTTTAAAGTAAATGATCACAGACTCAGGAAGGTTTAAAATCTTTATCTAAATTAAATGCATGTGAACCATTTCAAAATTACAGTGCAGTCACCATCATTCTTAGGAGAGAAAATTCAATTTGATTAAACATCAAGTATATATTTCGGACCCATACAATAATTAATGCTCAGAAAGGGAGAGGACAGAGAGAAAAGAACATTTGCAAATAACAAGAAATTATAGTTACCAAGAATGGTGTGAAAGACCAACCCCCTGGCCAAAGGGCTGGTAAGGGTCCCCCAGGATAGGTCAGGAGACAAAGACTTCAGGACAGAATTCAGGACAGGATAGTTGACCTCTCTAGAATACCGACGATTGCGCCGCACCCCTCTCTGACACTCTCTTCCTCCTCGAGATTCTTCCGCGATCTTCTGATCTAACCCAATTAAGTTATGATAGAAAGTTCTTCTCCAGAGTCTGCATTCGATTCTTCATCAGCATCTCTCCCAGCAACAGCATCTCCGACTCACAGCATCTGCGTCTCCTTCCTCTAACTAACTAACTAAAGCTACCTTAGTTATACCTTTGTTTCTTCATGTTCCACCCACTAAAGTTTCAATATCGTAAAAATACGAAATATGATTGCTCAGGCAAGGGGGAAGCTCCATCACACCATGCTTACATGTCATCAAAATCAGTTAAACTATTGTTCGCAAACCCATCCCCTTAATTTTTATTCATGTTTCACGTTCCCATACATATCCACAATTTACTTGAAACATTTTTATTAGTTTATGAATAAGAGTCTTCTTCACTGAACTCTTCACCCTCCGTTCCCAGGGCACATCATTTGCGACCTTGGCTTCTGTTCAACCTCCATGTCATCATTCCGGGTTAACTTTCAGTGGACATGCGCAGTTGCTTCACCACTCAGCTTAATTCAGCCATGCGTGAGAGGCCCAAATACGCACTAACAATAAAGTCAAAAAGACAAATATTAATTTCACAAATAAATGGTCACACTGTATACCTCCCACCTCTACTCTATTCCCGTTTGCTTATTAATACTTTTCCCGCATTAGCATTAGTAAAATAGCTTGTTTTAGTTTCAGCTAAGCAGATGCCATGCACGCGAGTCTTCAAGACTCCATTTTAGTGCTTTCTGCTCATGCGCTAGAATTTCCCTCCAAGCGTTACCTCGTCATACTGCGTAGATGCAGTAGACGCATGCGCACGACAGGTTCCCCGTTTAAAGTGGTATTAGTCAGTTTTCATTGTTATCCTCATTAGTACACACATAAGCAAGCTTCACTAACCCGCGTGTTCATGTGGTGCGTATTAGTTATTCACCATACATAATTAATTACTTGTTAATGAGTTATGCGAGTGGATTGCCTCTGAGCAAGTCTCTTTCTTACGAGACCTTGCTCCATCACTATCATTTTAATACTTAGACCTTCATTATCAGTCATGTTACACCCTGTACTAATGTGTGACTGACAATCTGCTAACAACATTCAAGGGCTTACTAGGAGTCAGAACTTTAAACATGGTATATGGTAAGCTATTGTCTTATCATTTCTACTCCTTACCTGATACTTAGCTTCAGGGATCGTAGCGCATGAAAGAGAGCACAAATGATACATAGTCACTGCAGTCAGCTACATGGCTGTATGACAAAATAATAAGAGCAAAAATATCGTGTGACACAAGTATAGTTTCAAGGATAGTGTTGTCAGAATATTGTGCTCCTATATTTAAAATAAAAATGGGAAAAATATTGTTTCTAAAATATAGTTGAACAGAATATCGACCAAAAATGGTAAGATTATTGTTTTTTTTTAATAAACATTGAAAGTAAAATAATTTGTATAAACATTTTAATCTGTTAACAATAAATCATTATAAATAAGTAGTTTTAATCAATAATTTACTTGTTATATATATATATATATGTACACACACATATATACGTGTATATCTATATATATACATATATATATATTTATATATATATATATATGGATACGCACAAATGTATTTCATGAAAATATTAACAGTGAAGTCAAATCAAAAGTAATATATATATTTTTTATATTTATATATATTCACTGAAAAAAAATCAAGGTTACAGAGACGTTATAGTTAGGGTAAGATTTCAGTCGTACAAAGCCAGTGAAATTCAGCAGTTATAGTTACCTGATCTAACTATAACTTACGCCCCCATGATGCACTGCTCATGACCTCACATATTACATCACTCATGACATGGTCAGTGACATCACTGATGATATCTCAAATGACATCACTGATGACACCATCCAGTGAGTTTAAGTATTTTGTAAGAGTTTATGATTGTTAAACATATATACTAAGGTACTACAAAACTTAAAGTAGTATACTAGGTGTACTACTAATGAGTGATACTACTTTTAATATATTATGTGAGTGGCTGTGTGACTGTATGTATCATTGTGTGTATGGGTGTGTGAGTGGCTGTAAGTGTGTATAAGTGGTTGTGTAAGTAGCTGTATGACTGAGTGAGATGCTGTGTGAATGGCTGTATTGGTGAGTGGGTGGGTGTGTCAGTGGATTTGTGGATGGGTGAGTGACAGTGAAAGTGGCTCTATCAGTGGGTAAGTGGGTGTGAAGTGACTGTATGGATGTCTGAATGGCTGTATGAGTAAGTGAGTGGGTGTGTAAGTGGTTGTATGGGTGAATGAGTGGCTGTTTGAGTAGGTGTTTTGTTAAGTGACTTCATGTGTGAGTGACTGTATTGGACAGTGAGTGTCTGTGTGAATGGCTGTATGGGTGAGTACAGGAATGTGTTAGTGCTTGTATGGATGTGTGAATGGGTATATAAGTGGTTGTGTGAGTGTATGAGGGCTTTTATGGGTGAGTGAGTGGCTGTGTTGAGAGGCTGATTGGGTGAGTGAGTGGGTGTGTGACTTTGTAGATAAATAAGTGGGTGTGTGAGTAGCTGTATGGGTGAGTGTGTGGTTATGTGGCTGGCTGTATGGGTAAGTAACTGGTTGTATGAGTGGCTGTATGGGTGAGTGAATGGTTGTGTGAGTGGGTGTACAAGTGAGTAAGTGGGTGTGTGAGTGGCTCTATGGAGGAGTGGGGGAGTGTATAAGTACTGGTATAGGTCTGTGAATGGGTATTTTAGTGGTTGTACGGGTATGTGAGTGGGCGTACAAGAGGTTGTATGGGGTGTGAGTAGGTGTGTGCGTGGTTCTGTGGATGATGTCATCAGTGATGTCATTTGAGATGTCATCTGTGATGTCATCAGTGATGTCACTGACCATGTCATGAGTGATGTAATATGTGAGGTCATAAGCAGTGCATTGAAGGGGCGTAAGTTATAGTTAGCTCAGGCGACTATAAGTGCCGAATTTCACTGGTTTTGTACAAGTGAATTCTGACCCTAACTATAACTTCCCTATAACCTTTGGTTTTTCCAGTGAATTTCTAAGGTTTTTTTCATTCTATTTGTAACCTTTTTTTTCAGTGAATTTCTATGTTTTTTTTAACTAGTAATCATGTTTGCAGAGTGGTGGAGAAAGGGGCTGAGCCTCCGACCAGCTCTCAGGGATCCCGCTGTGTAAGACTTACAGGAGGTTTCAGTAGGGCTTCTTGGCCCCCAAGACCCCTCAGGAATAAAGTGGACTTCATCCCCCAGTCAGTAGTGCGCCATGAGCCGCGTTTGCAGAGCGTTGGAGAAAGGGGACGTGGCCTTCGAAGACCTCTTAGCAATCCCGCTGTGTGGGACTTACTGGAGGTAACAGGCCAACTACCCCTCCTGTTACCTCCAGTAAGACCCACACAGCTGGATTGCTGAGAGGTTGTCAGAGGCCACGTCCCCTTTCTCCACCACTCTGCAAACATGCCTCCTGGCCCACTACTGGTTGGGGGAAGTAGTCCACTTTAGTCCTGAGGCCCTCAGGAGTAAAGTGGAATTAATTCCCCAACCAGAAGCACGCAAGGAGGCGCATTTCCAGAGGGCGTGGCATTCAAGTCCTCTCAGCAATCCAGCTGTCTGGGACTTACTGGCGGTAACAGGAGGGTTTGTTGGCCCCAAAGACCCTCAGCATTCAAGGGGACTTCATTCCCCAACCACCACTGCGCCAGGAGGAGAGTTTGCAGAGTGGTGGTTAAGGCGGCGTGGCCTCCGGCGACTTGCTGGAGGTTTTTTTTTTAATGAAATTATTTTTAGGGAAGGGGGCTGCGTAGTCCTACTTCCCTGGGCTGATTTTGGCCCCATGGACCCCATCCCCAGGGTCAGTCTTTAATGAAATGGGAAGGGGGGCCGCACGGCCTCCTGCCCCGGCCGATTACGGCTCCGAGGACCTCAACCCTTGGGGCCCGGACCTTTCCTTTTTTTTCCTTTTTAATAAAATAAAAAGGAATTTTGGCCCCGGGGACCCCATCCCCCGGGACCTGCCCTTTATCTTATTATTACTAACATGCAGCTCCCTCTGGCCAAAGCAATTCTGCTCCACTTCGTGGAAGTGAGAACATTTTTAATGCTCTCGCTTCCACAAAGCGGAGCAGTGTTTTCTATACTTTGGCGGGAGCAGCGCATTATGATTTTAGCCTCGGATAGGTGGCGATCCCCTGGGCTGCGGGGGAGGCGTAGGGCTTTACCCGCATTGTTTTAAAAAAACAATTATTGGATGTATGTGCCCCGGGAGGTGGCGGTCCCCGGGGCAGCAGCGGGGCTGAGCGGACCCCCTGCATTTTTATACAACAGTGCCCTAAGAAGGGGGTTGTCCCCGGGGCAGCACGGGAGCCACGACGCTTCCCGCATATTATTAAAATACTGCCCTGCATTTGTTTTAAATTACATTTGTGCCCTGGGGAGGTGGCGTCCCCGGTGCAGCAGGGGAGCCACGAGGCTCCCCCACATATATTAAGAATACTACCACAGGGAGGTGGCAGTCATTAGGGCTTTGACTAGCCCTGGGGGGGACCCTGTGCGCCCCCCTCCTACATTTCCACAATGCCCCCGGGACCTGGCCCACCCATGGGTTCTTCCAAAGCAAGCGGGGGAGCCCAAGCTTGCCTTTTTTTAAATGTTGCCACAGATTCGCTGATCAACCCGCAAGTCCACTTCAAAAAAAAAAAAAAAAAAGCTTTTTCCCCCCACCATATCTGGGGGCGAGGGTATTCCTACCCTGCCCCATTTCTTTTTTTTTTTTAACTTTTTTTCTGGGATTTGACTTCAAGCCGAGTCCCAAGATGGCTGCCAACACTTCCTGGTTGAAGTGTTGACAGCCAATCAAATTTTAGTAGGATTTGCGTGTCCACTGCAAGGACTTGCGTCCCCAGATATCTATATTTTTTAAAGATAGATATTGTAAAAACTACTGAACGGATTTACACCACATCACAAAAAACACGCTTTATGGACCAACATCTAGCTTTCTGACAAATTTTGTGTAACTCTGTTCAGCAGTTCAGGCTGTAGTCGTGTTCAAAAAATGAGAAATCCCTATAAATATTTTTGTAGTATTTTTTTTAATATATTAAGGTAGGACAATATATTTATTCCCATATTGTGTAATTTATGAGCTACATATGATCCATGTAGAAGGCACGGTGCTTCCATGACCGGAGGAGTCATTAGAAGTTCACTATCACTCACTTTACACAGCAATCGTAGATTACACTACTGTTCGATGTCCTGAGCTATACCTGACCTGTCATTGTTGCAACAGTTGCCAAGGGATTGTTAGGGGTGTGGATGGTGCATTTTCTTACCTGGCTTTTCTATGCCTCCTGTCTCTGAGCCTACAGCGATGACCTTCAAAATATCCAAGTTGAGCTCAAATGTTGGACTTCCTCCAGTAGCCAGATTCTCTCTCCTGTGCTTTGAAAGGAGGCACCACACTCAGGTTTTGAGATCACTGAGGAGTCATTAAGAGTTTGGCAGAGTGGGAGAAATGTTGAAAATCAGCGATGTTCCCACCCCACCAATCTCGGACAAAGCTCTGGTTTACATCAGCAGAGCCTCAGCTTGCATAAACCTTTGACCTGGTGGTCCCTCTGCCACAGGGCCATCAGGTCAAAGTGTTGATCAGCCTGTTCTATTAGGGCAGGGTGACAAATCACTTGTTTTCCCTCCCCAGACAGCAAAGTGGGGTATGATGGTGCTGGATTGGAAAAAACGCACAAAGGCCCACACACACGGAGATATCTCCCTCCACATCAAGGCAATTGTTTTCTTTATTTCAAGAAACAAACACCTGCTTCAGGAGTAGCAGGGATCTCTAAACTCAGCAGAATCCTTCAAAAGAGGAGAAGAGACAATGGCCTCTGTTCACTTGGTAGGCTGGCAGGCTGCCCGCCTGGGTCTAAGTGATCCATTGAGATTCTATTTTTTGCAGCCCTCCACCATATAGGGCAGAGATGAGACTGCATTGACCTTTCAGTTATCATATGCCAGATGTAAGTTCGTACCTTAGGTGCAGTTCTGACCAAGAGGTGACCCATGAGTCTGGACTACTCCTTTAGCACTTCCTTGGCATCTGCTGCTCGCTCTAAAAAGTTTTGCTTGTGCAGGTGGTCTGAGGCATTGTGTGAGGTTCAGGGTTTTTCTGTGGGTAAATGACTGTCCTTAGCAGAGGAAGGCTTTGGATAGAGTAGTTAACATGATAGTCTGTGATGATCCAAAGTGGCTACCTGGTGAGGTATACCTGCTCCGCTGCAGTAATATAATTTATAGCTGCCTGACATGCACAGGATTGTGGCTGTAGCCTCCACATCCATTTATGGGCAGACAGAAATTATGTATTCATGTGTCCCATGTGTTTTCTGTAATCGAGCAGTGCACATGCTTAGTATTGTCAGGTACAGTAATACCGAGAAATATGGAGTGTAAATTTCCCTGCAATAATTCTGCCTGCTGGGTAATAATATGCTCTATTATCTTTAGCCCAGATTTTAGACCTGAAATCAGTATAATCAAGTGTGGTGTTACTACACCCAACAATACAGCATTTCCTAATAAGAACCTAAACCTCCCCCTTGGGAGGAATCTCACAAATCTATAAAACCCTGGTTGTACACTGGGACCCTTGAGAGCGCGATGGGAGGAGTGGGTGGGGCCCCTGGAGGAGGCGGACTGGCTGGATGCCTGTATGACACCCCAGGTGTTGGGGATTTCACCAAGGCTCTGGTTCATCCAGTTTAAATACCTTCACCAGGCATACCTTACACCTTATTGACTTTGGAGAGCTCGGGTGTCTCCCTCCCTTGCGTGTTTGCCGTGTCAGGCGCCTAGAGGGGCCATACAGTGTGGATCTGCCCCATTATACAATGATACTGGCTTTGAATATTTTCGACTTTATACCTTTATACAGGGTGATGGGTTCCCATGTGGAAGCTTGTCCCTATTATGTGTCTGCTGTGGGTCGTGGCCATGTGACACTATGTAATGCTGTGCAACATTCTGTCTACAAAGTGTTTGCTTGATGAGAGTTGGTATGTTGCTTTGAAAAACAATACAAATGTTCTAAAAAAAGAAAATAAGAACCTAAACCCCTGGTTGTAGTATTTCTATTAAATGCTCGGCAAGGTAATTTCTTATCATTCACCGCCTGGAAGGGACAAAAGGTATACACTTATTAAGTTGTACTCCCCATCCCCGACTTGAACTCTGGCCAAACATTTACCTCAGTCTGATTCCATCAAACGTCCAAGCTTTCAAACTAGGCTACAGGGACACTGTTGTCAGAATCCAGCCAAGCAGTTTCTTAGAATCACAATGGACCTTCATAAACTTTGTGACATAAAATACAGAGTATCCCACTCTGGAGCCTTATCCCAAAAAATGATCTGTAAGATAGAAAATCTAAACTGCCAGTTCCTCAGATTCTTATTAAATCAAGGTTTCTTATTTTTTTATTCAAAGGTTTTACTTTACTTTGCCAGCCACTTCCCCTCCTTCTCTTTCATAAATGAAAAAGATCCACACAGTCCCCATTCCAAATGTTTTCTTTAATATCAGCTGATACATGCTCACTAAATCTTTCTGAGTCCTCAAGACTGATCTCTTACCAGAAACAGAGTTTTCACCTGACTGTGTGGATCAAGAGTCTTTCAACATGATATCTCTGGTTAACTCACACCTTTTAACTGGCCCTGCCTTGCCAATCCCTATATCACCGTGACCTTGTTTAATTTGGATGGAAGTAGATGAAGCCCCAGTTTGGGTAATGGGGCCCATGCAGCCTGTTGAGCACTCTGTTAACAATGTAGCTGGCCTGTAGTAGTCTAAAAAAGGGGAAGTGGCCTTATTCAAAGGTGACGGGCTATGGCACCCATAGAGTGGCCTGCGCAGGCAGAGATCCCTCTCAAAAGAATACAGGTTGCTTATTAACCTGCCATACTAATTTATATTCTCCAGCACTAAAGGCATGATTAGGATGCTGGTTGGACTGACTTCTGTGGTCCTGTCGGAGGCCGACGGATTGCCGCGGTCTTGTCGGAAGCGGTCAGTCCGACAGCCGGATTACGATGCATGCATTCTGTACTCCGACTGACCGCTGAAAGACCGTCGACTCTGACAGCCTTTGTGGTCGGAGAAAAGCAGCATCCACAGGGCAGTACAGGAATCTCCGACAGCTGTCTAGATTACGATGTGGGTTTCCAACGACCCGACCGTGGCGGTCCGACTGCCTCGAGTCATCCGAAAGATGGATTTAGGGTGCATACTCACCCAAATCCGCTTCTCTCCAACAGTATGTGCCGTGGATCCCTTCCTCCAGCCCCCCTACACCTGAGGAGCTGCAACCTGATGACTACGATCCTGTGGGCCCCGGAATCCTGGTAAGTCCCTATGCGGTATGTATCCACATTGACTGGACTGTGCACATTCCGCCACACTCCAGCAATGGGGTACATGGTGCATAAGGCATATCCCCACATATGTCATGCATGTGTGTACAATTCACATTTTTTCTGTGATTTTTGTATGCATTTAAAGCAACATATTCAGGGATATGTGCTCTGCTGTAGATGCGACTGTTGCAGTAGCAGATGTTGCATCGTAATATGGTGGGGGGAAACTTCCAGGCCTCGGCGGTCGGAAAGGGCCCGCAAAGACGGTGGTTGGACAGTTGGTCCGATCAGCATCGTAATCAGGCCATTAGTTTCATCAAAGGGCATAATTCACTGCAGATTCAGTGTAACAGGCCTTAAGTGCGACAGGTATGCCCAGATGTGCGTTCCCTGCTCACTGTAACCCTGGAACCAAGCAACAACCAACTGAAGAGCTCCAATGAGGAGGAAGCTGGTTGTGGTTTGCTTGTGTCCTGTTTCAGGGAGAACCTGGCCTGGCAGTTAGGGCTGGACTGTTCCTACTGGAGCAGGGTCAAGACTGATTTGCATATGGCTTGGTCATAACTAAGGTGGAATGATGTGCAAAATAATGATGGCTGGGATGCGACCCCATGTAATTCACTGTGGCTGAGATTAATTGAAGAATTCCTTCCACCACTTTTTTTGTATACTATGGTATTAAACAGCCATATTAACGATTCTGGAGGTCTTGATTTCCCTTCCATGTTTATTTGCGTGAACTTCCATATATAAAATATAGTAGTGGTATGAGAGCCACTGACAGACTTCAGCATCTATTACTCAGGCATGCAAACGGCGTGTGTGCTTGATTTCTGTGCCCCAGGGTATTTCAGTATTTTTTTTTTATAGTCCTCATTTGTGCAATAAACAAACTGGAAGAAAGAAAGCAAGGGGGTATCACTCTCGCCTCCGACCGGTGAGATGGCCAAGAGCAAGTCCCCAATCTTCCTATCCCACAGGGTCCAAGCGGGAGAAGATCTAGGGGTACCAGTCCTAATCCCTGATACCCGGGAGTTATTGCAAGTTGCTTAATCATCGGATTTCTGAACCAGTTTAACAAACTTAAAACACCAGTGTGGATATATCAAAACTAAAAATTCTGATCCCAAATATCCCAAAAATCAAGCTTCTTAATCACCTCCCTGCTCCGATCCAGCATTCGCACCCTTCGTATCGAGTCCAGCCACTCCCTCCTCAAGGGAGGGTGCTGAGATAACCACTTAATGCAGATATCGCGTCTGGCTAGCAGTATCAACACAAACAGCAAATTCCTCCGCTTACTACCCAGAATAGCCCTTAACCCCTCCTCATTCACAACCCCAAACATAATTAAGCTTATGCTTACCTCCAGGTTCGTGCCCAGCACTGTTAAGAGGACCTCACTTACGTCATGCCAGTACACCTGGAGGTTGGGGCAACGGCAGAACATGTGCAGGTCATCGGCTTCTTCCTCCCCACACTTAGGACAGCTCTTAACCAACTGCTTATTCATCCTTGTCAGCTGTTTCGGTGACCAATATGCCCTGTGTATCGTGAACCAGAGTATATATTGATACTTGCCAGAGATTTTGTATATCCCCCGACGGCAGATCCTTCCTCCAGATCTGTGTAGGAAGAGTAAACTCCTCTTCTCCCGCAAGTATGAACAACCAGTACCAGTCCGATACCTCCTTTTTCTGTGGAGGGCTCTTTAAAAAAAAATCTTCCAATTCACTGTTTCCCACCACTTCCTTCTCCAACAATTTTACCCAGCTAGCCAGCTGGTAGAATTTGAATCTAGAGATGCCCCCGTTCACCATTGATGACAATTGTTCCCCGTCTACTAAGGTCTTTCCATCAAGTAACTGGCCCCATCTCGTTATTCCCGCTTCTACTAATGGGCCTGAAAGTTTATCCTTCAAGCATTCAGAGGTCCCTGGGGATGCCCATATTGGGATGTGGCTACTGTAATACGGGATTCCTACGACTCTCCTGATTTGAGACCAGAGTTTACATGCTGCTAGAAGTATCTTCAACTTCACTTTTTGGAAAAAATTTGGGTGCCCGAATTTATACAAAAAACAATCCCCCTCTAGCTGGGTCATAGCTTGTAGATACGGAGGGTACTTTTGATGTTCTTGAAGTAGAATTCTCATTGCTTTAAACAGGAATGCTTTACAATATTGGAGCACGTCTGGGCTAGCAATTCCTCCCTGTTGTTTCCCCCTGCGAAGTTTCCTCCACGCAATTCTGGTTGCCTTAGAAGCCCAAATAAAACTACTCAAAACTCCCTGTAGTTTGTCAAACCAAACTTTCTTAAATTCTAAGGGTATTGAAGCAAACAAAAAAGTAAATTTTGGTAATATGGACATCTTCAGGATGTTCGATCTTCCCAAAAATGAAAGTGGGAGCCCTGCCTAAGATTTTAATAATTTCTTAGTCTCATTTGCTGCCTTCTCAAAATTCACCCATGCAACATCCTCTAAATTCTTTGACATCATAATACCCAGATATATTATCGATTCCTTTACCAGGGGATTATTACTCTGGGAGTTCCACTCCATCACTTAGGTTTTTTGCCAATTTATCTGGTAGCCTGAGACCTCCCCAAAGTTGCCCAAGATGTCTGAGATTATTGGAAGTGAGAGTGACAGATTTGTTGTAAATACCATCAGATCATCAGCATACAGAGCTACCCTCTTGTCCAACCCTGACATTCAAACGGGAGGATCTGTTTACTAGCCCTGACTTTACAGGCAAGAGGTTCGATATAGAGGTCGAAAAGAAAGGGGGAGAGAGGGCAGCCCTGCCTTGTACCTCTTGAAATGGCTATCTTCTGTGTAAGGTTTCCATTTACCAATATCCTGTTAGATGGACTCTTATAGATCACTTTTAAAACTCTACTAAATGCCTCTCCCAACCCGTACTTCTCTACAACTTTGTGCAGAAAGGGATAGCTCACCCTATCAAAAGCCTTTGGCGCATCAAAGGTGATTATCTGACAAAGGGAGCCCCCCCCCTGAGTTGCTATATCTATTGCCCCAAGCAGCTCATGAGTTAACTCATGAATCTGCCTGCCCTTAATGAATCCTTTCTGGTCCGGGTGTTTAAATTTGTCCGCTACCCCTCCTAGTCTCCCGGCCAGAATCTGCGTGAAGATCTTATAATCACTATTCAGCAGTGATATAGGTCTGTAGGATTCACAGCACTTTGGATCTTTCCCTGCTTTTTGCAAATAGTTGCTTCCTCCCAGGACTTCGGTATAGCAGACCCCCCGAGAAAGACCAAGTTAAATAGTTTTGTTAAGAAAGGGGCAATCTCCTCTTTAAGAGACAAATAGATCTCATTTAGAAGGGCATCCGGACCCGCCGCCTTCCCCCTTTTCAATCTCTCTATTGCTCCTGCTACCTCTTCAGTCATTATTTCTGAGTTCAGCAGCCCCCTTTGCTCCTCTGACAGTGTTGGAGTTGGCAAGTCCTCAAAATATTTCTCGACTTGCTCCTCTGTGGCTCTGACATCTTCTGTATAAAGGGTTTGGAAAAACTCTGCAAAGGCTCCCTCTTTCTCCTTGTCCTCACAACTAAGTGAGCTTTGCCCTTCTATCCTGATAGCTGGAATCCTATTCTGGTTCTGTTCCGTTTTTAATTTCCAAACCAGGAATTGCTGCACCCCTCCCCATATTTGTGGTGTGAGAGCTTACTCGCCTCCCATTTCCTCCTGACTATTCCCTCCAGAATACAGGACAACTCTTCCTTCCTTTCTCTTATTTCCTCCTCAGCCATACTGACGCCCTGAGTCCCCTGTCCTTGGTCTCCCATCTTATCCAGCTGTTCCAATCTGTTTTCTATGGAGCTTATTTTACTCTTGACAGTCTTTTTTTTTTTAAATGCGGCAATACAATCAGCGTCCCCCTAATAACTTATAAGCATCCTAGGTTACTTGGACTGAAGTGTTCGTACCGTTTGTGCAAAAGTAATCCCTGGTTATCTCCTTCAGTTTTGACACAATTTGTTGGTCTAGCAATAAGGTTCTGTCCAGAGTCCACCTTGGGGGGAGGCCCATCTCACCCACTTTCAATTTCAAACAAACTGCTGAGTGGTCTGACAGGTGGGCTGGTAGATGTTCCACTGTTTTGACCTTCCTACTTTCCCCTTTCTTAACTAGGAAATAGTCAATCCTAGAGGCATGACCATGTCTCCAATTCCTAAATGTACATTTTTGTTCCCCCACCCCTTTCTCTCTCCACACGTCCAACAACCCAAATTCATGCATGCCGCATTTCAGGCCTGCCCTCATTTGGGGTAGATTCGACTCTAGGGATGCTTTTATATTTGGCACCTATCTTTCTTGGGGTCCAATAATACATTAAAATCGCCGCCCAAAATTATGGAAGCTGAAAACTCCAATAGCTGGTTATACAAAGATTGTAAAGGTGAGGGGTCGTCCGTATTCGGGCCGTAATAACCTGCGATGACATAAGGTTTCCCTTGAATCCTGACTTTTACCACCACCCATCTCCCCTTAGGGTCCGAGTGGGCCTCCATTATTACTGCTTTGGCTGCTTTCTTAAAAAGAAGGCAACCCCCTTAACACAACAGCACTGGTTTGTGCAGATTGAGGCGTCTACCCATTTTAACTTCCTTATTACCTCCTCCCATTCTGACTTTAACAATTGAGTCTCTTGCAGGATGATGATTTCGCTCTCTGCCACTCTCAGATATTCCAATATCTTCTGCCTCCTACTCCTAACCCTCAACCCATTTACATTCCATGACAATATACTAATTGACATTGAATCTAGGGTTGTTGATGCAACTCAGGTCCTTGGCCTCTCCCCTTGCCAGAAATCTCTTTAATCCACAAATTCGGACATATTTTTTCATTTTTTCATTTTTTCCCTATATGCTCCCATAACCCATGTGAAGATTTGTGTATCGACAAATTTGTGCATCCCCCCACCAACCCCCCCAGGAGAACCCTCCCTTCCTTCTCTGGGCAAAACATATTCGCCCTTCGAGGCCCTGCCTGCTCTGGCCACTGTCTCACACATTTTGTTGCGATATAATCTGTCTTATGAATGACTCCACTTCTTTGGAAACTCTAAAATTGTGCATCTGGTTTTGCCACATGATCCTTAAGGACGCAGGGAAGCACATTTGTGCAGTTGCCCCCAATGATTTTAACTCTTGAATGTGTTTGCCTAATTCCCATTGACGGTCTTGGGTGACCCTGGAGATATCGGAGCGGATCCTAAATGACCAATCCCCCTTTTTATAAGTACCAGCCTTAAGCGCTTCAATTAGGATCTTCTCTTTTAGAGAATAGGACTGGAAGTTGATTAGGATTTTTCACAGATTTTTCCTTGCCCCAGTTTTCCTGAATGGATCCCTGTGGGCCCTCTGAATATCTCTTTTCAGTGATGATGTTTCCAGGCCAGGTATAAACTCGCTAAGTAGTTCCACTACGAAGTTCTTGACGTCTTCCCCTTCTTTCCCCTCCGGGATATTTAATAACCTCAGGTTATTCCTCCGGGCATTATTCTCTAAAGATTCCATCTTGTCCTTCAGGAGAACATGGCGGCCGGCTAGCAGGTCCGGTCGGGAGCTCTCCGCCTGCTTTGGCTGTTTAGCGATGTAAGGAAACTACCGCAAGCGACTACACTGGAAATGCGCAGATAAGGTGTGTGGACTGAGGCACTGAATCAAGGAAAATACACTTACCCTGCCTTCTACGACTTGTCCTCTGCGGCGTTCATGTGAGCAGCCCGGGAGATGCGGTGGCAACCAAGGAGTGTTGCGGACTGTCGGAGCCCGGAAGGCTCTCTGCTGTGGGCAGAGGCAGCCGCAAGCACGAAGCGCAGCAGGAGGGCCGCGGGCAGGATTTGCTTCCGGGGAGCTGTTAGCTTCACTGGAGCAGGGTTAATCCAGCTCCAACAAGGTGAGGTTGCTGAAGTTGATGTTGGAGCTGAAGCTGGGGAGTGTTCTGTGTCCCAGGAGAGGCAAGGGTCTGAGGGAGAAGCGCGCATGACACCGGTAAGTGCCCGGGGGAGCAGGAGATGTGCACGAGCCCCTGACACTGTGGACAAGGGTAAGGAGGGGGACAACCGGAGGGATCAGGCGAGGGGGGAAAACTTGCCAGACCTGCAGCTGAGAGAGTTAAATATGATGCAGGGGATAAGTTACTGCTTGAGAACCAGGAATTTAGGCATAAATCCTGCCCCCTACCGCTACCCCAAACAATAGCTCGGCACCGGTTCCAGTTCGTATCTCTCAGAAACAGAAGGGGAAGCACTTCAAACACCCTACCCCACCTCTATCGGTGTCATCTAGGGAAAGGGGTACGGGCCCAAAACTAAAAATCACCCCTTCATTGCGATCCTTTTTTAAGGTTCAAGCTAGATTGCCTTCGCTAGACTCTGCTGTAAGCGAAGCTACCATCTCGGAAAAAACACTGATATGTCAACGGGGAAGGGTGATGAGAGAATAGCAGGGGAAGGTATTGTGTTGAGCAATAAATTCCAAGTGCTAGCAATGAGGTACCATGAAGCGGCTCCGGGTACTGAACTGCAGGGGGGGCAAGAATGCGCCCAGAGTCAGAGCCAGTGTCAGAGTCAGAGCCATAGCAACCCCAGCGATAGTATTGGTGCGCTGGCCGAGCCGCAAAACCCTAAGAAAACTTTACCGCTCTCTGGGGTGGAAAGGCTGATATAATCTAGGATTCGGAGATGAGAGCGAAGTTTGCCACTTCTGAGAGAAATCAGGGTAAGATCCAGGAGTCATGCGAGGCCCTAGAGGAAAAAATGAACTCCCTGATGAACCGGGTGGCAGTTGTAGAGGCCTCATTGACAGACCTAGGTAAAGAAGTTGAGGAGAATCGGAGTGAGATTAAGGCATTAAAGGCGAGCAGTGGCGGCTCCTCCATTGGGGCGTGGGGGCATCGCCTCACTGCTCTCGCAGTGCGAGAAGCAGAAACATAAAATGGTAAAACTACCATTTTATGTTTCTGCTTCTTGCACTGGGAGAAAGCAGAAATGCCTGGTTGGGGGCGGGCGGTGGGCGGTCCTGCTCGAGGGCAGGGGGGGGAGTGGCTTGCCCAATGTTATGGGCCCTGACTGTTTGGTCGGCCCCAGGGCCGACCAAAGCAGTCATGCGCACTCTCCATTTTCTCTATGTAGGCTGCATGCAGCCTACATAGAGAAAATGGCCTCCCTACTGGCGCCCGGCTGGGGCGTTCTCCGCTGCGCCGCACCAATCACAACGCTGCCATTGCAGCGTTGTGATTGGGTTTGGGGAGCAGGAGGAGGGAGGCTGTCTAAAATGCGCCAGGAGCAGCAGGAGCTGAGGCGGCGGCGCCTGATGCGGTCGCGGAGGAAGGTAAGTTTATTATTTTATATTGATTACCGTACCGTCCCTTCCCCCCCCCCACGCGAACCCACCCGCCCGTTTTGCCGGCCGCGACTGCATATAGTAAGTACTGTGTATCTGTGGACTGGAAACTGTATTTGTTAATAGTTAATATGCTACAGTGCAAGGCAAAGTCAGTCCTGCCCGACATGTTTCGTTTCGTATTTGTTGCGTCCCAGTTCGTTTTGCTACTAAATATATTATAATCTTGTCCCAACAATGCTTGGTGCGTATCAAAAATAGCTGTGGCCTTTTATAACCCAACGGGTGTCACGTGTTTATTTATGTAAGTGGTGTGAATGCCATGAGAGCCGACTGTCAACAGGTCACACACAAAATGTATTATGTGTAAGAGACTACTAAACCGATTTGTATAATGGTGAATTACATGCTATATGATTTGGACTGTATGGGTTTCTCAGAATTGCAAGAGGATTCCGAAATATAAGACAACGCGCTGACCGTGACACGGGTGTCCCCACGTGCTTCCTTGAATTATTCAATGTCTACGTTTTCAACTCAAGCCGTGCTAACAAATGTAATAATGCTGTTAGCTATGTCGCACGTCGAAAAGAAATCAGAAATCTGTGCGCGTTTATCGAATGTCGGTAGCTTTGCTTGTGTTTTCAAAAAAGGTTGTTCTATCTGCTCAGAGCAGTGACGCCGCTATCGTATCGACCCTGGAAGCAGTTTCACCCCCGGCAGGTGGGGTGGTGTTCCTCCAGGGAAGGAATCCCCAGGCCTCCTCGGTGAAAGGAAGCGTTACCGCGGCTGCCTTTGTTTCAAGCCTCTGTTCCCAGCTGGGTGCGATAACAGAGGCGCACCTGCAGCGTAGTGGGGACTGTGGAAATGCCCCCAACCCCTTCCCAGCTACAGACTCCTGCTCCACTAGCTGCAGACCTCCTCGTCGCGGGTTTCCACTCCCCAACTACAGACCTCGCCTGCCACAGGCACAGTTCTTCACTGGCATAGGCCCCTTCAAGCACAGGGCTCCCCGTCCCAGTGCCAAAGTTTGCAGGGTTAGAGGGTCCTGGTAGGGCTTCCGGGCTGGAGCCGGCAGAGGGAGAAGTGGGGGTGCCCGTATTGGCCTGGTTTTGAGTTATTCTTACAAACCAGGGGCGCGTGAGAGTTCGAGAGCATTGGGTGCTTCTGAGCAGTTAAGATGGAATGGCGTTTAAGGTGGCACGCGCCTGGCACGAGCAGCTCCGCCTGTACAAAACTCTCTCGAAGTGTTCTTGTTACGCACCCTAGGCCTCCCTACCTTGCTGTTACTTCGAGAGGGAGATTCTATTTCTTAAGATATTCCCTTTTGCGATTTGTTAGTCTTTCACCACTAGTTACTAAATGATGCTACTTCGAAGACACAGTCCTCAGAGTGGTTGACACCTTCCTGCTTTCTCAAATTTGCTTGAAAATGCACCATTTGCCCACTCTTTTTTCAAAATTTTCACGGGGGGAGAACCCCCCCGAACCCTCCGTAGGTGGTTCGGGCTCGCTCGCTACGCTCGCTCGCCGCACTGCAGTACGACAATTGTTTTACGCCCCACTACTTTCAAATGTCACCATCCGCCACTGAAGGCGAGGGAGAAAGACCTTAAGGACAAGATGGAATCTTTAGAGAATAATGCCCGGAGGAATAACCTGAGGGTATTTCAGTATTACAGGAGGAGCTACGTATGCTTGCTTGGTCCCTTCTGTAATACCTGTGCATACATATATCATCAGCGAAATTGTATGTGGGCGTTCCATCATTAGCAGCCAGGTTGTGGCCCCATGCTAAATAGGGAAACACTTTGTCTCAGTCCCCGGGCCATATTATAGTCACGGGTCCAGAGGCAGAGGCAGTCAAAAGGCTTAGTGACTGTGTTAGTCCTCACTCGAGGCCAAGCCCTACAAAGGGGGAAAGGTGGTCCCATGGTCTCCCCCAGACATGTGTCTGCTGGCAGGTGCTGTCATTAACTCCACCTGACTGCAGGGGAATCTATGTTGCCACTTTGAATAGCAGGCCACGTGCAACCCGTAAAGTGAAAGACGGAGCAGCTGTTTCAAACAGCTACTCCGCCTTGCACTAATGTGCTGCCCCCAGGATAGGCGCGAGTTCACATCTGCTCTGAGGGCAGCGATTTAGCTGTTATAGGTCCACTGTTCCTGTTTGCGTCCTTTACATAATGTGACCACTTGAGTCTAAATATACTATTTTGTGTTGCCGTTGAAAGGAACTGAGCAGGCTCATGCGTCTGCTATTAGTGGGCAGAAAAATAGCCTGGTAATACCCTCCCCCCCCTGGAATTACCAATACTCCAAGCATCAGTCACTTCAGGGCAAAAGTATTCCCCATTACTTGTATTTTGGAAGCAACGAAAAGGAATTGCTGATTCTGCATCGATTCCCTTTGTATTTAGCCCTTACACATTGGGTGAAAAACACCAGAACAGCGGTTTTCACACAGGGCTCAGAAAACAGATGGGGTCAGTAACTACTGGCCCACATTTAAAGAGGACATTAGTGGGATAGGCAGTTCTTCTCTTGAGTCAGTTTCCATTCATATGTATTTCTATAGAAGTATAAAATCTCTTGTGTGGGAGCAAAGATAGATCTGGAGACTAGGCTAATGGGCTTATTATGAGTCTGGCAGTCCCGCACCCCCACCAGACCCGTGGGGGTGCGGGGGTGACGGTCTTCCGACCGCCCTATTAGGACCAGGGGGGTCGAGCCGCCTTGGGACCACCGCAGCAGTCAGGGATCAGAGATCAGAGATCCCTGGCAGTGGCGCAGCAGTCTTGATGCCGCAATATTCTTGGCGAGGCCACTGCGGCCCCGCCAAGCATATTAGGAGTTTCCTCACCGCCACACTTTTCATGGTAGTGCAACTGCCACGAAAAGTGTGGTGGTGAGAAAACAGAGGGGGCTCTGCATGGCCCCCTTGTGCCTTAAGCCATGTTAATGCAAACAGGGGGGCACAACATGTACCCCCTTGTGTGTATGCACACAGTACCTACAGTGCATGGACTGCAGCAGTCCATGCCGTACAGGTACTGATTTTGACGTTCCCATTGCGATGCCGAATTCATAGGCACCGCCCTCGGAACGCCAAATAACCGCTTGCCTAATAGGAGAAACTAATCTGGCGGGTGGTTCAAACATGTGTTTAGAGGGGCGGTCCCGCTCCTGCACCGCCAAACTCATAATAAGGCCCTAAGTCTGTGGTGTTGGGGAGGAACTATGATTCGTCTACAGGGCCAAAAGAAACTACCATATCACGCCTATGCTGATAGCTCTTCGCTGGTTTCCTGTTGAAGCCAGATCAATATATAAGACTGCTTGTATTACCCATAAAGCCATTCAAACTTCCACCCCTTGCTACCTAGCTAAAAAACTCAAAATGTCAGGTGTATCCAGACCCTCACTTAATGCCGAAAACCTACTGCTCGAACCTCCAACTTTCAAATGGGAAAGACTTATGGTGCAGTCTTTCTCAGGAAGTGCGACCAGAATTTGGAGCTTACTTCCTCCGTACTTTTGTACTTTCGCACTACCACTTCTTTCTGCATCTTCAAAAAGGACCATAAACTCTTCTCTTTCAAAGACACTGCTACCAATAATTCTTTGACTCTGACTGTTTCATGTTCCTCACTGGAGTACTAGTTCGACCTTCCGCTTTAACTGTGGAAAATGTAATTTTGTGATCCAAATTTCTCCAATTTTAGTTTGCAGTGTGTAATTCTTAGTGAATTACTACTCTGTAAATATGTAACCATAATATCTGATCCTATAAACTTCGCTCTATTGTAGAGCGCTCTGACACCTCTGGGTAAAGTACCGCTATATAAAAACTCATTAAAAAAAAATAATTTGGGAATTGGCATACTGTCTATTTGCATATGTAAAATGCTTTTGTGTGAAAGCAAGACATGCCTGGAGAAGACTAAGTTTTAGTGATGGAAAGTGGGCAGATTAAATGAGCCAGTCTCAATCTGTTTCTAATATCTATTGTCTTTTTATAATGTAGCCATACTTTAAGGGTAAAGGTGGGCATGGAACCTAAACAGAATCTGTGGTGTTGCAGCAAGCCATGCTGCCTAGTTAAGGGGGGGGGTCACGCAATTGTTTTGCTCTCAGGCTGCAACATTGTTCGATTTGGGAGAGATGTACCTGCTCGAGTTAATGACACAGTTGTGCTAGCATTCATATTACACAACTTGGAATATATTTTAACAAAATATGTAGGAAAAGGTCCAGGCATGGACATAAACTGAAAATGGGTTGCGTGATTTTGCCTTCTGAAGAAGTAGAGGATGGTCTGCCAATGGGGAGGAGGACAGGACTAACATGACTCAAATAAAAAGATGCACCAATTAAATACAAGACAATAGGAAGAGAAGTATAACATTATTCAAAGTTGTATTTTTGTATTCCTAGAAGTGAAAAGTTTGCAGCATACTTGTCTTGGATGCTGATTTATTGCAAGACACTCTTGAGGTAAGAACCATGTAGCTGCAGAGCATGGATTTGTGTAAAATGATGCTCCGGCATAAACTACTAGGTAGATGTACACCCCTCATAATGAAGTAACATCTTGGGCTAGAACAACATGGAAGTTGGGATTAGAGATGCTGCTGGGCTAAATCGCATCCTCAAAGAGTGTTATGCAAAATGTCAGAAGATGAAGTTTGTGTTTTAGGTGTTAGGCTTAAAATGCATACGCAGGAAAATATTACATAGTAGATACTTTTCACAAAGGGCTGGCATTATGTAAGCATATTTAAGTAAGCCTATATGGGTTCCTGTTTGCTTGCTGAACAAAAAAGGCATACATCAAACAACATGTTATCATACCAGCAAAGTAAAACAAATGAACGTGAAAGGGTGATCAATGAATATCACAGTGACTTTATGACACGATAAGGCATCAAAACAGCAAGTACTTCCTAAACAAAAAACATAAATCAGCTTTAAAATGTCATTTCAGCAGATTAAATAACTCACACTGGCTGTCCAAAGCTACATGTCATGATGCATCAACAGTTTGACAAAAGGGCTACTTGATTCCCATCACCAAACCCTAGTGGGACAATGTAAGCAACCTTGCGGTGCCATGGCTTGATGAACAGCCCGTCGAAGTAAAGGAAAGCATAAAAAATGCATGAAAAGCATTGGCTGAAAGGGGTTGACTCAAAACCCACTCATTCTCTGTATTTCTTCTTACTGTATTTTTTTTAAAGAATTGATAACATGAGGTCTTCACTGTATATTAAGCAGTCTGTAGCCAGACCTCAAAATGGGCATGAGCATGGACATTTCAAACCGCAGATGAATTCCTCACAGGTGGAATATCAAACAAAGAACTTACCTAATGATTATTTTATGCACTATTGCTTTGGTACAATGCTGGTATGGTTGAATGGTTGCCTCAGAGCACTCCAAGTTAGAGGGCTGGTCGACAAAACATAGGGGCTTATTTACAAGCCCCATGCGCCACCGGTACGTCACTTTTCCCATGTTAAAAATGACGCAAAAGTGGCGCAAGAGGCTTGTAAATAAGCCCCTTAGAATTAACGAGGCATTCTAGCACACTCACACAAGCAGTTAATGTGAGCTAGTACAACCCTGGATGTCAACCCACTTTAGCCAGATTTGACTGTAATGCACAATGCTGTGGTAGTTTCCGCCCTATAAAACCTACCGTATGCTTGTTAATATTTACGCACAAGCTCCGCACTTTGCATAGTGCAATGTATTTGAACACATTTTGCACCCTGCTTTCCGCTGCTTTTCAAATAGAAAACTGTTACGTCACCTTGTCGAATTAAGATCTTTGCCTAACTTAATTCAAGGCTGCTGACAGACAGACTTGTGATCAAGGGTATTTTTGACCTGGTGACTGACAGTGACACAAGGGTTTTCTGCCAGAACTGAATGTTCCAAGTTTATGTAAGAGCAAACACGCCCAGGCTTTTAATCCTTTCATTATTCTCAATGGGCACTCAATTAATCCGAAAATACATTGACATCTGATGCGTCCAGACCCAGACGTTAGTTCTACGGTGCATGAGCTTACTTTCTAATTACAGGTTTTACCTCGGCTCAGGACAGAAGGACTGCACTGAGCTGTCTCCGATTAGCTCTCTAGAAAACGAAGGGGATTATTTATGGGCCCTTGCGTCACTTTTGCGGCGCCGGTGCGTTACTTTTTGTGACGCACTAGCGGCGTAAAAAATGCGCTATGTTGCGCCATATTTACAAAGTGACGCATCCAGGTAGATGCGTCACTTTGTAAACCCCTGCGCCACATTATACCTGCGCCAGGTATAATGTATGCAGGGGGGTGGGGGCATTCCGACGCAAGAAAGGGTCGTAGAAGTGACGCAGTGAAATCTATAAGATTTCACTGTGCCACTTCTAGGACGCAAATGCGTCAATATCTTACGCCTGCCTCATGGTAGGCGTAAGACTGAGGCAGGCATATTTAACATGGGACTTGCCCATGTGTAATGACCCATTGCTGGAGTTGCGTCACTTTTGTGACACACTCCAGCAATGAGTCATTTTTGCACCTGCAGATACGTCAGAAATACTGACGTATCTGTACCTCCTTGCGACATGATGCGTCATACTGTAAATATGACGCATCATTGGTGTCGCAAGGAGGGCGCATTGAAAAGTGACGCTTCGCTGTTTTCTCGCAGCGACGCGTCACTTTTCATGAATGAGGGCCGAAACTTGTAAGGTAGCCTGGTGGGTTTTACGCCTGCTACAGAGATAAGCGTGCCACTTGCATGTTACTGCTTTGAATATAAACAGAGCAAACAGTAACCTCTTTTGTAGCAGAGATAGCGGCATTTCTGTTCTTTGACGTGTGCTATACGAAAAGACCGCGTGAGGTCTTTTATTACACACCAGTAACAGCCAGTGGTTACTGGTCTGCCTGCATCTTATGTGTGAACTGTTGTTTACCACTCCTGCCCCAGGGTCACTAATCCATCGCATTCCAATGGGATAATCCAATTCTACGCTTCGGGCTCTTGAATATCTCACACCACAAGTAGTGAAGAGTCAAGGCTTGTTCTAGGAGACTGAGTGATACAGTCAGTGCATTAGCTTGAAAATGAAATCTACTTTAGTCAACAGGCAGGTGAATAGATCAATAAAGTATAGGATACATACATAAAGCCAGAAGATGGTAGCACTTTCTAGGGGTACAATACAATTCGAAACATTAACATAATAATATTCATCAATTAAACAATAATGTAGCACAAGTCTCTAGCCTTTTGGAGGAGCTTTTCTGCTGCAAATGTGCCAACATTGGGAACCACAGTGGAAAATTTAGCGTTGTGAAACCTCACCAATTGAGTTTACTGTATCTAAGGGTAAAAAGGGGCATCATAAAAAAAAAATCATGCATAACAAAAAACCCACCACCCAATCAGTAAGGACCCTACTCAAATGAGGTCAGTGGTGCTCCCATGATTCAGGGATGAAGTCAAGGGTAACCCCGGGTTCAGTTACTGGTGTCTATTTATAGGCTCAGTCATAGTTACTGGCTAGAGTCCCTCAACCAGTTTAGATGGAACTGTTTTTAAGGTATGTAACATTGATCTGGTACTCACTACGAGATCTCAGTGGTGCCTTAAAATGTGAGTAGCCTGTATTTTGGTGTCTACCCTGCATGGTCAGGATTTTCTAGAGGGATGAGGCAACCGCAGGACTGGGCCACTAACTGCAGCCACTGGTGACAGCAGCTTTAATTGTGGTTGGGGTTGGAGCTGGAACAGAATTTTAACAGCCTATACGCCAAGGACTGTGGGCCAGATGCATCAACAATCCATTTTGCGATTTCCTAATTGCGATTTCTTGCGATTCGCAATTAGGAAATCGCAAAATGGAATGCATGAAAGTGTGTTTAACACTTTCTGCGATTCCTAGGGGATCGCAAATGACCTACCTCATGAATATTAATGAGGTAGGTCGCAATTTGTGACCCCCTAGGAATTGCAAAAATCACGGGGATGGTGGCCTGCTGAGGTCAGCAGACCACCATGTCCGTGATTGCTTTTAAATAAAGCAATATTTTTTTTTGTAAAGCAGCCCGTTTTCCTTAAAGGAAAACGGGGTGCTTTACAAAAGAGAAAATGAAAACTTTTCCTTTCATTTTCTAAGAGCAGGCAGTGGTCCGTGGGACCACTGCCTGCTCTTAGAAAATGCATTTACAGACATTCACAAAGGGGAAGGGGTCCCTTGGGGACCCCTTCCCATTTGCGAATGGGTTACCACCTACTTGAAGTAGGTGGTAAAATGCGAATGTTTTGCAACCGAATTCCGATTGCAAAACATTCATGCATACCGATGCGATTCGGTATTAGGAAGGGATGCCCTAAACACGCCCCTTCCTAATAGCGAATCGCAAACCCATTTTGCGATTCGGTAACAGGTTACCGAATCGCAAAATAGGGTTTGCTGCATCAGAAAGGCATTTTTTTGCGTTCGCAAACGGCCGATACTGTGAATCGTCCGTTTGCGAAGGCAAAAAATGCTTGATGCATATGGCCCTGTAAGGGCTAGATGGATGAAAATTGTCCCAGAATCTTGAACACTGCTTCCAGGCCACAGAGCAAGAGCCCATGCCAGAGCCATGAAGGTCGACTGCCTTCAGGTCTTTTTGGTGCCAAGGATGGAAATTACAGGACCATAAAGGCACAGGGCCAGGAAGGTTCAGGCTCAGCAGCTTTTGAAATGAGAGATAGTGATGCATCCCCATGACCCAGATGATATTCTTATTCCGATCTTACTTTCCTGCCCAGCTGGGTAGTAAGGATCAGGTGTGCCTGGGTGACACTAGTTTGTTGAGACGCCCTCCATTCAGATCTTCCAGCCAGCTGGGCCTTGTGCAGGTTTTCCTGAAATCAGGTTGGCTTCATTTGGCAGGTGCAGTTTCCTGCAAACCCTTGTGGCCCAACTGTTGAAATCCACGCAGAGATTAGGGAGAAAATTGTCATTTATTCCATATCTAATACCTCCAGCTTACACCATTAGATGCCCAGCTTCAACTCCTTTTTTCTTTACCCAGAGAAAACATTCCAACCCAGAGCACATCAAGTTCTAAGTTCCATGCTCATTAGAAAGTTTCAGGAACCCTACACATCTTCCCCCTTTACACACAACAAAAAAAACTATGATATAAATTAAAGAAAATAAACTTGCAGGTGTTAGAGCAATTACAATTCAACTTTATACAATATCACAGAAAAGGATACAAATACCACACCTCCCAACTTCAGACTTCACTCATTAGATCCATTATCCAGGACTGGTTGGGGACCTTGACACTTGCATACATTACCCACGCTCCAAGCAGAACCATCAGCCAGAATGAGAAAATGTTTCTTCACCCCTCTTACTTGTATTGGCTTAGAAAATTTGCTCTCTCCTTTGGTGACGATACCACTACTTCTGACCACCACCCAATTGCCTTCCTTTACGTCAGGTGCCTTAACACCTTTCCTGGTGTCGTAGTATTCCTTGGCCATACGTTGTTTCTCAGCAACATCCCTCTCCACAGCCGCATGAGTCAAACACACACAATCTTTGTCCCCCCACCAACCTGGAACCTCCTTCAGGCCAGGCTCCCTTTCTTTGAGAGAGATAAACGGTGACACCCCGGTCACTGAGTGGGGAGTCACCCCAGGCCAACCCATTCGACAAAGAAAGTTCTACGTTCCCCATAATCAGGCAATTAACTCTCTCAACCAATCCATTGGCTTGAGGTCTAAACAAAGCCACCCTTTCATGTTTAACTCCCTTTCTGCACAAAAACTCCTTCATTCTCGTAGACACCAGCTGCACTCCATTGTCCGATAGTAGGATTTTAGGAATGCCTTCATTCATGAACACTCTCTCTAAAAATCCTACGACTTTCTCTGTGTCAATAGAATCAGTGGTTTCAATGACAAACCATTTGGAATGGTAGTCTACCAGGACCATTATGTACTTACTTCGCGACCCAAGCTTAAATATCGGGACCAAAAAATCAATCGCTACTCTTTCCCAAGGCCTTTTGGATAGGACCATACAACTCAAGGGAGGTTGTCTCACAATTCTAGTTTCATCACTGTTTGCACATGCATAGCATTCCTTCACCACACTTTCTATCACATCATCCATCCCTGGCCACCAAAACGACTGGACACACCACTTAGTCATGTTCCTACCTGGATGTCCCTCTTGTGCAATGCTGATTATCCTCTTTCTGAGTTTCTCAGGTGGTACGAACTGATTCCTCCTCAACAACTTACCATGACACACACTCAATTCCCCCTTCACGTTGTGATATCCTCTGAACCGTGTATCCGCTACTTGATCCCTCTTCCAACCTTCTGACACACACCTGACTACCTGTTGCAATACATCATCCTCCAACATAGCCGCCTCCCATTCCATTCTCTCAAGAGCTATTTCCTCCGCTCCACCTCTTACTACTTCGATCTCTTCATCTAACTCCAGATCCAACTCATCCACCAGCATCCTTGATAGACAATCAGCAATCACATTTCTTAAACCTTTAACGTACTCCATTTCAAAATTATATTCCAAGACAGATAACATCCACCCGGAAATCCTAGGTATCACATTTCCCTCTAAACCCCTCCCTCCTTTGAACAAATGGTTTAGGGGCTTGTGATCAGTGTGGACTCTGAAAAGCAAACCCCAGACGAAATATCTGAAATGTTTTATCCCCCAGCAACACGCTAAGGCCTCTCTTTCAATAACAGAATAAGAAGCTTCTGCACCTTGGAGCCGCCTAGAGGCAAATCCTATGATCCTATCCTGACCATCCTTCACCTGAGTCAGGACAGCAAGAATCCCCACACTGCTAGCATCAGCTGTAATGTATGTCTTAGCCGTAACATCAAAATGCCCTAGAGTAGGAGCATGAAGAATCCCATCCTCGTAGCCAGTTATGTAAAAATCCACTCAGAGATTAGTGAGAAAATTGTCGTTTATTCCATATCTAATACCTCCAGCTTACACCATCAGATGCCCAGCTCCAACTCCTTTTTTCTTTACCTGGGGAAAACATTCCAACCCAGATCACATCAAGTTCTAATTTCCATGCTCATTATAAAGTTCCAGGAACTCGATGCAAGGCAAGATGGCATCGGAGTAAGAAGCCTGTGAAAACCGCTCTCTTACCTGGTCTTCACATATTTTCAACTATGCCGGAATCAACCCACGGCAGGCGCGGTATGTGAGGGACCGTGTGCGGTGGCAGGACTCACGGTGCCCTGGTGTGTGTAGAAGCGGCTTCGATCTGTGGCAGACGTAGCTCGTGTAGCTGCGGGAGTACCTGGCCGGAGCTCCGGAGCTGGGAGCGATTAGCTCGGCTGCTATTGACGGAGATCGCAGAAGGCGGGCGCGCGTACGCTGCAACGTGGTCTCTGTGGAAACCCAGCGCGTTTCCGGAAGAGTTGTCAGTGCCGATGGCAACTCGAGGCAGAGGAAAGCGAGGAGCTGTGGCTGCCACGGAGCGGCCAAACGGAATAGAAGCGAAAATGGACACACAGAGAGGTGATCGCCCTTCTCGAACGGACAAACAAAGTAAGGTAATGCCTGTATTGGGGGAAAAAAAGAAATGTGACTCCACAGCAAAAGCAACTATTCGGAAAAATAAACCCCCCCGGTGAATTGGGGAAAACTCAACCGGCTATTACCAGCTTATTTTTACCCAAGAGTGATTCAAAAGATTTAGGTCACGGGGGGGGAAAAACATCTACAGAGAGTCCAGGTTTGGGTACTGAGCAAACAGAGGTCTGAGCAAATACCAAATGGCATCGAACAACCCGGGTTGAATCTGTCATTGGTGGGAAATATACGGATGACAGAGGGATTACAAGTGGAGGAAGGGGCTAATAATCAATGTGAGACAGCGAAGTACTTATTAATTGAACAAGAGTCAACCCCACCCAGTAATCTGGTCGACAAAGATACAATCCCAGATGTTACAGACCCTCATGGTAACTTACTGCCTCCCCAGAGGGCAGTAGTGCAAGGGCTCATCGAACAATGCGCGCTAACACTGGATGTAACTGGGGAAAAGTTCTTCTCCCTTACTGATGAGTCTGAGCAATCAGATATTAGCACTTTTGACAGTAGGGAAGACGTTGACCCCTCGCTTTCAGAAGATAGTAGTCCTGCAGAAAAACCAACAACTGCTAAAAAAAACCTCAAGAGAGTCTCAAGGATGCGTCGAAATGCCTCTAAAGATCAAGAGAGAAGTGACGAGTTGGGATGGGACTATTCAGCCTCATCAATGATGCCTCAGGAGACCCTAGAGGTAGACAAAGAACCCTCAGGAGCTACAGGAGGCGAGTCAGAGCAAAATAAGAAAGGTACCCCCCTAGACCCGTCATTTGCTCTTATTCTACAATCCCTGAGATCTTTTCAAGACGAGGTCAAGGCAGACAACCGACAAGCAAGACAAGCTTCAAAAAATCTACAAGGGTCTGTGCGAAAAGTAGGGAAAATTTGTTAGGACATTGCAGAACGAATGAGCATGGTGGAGTCGCGGACGGAAGTTTTGGAGAAATCAGTTGAAACCCTCCAGGTACAGTCTACCTTTCAGGACAAAACTATAAAAGACGTGATGTGGAAGCTGGAGGATTACGAGAATCGTCAACGCCGGAATAACCTGCGGTTGCTTGGAGTGCCGGAGAATGTCGAAGAAAATGACACGAGGAAATTTGTGGTGAAGATGCTCAAAGAATCACTGCCTGAATTATCATCTTGGGACTGGGACAAAGAAGTGCAGAGGGCTCACCGATCTCCATTATCTCAAGCCAAGCATGCCTCCGAATCGAAATCATTAGCTCGAGCTATCTTGGTTTTTTTCGGCAACTTTATACTAAGACAGGCGGTATACGATCTAGCTCGACCCAACGCCAGGAAGCAGTGCGAGGGGTTTGCTTACTTTGCAAAACCAGATTTTGCTCACGCGACAGTGGAGCGTAGAATGCGACTTAGACAATTAATGACACCATTTCAAAAGGCGGGTGCACTCGTATTCCTGCAAAATCCTGCTAGGCTCAAAGTGGTCTATAAGGGACAAAATTTCAATTTCAATTCAGAAATTCAAGCCCAAAAGATGTTGGATGATATTGTGTTGGAATCTGGGGGATCTAAAAAATGAAAAGTTGGTTCTTCCTCTCTTTTTCTTTTTTCTTGTGAAAATTTAGCTCAGGGGACTGTGGCCAGACTAAGTGAATCATATGTGATGTAGGTACTATGTATTGTATAGGTAACTGTATGAGAGCGGTTAGAAAGGTGGATAGCTTCTGATGTCCTCACACAGGCTCATGCTTGAGCCTGGTTGCCTAATAATTGGTGGAGGGTGGAGGGATGGGGGAGGGCGGGGGGAGGAAGGGGGGATTCTCAGATCCGGGATGAGCAGAAATGATGCAAATAGGAACCAATCTAAAATAAATATAGATAGTGATATGAGAAATAAGGATACAAGCTGTATAACTAGAAACAAAACAGAAAGGATTATATCACGCGTAAGGATGGACAAGAAACAATATGGTTAAGTTAAAAATTCTTACCGTCAATATTTGCGGCCTTAACGACATTAAAAAAAGACAGAGAGTAGCTATTGGATTGCAATCAATAGGAGCTAATATTATCTGCATACAGGAGACACATATTGAGGGATCACAAAGGCATTTGCTTAGTACATTAGGGTACAGAATGATTACGGCCTCAACACAAGGAGTAAGGATGAGGGGGGTGGCAATACTCGCGAAAGGGGGAGAGATGCAATTTACCCGATCAGCGTCTGATAAATATGGACGTTGGTCGATTACAGAATGTTGACATAGTAATGGTAGACAAATGACCTTATGTACGATATATGGCAATATTAGTGATGACCCGGAGGTGCTGGAATATATCTCTAATGAGCTCGCTCACTGGCTTCTCCCAGTGATAATTTGTGGCGATTTTAACTTAAACCTCCCACGCGACTGGTCAGTGGATTCAGGGTTTCAATATCGGGGCAGGAAGCCAAGAGTGTTTCAAGCTTTTAAAAATCTATGTGAGAGACATGGCCTGATTGATTGCTGGCAAATAGAACATACAAGTGATCCTGGGTTTACCTATTATTCCCATCCACATTCTAGGCATGCTAGATTGGATTATGTTCTGGTTTCTAGCACGTTAATCTCTAATTGCACAATAGAGAAATTACCAAGAGTTTTATCTGATCACAATGCTCTTGTTGTAAATATAGAACATGGAGAAATAAATCCCAATTTGAAAACTTGGACATTTCAAAGGGATCTATTGGCGAATGAGGAATATTGTAAACATATGATGATTTGGATACCGGGGTTTGTGGAAGATAATGCAGGTAGTGCACCAATTGATGTGGTGTGGGATGCCCTAAAGGCTGGGATCAGAGGGGAGACGCTGCGATTTTCACTAAATGCCAATAAAAAAGCCAAACAAAAAATGGTTGTCCTACAAGAAAAATTAAAGATAGCCGAGGAAGGATTGATAATAGCTGCACGAGAGGGACGGGAAGTTGAGAATGAATTGAGGGGCATTGCGATAGCTAAAAACGACATTATTGATATCCTAACGGAAAAAGCAATAGCTAAAGCAACAATGCACAAGGAAAACTTTTATGAACTTAGTGAACAGGTAGGACATCAGTTAGCAGTGCGCGCTAGAGAACAAAGCACAGCCAATCTAATAAGGGCAATCAGAGATCCAGTATATGGGTTAAAGATCGACCCTAATGAAATAAGAGCTGCGTTTCAACAATTTTATCAAAAACTATATGGGGAATTAAATACACGACAGGGTATAATTGAAGAATATATGGATCAGAATCCACCTCTAAGACTGGAGGTAGAGGATCAGGAAACTTTGGATGGTATACCACAGTGGGGGGAAATTCTTCTCTCTATAAACAGTTTAGCTATAGGCAAAGCGGCAGGTATGGATGGGATTCCCTCAGAGTTTTATGTCAAATTTTCTACACAGTTATAAAAAATATTGTATGATTTATTCACGCATATTTTTCAGGGGGGACGACCGCCAGGATCATGGTCATTAGCTAAGATTGTAGTGTTTTTAAAAAAACACAAAGACCCTACAGAACTTAGGTCATATCGCCCTATCACTTTGATAAATGGAGACTCAAAAATCTACTCTAAATTATTAGCGACCCGCATGGCACCAATCATACATAAAATCGTATCGGTACGTCAGCATGGGTTCATACCAGGGAGATCTACAACCGATCATGTCCAAAGGGTAATCTCATTGTTTGACTGGACAGATGTTACAGGGGACCCTATGGCACTCATATTATTAAATGCCGAGAAGGCTTTCGATAGGGTCTCCTGGAAATATCTTTGGACGATAATGTCTAGAAGTGGTCTGGGGGAACCATTTATTAAAGCAGTACAAATGTTATATGTCGATCCAACAGCGGTTATAATGGTTAATGGAGCAGTGTCCGATAAGGTAGTTATCAGTAGAGGGACAAGGCAGGGGTGCCCGTGCTCTCCCCTCTTATTTGCGATGTACATAGACCCTTTCATTCGCAAACTTGAAAATAATATATTAATATCGCCAATATGGGTACGAGATCAGCCTACTAAAACATTGGCATATGCAGATGACATCGCTCTCGTTACTAGCGACCCTATCAATGCAATTAGAGTCATAGAAGAGGAGGCCGAGTCTTTTGGAAGAGTATCCGGGTACAAACTGAATCAAGACAAAACACAGATTATCCTCAATAGTAAAATTACGATGAGAGATGATCGGGTAATGGAGAAAGCTACCTATCTCGGGGTTAGTATAACGGCAAATCTGCAGAGCCTAGTCAATAATAACCTCGAACCCCTAATATTTCGTACAAAAAAAGACATGATCAGGTTAAATAATCTACATTTGTCTATTGGGGGTAGATGTAACCTGATCAAAATGCTCTTTCTGCCTAGATTTTTATATTTTTTCAGAACTATTTGTTTGGAATTCCCACCACAACTGCTTAAATCTATAGATAACATGCTTTCCAGGTTTTTATGGGGATACAAGAGACCGCGTCGGGCTATGAGATTTATTACCCTACCCAAGGACAGAGGGGGACTGGCGTTGCCTAATTTTAAATTGTATTACTGGGCTACAACATTGAAATTTTGCGCCAAATTACTATCAATTAGGATTGATAATAGAATAAATGGTTGTATCCCAACACCACAAGAACTTTTATTGGGTGAAGAAGCTAAAGGATACTTATGGCGCCACCTAAACGATAGTTATTTCAAAAAAGTTAGGTTCAAGACCATTTTTGGTATTCATAAGGTTTGGAATAATGTACGTAAACTAATGAGTATTGGTCGGCTATCCCACTATACTCCAATTCATAAAAATAATAATCTTCCAGAGATTTTCAGGGATGCCTGTATGGATAGATGGATACAGGGAGGGATTACACAATTAGGATGCTTTTATTCCACTAAGGGGTTGAAATCTTTCAAGGAATTACAGATGGACTATAAATTAGGTCATAGGGATTTCTTTAAATTTCTACAGGTCAGGGACTTTCTATGTAAAAAAGGGGGAGGTGGGATAAAATTTCAAGTAATTCAAACTATGGAGAATATGGCTAAAAAAACAACAATAAAGATAGGGGCTATATATGAACAGATGAATATATATTATCCAGATGATATGGACAAATGTATGGCCAAATGGCAGACTAAATTAGGTGTACCTACTGATATACTTCTCCATTCCTATGAATTATTTCAGTCCCATATAATGTCCACAAAACAACAAGCTCAATACTATAAAACCTTCTTTTCATTATACTACACCCCAAATAAAATAGCTAAATGGGGGACTGGAAAAGGAACGTCCTAGGTGTAAATTATTTGAAGCTGATAGTGTACACATTTTTGCCACATGTGAAGTTTTAATGAAGTTGATCGATGATATATCGTTTTTTTTGTCAGAGATTTTCGAAGCTAGAATTGCAATTTCAGTTGATGAAATAATGTTAGGCATAGGTTATATAAAACGCCCAAAATATATGCAAGGGCTGATCTTTGTGGCAATGGCGGTCCTAAGGATGTGTGTCGCTTCAGCTTGGTTGGATCCAAACCCACCGGTATTCTATCAATGGAGATCGAGATTGCTGGCGACATGCAGTCTAGAGGTAGCCATATACAAAAGGAAGGGAAGGAATAAACGTAAACAAGGGTTAGCTATATGGAATTCGCTTATTCAATGGATGCAAAGACAGGCTGTGAGTGGATAAGCTGAATGTAGATACACTACGTGGAAGGATGGTAGAGGGGCAAGGACTAGTAGCAGCTTGTGGGAATCGATTGTGATGAATTGTTTAGTAACAAAAGAATCGAGATTTGTTTCATGACAATAATGAAATGTGTAACAAAGAGAAAGTTCCTATATATATTTTTTTTTTTTGTGTATGTATCTGAGAAAGGGAGGGGGAGGGAGGTGAAGCGGGAGGTATGTATTTGTTTAAAAAGCAATAAAGATTATAAAAAAAAAAAAGAAAGTTCCAGGAACTCTACACAAACATTATTCATCCCTTCATTCTCAACCAAAGACAGATTTCTTCCTTTACAGTTTCAAAGAATCTTCTTTCTGTTAGCTATCTCCACTAAGTGAGCTACTAACCACACATTGTTGCACCGGTGCCTGCCTTAATGAAAACCACCTGGTCTGAATCTTCAAGAAAGGATGTAATGTTTGTCATGCCAGGAATTTGATGATGTTCCTGGCCTTTATATTTAGGAGTGCAATCAAAGTTTAAGACTTTATTGCATGATTAGTTAAAACCTTTGCAACCGGAAAAGGTGGCATCAAATCACAGTTTAGATATTCCATAAGTTGCCTCTTTTTAAAAAAATATAAATTTAAAACATTAAGAGTTATAAAATCATTGAGTCGTATAAGGCCTAAATTACATGTTAATAACACGGTGGTGCTAGAATATAAAGTGCATACATGTATAAAGTTAAAAAACAGGGGTTTAGCATCATTACTCTAATGAAAGGATGGAATATAATTATATGGAAATTTTGTGCAGGCAGATAAGCTCCTACTATGCATAACCTGTTTGTATGGACTGGAACGTTGCTGTTAGTCAGTAGGCAGAAGAAAGGGGGGAATATCATTGGGGTGGAGGGGTCGGTGGCAAGGCCCCAATGGTGGTCAAATTTTCTGTCAGCCCGTCGCATGCCCATATCAGCGCCTCTATCTTCTTAGAAAAATGGTCCATAAATTTGACCAAGGCACAGTTCAGTGTGGTATTCAAGGGATTCAAGCAAGCCAGGACCGCTCCTCTGCAGGATCTTATGTCATTAGCTATCCAACCCCTTCGTAGCAGAGCCCTTCTATCCTCTAGATGGGTGGGACACAGGCACAATATGTGTGTTATGTCCTCTTTGTGCTGATTGCAGAGCCGACACATTGCCTGAACCTTGCCCCTTTTCCATGCTGGGAGATGACCGGCAATGGGAATGACCCCCAATCTCAGCTTCATGAACTGTAGCTTTGTCCTTTCATTGTAGGGTTTATTTAAATAGCCCTGAGGTGTCAGTTTATAGGCGCATAGGGTCATCCAGCCGCGATTCCGTGCAGAGAGACTGGCCCTGTCTTCTATTGAAGAGAGCCGCTTCATGCTGATTTTTGCCAACCTTTTGAATTCCTGATGGCTGATATGTAAGTCCCAGGTGTGTGCTAAGCCAAGTGTGCTGAGGGCTTGGGTCAGATAGTGGTTTCCCACCGACCAGTGGTTTGTGGCCAAATCAATCCATAAGTGGTGGGCCAGGGTGCCTTCCTTGGAGGCCCTAAGCTTGTGGCAGCTTATAGCGAAGGCCGCCTTGCGAGCCAGCGCTTGTCTGCAGATTCCGAATTCCAGTCTGGTGATGTGTGGGAGGGGAGCTGGAAAACTGTCCTATAGATCTTTATGAGTGTTTTGTCGAGTGTCCCGCTCTCACACCCTTTCAGAGCCTCACACCCATATGTTAAGGATAGGAGAACTTTCGCCTGAGCTACCTGAAGGATCGGTGCAAAAGTGGGTTCTTTTAGTTTTATGAATGCAGATCTGAGAGCGAACGAAAGTGCGGTGCCTTTCTTTTTTAATTCCGTCATGTGGCTCGCGTATCTGCCATTGACATTGAAAAGGACACCTAGATACTTGTGGTGGTTGGTTGCTTCTAATTTTTCCTGGTCGAGAGACCATGATGGCTTTTGAGTCCTGGTAACTCGAACCACAATAATCTTAGTCTTCTTTTTGTTTATCAGCAGGCCGTTCCTATTGGAGTATGTAGCGGTTGTGTCCAAAAGGCGTTGCAGACCAATCTTTGTTTTGCTGATGAGGACCAGATCATCTGCGTAGAGTAGATTTGAGAGGTGGAGGCCGCCCAGTTTGGGTGGAATTTACTGAGTTGAGGGCCAGCGACAGGTCGGACAGAAATAAGTTGAATAGAGTGGGCGCAAGAACGCAACCTTGCTTGTGGCCTTGCGTGGTGGTTATAGGCCGGGACAGGCGCGATCCAAACCTGATTTTAATTCTGATCCATGTGTCATGGTGCAGAAGCTGCATAGCCCAGAGCAAGGTATCAGGAATGTTGAGAAGGGCAAGTTTCTGCCAAAGCTTCCCCCTATCAACCCTGTTGAATGGTGATTTGTAATCTATAAACCCCATGTATACGGGACAGATATTGGATTCAGCCTGGTCTATCAGAAGAGAGAGTGCAATAAGGTTCACTGTTGTCCCAGTGTGTCTTATGAATCCAGTTTGATTTGGGGGTATGATTTTATTTGTCTCAGCCCATGATTGTAAGGAGTCCAGCAGCACGCCTGCAAAGTACTTCACTTCGTTACCGATCAGAGCTATCTTACGGTAGTTCCCGGGCGATTATTTGTTGCCCCCTTTGAAAATTGGAGTGAGAATCGAGCCACGCCATGATGGGGGATGCAGTTCTTTTCTAACATGGACGAGTAAAGCTGGGCTAGTTGGGTTGCCCACAATACTGGATCTTCCTTATATAGGGCAGGTGGTATTCCGCAAGGGCCAGGAGCCCTGTCCCAGCGTCCCTTAGCGATTTGTTTTTGGATTACGGCCTCTGAGATGTAAAACCCGGAGATTGCATGGTCATGGCTCTCGGTGTGAACTTCCCAGATGGCGCTGCCCGCTGTGCCTTCCTCCTGCACGTGGAAATGGTCTGGTGATAATTGGGCATTGAAATGATCGTATAGAAAGTGGTACCACACTGGCTCCGGGGTGTTGGAAGAGGCCAATAGTGCAATCAAGTCAATCAATTCTTTACATCCAAGAAATAAATTCTTACAGAAATATTGCACTTTACCCAATTCATTGACAAATAAGTTACAAATATTGTGAAATCAGCAATACGTAACACATAATAAATTTAATGTGACCAACCGATATCACCAGCCTAAAATGAATATAAAATGATATATGAATTAAAATATTTTCTCACTGAAACTCATTTACCAATCTGCAGCCTATTATCCCACACGTATTAAAATATTTGAAAGTGCAACAGTTTAACTAACAAGATGCAACTCATTTAGTCAACAAGAGAGCATTATACAGTTCAACATAGCATAAATCGGGAGAGACAATCCATGTTGAAAATGCCATTTGACAGGGCTTCATAGAATAATTAGCCCTAGAGGACCATTGTCGTCAAATCTCAATTATATAAAAAATAAAGTGCATTGTGCAGGACCAAATTATCGCAATCCACAAGGGTCTCATTCAGTCTGGCCTCACTAACAGACCCAATTTTCCCATATCAGGACCAATGTCCTAATCAGGGCATCCTCCTAGTTTTGTCTACATCAACCTAAGAGGAATACCAACATGGGTCTAGAACAACTAAGAAAGAGAGGTTCTGGCATAAGATGATAGAATCTTGCACAGATATTGGCCAATGGCAATGGCTACATCCTGGTATCTAAAGCCACATATCAAGTTCGGGCCCATTTCTCTTGAACGTATCCCAAATTGTTTTTAAACAGGCCAAATGATCATGTTCTTTTCCTCTAGGAAGAATACACAATCCACCAATACATGGATCACTGAGTATTTTCTACCCCGCTTAAATGGACACTGACCATAGTTCTCGACTATTTTTACTTACAGCCCTGGCATCCGCCATCCTGGGTCGATTCCTACCCTCCGCCACAGAATTTAATTTCACATAAGCCTATCTGGGATTTTAAGTAGGTATGTGAAAAGGCCCATGCTCTCCTGAGAAACTAGGAAGGGTACAACTGCTCTCTTGTTCCTCAAATACTGAAGATCCTCACTCCAGCTAGTTTCCTCAGCACATCGCCTGGGAGTAGTCTTTATTTGACTACTTTGTTTTGCTTCGCCCACTTCAAGTTGCATGTCAGGATCTCCCAGATGCCCCAACATTACTGTCACTGGATTCCTCTTACCAGGGAAGATTGACATTACCTGATGTAGAACTACCACTGATAATTTATCATCTGGGACTCAATTTTTAGTCAGAAAATAAAAGCGTAGGGCTCTTGCATCCACCAGAGCTCTCCAGGCTACAATTTTCAACTACCTCCTTAAAGCTTGAACCATTGCATTTTTAGGTAGATCAAGGTGTGATTTCAAGATGCGACCTTCTAACCCTTCCATGAGACCTGTCTATCCATTGCCAGCACCTCTGCTCCATATAGGGCCTATGGGGATTAGTTTACCCTCTATGACTTTTCTTAACTTAGCGGCTCAACGGTGTAGCTGCCATATCTATGATCAAACCTTTTCAAGCCATTCACTTCAGTAAGCCATTCACTTCAGTAAGCCATTCACTTCAGTTAGCCATTCACTTCAGTCATGTAATCGATCTAAAGGAGGAACAATCTTTGGTATCCTTCCCCAGTTTATGGATCAAAGTGATAGCTGCCTCCCTCATAGGGGTCTTTCATCTGTCTGGCCTTTTGCAGTATTTCCTCCTTGAGTACGTAGTCATCCTATTTAGCCACTGTACTCTTGGCCTTGTTGAAGGATTTAGGTCTTCTGCACACTCTGTGCTCTCTCACTATGCATATTTGTAGGTCTTGAACCCCCTGCAGTACTTCCCCCAAAGATCTTGCTGAGGCATGCATAGATGTTTTCTCCTTCAGAAAATTCCTTTCTGGATCATTTCTCTTCTCAACTTATTTTCAGGGTAACCAAGCTCAGCTTTGGATCCCAAATGGGAGATATAGGTGTGTATAAGCTATTCCGATACTATTTGCCTCAAGCTGGTCTTCTGTGGATTACATTCTCTCATTCAGTTACTTCAAGTCAGATCTAATGTCAGCCACGTCTCTGCTCAAATCCACTCACAGTGTACCCAAACTTTCCTTAAGTGTGTTTTCCAGCCCTACTTTCAAGTTGCTTTAAGTCTTCCATCGTGAGGGCACCCATGCCACCAGTTGCCATGTTTTATGCAGTCTCTTTCACACTTGTACTATTGGAGTGTTGCATATATTTTGTTATGTCTCCTCCCTTTGTGGCCTTGTTTGCTTGAGGCATGGTGGATTTCTGCTTTAAGTCTAAACTTTTGTTTGGAAAATCTTTGCTAAAATATGAATGATTTTTAGCAGTATGCAAGATGGCCCAATGGTTTGCCCTTCTTTTTTCTCCTATCTTTTGTTCAAGTCACTGGGCAAGACACTGATACACTGCAATGTGAGAGTCTATCAAGTTAATAGGTGCCCTCATGCGCCTTCATCTCCTATTGACCGAGACTACAGCTAGGACACTTTTGCTGATGTATCCACCAATACTCTTGAGACTGTATGTCTCTTTTCATCTCGTCCCTTTCCAACTTCAGCAGAGAGCACTACCACTCTCCAGGTGGAGGTTTGAGGTAAAGGAACCTAGTGTCTCCCAGTGTTCACATGTCTCCCTCTCCTACCCTACCATCCAGTCAGAAATAGGGCGACCACTCTTGCTCCTTCAAACAGGGGCCTTTAAATTTAAAGCTATTTGCAATGCTGTTTTTGCGACATGTGGGGGGGGGGCGGAGGGTTAGACCTTTGGGTTTTTTGTGTTTGCCCACTACTCCATCCCCAACATGTCCTACCCTGCATGGGACTGCTGCTGTGGGTGCAGGGCCCCTTGTCATTCCACAGTGCTCGCTTTCTGTCCAGGTGTTCTTCTCTTTGTCCTTCTCTTTTCCTTCAATTCTTAGGTGCCCACCTCACTTTTTATAGAGGGGAGAACAGGGGTTGCATGCTAAGTTTCATAGCCCCTGGGACCCCACTCTGTACATGTGCCGCATGTGCTTGTTTAAGTAATCCTAAACTATACAAAAAAGTGATGGATGGAATGCTTGATTTAATTTCAGCCACTGGTAATCACTCTTGCTGCATCCCAGTCCTTTGTGTTTTTGTACAACATGCCACCTCAGTTTGGACCCAGCCATTTGCAAATCAGTCTTGACCTTGCTCCAATGGGAACAGTCCAGCCTAAACTGCCAGGCCAGGTCTTCCCTGAACTAGGACACAAGCAACACAGGACCAGTTTTGCCCTGATTAGGGCTCATCAGTGAGGTATAGCTTGGTTCCAGTGACACAGTGTGCACGGGACCCACTTCTGGCATACCGGTCTCAATTAGGGCGACATACTAAAGTATGCAAAAAAGTGATGGATGGAATGCTTGAATTAATCTCAGCCACTAATAATCACTTGGGCCGCGTCGCAGTCCATCACTATTTTGCTCACCATTCCACCTCCGTTTCAACCAAGCCATATCCAAATCAATCTTGACCCAGATCCAATGGGAACAGTACAGCCTGAACTGCCAGATGCTGAACCAGACCACAAGCAACCCAGTACCAGTTTTGCCCTGGTTAGGTGTTGGCCCTGCTCCAATGGCAGTAATCCAGCTAAATCCATGCTGGCGAGGCATGAGCCTTGTGTAACCGCAGGCACTATGTTGGATTACAGCAGAGGGCATGGACGTCAGCTTCCTTATTGTCTGTTGTCCTCAAGGGGTGCAAAACATACATCCTCAGATGCTCAAATGCATGTCGAGACATCTCTGATGAAAATTGGCTCCTTGGAGATGGTCCTTCCATTTAGTTTGTCACCAGGTCAAGAGTGGAGACACAAAGCAGCATGTGGAGTTTTTCCCATGTCACCATCTTGGGCAGGAGTCCAGCTAAGCACTTTATTAATAATTTGCAAGCTTGAAATGGCTGCTTCTTCACAACAAATTAGCCTTTAAGGGGCCATCTTTTGTCAGACCCCAGGCGGGGGTCCACAGAGCAGGCAGGAGCTACTGGGCCCCAACCGTGGTAGATGAATTTGTTTGGCACTGGTGTCCTGGGGTCTGTCAGAATTTTGCTCTGACAAATGGGCCAAACACAGCTCTTTCCACATTTGATTCTCATGGTAGTGAGGACGAGCAGTTCAAGGCTTCTCAGGGAGGTTGTGTGGGGGAGAAGAGCTCAGAACTCAACAGCCAACCGACAAAATAATGGTTGGTTCAGCCCAGGGCTTATCTTATAGTTAAAAGAAAGTACTTTAATCTCAAAATGACACTACATACTTCTCAGTTCTATAGGAATATAAACACATGGTTATTGTATCAGTTATAATCTCCAGTAAGTTTCTAAACCCCTCTTCCAGCATTCTCTCTCCCCGCTATGGGAGATATCTTGAGGCTTCAGTGCGCAGTATGCTCTAGGAATAGGCTTTGATTAGGCACTGGTGCGGATTACCTCCACTACCTAACTGATCAAATGTGTAACTGAGAGTAGCATCTGTTTAACACTTGTGTTTTCTTCTAAAAAAAAAGTCTTAAGTCTACTCAGCAGACTTGACTGCGCATTCTAGTCTCTTGTTCCCGTTGCAGGCTAAGTTCTGCTTTTACCTGCCGGTTGCAGTTGCAGTACTAGCGATGCGCTTCAAGTACCTTACCTTGCAGTGTCAGCTTCAATTCTGTGGGGCTGTGGTGGCAATATCCCTTTGGAAGAGGTGTAGAAGTGAGATTCCTATCAGTCTCACTGGTGCAGGGACACCCTTTGTCTACGGGTTCACAAATGAGGATCAACACTGGAGTGGAAACAAAAGACAAGTTTATTTCACTCATGAGAGGAGTCCCATCATTCAGACACTGCAAGTGCCCGAGGGAGGGGGCTAACAAGTTTAAATTCAAACACAGTATTTATACATTTTAGTGCATCGTGAAACCCATTGAAAACTACTTCGTCATGCTGAGTTGCAAACTGCTAACTCCTGATAAACCCCTACCCACGTCATCTTTGTAGATAGGCCAGGGAGGTTACAGGCGTTGGTGGGCTCATAGATTAGACATCTGCATGCTCAGGCCTTTCGGCAAGGCAGGGCCTCTACTCTGGCACACAAGCATTATCACCACAACCAGCTTTCAGTGAACACGTAACTTCTGACTTTGCAAAAAGTCCCCGCAGAAACACAAAATGGGGGCTGGTAGACAAAATGGAAGAGGAGTAGAGGCTAACTTAACAAAATACATTTTTTACAGTTTAACAGTCCCTCCTTTTAGACTCTACTAAACACATTTTGTTTAATTAAATAATAAAAGATATATATTCCAGATACATAAAACTTCCTAAATACAGAAAGCATAAAAGAGAACAAATTAACATACTTAGTGATATAATCACCATGACCACCATATTCCTCCATTTCTAAGTCTGATCCTTTTGCCTGTGGGTTACCATCATCATCTGGATAACATGCTATATTTAGCTCTTTATTAAGACCTCCTATATCAAAGCTAAAAATCGTATTAGCATGTGCTGCCCACAAGACTTCAAACCAAGCCGTGCAAGAGCCATTGTGGGAGAATGGGAGTGGTATGAGAGGCGTTCCCCCTTTTTCCTGGTGTGCAGGCAACAATCCACAAACCCAACAATCAGAAATATTAGCAATACTATGCGTATAATGCAACATTCGAATAAATGAATTGTTCTGGTAAGAAAACCTATGTTTCTCATCTAACAGTGAAAGAGTAAAATAATAATGTTCAGGCGGTGTAGGTGTTGGGCGTACAAGTGTATGCATAGGAAATTTCACATGTAGGAACCAAGCTGTTACACAAATACTCATAACACTAGATAAACTTGCTGCCAAACAAATAAATGTCCATTTAAATTTTATTTTCTTCTCCGTAGCATGTTGAACGTCCGAACAATCTTCTTCCATGATAGGCATTCGCAATATCGAAGTCGACAATGTCTCTCTTTGTATAGTCTCTTATGATTTTTACAAACTCAGTTCATAAATGTTCTTTCTCAAAAGTTATATCCTAAATTTGATACCTAATCAATAAAGGGAACACAGTCACTTGGGCAAAATAAACACAGTTTCACATCAACAGGCTCCGCGCCAGGAGCAAAACAAAAATCATTGAGACTTTACAGTTCAAAGATGACTGTAGCAATGAAAAATCAGTGTAGCAAGTACTTCAAGAAAGGTCATCCACAAGTTCATCTGCAACAGCCTGAAGGATCGTTAAATAGATTGCTTTTTTCAAGAAATATTTCTGGGCCAACTGGTGGAAAGTTCAGATTCTATTTCCAACCCTGGGCAGAGCAAAGTAATGTACACACGGATAGTATCAGCAGTTTTCTGCACCACAAATCTTCTTATTCTTTCCATTCAAAGATTCTTTTCTCTTCAGCTCTTGACAGTTCTCAGTTATTTATTTCAGCATTTCTTGACTCTTTGTTATCAGCTTGCCATCAGAGTGGTTCATACAGTTCAAGCCTTGCATTACACAGTTCATTCAATGTGGCATTCTGCACTTTTTCCATGCAATTTGACCACTCAGGTGCCGAGAAACTCTGACAGAGCACCATCAATCCTTTGCACGTTTTCAATCCAAGCTTTTCACTTTTATTTTCACTTTGATCAGTTTCAGACGTTTCAGCTATGGGTGCAAATGATTTTTCAAGGGAACACTGCAGACATTTTGGATACCCTTTCAGCCAGCTTTTTTCTACCTCCACTCGTAGGCCCACAGCACTAATTTTTCCTTCAGAGGCTGCACCTGACTCATTCACCCCTTTTGACACCGCTTTCATCTGAGTCAGTTTTCACTTTTTGCTTTTCCAGTGCAGTTTGCTTTAGTGCTGCTTCAGACTTTGTGTGTTCCCTTACAGCTTAACTGAGCCTCTTCTGTTGGCTTTTGACCACTGCTGGCATCTTTTCTTGAAGAGGAGCTGTTTTATCAGGGGGACACGGGACCATAGTGTGTGAGAGGCATACACCCAATTTGGAAGGCCACCACATTTCACAACAGTCTTTGCCAGGATCATTTGGAACAGGCCTTTCCATTTCACAGCATCTCTCAGATCAAAGTTTTGGCACCAACCATTATGCAGATCTTGTGTAGCCGCTGCAATCTGGTGAGAAACTGCACGCTCCACATCAGCCAGACCTTCACAGCAATGGCTAGTCTTTTCATCAGTGTTTTTCACAAGTGCATTTGCATGTACATATTCAAGCCACTTCAGTGATGCTGAAACAGTCTTTTGCAAAGTGTAACTCTGTGCTGTTGTTGTATTCCTCTTAGGGTGTCCATACGCGGGCTTTCCTGTATCATATCCTTATATAGGCACAATTCGCCCTGCCCTTATATAGGCATAAAATCCAGTCCTTATTTAGGCATTAAACCGTGCACTCCAAATACAGGCATGGTCTCCGACATCCGTCCACCCTAACGTCACAACGAGTTCTTGAAGAACAGACCCTTAGGCTTCGGGAGTTTCCCTAGCACAGGACTATTGATTTCTTCAAGGACTCATTTATTATGCATGAACCGTTATACCTTAGGGGTTCATTCATGACGTCTTCCGCTGTCCGATTCACGTCAATGCTAACATTCTGAGGTACCTCTCAGGTATAAATATACCTTCCCTAGCCCTTGAAAACTAGAGGAGACCTCGACTTCAGAGGAGCCCGTTTCCCGGCCTGACGCACTGAGAAGACGCTGTCATCCCTGCACGCAGAGAGTCCAGCTTCCAGTGATCTGACTTCCCTTGCGGGGTGTTGGAGTTCGAATCTGGAAAGAGATTCCCACCTCTCTCATTCTTAAGGTATGGAGCTGACTAGAACCTAGAGGGACTCTTGGCATACTAGGCTTAACATACTCTTAGTATACCATAGTAAGGAATACTTCACCTACTTCATACCTCTCCCTACACCTAGGTTAGGTTAGGTACATTGGGGTAGAACTAGCTTAGAAACGCATCGTATGAGTACTCGCATTTTTAGCTCATGTTATTTATGTATGTGAATATACGCTAAAAGATAATGCTAACGCAGTATTATTTATTTCTACTGCTTACGCTGTACATTATTTATCTTGCATACTGTCTTATGATCGTAACAGCACATTTTACTTACACGAGAAACAAGACTGTTCAATAAACCTTTTATTGAAACGCCCGTCTATTCTTTCTGTGTAACTTTGAGGGAAACTAAGTATGCACGATTGAGCTGAGTGAAATAGTTATCTATTGTTTCCGCGACTCTGGGACACGTTCTGATTCTAAAGGGAAACAAAGTTGTCATGTTTTGCGGCTGCCAGAAACTACTCCCTTCTTGTTGTCAAGGAGTTTCTAGTGGCCTCTGAGCTAGCTGACACAAGTAATTAAGTTTAATATACTCGATAGGGACATACTGACCTTAGTCCTATGTCAAACCTATAGGGGATATTATTCCAATGTGCAGAGCCTATTAGGGAAATAGGAGCTACACTACATGGCGCCCAACGTTTGGTAAGGCGGTAATTTAACGCTAGATACTGAGTAACTCAGCTGTGCTTTTTCTCTCAGAGACCCCTACCCCTATACTCCAAAAGACGTCTGGAGTGGGCAGGGTTAAGTATCCACCACGGCTACATAGGGAAACACCCTATATATTAGCTGTTTGGTTTGTTCAACGTTGAAGGATACAGTGTTCCAAAATATTGTGCACCTTATCTTTGTTTCCTTGAAACTTGTTCTACATTTTTCCAAAGAACAAAATGCCTGGCTCCGACACTGAAACCGGAAACGGTGCAGCTGCAGAACAGCCAGCTGCAACAGCTTATAATATCACAGGTTTTATTGAAACCGAGGAGGGTGTTATAGACATCCCTCAAAACTTAAGAAGAGCCATCACTCTAAAACTCATAAAACACGGCCTGCCACCAAGAGGTGGTAGAGCAGTTTTCGTGATAGAGGCACACAAATCCTTTCAGACAGAGGTATTCTATTCATGGGTAATATTTCCTGAATCCAATCCAGTAACACACATGTTTCACTTCTACAAAGAAGATGATCCACCAGAGGAATATATTCCTTTCGAGGATATTGAAATTCCACTAACATACCAAGAGCATCAACTCTGGTTTAAAGGCGCCCTAAAACATCACAAAAACATTACCAGGCTCGGTCCACTAGGTAGACCAGGAGCAACATGGCCGATTCTAGCCGGCTACACACCTCATCCTGACATTGAAGAGATGTCAGATGAGGAATTACTTACTCAACTTACAGAGTTAATAAAAATCTACAGACAATTGGTACAATATGTCATGCGGACTTTCACAGTCCAACCACTATTAACCATTCCAAATCAAACCCCTCACCAGGGGAATACACTAAAAATTACACCACAGACTCTCTACACAGTCATGGGTAAAATGCCCACAAAACGTGAACAAATTCCATTCTGGATAGCTCAAAAAATTACTCAAATCGAAGCAGTATTTCCAAATACTAGCCCGTATGAGAAACACAGAATCCTAACAATCAGTTTAATAATGGGGATCACACCACAACTGGAAGACTGCACCACTTGGGGCTCAGTCTTTGCTGCCATCTATACTAAAACACATGGTAATTCAGTCAATTGCGGTAATACCAGATGTCCTAAAACAAATTCAAAACGAATACGGGGCAGAGCCTGCTCTAAATTTAGGTATGAAATTACTGAAAAATTTCGACCAGGTCTCAACAATAATATTATCTAATATTAAAGGGGAGGCAGCAGCAGTGGCGATCCGAAACGATTAAGGGAATTCGATTTTACAGAACATCAAACTGAACTACCCAGAATAATAGAACAATCTTATGCAGAATTAGGCAGAGATAGTTTGGGTGGAAGACCAGTGAAGCCGAAACTATCTGAAAGTCCTGAGAAGGACTCAATTAAACAAACTCCTACATCTTCTAAAAAGAAGTGGGAGACTAATAAACAAAATTCAAAAGAGAAAGGTTCTCAATCCCGAGGTAGGTATCCTCAAAAGGAGCCCTCTGAAAGGAGGTATAACCTCAGGAATAGGGATAATTTGAGACAACCTGACAGGTATCAAGATACTGATACACGTTCCTCTCGTACCTTTCAGATCTCGTCACGGACTTCGGAAAGAAGAGGACGATCAGAAAATAGAGAACAACGCGTGAAATCCAAAGAAGATAAACACGCTCCAAAAAATAAAACAAAACCTCAATTCTCCAAAAAGAAAGTAGCAGGGCTGAAGATCAGACATGCCGAGAATACTGAGAACACAACTCAAGAACGGAGAATGGGCTCAGACAATGCTGGACAGTGCAGCAGAAGTCACAATAGTTCGCCAGAACCTGAAGGAACTTCTGGAGATAGTGGACTTGAATGAGTACATTACAGTTGAGACTGTAGACACCAGGGTTAGTACTCCACAAAGGTTATATGAAATAACACTCCGGATGGAGGGAGACATACCTAGACAGGTGAAAGCACTCTTTTGGGAAAAACTTTCAAGGGGCTATGACATACTTCTAGCAGAAAAAGACTGGCCACCACAATTTGTCAGGGAGTGCCCACATGGCGAGGACATTATTATGCCTGCCTTCTCCAACCATATTCCAATTCATCTAAAATATACTTATGCCAGGAAATGGGCAGTAGCCCAGGCCCCAGCATTATACAAAAATCATGTAGGATGGGATGAGGACTCACCTCACCATAAAATACATCTGAAACATGAACCAACTGCACAAAGGCAGTATGCAATAAAGCAAGAAGCTAAAAAACAGGTCAGGGAGATCTTAGATCAACTTGAATACCAAGGGGTGATTGAAACATGCACCTCCTCAATGAACAATCCTTTGTTTCCTGTCTCCAAACCAGACAATACCTATCATCTAGTTTTGGATTATAGACACTTAAACACTTGTTGTAAAACATTTGCAGTGCAAAATGCACATAGCACAGCATTAATGAATAACATTGTGCGTAAAAGATATAAAACCACATTAGACATCTCAAATGGTTTCTTTTGTCAAAACATAGCACCTGAAAGCAGGTACTTAACAGCATTCTCCATAATGGGGACCCAGCGTCACTTTTGTCGACTCCCACAAGGGTTCAAGAACAGCCCAGGTTTATTCTCAGCGAGGGTAAGGGAGTTACTACAAATTTATGACAATGAGGCATTGTCCTATGTCGATGACATCTATCTGACGGACGATGACCTGGACAAACACTTGAACAGGGTAAGCACCATTATACTGGGCTTCGCCTCTGAGGGCTACAAATTCAACTTTAAAAAGTCCTGAATTGCCCATCTCAATGTCCTATTTCTAGGATATGAGCTTTCAAGTGAAGGCAAGAGCTTGGCAGCTAACTTTTTAGAAAAGTGTACGCTGCTCCAACCTCCAAAAACGCTAAAAAACTTACAATCCATCCTGGGTTTCCTAAATTTTGGAAGAACATACATACTAAACTACGCAGAAAGGGTTAATCCTCTCTACGCATTAATCAAACCTGATTTTTCAATCAAGAATTGGACACAAGAACACACGGAAATCTTGCGTTCAATACAGGCTAACATGTTAGCAACAAATCACTTACAAACACGTGTAAGTCAACGCAATTTGGTGATTCGAATAATTTCGGGTCAATGCGGATTCACCTACTTAATCTTCAATGAGGGTGAGAAAATACCAATTGCATACAAATCTCATTTGTACACACAAGCGGAAATGCGCTTCAGTTCAACTGAAAAAATTCTGACAGCAGTTCAAACACCTGTAGCAAAAGAAAGAGCCCTAGCCCAAGGGAAACGCATTATTGTCGTAACCCCTGTACCGGCTTTAGAAGCGGTAACAAAAGCAAGCATTCCAAATGCTAAGGCATTACATCCAAGATGGATACAATGGGTTAATTCTCTTGCTGCAACAGATGTTGAATATGTTTTTGATCCAGATTTAAAAACACAAGCATTCCTGCAATATGAACAAGAATGTCCTCTGCCCACTGAAATTCTGCCTCTCGATCAGTACGAATTCATAATTTACACTGACGGATCCGCACAGCCCGCAACAGGGGGTAAGCAAGCTTACAGTGCAGCGTGTGCAATCGTTAAAGGTCGCTTGCGAGATGGTACCTTCAGACCAATGGTCACAAAAACTCAATCTCTAAGAGATTGTACAGCTCAGCGAGCTGAACTACAAGCATTTAAACTGGCACTTGAAAGTACAGATCGAGAATTCCCCACACTAATAGTGTGCGATTCCTTTTACTGTGTTCAGTCATATAATGAATATATACAAAACTGGCTTGAAAATGGTTTCAAGGATGCGAAAGGTGGCACAATAAAGCATAAAATGCTTTGGGAACAAGTAGTTCAGTTGAAAAACGAACTACCAAAGGCTCACGTGATCCACACACTGAGTCATCAACGTGATGGCGTTCACGTTGCAGGGAATTCATTGGCTGACGAAGCCGCAAAGGGGGCTGTTCAGACGGCTTCCGTAGCTGCGATCACTCATTCAAAAACAAAAATAGACGGTGAGATAATGTTGGCTGTCAATGCTTCAAGCAAGGGCAGCAGTGCAGCGTTACCAAAAAAGTTTCCACTCAAGTACTCTTATGTAATTGATGCGAACAACGTTCCTTTTGCTCGAATCCCTGGAGTGGGGTATAGGGTAATTCCAAACATGGAACGTAGAGCAGCTTTGATTTATGAAACACATTTGGGGGAGGGTCTGTCACATCAAGGGATCTCTAAAACAATTTTGACGATAAAAGAGATGTACTGGTGGCCTGGAATGAATACAGAAATACACATATTCATCAATAACTGCTTAGACTGTAAATTACAGCGAGGAAGCCACCAGGCACCATGCTACGAATGTAGCCGCCCATTGCAGACACCTAGACTATCTAAAAGCAGGGGTCCCTCTGGACAACTGCAATCCCACAAATACTGAATCAAGGTTCCTATGGATATGGCCTCAGTGCTCGGCTGACGCTCGAACTGTTATAAAAGATTTGCGAGTCTTTATCGGCACATACGCAATAGGCACGCTACATTCTGACCAAGGCCCTGCGTTTAGCTCTCGGGCTTACAAAGAAGCCATGGCCAGTCTGGGCGTTGCATTGCGGTACTCCTCTCCATTCCATCCTGAGGGAAATTCGGTTGTGGAAAGGAAAAACCGGGACATAAAGCAGTCTATAACAGCTAGGGTATTAGGTTCGGGTGACGGGTGGGTCAAACATCTTTATGGGGTCCAACGCTCATTGAACAACCTGCCAAGAAGTTCTCTAGGGGGGGTCACTCCATATGAGGTCCTATTTGGGACAAGAATGTGGGTACCAAATCTCGATCACGTAGGCACAGTGGTGGAAAATAAAAAGTTTGATATCAAAGATCGTTTGGCTGTTTTACAGGAACTGAATGAGTTAAGAACGAAACAAAGCAACGTATTCCTGCAGCCAACCACCACTGGGGAAAAACCGGCGGTCCCAGCAAGGCCTGTCTGGATTCCAAAAGTTGGGGATCTAGTCAGAGAAAAGATTGCGGACAAGAAGGAATTTGGACCTTCTTACAGACAACCAGTACCTGTCCTAGCCGTTCAAGGAACAAGAACAGTACTTCTGCCGCCCCTTGCTGGAAAAAAGGAGAAAAGATTTGTGTCCATCGACCTCATCAAACCACAGTATGTGGCCAATACTAAATAGTAGGCCTCGTGGACTCCGACCTAGTAGCAGACGCACTCCTCTCGCTACTATCCAAGAGGTTCAGACTGAAAGACAGATAACGATCGAGAATTCAGCTGTAACAGATGAAGGACTGAGCAACAATGCAATGGAACTCATCCCTCTTGAAAACCAAGTAACAATTCATCCAAATACACCTGTCTACACCAACGTAGCAAGTGATCAACTGGTACCAGCGATTTCTACAAATCCTGATGCAATTCCAACAATTGACAGAACTGCTTCTGGCTATTTCATTAACTTTGATACGTTCTCAGAAGATCCGAGTGAACCTGAAACGACGCCAGCATCATTGAAATTCAAGCAGCAAGTACAAGACTTTCTTCACTTTCTGAAAAAGACTTATTTGGTTTCTCCATGGATTGAACTCTGGATTACATCTGGACTTTTTGTTTTCCTGCTCTGGCTAGCTTTGGTTACAACTGTTAGCGTGCTTATAAGTGGCAGATACATCCATGTGTATACTGAAGGAAAAGACGTGAACGTACTTTTGAAACCTCATAAATCTTCCGATCGTGAAGCAAAAGACTTGTCAACAGTGAACATCACAGCCGTTCCTATACAGGATGGTATAGTGTGGGACAAAACTGATTTTGATATATTCGGTCCGACGGAACAATTGAACATTCCACATTTGTTTAAAATTTCACTAAGTGATCTAATTTCGTCCAGTACCTATTCTGATGATTGGGACTTTGAGACTGTTAATGACATAATGTTTGACCTAGAAAAATCTGCTGCATTTTCTAAAAATGAATATTTAGAGGGTTCTTCAGACTATGAAAAGCTGTATTGCTATAACCACTATGGTCATCATTATTTGCATAAATCTGCATACCCTAGAAATGTGTTTATGTTTAACCAATGGGAGCATTGTCCTACACCACCAAAAGGTAGTTCAAAAACATTTACTAACAAGTTTCCATATTTTTCAGGTTACAATACATCTGATCCAGAAATGTTTTACTATAAAAATGTAAACAAAACAGGACTGAAAATTATGTTAACAAATACAAAACAGATTTACTCTGCAGCATTTATTGCCCAACTGTCTAGACAGGGTTTCGACTTATGGAAAGACACAATAGACTCAAAAACTGTATGGGGTACTAAAGATTGGCAAGTGCAGGGGATAGAAGCTTTATTTAGAGCCTGCATCATCCCTGAACAAATAATGTTTTTGAATGAAACTGTCCAACAAACATCTTGTCTTGGACTAGCCAAGATCAAAGAGATGAAAAATCCTTCTGTACCAACACCTGCAAGTGATAATAATACACAAGCAGTGGTTACAGTTGACAATATACTACAACTGAACAGATCTAATCCTGATTGGAAAAAATGGTTGATCTGGCCCACAGACACTAACAACTGTCAGGAAAGATTCCTGAATAAAACTCAGGGCTTTACTATTCATAGGCCAGACCCAAGATACGTCCAAAGACAGCATCCGGGGGTAGTAACAACATATAGTGTAGGAAAATTATGCCTCGATTGGCTTCATAAATCTACACTACAGGATGTGAAACAACACTTAACCTTACTTAAAGAGGACGCAGACCTTAGGGAATTCTTGCTTGGACCAAGAAAACCGCGTCAAAAACGTTTCATATATGCCGGCATTTATGCTGCCTATAATGAAGCATGGAAAGTGTCACAGATGGAGGCTGCAGAACGAATACGTGAACTTGATCGTATTAATTTAGAGAAAACTCTCTCTGTGGTCGACAATGGGTTAACAACTTTGTCCTCCAGAATATATTCATTGGATGGCATTGTATCCTCTGCTATCGACATACTAGAACAAGATTTGGCGATGTTACAACAAGGCCAATCTCAATTACGTTCTATTGTGTTATTAAGCTGGACGCTGCAATCTTTGCGAGCGGGCTATGTGCCTTGGCGTTTCATCAACACATCGGCTCTGTTTGCAGAATACAATCTAACTGGTAAACAGATCGCACTGTCACAAAGAGGAGCAAAGTATACAGTGCTGAGCATTGAAAAACTGGAAAAGTTACCATTCACAGTGGCAGAAAAACCAGCTACAGAATGGCTTATTCATGGCAAAATCACACTGCCTGTGACTACTTTTCAGTTTCAGTATTGCCTCAAACAAATGCAAGCAGGCAAATATGAAAGGTTGGGTAAGGAATACATTAAGACATCTTGGAATTTACCATATACATATAGATGTTGGAGTGGGGATCGTGAAATGTTTCTAAGCGGTACACACTGTAAAAAAGCACTGAGCAGTTCACTAATATGTCAGGACATTTCTTTACACGGGGCTTGTAATGGTTCTGTGGCAAATTTGTCTTGCCATCAGCAGGGTACACCAGCTGCTGTGATTAATCCAACGTTTGGACAACTTTCTAATGGGAGTTACCTCATGTTGAATGATCAGAGTTGCTGCGGTATGTTGCCAGGCATCCCATATCTAGTAACGGTCAACTCCAGGGTCACTTGCTGTGTGCAACTATTGTTTGCCCCAATAGACACAGTCAGGGAGTCGCCTCTATGGCCTTCGCTGAACGTCTCTTTTCTAAGATTTGATACTTTGAGCAGAATTAAAGCCATGCTTTTACAGCAAACAGTGCCTTTGACCTCGGCCAAAGAAACCTATGATCTACAAGTAGCAAGGACTTCGGCTGAGATACAAACTTTAATACGTACAAATTGCCCTATACATTTCGTAGAAATGATAGCACGTATCTTCAACATCTCTGATACAAGCGGAATTGTACATGTATTTAAGAGCATCTGTTCCGGACTGTTAGCACCTTTCCAGGCAGTCCTCGGAATAATCCCAAACTTTGCACATTCGGTGTTTGGTGGCATACCATTAATTCTAGCACTTGTTGCCGGAATTCTATTTCTCTTCCTGCTATTACGCTATGGCCAGCCTATTTGCAGACATCACTCCGAGCGAAATGGAGAAAGCTCTCCTTGAACGAAAGTGCAGTGAGCGAATAGTACAGCTTTTTGGCATGACTCGTCTACGGGACCTTAATACCACGTGGTTCCTGTCATTCAGACCAATCTGGCAAGATTGCATCTTACCTGTTCTACGATGCCTGCTATGCGTTGAGATCTCACAGACGCTTCCGGCTGCTGCTGAGGTACGAGAAAGATCTACAGGCACACAGGTAACAACGGACGCGAACATTGCTGCGGCAACATATACTGAAAGCGATGCTTCACATCTCTGTGCAGTTAATCTACTACGCGAGGTGTTCCAACTGACACCAACTTCAGTGGACGATGTTTTGTCTACGGAAATAGATGATCTCATGTTTACACCAGACCCGTAAACTGACTCTGATTCAGCCCACAGTGTTCAGAGATGCAGTAACAATTTGGCCTTCATACTTCAAAAACTTGGAACTCTTCCCAAAATTGAACTTTTTTCCATTTTTTGAAACAAAATGGCACTTCTATCTGCTTAAAGTAGAACTAGCCTTATAGTACGGACTTCGCGGTACTTCCACAGACACTTAGTCATCTTGTTTGTCTAAAAATGTCATTAATTTCCATGACATGAAAAGACTTTAATCTTTGAACAACTTATCGATCATTTTCTGTCAAATGTAAATATTACTGCTAATTTCATTCATATTGTATTTTATTTTAAATATATGCCTGAAATGAAAAGCAATGCTTCAAATGTACAGTACCTTTTGCATTCTAATAGGTTTTTTAAATGCCTTTTAAATGGTTTTATGCAATATTTTAGCAATATGCGGTACTTCATTTAATGTTTAGCATTTTAAATGTTTAGCATTTTAGTATTATCATACACACGAAAGTGGAGTGGGTGTTGTATTCCTCTTAGGGTGTCCATACGCGGGCTTTCCTGTATCATGTCCTTATATAGGCACAATTCGCCCTGCCCTTATATAGGCATAAAATCCAGTCCTTATTTAGGCATTAAACCGTGCACTCCAAATACAGGCATGGTCTCCGACATCCGTCCACCCTAACGTCACAACGAGTTCTTGAAGAACAGACCCTTAGGCTTCGGGAGTTTCCCTAGCACAGGACTATTGATTTCTTCAAGGACTCATTTATTATGCATGAACCGTTATACCTTAGGGGTTCATTCATGACGTCTTCCGCTGTCCGATTCACGTCAATGCTAACATTCTGAGGTACCTCTCAGGTATAAATATACCTTCCCTAGCCCTTGAAAACTAGAGGAGACCTCGACTTCAGAGGAGCCCGTTTCCCGGCCTGCCGCACTGAGAAGACGCTGTCATCCCTGCACGCAGAGAGTCCAGCTTCCAGTGATCTGACTTCCCTTGCGGGGTGTTGGAGTTCGAATCTGGAAAGAGATTCCCACCTCTCTCATTCTTAAGGTATGGAGCTGACTAGAACCTAGAGGGACTCTTGGCATACTAGGCATACTAGGCTTAACATACTCTTAGTATACCATAGTAAGGAATACTTCACCTACTTCATACCTCTCCCTACACCTAGGTTAGGTTAGGTACATTGGGGTAGAACTAGCTTAGAAACGCATCGTATGAGTACTCGCATTTTTAGCTCATGTTATTTATGTATGTGAATATACGCTAAAAGATAATGCTAACGCAGTATTATTTATTTCTACTGCTTACGCTGTACATTATTTATCTTGCATACTGTCTTATGATCGTAACAGCACATTTTACTTACACGAGAAACAAGACTGTTCAATAAACCTTTTATTGAAACGCCCGTCTATTCTTTCTGTGTAACTTTGAGGAAAACTAAGTATGCACGATTGAGCTGAGTGAAATAGTTATCTATTGTTTCCACGATTCTGGGACACGTTCTGATTCTAAAGGGAAACAAACTCCTGCTAAAACGGTGCGCAATTTGGGGGTCATGGTAGATGAGAACCTCCAAATGGAATCACAGGCTAATAAAACTGTCAGTGTCTGTCTCTCCCTGCTACGTATGTTACGGAAGGTTCTTCCGTTACTTCCAAAAGATACTCGATCTCTTGTAGTGAGGAGCATAATTTTGAGTAGACTGGACTACTGCAACTCCCTGTATTTGGGAGCACCGCAATATATTCTGCAGGGGTTGCAGAGAGTCCAGTCCATGGCAGCCAAGCTGGTGCTAAATAGACAGCGCAGATCTTCCACGGCATTGGCCTTGGGAGACCTGCATTGGCTGCCCGTCAGGGAAAGAATTAGCTTCAAATCCCTCTGTATTGTATACAGAGCAGCACATGACCTGGGTCCAGTCCCCCTGCAGGAGCTGTTCACCTGGTATAATCCCGGGAGGCAGCTTCGCTCCTCGAGTGCAAATCTGATAACAACCACCAGGTTTAAGAGATCCAGGATGGGGGCAGAGCCTTTGGTGTGGCCGCTGCGCGCCTATGGAATGAGCTGCCTCAGAACCTTAGACAGGCCAGTTCTCTGACCTGCTTCAGGAAGAGTTTGAAAACCTGGCTATTTCCAAGGAGTGAATATTAGATCCCTTCTCTGACAATTGGTTCTGCTTTTACAGTGGTTTTCATCATTCTAAGCGCCAGGATACCCGTAGGGTGGCAGTTTTTTGCGCTATACAAGTTTGTAATTCAATTCAATTCAATTCAAGTTGTCATGTTTTGCGGCTGCCAGAAACTACTCCCTTCTTGTTGTCAAGGAGTTTCTAGTGGCCTCTGAGCTAGCTGGCACAAGTAATTAAGTTTAATATACTCGATAGGGACATATTGACCTTAGTCCTATGTCAAACCTATAGGGTATATTATTCCAATGCGCAGAGCCTATTTGGGAAATAGGAGCTACACTACACTGTCTTTATGTTGCTTTATTGTGCTTGAAACTTCAGGCAGATAGCTACAATCCAATCTTTGTCCAATCTGTGGTTCTGCACACATCATCTTTGAGACCTCATTATGATCTGATTTCAGAGGAACTGGCAATCTATACCTGGGCATCAGTTTTTTGCAATAACACATTTGCTACTACACAGTTGTCATTTTTCTCAGATTCTGTTCTGATACAACCTTGTTGTTCTGCTTCTAAAACATTTTCTTGTACCTCTTTTAGTTCTTTACAAGTGTAAGTCATTAACATCAGCATTAAATAAACAGTATCCTTTTCAGATTCACCTGTGAAAATTCCATTGAATGTATATGCTAACAGGACACAATATTGTACAACTGAATTAGCATTTGTCTCTCCCATGACAATAATGACTCCCATTTGAGCAGTTATACTGCATGTTATGGTAAGGGCAATCAATTTTGAATTTTGGGCTGAGGTAAGTACTGAAAGCCATGAAGCTTTGACAACATAATGTATAGGGAGCACAGCATGTGCTGCTCCTAATCTGTCATTGTTACCTTTCAAACATGGGCAATCTACAAAATGGACATTGTTGGTCTCAATCAGACGTTCATCCTTAAAGTCTAACCTTGGCTTTATGCATAGATTCATGACACCTAGACATTCAGGTTCAGTTTCATCACAAACCATTTCATTTGTTGGCTGTAAGCTCAATACATTTGAATTCAGACATTTCTTGGTCACAGTATTTTCCCAAAACAACTTCACAAAGGAAGGAACCTTTTCAGCAATTGGACATTTTATCATTATTTTCTCACTCTTTTTGTGACTGACATTTACCATAGCTACTAAATTAAGGCAGCTAGGCATTTCTGTGACGTTGGGGTCAAGGGTCATTGGGAAATACGTCACAGACCTTTGAACACATTTATGTTTTTGAACAGGTACTGAGAGAGCGCAGCCCTCCCTCTCACTGCAAATTGGTGTATTTTCTTTTAAATAAACTTGCACTCCTAGTGCCGGGGCGCGACACTTTTTCTCTTTCAACTCTAGGAATGCTTTTGTGCAATTGTTGTCCAATGGAAGCGGATCAGACACATCCTTGTGTGTCAGCCTCAGTAAAGGCTTAGCCACTAGGGAAAGGTTTGGTAACCACTCACTACAGCAGCCAACCATTCCCAAAAACATCCTGACTTCTTTCTGAATTTGAGGTGGATTCATCTGGTGAATTATTTCCACTCTCTCTGGTGACACCTTTCTAGCTCCTTTTCCAATTATGTGTCCCAGACATTCATCTTCTTTTTGACAGTATTCCTGACTATTCTCATACAATAGCACTGTGACATGAACTTGACAAAAATCAATAACAGTAAGCCATTCTTCAGCACATGGAATGTGAAAAAATATATTGGCTGGATTCGGTACCGTAGGACAACCTAGAAAAGTTATACTGCTACTCTCCTGCATTATTCTGTTCTTTTCATTTAGTTTCTGTGAACCCTTGATCAGAAAGTTACATAAACTTCTAATCAATTCCATCAAAAATCCTTTACTCAGTTTATCTCCAATTATTAGTAAAATTTCTGCAACTGATGGTGTTCTTGAACACATGTCATCTGGTTCTAATTTGAATAAGACATGTTCTGCATGTTTTATTAATCTGACATCTTGCTCTATGAACTCCCTTACTTCTGTGTTTATTATTTCTTTCAAATCAGACGGTAATTTTTCAACTGTCATTTCTGCTATAGCTGTCTCTTGTTGGGCCATTTTAAAATGTACATCCTCATCAGGAATCTGATAATTAACATCATCTACTACTTTCTGGTGCGCACTACACTTGACAATAGCAACTCGCTTTGGTAACGTTAATGCAGTCAGCAAATTTTGAACTAACTCTCCATGCTGTCTCCACAATTGTATGCAGTGTAGTAATAGCATAAGCTGCAATCGTGGTGCCATCGGGTAGCTTAAAACAAGATCCATCTACATACAATTCACCCTGAGCATCAGGCAGGGGCATGTCAGTCAGGTCCACTCGACCCTTTGTTTGTTCTTCAGTGGTAAAAATACAATCATGTATATCTCTGGACTGCTCAGAGGGCAATGGCAACAAAGAAGCTGGATTCAAGGTCAGGCAGCGTTTAAGTGTAATGTGTGGTGCTAATAAAGTGAGTTCGTACCCGGTAAGACGAGCACTCGTCAAATGTTGTGTCTTAGTCTGATTCAATAATACATCAACTGAATGGGGAACAAAAACCGTCAATTTATGATCCAGTACAAGTCCTGCCGATTGTCTGATTGAAATGGCAGTTGCTGCCACGGCCTTCAGGCAACCAGGGAGTGCCCTGGCCACTTTTTGCATTTAAAGTTTAACCCTTCTCTCATCACTTTCTACACTCTCTTCTTGTGCTTTTAATTGTAATTCTTTAATTTTCTGTAAAATAGTCTGTTCTTCAAATTTCTTCCTATCCTTTTCTTCTTTAATCTGTTTCTGTTTAATTTGTTTTCTCCATAACCCTACGGCATCAAACATACTCTGCCTACTTTTTCTCTTAAAGAGCTGCTCTTCTACATATTGCAGTTTGTTTGAATCAAAGATACCAATAAGTGGCCACTGTAAACTGGCATCTGCCTTCATATATTTGTTCCACAATGTGCTAAACAGTATGGAAGAAATACCGTATTTAATGTACATTTCATAATTCAGAGTGCCTTCTAGAGGCGCTGGCTGTCTTTCTTCCAAAATTCTATTTTTGTTGCAACAACGACATAATACACGAAGTGTGCTCAAAACAGGCATGTTTACCAAATTTCTTCTTAACAATGTTGTCAAGAGACTTTCATACCAAAAACCAAGAAATGAGAAAAAATTCTCACATTACCTGTCTAAAACATTTGCAAATGTTTTATCAAACCAAAACCAAAAAGACAACCATTTCGATCCTACCTGATCGCAATTCTCCGACTCCCACCTGCCGATCCTCAGATCAATAGATCACCTCCAAAATGCCAACCGAAAAGCCCCAGTTGAGACCCGCAGCCGCCATGAAGGTCAGGTCGATTAGCTGAAATCACCTTTGGCCACGAGAACAAATCTGTTTTTGCGGGGCGCCCCCAGTGTTTCTGTCCCATCGAAAAGACCTCCTCCTGGTCCAGCTGCGGTCATCAATGGGGCCCCACGTTAAGCGCCAATTGTAGAAGTGAGATTCCTATCAGTCTCACTGGTGCAGGGACACCCTTTGTCTACGGGTTCACAAATGAGGATCAACACTGGAGTGGAAACAAAAGACAAGTTTATTTCACTCATGAGAGGAGTCCCATCATTCAAACACTGCAAGTGCCCGAGGGAGGGGGCTAACAAGTTTAAGTTCAATCACAGTATTTATACATTTTGGTGCATCGTGAAACCAATTGGAAACTACTTCGTCATGCTGAGTTGCAAACTGCTAACTCCTGATAAACCCCTACCCACGTCATCTTTGTAGATAGGCCAGGGAGGTTACAGGCGTTGGTGGGCTCATAGATTAGACTTCTGTGTGCTCAGGCCTTTCGGCAGGGCAGGGCCTCTACTCTGGCACGCAAGCATTATCAGCACAACCAGCTTTCAGTGAACACGTAACTTCTGACTTTGCAAAAAGTCCCCGCAGAACACAAAATGGGGGCTGGTAGACAAACTGGAAGAGGAGTAGAGGCTAACTTAACAAAATACATTTTTTACCGTTTAACAGAGGCACCGCTGGTTGAAGCCGGTATGGCAGGCCTGTGAAGCAGCACTCGTCTTTGACAGGGGAACTGCCCTCGGCAAAGTGCTGACAAGTGCTCAGGTACAGCAGTTGCGGCTTCCTGGCCAATTCATCCATGATAGTGTGTCTTCGGCAGTTGCAGTCTCAGACAATCAGGGATTTTCCAGCAGTGACGTTGCCCCCTCCCCCCCTCCAATGTTGGCAGTCTCAGGCTTACTGGGAATTACCGACACAGTGATGCTTATTCTTGCAAAACTCATGGTGCAGTTTATACAGGAACCATGTACATGAACCTTGGGACTGCTTACAGCACGATTTGCTCCTGGCTTTGCTCCCTGAGGCAGTCAGCTTTCTCTGGGTGCTCGCCACACTGGGAACACACTGGTCTTCATCTCATATACAGACTCTCTCCTAAAAGGGCAAGGCACACTCCTTTCCTATCACAGAAGGCAGGCAGGCTTCTAGGCACTTAGGGCAGACCCGAAGCTCTTCCTCCAGAAAGTGCAGAGTTTAGATGATGTCCTTTCCCATCTGGGAGACTGACTGTCAGGCAGACACTAGCCCTGGACACCCTGCAGCTCTCTGAGTACTCTGTGGAGCACTCTTTTCCTTGGCCAAGAAGAACTTGAAACTGTAACAAAGTGGGATGGTTTGGATCGACTTTAAAACACATCTTCCAGACCACAGAAGTGGGTACTCGAATGCTTCATAACCGGATTGGGGTGAATCTCTTCAAATGTCATTTTCAGTCCAGAACATGTGTCTCAGTTTTTTTTAAGGATTTTGCTCATGTTACATACAAGACAAGCCTAATGTATGATAAACATCACCATGCTTATTGTGAATGGCTTACGGCCTAGAAAGCTAATATTTTGAATTGTGATAATCACTAATAGAGTGTGTGAGATCGCCATATGATTTTCTATAAACAGGCTGACATTAGTCGTGGTAACAAAAATAACAGAAAAGCAGCAAAGAGGAAAAATTCCATTCTTCTGTTCAGTAAACTACTTCTAGTGAGCAACACTGCAAGCTCGTTTGGCTGAGCATGAGCTAATGTGGAAGGAAACATGTTTTAATACAATTGCTTGCCTAGCGGATATGTCTCCATTTTGGCATTTTTCATGCAGTGATGCACATACAAGAAGCATCACCCTTTCCTCTTCATAGAGAACCATTTGGGAGAAACATTAAAAAAGACCTATGAATTTGGGAGGGGCAGACACAAAGATTGGTTGCTAAGGGAGAATGCTGGAGAGCTGATATCCTACTACACGCCTGAGAGTTTCTTAGAGGTATGAAGGGTTAGTCCATGGCTTGGTATAAGGAACTGAGGGAAGCTAATAATACCATAATTAGGACGTTAATGATTATATAGATGTCAATTTTAGAGTAAGGTTAGACTAATTATTACAGATAGTAGGGATGTGCAATATAAGATGCTTTTTTTCAAATATTCATCTAGTTTAACATTATGGGTTCTGAGATAATAATTTTCATAATTCTGATAGCCAAGGTTTGTTTGCTAATTATACATATTAACTAATTATTATAAACACCCACAGCTGGGAGTGTCTATTGCTTTCAGGGGCCAGGGTGAGGGTCCGTGGAACTACAAAAAACCCCTGCAACTAACCATTTCTGTGGCTGGGTTGTCTGACACAAAACACTCTATATCTAGGTGACTCTAACTCGTTGCTGAGTGAGAGACTCCTCACAGTTTTCCTTTTCTCCAAAAGGTGTGCAACAAGCTATTTCACCTTGGGGCTAAGGAAATCTTTCCGGGTGGGTCCATCAATTTGGGGAGGAGGATTACGGCCACATGGAAGAGTCTTAGTGATCTTTGAAAGACCTGAGACCCTGAAGTGGCTGACACACAGAAGTTAACTGAAGACATCCAGAGGTGTTTTGTGATCCTCCTCAGATTTTGTCCTAATCCCAGTGAGGTTTGTTAAGAGATTAACAGATACAAAGTATAACCCCTTATTGTGAGTACCAAGTTTGAGTCTTTTTGAGCAATGTGTGGAGAGGCAGAGGAACCTGAGTTAGAGGATGGTAGAGATTCCGGAGAATGTCTGCCCAGCCCTTACTGCCCACTAGATGGCTAGGTGATTTCCATTAAATGGGGGTGAGGTAGTACAGCAGATCTAGTTTATACTATTGAGATATTTTTCTCTTAGATTGAATACGCAGGAGTTCCTACAATATTGTTAGGCGGCCATTCCTCAGACCCTGTCTGCAAAACAATTGCATGCGTATCATAACTTGTTTTAGACTGATGGACCAGCACAGCTTGCAACAGGCACAAAATAGGAGTACTCTGCAGCCTGTGCAGAAGTGCAAGGAGGATTTGAGGGTTCTAAATTTAAAATGAACAACATACAGGTGAAACTTTTAGGAGATACCACTGCACAAAATACAGAATTAAATGTACTCCTCTTAGCCATGCAAAAGACTGCCAAATCAGTTCCAACATTAATCATATCAGATTCATCATTTGTGTACAGGGATACAATGCTGATTTAAAACATTGGGAGTCCAATGATTACAAAGAGTCACTGGGAAAGGTAATAATAGCTGAACCGATGTGGGCTCGGATAGCTGCTCTCCGATGACAGTTTTCATTGGTGGAAGTCCAGCACATGCTGGCACACCAGGGTGAGGAAGTTCACTCTAAAGGCATTTCTGCCACAGATCAAGCTGGGGGATTTGCTGTACAAGTGCAGGTTTGAAAAATAGCAGCAATGACCAACTCAAAAAACTAGAATTGACCTGGAACTACACTCAGCAGTCCAATTATTGCACAACAAAAAAGCCCCATTCCCTGCTTTTCCAGAGAAGTACAATTACTTCCTGGAGCAAGATGGGCTCCCTACTGTAAACATACATAAAGTATTGGAACGTCATATCCCAAATGAAGCTACCAGATTAAATTTAATAAAAGCCGCTCATGAAGGAATAGGCTCTGCGCAATCTGGGGTGTACAAAACATACAGAGCGTTACTGGTTGGAATAGATGCAAAGATAAACTGAACAGTATATGCTACAATGTGAAATTTGCCAGAAAATAAAACATTCAATGATTATAAGAACTCCACTGGTGCCTATTGAGAAAGCCACTCATACTTTTTAAATCTTGTACCATATTGTTCCGTTATAAACAATAGATTGGCACAAATATATATTAGCAGTGGCAGACTCATACACCCAATTTAAGTGGGTATGGCCCCAATGCCAGGTTACAGCTCACGTAGTCATAAAAGATGTGTGAGACTTCGTAGCTATGGGTGAAGTTCATGCATTTCAATCTAACCATGGGCCAGCTTTTACCTCAAAGACATTAGCAGAGGCATTTCCTAAGGTGGGGGTAAGTCTCCATTTCTCCCTCCCCTCTAGGCCCAGTTCAAATTGGATTATAGAGAGTACACCTAAACAAACCTTGAATGCAAAGGTTGTAGACAATGTTGGGTCATGGGTCCAAAACCTGTTAGGTGCACAGAGAGCAATAAATAATAGGCAAGACATATATTGTCCAATTGCTGTCCTTATGAGGTGCTCTTCGAAGCTAAAATGTATGTACTGGATCTTCCAGGATAAGAGGATCAGCATGATTAATCATGCTTCACTCTGTTGCAGTATACCCGTACTGGTCTGAGAGTTCAGCTCTAATGCTGTATCTTGTGGCTGACTAGTGACCAAAGGTTGGAGAACTTATGATAAAGGCAATGGGATTGAAGGAAGTGTTTGGCCCAACATATTGAGATTCCGTACCAATGCAGGGTCCAAAGGGAACTAGACCGGTGAGTGCAACCAGTTCCAAGCACAGATCAACAAGCGGTAAGCATGGAAAGAATTGTTGATAATGTGTCATTTCCAACTACACCACCTTTGTAAACAGAAAACAAATCAAATGAACATTTTGATTGTTCCAGTGATTGTAGCTCTCAAAACTTTAGTACAGAACTATCAGAATGCAAGCCCAAAGAAATAATGATGAAAAGTCTTTCTTACACAACCAATAGGAAAAATTTTAATATCGTATAAAAGAGTATAGTAAACAACCTTGGACTTATGTCTGCCTTGCATTGACATTGATTTTGGTATTAAGTTGCTTAATAAGAGTGATCTTTATTATAAGGGTTGTTAATGGGGAATATGTTTCATAAATAGTGAATCCAGCTGCAATGATTATGAAGCTAAATAATCAAAGTGAAATACATAGAGTTACTAGAGGAGAATTGGGTCAGAAAATGATAGCCATCTCGCTGTAAGATGATATATTTTGGAAGGAATTAAATCATCACATCTTAGAACCAGCGAGAGATGTTCAAATTCCACATACTTTTTGCCTAAGTTTAGATGACATGTTGCTTTCAAGTCCCTTCTCAAGTGAATGGAATAAACATACTGTGAAAAATGTGTTTATGGAACTACAAACACACGCTTCGATGCACACTGCTAAGCCTCATCTCACCGTGAAAAATCACAAGCAAATATCCGGCTTCACCCAATATGCTGACTCGTATTTACATAGGTCAAATGTAGGTCAAATGTGACAAGTAGCACTCACAGCAGGCAGCAATGTAGCTGTTAGCAATGGAGCTGGTTCAAAGCAGGAGTATTCAAAACCTGAGCACAATTGTGAGGGTCACATAACAGTGGAACTTTATACCAGAGGGGTCTTTAGACTGCACTTTCTCTGACACTGAGAAAAAGGTCTGTTCACACTAACACTTGACAAAACATAGTACGCTACCACAACTGCTTTAAGTGTCTCACAACTGGCACGGACAGTAGTCATGCGCCCACTCTGAGGGAATGAACCAATCTTCAGAACAATATTTAAGATGCCTACTAGCTACACACAATTCAAACTGGTTGGAAGAAGTAAGTCCGCAAAGTTTGCATATAATAACAACTCGCACACTGGCATTGCAGTCTCACCCTTCTTTTGTCTCACTGGTACACATCTGAAATCCATCCCACTTAACTGAAGAAAAGGTACAGCCCACTTTCCTGCTGTTAAGGGAAAAACTGACCAACGCAAAAACAAGAAGATCCTCCTTATCAGATAGGGGACCATTTCTGGCTAGCAACAAAAAACCTCAAGTTAAAGGATCCCCACAGGCTTCAGCCAAGGTTTGTAGGTGCTTTTTGAATCCTACAAATCATAAACCCTGTGAGTGTAAAATTAGAATTAACAGAAGGCCTATAGGGTCAGTCTTACATGTATCATTAGTGAAACCTTTCATTGATGCTACTAGATCTGAACCACCGCCTCCTCCGATCCTGGTGGAAAATCATTTTGAATATGAAGTAAAAACAATTCCTGATGCCAAAAGAGTCAATTGAAAGCTATTTTACTTAGTGGATTGGAAAGACTATGGTCTGGAGGATCAATCTTGGGAGCCGGCAGGTTGTATTCATGATCCATGTTTAGTGCAGCTCTTCCACCTGAAAAATCCTAATAATCCTAGGTCTGTTGTATGCCCTTTTGGGGGAGGCTGTTATGCCATGTGCCATTTACAGATTAGGGTATTTGGAGCGCTACTGTTTTCCTGGGTCATCCTAGCCCTTAAGGGTTCCACTGGACCAAATTTGGGACCCCCATAAATATGAACCTGCCAGACTTAACTCTCAACCCCATTTATACAGTATCCCTGAAAGCCTCCACTGGAGCCCCTATCCTTTCCAATATCAGATACATTGGAAACAGTTTGAGGCAAGTCTTGCGGGATTTGACTCAAGTCAAGTGACTAGGCAGCCATTTTGAAAAACAAGAGGCTATAAAAGCCACACCCTAACATCCAAGCATTTGAGTCGCTTTCCTGCAGCTGAAGGGAGGAAGTCCTTTTTTTTTATCTGAGCCCTTCTAAATCCAGCCCTGTGCAGCCCGAGTTGATTATCTCCTTGTCATCTAGTGGTCAACAGCACCACCAAGTTATCATCTGAAAGAAAAACAACAAAATAAGGTGAGTGATTTATTTATAGTGTTTTATAAAGTACAAAGAAGACCATCATGGTATCAGAGCACTGTGCAAAGCTGATGAGGATTGCAGTTCAGTTAAAGCACCTATCAGTTATGATACTTAGTAGGCAACGTACAGAAACAATAGGGTAAAACATAAAATGGGGTGACTGATGAATGTTGCAGTACCATAAAAACACCTGTCACATCATGATTCTCTGTGCATAGAGTTCAAAGAGCAAGGTACAAAACAATAGTGTACAATATAAAATAGGGTGACTGACAGTTTTCAAAGAGTTCTCACTATGGCACATATTTTTCTCTAGTATTAAGGCTTTCACTTTCTCTTGAAAAGCCTGATTGAGGTGATTGCTCTTGTTGAGGGAAGTAGGGAGTTCCATATTTTTGGAGCAGATCCGACAAAAGTGCGGCTGGTTGTTTTCCTTTTTGAATCTGGGTGGATACTAGGAGGGATTTAGCACTTCTGGAATCCCTTCTACCTCCTGATAACTTGAGCCTATTCGTCATGTATTTAGGACCAGAATTGTGTAGGGCTTTGTGTGTCATGCATGTAACCTTCAGTTGCATTCTGACTTCGACTGGGAACCAGTAGAGGGCTCTGAGTGATGGGGAAATGCGAATATAACGATGTTTGCCTGTTAAAAGTATTGCTGTTGCATTTATTGTTGCTTTCATTGGGGCTAGGCTGGCTTTAGGTAGACCAATGAGTGTGCATTCCCATAGGCCAGACTTGGTTAGAGCTTCTGGTTGCAGATTGTATGTAAGCTCGCATGTTTAGATTTGAGTCTAGTGTGATGCCTAGAGATTTTACAGAGTCGCAGATGGTTGAGATGCGGTTTAGTGGGTTGAGGTTATGAGACCAAAATTTAGGTTGTTGGGATCTAAGGGGTGGGGAGAAAATAATTAATTCGGTTTTCTGCGGATTTAGTTTTAGATGGTTGTGTGTCAGCCTGTCCTGTGTATTCCTCAGGGTATCATCCAGTCTCCGGATATCATGTTGCGAGGAGAGTTTGATGTAGAGTTAAGTATCATCTGCATATATGTGGTAAGAGGCTTTTGATCGTTAAAGAATTTTAGTGAGTGGTTCCATGTATAGATGGAAGAGCGATGGTGAGATTGTAGATCCTTGCGGAACTCCCCTGCTGATGTCAGCTACATTAGATAGGGCGTTGCCGATTTTGACTCTTTGTTGTCAGTTCTGCAAGAAGGAGGTGAACCAGATACGGACCACTTCTGATAGGTTCATTCTGAATTCAAGAGTTTCTCTGAGGCGTTTGTCGCTGACCCTGTTGAGTGCTGCTGATAAATCCAGAAGTATTGGGAGACAGGATTCGTTTTGGTCTGGTGATGTTTGTATATCATCTAGGATGTTTAGAATGGCGACCTCACTGTTGTGTCCAGGTCTAAAACTTGATTGCTGTTTGTTTAATAGGTCAAAGTTCCTGATGTGTTCTCATGGCTGTTAATGGGTGCATTTTTCTACCAATTTAGCCAGGAAAGGTAGACTGGATACCGGTCTGAAGTTGTTTAAGTCTATCTGGTCAGTGCCCAATATTTTTAGTATGGGAGATACTTGGCCCATCTTTAGGCATTCAGGGAGGGATCCTTGTTGGAGAGATGTGTTCACAATTTTCATCCATAAGGGAGTGACAGATTGATGTATTTTTTTCAGCAGGAGGGCTTGAATGGGATTGTCGAAATGTGTGGTAGGTTTCATTGACTGAATGGTTTTCTGGATTTCCCCCTCCGACAGAAATCTGAAACTGTTCCAGAAGGCTCAGTTTTTCTTTGGGACTGTTGGGGATTGTTGCTCTGTATTCTTGCTGTGTGTTAGGGGAGTGGAGTTGATGGATTCCCTAGGTTGGGCATTAGCTTGGTTGGGATTAGAGTGATCTCAATGTTACTTGTGTGCAACTACATGAATGAAAAGGTAACTTAACTATGCGTTTGAAAAGGTTTTAGAGACAGACAATGGAGTATTTCATACAGTAAAACATGCATCCACATACAACTCAGCATTCTGCAAGTGAAGAACTGGTTATTGAGCCCCAGCCCTACATGGGGGTACCTTTAAAAACAAAATCAGCATAATATGTGATTAAGCTAATGAGTTACCTGCCTTACCTAATTGTTTCCCCATCTTGAGAATGATCTACTTACCTGAGAAACTTTGTTTACCTACAATCTAGTTATCTGCATTGAGGCGATTTGGATTAAAGCAGATACTCTCTGAGCAAGAGTAAGCAAGGTTAAATAATGAAAATAAAGTTACATTTGTTTGATTAGAGGTATTTTGATGCATGCATGCTAATCTTGTTTGCTACTCATTGTACAGATCAACTCTGAGGGCAATTGATCAAAGAAGCATTTGGTCTCGGGTCCAAACAGACAAAGAGAGAGAGAAAGAGAACCACCTAACCTCAATACTTCGGATAGCAGCGATTGCTTTGGTTGTTTCTCCTGTCTCTCTCTCCCTTACCCGCAGTAAGGTATGCATACTCATTGTTCGCCTCAATAAGTGAGTGTACCTTCTTCTGGGATCCGCATTGTTCCCTCTTTTCTAAAAACCCAGAAATACAGATTAGGGATTTTGACAATAAAGAAGTGTGAGGTCTCTCACCTGACTGTCATCAGTCTTCCTGGAGCTGCAATCAGAGAGTGAAAAAGGTCAGCCCCTTCCTAGACACTTACTCATCTTGAACAACAGAAACTACAATCCCTCCCCACACCCCTACCATCAACCAAATGGGAATGTTTAGGAAGAACTAAATAACAGTGTTTTGCTAACAAGGCCTTCATTACATTTCTAAGGGCAGCCCTGCCTCTATCCTTCTTCACTTCAGTGTCTGGGTCTCCACCCTCCAGTCACATGAAGGCAGGCTGTCTGGGGAAGCTGTCCTCATCCTCCATCTTGCATCATGCTAAACGAGGGGCCCCAAAAATGGTTCTCACTGCCTCCAGTATGCAAACTCATATCACACCTGTTGCCATATATGTGATAAACATTGGCTGCATTCACATGCACTCAACATGCACATGGGACGCAGTGCAACGTTGAGGGGGAATCACATAAGATTGGAACTTCACATGAGAGGCTGAGTAGACCTCACCCTGACCCTGAGAAAAAGTCTGATCACACTAAAGATTGACAAAGCACATTACGCTGCCACCACCAGTTTAGGTGTCTCACTCCGGGCATGGACTGTACTCCTATGCCCACTCTGAGGGCATGCTTGGTCCACCACTACATATCCCAGAACAGGTTTCTGGATCTTGCACTACAGGGGCAAGCTGAGATCTTTGTGTACATTCTAGGTTACCATGACACATCCAAGATACATTGTGTTCAAATGATTTGGTTGTTATATATATTATGATATGATCATTGCATCTTTTGAGGTTTGGCATTGTATATTGGGACGTTAAGTGATGCTTTTTATCCTGTAACTCTCCTTGTGTAGTACAGTGTCAGAGGTTTGAGACAGATGAGGAGTGAATGAAAATGCTGTTAAGGAAGAGGATATGTGAGATGGAGGGAAAAAATGAATGAAGAAAGAGTGGGGGGATGTGAGAAAAAGGCGGGAGTGGGTAGCAATTGTATGAGGTGAAAGGAGAATGAACGATAAAGAGGATTTAGAAAGGATGATGAGTGTGATTAGCAGGAGGTCAGGTATACTTTGTGGAAAGAAGTAATAGCTGGATGTCTATGGCACTAATATCATGAAATGTCATATTGCCCTAACAAAAGCAAATGTGGGACAATTGACGGAGGAGTGGTCCAGAACAATGTCTATTCATCTAGGTTGGCAATAATCTTTCAACTGGCCCTAGAAGGTAGAGAACAGACAAAAATGATGTGTGGGAAAAGATCCAAATGATTTTTGTAGCAAAAACAATAAATTAGTCCCTACATGTGGGAGCCTAGTCCCCAGACTTATTACTTAATTAATTGAGCACTCACAAATCTACGCCAAGTTGAATTTCACAACGAAACTTTATATTTTCTTGAGAATACATAAGAAAAATCAAACAAATAACAATAACACAACGATCATCAGTATTTCCTGATTCCTTCCTAGCCATACAATATAATGCCGGTTGCGAAAAAACACAACAATTTGTGCGCAATCCGTGTGGGAGATAGTCCAGTATCCACATGGGAGGATTACTTCCAACCTCCACACAGTCCCAAAAGTGTGTATCCGGGTGGCTTGCATGTGACTTTTAATCAACCGGACTTCTCCAATTCATGAGGTCAACGCATTTCAGCCCACTAAGTCGGGCCTCATCAGGACATGGGCAAAAAGAAGACCGCAATAATGTGCGAGGCCACTGAAACGGGGCAAACGCCCAGCGGGGCGAGGGGAAGCCTCCGTAAAAAGTGCTACACTTTGTGTCTCCAAACAAACTTAAAAGCCAATGGCAAGTCCCTTCCTCCAAGGGCACACGCATGGAGAGGCTTCGAAACAATTATGCCGCACTTTGTGTCCATACGAGTACTTAAATGCCGTGGAACACTCTGTCTGCCGCGGGCGCTTGCTCAAACGCGGGGAAGTTAACGGCAACTCCGGGCAGCAATCCGGAAGGCATGCGCTTGGTGCTTCAGATCCGACTTCTGAGTCGCTAAGTACTCGTATGGACACGAAGTGTGGCATAATTAGAACTGGAGTTATGAATTTTAAACAAATGTGGACATCTATTGTGCAAGACCGGGTCAAAGTCGAAAGTTAAGGCTGACTCGAATGGAGCGTTGTTCAGGTACAAAAAGTTGATTGGGCCCTGTCAGCGCTTACCTTCGCATGTAGAAATGTTCTTGAAGAAAAATGTCTGAGAAGGTAAAGTTCAGTGGGGCAAGGCTGCAGGCAGTGTCTGAGGAGGGAGCGTCATTGTCGGATGGCCCTGGGATGAAGCCGCGGTGAAGATTTCTACGTTTGACTTAGTCGCCGAAATGGAAGTCGAAAAACTCCAGTGGGACAAAGCAGAGGGCTGTTGTCGAAGACAGTTCCACGAGGTCGGATACTCCTTTGGTGAAGGATCACTGAAATAGATCTGCTGCTGCGGAGAGAAACGTAGTGGGTGAAGCAGCAAAGTCAATCCAACCAGGGGTGCAACTCGGGCAGATAGGCGAGAGGTTGGCCCTGGTCTCCTCCTGGTTCAGAGCACTTTTTGGCCAAATTTTGTCTGAGTCTTCAGTTTTGGAAATTGGCCATCTGGGCACCTTTAGTACCACAGCCAAGTGTCCAGGACTGGTGGGACACCTCTTAGGGCTTCAGGACTCATGCTGGGTCCAGGTGTGGTTTCAAGATGGTGACAGTCTTTTATTTCCCTGTGGCTCTGATCAGGAGGCCTGCAAACTAGCCCTTGGAGTCATTTCTAGCAATCCTGAATGCAGGTGAAGAAGCAGGGCTCAACAGCAGGGCTGGCATCTGAGGATTGAAGGCAGGCCGCAGGCAGCAAATCAGTCCTTCTAGTAACAGCAGCAGCCTGGCAGAGTGCACAGCAGGCCACAGCAGCAGGCAGTCCTCTGGGAGTCCTTCCACAGGTCCAGTAATAAACTGAAGAGTGGGTCTGAATGTCCTATTTTTATGCACTATGCCCTTCTTCTGGAAGGTCGGAGAAGCTTCTTGAAAGGTTCTTTGAAGTGCATGGACTTTCCTGACTCCCCTGCCCTGGCTTCAAGCTGGCTGCAGTGACAATGCGGGTTGTTAAGTCCATGTGTGAAGGCAGAGCACAGGCTATTCAGGTGTCCACTCACCCATCCTGCCAGCAGATGACCCATTCAGGCACACCTAAGCTCTCTATTTTGTGACTGTCGGGGAGGAATTCACAAAGTCGGTCAGTTATACCCATTCATGTGACCCAGGCCAGGCTACAAGCACAAAGGGCTAAAGGCAGGAAAATGCCAACTTTCTAAAAGTGCAAGATAAAGGAGTTGGGCCTTTTAATCAGTCAGGTTGGGCCACTTTTATATGCAAAATCAAAATATGCCTTGGCTGATAATTATTTAGTCGGCTCTATTTTTGCGTAAAGATCAAGTAATTTAATTATCTTAAATGTATTTTTTGTTTTTTTGTCTTAAAGTATTTTAAACCATCATACATACACACTGTTCATATTCATTAGACAACATTACCAAATCGTTCACAATATTTTAGGGCCCTCTGCTTGTACACAAACATACATTTCAAACTTATTGCATCAAACCAAACATATTATTCAATATACAAGTCTTATAGTTGATAAATGCTGGAGTTTTTCTATTTCTAATTCCTCTCTTTAGAAGAAAGAAAGAACTCCCAATTTCAAGCATCTACTGAGGGTTGTGACAACACATTGTTTGCTAGGCCTCCAATGTCCCTTTTAGGATTGCCTAAACTTGGTTGTGACTCTTTTCCCGAACTCCCCAGTTTCTCTACGTCGACGCGTTTCATAATTCCCTTGCTTTTGGGTTATCCTCAGGACCTCAACTGTTTTTTTGATCTGTGAAAAAATGAATAAAAACATTGTTGTAGAAAAAGATAACTTTTTTAAAATTTGGGCTTATACTATTGTTCCACCCATAAACAATTCTATGATGTTACCTCCCCTTCTCTGTGGTTTGAAACGATCAATAAATGCTCCAAATGAATCCCTGGCTTGTATGTGTGCTGTCGTTCCTTGCTTTCTAATTTGTGGTAGCAGTCATCGTCTATTTCATGGATGAAAAAGAAGTTAAACATTGTGCCACTTTTTAAGAGTAATAACTTCTGAACTTGTGTTGCAGAATGTATCTTTATTGTTCAATTAATTAAATCTCTACAGCATTAAGTCCTGCTTACAATGGTATTGCCCTGTCAAGAATACTAGCAAGCATAAACGGTTCTATATGTTTTTCCAGAAAAATGGCAAAGCCGTGGGAGGACGGTGAAGAAGGACATGAGCACACAAAACTTGCTACCAAGCAGCACGAAAAAAACAAACCATTCAGACCGCGCCCTGTTACTGAACAGATTTAAGTGAACAACCACAATGCGTTGGACATTGCCATTTTGCATGTTTAATGAAGCATTGTTGAACAGTGTGAATGCCACTGTGTAAGAGAGACGAGAAATAAGCAAGACGAAGGCTATTTATTCAGTCCGTGAATAAAAACTGCTTGTCCAGGGTAGCACATACTACTCCAATGATGCACCTGACTTGTTTTCAAAGGATCAGTTTAAGTTTCAGGTTTTATTGATAGGTTACACAGCCATAATAAAACGATGCAAAGAGTAAGGTCTCATACACCCCTAAAAATAGGCCACATTGCAGTCATGGAATTTGATATTACTTTTGTTGTTTCTATCATCTGAATTCATTCAGAACAAGCACTGGCAAAGCTAATAGGTCTCTCCTAGGCAGGCTGCTATTTTGTTATTTTTTGAAAACATATATACAATATGGATAAAGGCAAAATATTTTTTTTTTAAAGGAGTTGCTCATGAGCCCAGTCACACCAGACCTGGCACCTTCCTTTTCAGGCAGATGTGCACATGTGATCATGAATACACCGTCACTCATAGACAGGCAATGAATGAAGTGGGCTGATGCATGCGGTATGCTGTATTGGGCGGCAGCAAAATGTAAATTACACTGGATGAAGAGGGCTGGCTGAAAGACCCTTTATGTATGTATACATGCATATATTTTGATTAAGATTTTTGTTGAAAACACGAGGCTAGCAAGACACCTAAAAATGACCTACCAGTGCATAGGGGCATTAACAATTAATTTGACCCGATAAAAGTGTTTGGCCTAAACATTGTTACTTTTCCCAGAAGCCTTCCTGAGAGCAAATTTGAAAAATATCATGACGTGGTTAACGACAATTGCGTATTATGTTGCACAGTCAGAGTATAATGGGCAAACATGCAATGAGACACATAACAATGAGAGTTCTGAATGCTCCCCGTCACCCACATGCCTTGTGCTGGGCCTATGGAATAAAAACCAACTGCAGCCAATTCCCCCACAGAATTGGCAACCATTACCTTAACTTGACTTACCCCACATCAAGAGTGACTAGCTTGTCCATTTATTTCCTTTTCCTATAATTTCTGGGATGTGTAGCTTTGATTGTTGTCCCTGGATGCAAGCAAAGACTAGGATTAGTATCACTGCATTGCACCACTTTTCTGCTTCCAAAAAAGCAGCTCACATACCACATGCAAATGTAGCGCATAGGCATACGGCAAATATTGGCATGCCAAACATATGCAAGGTGAAAACTTGCCAGCTGTGGTTAGGCCGAATCAAGTGCAGTGGAATTATGTGATTCTGTGGCTGCTGTGTTTTCTGCCTAAGTATGTATTTACGGTACTTGCCACATAATTCAACATTAGCTACATACTTTTGAAGGAGCAGGGATTTTTAAATCTTAATCTAAAAGTATAATCGTCGTACAAACCCCCGCCACTGGTCGTATGGACCTTTGTTCGTTGACATGAAGAGGTGACTAGGGGCTAGCAATTACATGTATTACCATAAACAGTGAAACCATTAGGCTCCACTAGAAATGACAAAGAGAGTTAAAGAGAGTTTAAAAGGAATTTTATTAACAATTTAGTCAGATAAAGTCATTTGTCAATAAAGATTTCGAATCTTAAGCATTAAGGTTACAAACTTTAACTGTCTAAAAGCTGATATTTTAGAATAAGGAAAAACATTAGAGTACGAAAATTGCAAAAGAATACAGAATATCCAGAAAGTGTGTTCCATAAAGGAAAACCCTACTTTAAATTAAGGACTGTTAGGTCAGAAAAGGCATTTGGTTAGGCAATTAGATAAGGTGTCCGCTCTAGAGAACCAAATGAAGGTTTCTGATGACAGAGCGACAATGCTCAGGCATGGATCCTTTGCACTCAAATTGTTGAGATTTGCAGAGGTGAGAAAGACTTTCTCAGTTTGAAGTCAGTGAGCATCTCTCTAATGCACAAAGTGTGCGAGAAACAGTAAGCAAGGGAGTCCTTCTCTAGTCTAAGGAACACATGCTAATATAATTCAACAAAACTCTATTTGCAATATTTCAACTCGTTCCCACTTTCAGGAACCAATCATTCTCCTCCAAAAGCTGGGAGCAGGTAAAATTCCTTATTTCCCATGTTTTCACAATTGTTTATCCATGGCTATATCCTTGTTTTGTTACTCTGGGCAGAATATATGGTACAAACGGCTCTTCCCACAAGTTGTGCTTCCTGGCATTTTCTCCTCCTCCCGGTGAGAAGCTCAATATCAGTCGTCTAATACATAACAAATGCCTATTCACTAGCTAATAGAAGGCTACTGGAAAATGACAGCATCTGCAGTGGGAAGAGAAAAAGAAAAAATATAGTGCAAAACAACTGCATCTTAGGCTTAAACGTGTAAAGTTGACATTCAAAATGGTATTGCTATTAGGCTAACCTAATTCATTACAACAAGTTAATTTGAGCGTTGCTTATAATAGCTAAGTGTGGCTACCTATTATAAATTATAAGTTAACTAGGCACATGTTATTTACTTTGTAAATCGTAATTTGTTAATGAATGTGTTGAAATTTGTTTTGCAAAAGAAAAATCACACTCCATCAGTATAAAGCAAATAAGCCAATCAAACAAATGCCAATAATCAATATAGGTCTGAGAAATTTGGTTACTGGTTGACTGTGGTGAGCCTTGGTCAAGCAGCAACCTCAATCCTTGTCAAGGTGACTCACAAGCCAACCCTAAGTTAACCGGTGCTCAACCCTCTGGTGGCTTGGTACAGAGCAGTCCGGCTTAAGTCAGAGGCAATGTTTAAAGTATTGTTAGAAATTGGGATCTCTAGTTGGCAGTGATAGGCACCCTGTCCAAGTAGGGACTCTTCCTTCTAGTTAGGGTAATGGAGTTACACACCCTAGATAACCCCTGCTCACCCCCTTGGTAGCTTGGCAAGAGCAGTCAGGCCTATCTCAGAGGGAATGTGTAAAATATTGGTACATAACACACACAGTAACATAGTGAAAACACTACAAAAGGACTCCACACCAGTTTAGAAAAATAAACAATCTTTATCTAAACTAAACAACACCATAATGACAAACATCCAACATACAGAACTCAAAATATCACTTTTTAAAGGTTTAGGCAATTCTGTCCATAGAACTCTATGGATGCGGTAATTTTAGCACAAAGTATCTTTAATGCGTCAAAATCCACAAGGAAAAACAGCTACAGAGGAGAGAAGCATCAGAAAACACAATAATGCGTCGGTACTTGAGTGCCTGGGGTAGCGATGCTTCAGTTCTGTTGCACACAGGTTTCGGACTGTAAGGAGAAGCGATGCATCAAAATCCGAAGACGGTTCTGGTCTGCGGGTCATGCGGTGGAAAACTTGGTGCACAGGTGAAATGGGTGGAAATCCGGGCGTGCTGGAGTAAATGCGGCAGCAGCGAAACAGGCGCAGCGTCGATTCTTCCAGCCACAGACGGGTGATGCATCGATTCTTTCAGCCACACAGCAGGGCCTGTGCCAAAGTTGGAGCGGGGGTCTTGGTGCTCTGGACTCGGGCTATGGCATGACGTGGTGCGTGGAAATGTCTCCTGCATGGCGGTGCTGCGTCGGAAAAACAGTCACTGGAATGGCGGTGTGTCGATTTTTAAGTCCTTTTGTAGCAGGAACCACCTACAAGAGCCAAGAACTGAAATTGGCACCACATGGCAGGTCAGCACTCCCAGCAGTGGAGTTCAGGGATGCTGCAGGTGAAGTCTTTGATGGCCCTGTGACTTCCAACAGGAGGCAAGCACACACAAGCCCTTGGAGAACCTTGGAAAAACAGGATTCAAAAGCAATATTCACGTCTTTCACTGCCCACAGACAGAAGCAGCAACTGAAGACCAACCCAGCACACAGCAAAAGGGCATTACTCCTCCTGACAGCTCTTCAGCTATTCTTCTTGGCAGAGTCCTCAATCCAGAAGTGTTCTAAAAGTCTGGGGCTTTAGGTCCAATACTTATACCCCTTTAGTGTTTGTAGTGCAAAAGTTCTGCCTTGCCGTTTCTTGGCTTCAGACACACTCCAGAGGGGTGGAGACAGCATTGTGAGAGGCCAGGCACAGTCCTATTCAGGAATCAGTTACAACTCATCCCACCACTATAGCTCAGGAAGGCCCATCAGCCTGGTGATGGGCAATCAGGATATGCAGGGCACACCTCAGCTCCCTTTGTGTATGCATAAACAACCCAGCTGTCAGTCTAAACCAGACATTGATTCCACAGGCAGGCAGAGTCACAGGATGGTAAAGCAAGAAAATGCCAACTTTCTAAAAGTGGTATTTTCAAACACGCTATTTAAAAACCACCTTTCCTAAAAAATTTATTTTTAAATCCTGAGCTCAGGGAGCCCAAACTCCAAATCTCTAGCTCTTCCCAGTTGAAAATTACACTTGTAAAATGTTCCAAGGCAGCTCCAATGATAACTTATGGGAGAGATAATCCTTGCAATAGTGAAAAACGAAATTGGCAGTATTTCACTATCAGGACATATAGCAAGCACCAGTACATGTCCTACCTTTCACATACGCTGCACCCTGCCCATGGGGGTACTTTGGACCTACCTTAGGGGTGCCGTACATGTAGTAAAAGGGAAGGGTTGGGCCTGGCAAGTGGTTGCACGTACCCCGAAACCGGTCCCAGGATGCTTGTTTTCGGTCCAGGGAAGACCTGGCTTGGCAGTTCGACTGATGCTAAAGAACGATGATGGATTCAACCCAGATCTGTGACTGGGGGTGAGTGTCTGAAAAGTTTCACCATCCATCATCTCCTTGTGTTTGCTTTGTTTGCCCTAAGTTGGCAGGGTATGCCCAGACGTGGTTCCCTTGCTCACTTTGCCAATGGATTCAAGCTAGCCTGGCTGATGAGGGGTGTTACCCCAAAACCAGTCCCAGGATGCTTGTTTTCGGTCCAGGGAAGACCTGGCTTGGCAGTTCGAGCTGGACTGTTCCCATGAGGCACAGGGTCAAGACTGATTTGCATACAGCTGGGTCTGAACTGGGGTGGTAAAGTGAGCTAAAGAACGATGATGGATTCAACCCAGATCTGTGACTGGGGGTGAGTGTCTGAAAAGTTGCAGCGCTCCGTCCATCATCTCCTTGTGTTTGCTTTGTTCACCCTAAGTTGGCAGGGTATGCCCAGACGTGGGTCCCTTGCTCACTTTGCCACTGGAATCAAGCTAGCCTGGCTGATGAGGGGTGTTACCCCAAAACCGGTCCCAGGATGCTTGTTTCCAGTCCAGGGAAGACCTGGCTTGGCAGTTCGGGCTGGACTGTTTCCAAGAGGCACAGGGTCAAGAATGATTTGCATATAGCTGGGTCTAAACTGGGGCGGTAAAGTGAGCTAAAGAACGATGATTGATTCAACCCAGATCTGTGACTGGGGGTGAGTGTCTGAAATGTTGCAGCGCTCCGTCCATCATCTCCTTGTGTTTGCTTTGTTCGCCCTAAGTTGGCAGGGTATGCCCAGACATGGGTCCCTTGCTCACTTTGCCACTGGATTCAAGCTAGCCTGGCTGATGAGGGGTGTTACCCCTAAACCGGTCCCAGGATGTTTGTTTCCATTCTAGGGAAGACCTGGCTTGGCAGTTCCAGCTGGACTGTTCCCATGAGGCACAGGGCCGAGACTGATTTGTGTATAGCTGGGTCTGAACTGGGGTGGCAAAGTGAGCAAAAGAACAATGATGGATTCAACCCAGATCTGTGACTGGGGTGAGTGTCTGAAAAGTTTTAGTGCTCCGTCCATCATCTTCTCGTGTTTGCTTTGTTTGCCCTAAGTTGGCAGGGTATGCCCAGACGTGGGTCCCTTGCTCACTTTGCCACTGGATTCAAGCTAGCATGTCTGATGAGGGGTGTTACCCCGAAACCGGTCCCAAGATGCTTGTTTCCGGGCCAGGGAAGACCTGGCTTGGCAGTTCGGGCTGGACTGTTCCCATGAGGCACAGAGTCAAGACTGATTTGCATATAGCTGGGTCTGTACTAGGGTGGCAAAGTGAGCTAAAGAACGATGATGGATTCAACCCAGATCTGTGACTGGGGGTGAGTGTCTGAAAAGTTTCAGCGCTCCGTCCATCATCTCCTTGTGTTTGCAAGTGGTTGTACTTGCCAGGTCGACATGGCAGTTTAGAACTGCACTCATAAACACTGCAATGGCAGGTCAAAGACAAGTTTACAGGGCTACTCATGTGGGTGGCACAACCAGTGCTGCAGGCCCACTACTAGCATTTGATTTACAGACCCTGGGCACACACAGTGCACTTTACTAGGGACTTACCAGTAAATCAAATATGCCAATCATGGATAACCAATCATAATCACAATTTACACAGGGAGCACTTGCACTTTAGCACTGATCAGTAGTGGTAAGTGCCGAGAGTACACAAATCAGCCAAAATGAAGTACAGCCTACCATCAAAAATACAGGACGTAGAGGCAAAAAGACAGAGGAAACCATGGCAAGACCAAAACAACAAAGATCCAATCAGTAGAACCGGAGATGTGAATTTTTAAAGAATAAGCTGAATATAGCACCAAAGAGAACAAAGCGCCAACTTGGTTATCTGGGCGTGCTGGACCGATGGAGCGCAGGTTGATACAGTCCTAGATCAGTCCAGCTGAAGTTTTACCTTCTGAAGTTTTGTGGCAAGAGTCCAGTTCGCGTTGGAGAGGGTCACGGAGAGCAAGGAGAGCGTCACTGCCGGTGGTCGGCGTAGTGCAAAGAGCAGGCCGGGCTTCGCAGACGGACAGGCTGGTGCTTCGCGTTGGGGGTCCTCCCCGGGCGAATCGATGCTTGCTGTGCGATGATACGGACTGACGGCAGCTCGTCCTGAACTTTGGTGTGAGCGGCGCAGTCTCGGTGAAAGCTGGCCTGTTCACGGTCGCAAAGAGCCCAAAAGCTTGATTTTAAAAGCCTGTATGCCACACCAATGGTCCAGGACCTGAGGAGCACCACTTGAGGATCAGGAACTCGCTGCCGCTGGGTCCAGGAGCTGGTTGGGGAACCTGTTATGTCCTTAGGCACAGATCAGGAGGCCAGCAGACTAGCTCTTTGAGTCACTCTGGAGTTCTGGGTTAAGATGAAGTTGCAGGTCCAGTTCTTCTTCCTCAGGCAAGAGGGCAGCAGGCAGCAGGTCAGTACAACAGGGCAGCAGTTCCTTTAGAGCAGCAGTCCAGCAGAGTGGCAGTCCTTGTAGGAGCCAGCAGTCCTTCTTCCTGGCAAAGTATCTAAAGGTCCAGAAGTGTAATGAAGAGTTGGTGTCTGAGGTCCTTCTTTTATACACAGGTGTGGCTTTGAAGCGGGGAGAAGCTTCTAGAGCATGGGTACTCACAAACTTTCTCTCGGGGGCCAAATTTACAGTGTGGTTTGTGGCCGAGGGCCGCACCGGTGGGGGCGGGGTCAGTGGGGGAGGGGGGCGGGGCTAGAGCAAAAAAAAAAACTATGACCATGAGGTTGAACACAGGCCCCTGCAGCGGACGCCTTCGTCCACTGAGCCACCAGACCCGGCATACACACATCTCTCTCTCTATCTCTCTCTCGCTCTGTCTCCCTCCCTCTCTCTATCTCTCCCTCCCTCTCTCTCTCTCTCTCCGTCTCCGTCTCCCTCTCTCTCTCTCTCTCTCTCTCTCCATCTCTCTCCCTCTCTCTCTCCCTCCCTCTCTCCCTCTCTCACTCACTGTTTGTCTCTGTCTCTCCCTCCCTCTCTGTCTCTCCCTCCCTCCCTCTCTCTCTCTGTCTCCCTCCCTCTCTGTCTCTGTCTCCCTCCCTCTGTCTGTCTCCCTCTGTCTGTCTCCCTCCCTCCCTCTGTCTGTCTGTCTGTCTCCCTCCGTCTGTCTGTCTCCCTCCGTCTGTCTGTCTCCCTCCGTCTGTCTCCCTCCCTCTGTCTGTCTGTCTGTCTCTGTCTCCCTCTGTCTGTCTCCCTCTCCCTCCCTCTGACTCCCCCGACTCCCTCCCTCTGCCTCCCTCTGTCTCCCCCCGACTCCCTCCCTCTGTCTCCCTCCCTCTGTCTCCCTCCCTCCCTCTGTCTGTCTCCCTCTGTCTCCCTCTATCTGTCTCCCTCCCTCTGCCTCCCTCTATCTGTCTCCCTCTATCTGTCTCCCTCTATCTGTCTCCCTCTGTCTGTCTCCCTCTGTCTGTCTTCCTCTGTCTCCCTCTATCTCCCTCTATCTGTCTCCCTCCCTCTGTCTCCCTCTATCTGTCTCCCTCTCTCTGTCTCCCTCTCTCTGTCTCCCTCTCTCTGTCTCCCTCTCTCTGTCTCCCTCCCTCTGTCTCCCTCTCTCTGTCTCCCTCTCTCTGTCTGTCTCCCTCTGTCTGTCTCCCTCCATCTGTCTCCCTCTCTCTGTCTCCCTCTCTCTGTCTGTCTGTCTCCCTCCGTCTGTCTGTCTCCCTCCCTCTGTCTGTCTCTGTCTCCCTCTGTCTGTCTCCCTCTCCCTCCCTCTGCCTCCCTCTGTCTCCCCCCGACTCCCTCCCTCTGTCTCCCTCCCTCCCTCTGTCTCCCTCCCTCTGTCTCCCTCTATCTGTCTCCCTCCCTCTGTCTCCCTCTAACTGTCTCCCTCTGTCTCCCTCTATCTGTCTCCCTCTGTCTCCCTCTCTCTGTCTCCCTCTCTCTGTCTCCCTCTCTCTGTCTCCCTCTCTCTGTCTTTCTCTGTCTCCCTCTATCTCTCTCTATCTGTCTCCCTCCCTCTGTCTCCCTCTATCTGTCTCCCTCCCTCTGTCTCCCTCTCTGTTTCCCTCTATCTCCCTCCCTCTGTCTCCCTCTCTCTGTCTGTCTCCCTCTGTCTGTCTCCCTCTGTCTGTCTCCCTCTCTCTGTCTCCCTCTCTCTGTCTCCCTCCCTCTCTCTGTCTCCCTCTCTCTGTCTCCCTCCCTCTCCCGGTCTGTCTCCCTCCCTGTCTGTCTCCCTCCCTGTCTGTCTCCCTCTCCCTCCCTCTCCCTCTCTGTGTCCCTCCCTGTCTCACTCCCTCTCTGTCTCCCTCTCTCTCCGTCTCCCTCTCTCTCCGTCTCCCTCTCTCTCCGTCTCCCTCTCTGTCAGTCTCCCTCTGTCTCAGTCTCCCTCTCTGTCAGTCTCCCTCTGTCAGTCTCCATCTGTCAGTCTCCCTCGGTCTCCCTCCCTCTCTGTCTCCCTCCCTCTCCCTCTGTCTGTCTCCCTCTGTCTCCCTCCCTCTCCCTGTCTGTCTCCCTCTCTGTCTCCCTCTCCCTCCCTCTGTCTGTCTCCCTCTCTGTCTCCCTCTCTCTCTCTGTCTCCCCCTCTCTCTGTCTCCCTCTCTCTCCGTCTGTCTCCCTCTCTCTCCGTCTGTCTCCCTCTCTCTCCGTCTGTCTCTCTCTCCCTCTCTCTCCGTCTGTCTCCCTCTGTCTCTCTCTCCCTCTCTCTCTGTCTCTGTCTCCCTCTGTCTCTGTCTCCCTCTGTCTCTGTCACCCTCTGTCTCTGTCACCCTCTGTCTCTGTCACCCTCTGTCTCTGTCACCCTTTGTCACCTCACCCCGCGTGTGTGTCAGCCGGGGCTGAGACAGCTTCCTGGGAACACACACAGCCGCACCCGAGTACTTCACAGGTCTTTAAAAGACCATTCAGTTGTTAATGAGGCTTTGTTGTATTTTACCTCTTCTTAGCGCCCCTGCATCTCCACTCAGTGGAGATGCAGGGGCGCTAATTAGAGGTAAAATACAACAAAGCCTCATTAACAAGTGAATGGTCTTTTAAAGAATCGCCCGGCCCCCATAGAGCAGAGTCTCTCAGAGTCCGCGCTGCGGCGTTTGCTGACACTTTAAAAAAAAAAAAAAACAGGTACGATGTCTGCAAGGTCCGTGGGCCGCCAAGGAAGGCTTGCCGGGCCGCTGGCGGCCCGCGGGCCGTACTATGAGTACCCGTGTTCTAGAGGAATGCCTTTTTAGTGCACAGATGCCTTGCCTTCCTGGCTCCAGACTAACTTCAGGCAGTATGTAGTCCTTTGTGTGGAGACAAGACACAGCCTTTTCAAGTGTAAGTGGGGCAGGACCCAGTTCCTCCCATCCACCCTGCAAGTGATGGCAAATCTAGTCACACATAAGCTCCCCATTGTGTGTGGCTGTCTAGGAGACATAAACAAAGCCTTACTGTCAGCTACACTCAGTTTTGTGACTCAGAGACAGCCTGCAGGCACCAAGTTTGCTAAGGCAAGAAAATGCCAACATTCTATATGCCACTGGAATCAAGCTATCCTGGCTGATGAGGAGTGAAACCCCGAAACCGGTCCTAGGATGATTGTTTCCAGTCCAGGGAGGACCTGGTCTGGCAGTTCGGACTGGACTGTTCCCATTGGGCGCAGGGTCAAGACTGATTTGCATACAGCTGGGTTGAAACTGGGATGGCATGGGGAGCAAAAAAAGATGGATTTAGGCCCGGATCTCTGTACTGTAGTGAATGTATGACATTGTTCTGCATTCTGTCCATCACTAGTTCTTTTTGCATTTGTCACCCCGAGTGGGACGGGTATGCCCAGACATGGGTCCCGTGCTCTCCATGCCACTGGAGTCAAGCTATCCTGGCTGATGAGGAGTGAAACCCTGAAACCGGTACTAGGATGCTTGTTTCCAATCCAGTGAGGACCTGGCCTAGGGACTGGACTGTTCCCATTGGGTGCAGGGTCAAGACTGATTTGCATATGGCTGGGTTCAAACTGGAATGGTATGGGGAGCAAAAAAACTATGGATTTAGGCCCAGATCTCTGTACTGTGGTGAATGTATGACATTGTTCTGCATTCTGTCCATCACTAGTTCTTTTTGCATTTGTCACCCCGAGTGGGACGGGTATACCCAGACGTGGCTCCTGTGCTCTCCATGCCACTGGAGTCAAGCTATCCTGGCTGATGAGGGGTGAAACCCCGAAACCGGTCCTAGGATGCTTGTTTCCAGTCCAGGGAAGACCTGGCCTGGCAGTTCGGACTGGACTGTCCCCATTGGGCGCAGGGTCAAGACTGATTTGCATATGGCTGGGTTCAAACTGGAATGGCATGGGGAGCAAAAAAACAGTGGATTTAGGCCCAGATCTCTGTACTGGGGTGAATGTATGACATTGTTCTGTCCATCAATTGTTCTTTTTGCATTTGTCACCCCGAGTGGGAAGGGTATGCCCAGACGTGGGTCCCGTGCTCTCTATGCCACTGGAGTCAAGCTATCCTGGCTGATGAGGGTGAAACCCCGAAACCGGTCCTAGGATGCTTGTTTCCAGTCCAGGGAGGACCTGGCCTGGCAGTTCGGACTGGACTGTTCCCATTGGGCGCTGGGTCAAGACTGATTTGCATATGGCTGGGTTCAAACTGGAATGGCATGGGGAGCAAAAAAACGATGGATTTAGGCCCAGATCTCTGTACTGGGGTGAATGTATGACATTGTTCTGTCCATCAATTGTTCTTTTTGCATTTGTCACCCCGAGTGGGAAGGGTATGCCCAGACGTGGGTCCCGTGCTCTCTATGCCACTGGAGTCAAGCTATCCTGGCTGATATGGGGTGAAACCCTTAAACCGGTCCTAGGATGCTTGTTTCCAGCCCAGGGAGGACCTGGCCTGGCAGTTCGGACTGGACTGTTCCCATTGGGCGCAGGGTCAAGACTGATTTGCATATGGCTGGGTTCAAACTGGAATGGCATGGGGAGCAAAAAACGATGGATTTAGACCCAGATCTCTGTACTGGGGTGAATGTATGACATTGTTCTGCATTCTGTACATCAATTGTTCTTTTTGCATTTGTCACTCCAAGTGGGATGGGTATGCCCAGACGTGGGTCCCGTGCTCTCCATGCCACTGGAGACAAGCTATCCTGGCTGATGAGGGGTGAAACCCTGAAAATGGTCCTAGGATGCTTGTTGCCAGTCGAGGGAGGACCTGGCCTGGGTGTTCAGACTGGAATGTTCCCATTGGGCGCAGGGCCAAGACTGATTTGCATATGGCTGGGTTCAAACTGGAATGGCATGGGGAGCAAAAAAAGGATGGATTTAGGCCCAGATGTCTGTACTGGGGTGAATGTATGACATTGTTCTGCATTCTGTCATTCAATTGTTCTTTTAACATTCTATAAGTGGCATTTTCAGAACTGAAATTTAAAATCCGACTTCACCATAAATTAGGATTTTAAATTGTGATTCCAGAGACACCAAACATGAAGTAGTTATCTCTTCCCACTTGGAAATTACAATAATAAAATTATAATAATGTAACTCCAATGATATCCTATGGGAGAGATAGGCCTGGCAGTAGTGAAAAATGAATTTAAGAGTTTTTCACTCCCAGGACATGTAAAACTTAAAAGTACATGTCCTGCTTTTTAAAAACATGGCACCCTGCCCCAGAAAACATCTCCCACTAATTGTGTCCCATTGTTAGGACTGCGTTTATGACTGTGAGGTAGATTCATCATTAAAGCTTCTATACCATTCACAATGTAAATTTTGGGGAAAATAAGCCAGGTCAAATGTACCTTACCAATCTGCAGGCAATTGGAAATAGGCATCCTGTCCACAAACAAAATATACTCCAGGGATAACTGGTTCTTTTCCACTTGATATTTGAACTTTGAATGTGTGCTTACAACTACTTAACCCCTTGTATTTCGTTCTAATATAAGTCCTCCTCTTATAAAAATATAGATTTCCCTTTTCTCTTCTGTCTAATTTCAATCTAGAATACACCATCTTCCCTTTATACTCATCTTCTTCCTTTTTCCACATATTCTTTAAAACATCTTTCGTGAGCTCTCTTTTCCTCGAAAGCTTGTATAAACGTCTTCTCTAATGGGTTTATTGAACATGTCAAATTGCGTTCATACGCCTTAACAATGTTTGTTCTAGCAGGTGACCTAAAGAAATGCCAAGCTATTTCCATCTCCTTAAACTGTAGGGTAGGATTCAGGGGCACATGCATCAAGCAAAGGAATTGCGATTCCTTAGTAGCGATTATTAAGGAATCGCAATTCCTTATGCATGTAGGTTTCGCAGAAAAAATAGCGATTCCTACACATTCCCTATTAGTGAATCGCAAATTGCGATTCGCTATTAAGGAATGCTTTCCCATTCATTCCTATGGGCCTAGAGGCCCATAGGAATGAATGGGAAAGCATTCGCAATTTGCGATTACCAAATAGGTAATCGCAAATTGCGAATGCAATTCAAGGGTGCAAGGGGGCCAAAAGGCCACCCTGATGCACCCCCAAAAATGGTATTTGTGCACATGTAGCGCACACACATGCCCTAAGGACATGTGTATGTGCCACATGGCACTTAGAAATATGCAATTTTGTGCATTTTTCTTAGGAATTGCAAATTACCATCAACTTGAAGTTGATGGTAATTTGCGATTCCTTAATGCAAAGTTGCATTCTAAGAATGCTTCATGCATTGCATTTAGGGAATCGCAAATTGCGATTCCCTAACTGCATTTGCAAAATATGTAATCGCAAAAATTGCGATTACCTATTTTGCGAATGCCTTTGGGGTTGATGCATCCCAAAAGGCTATTTACCAGTCGCAAAGGGGCCTATTCTGTGAATCGGCCCGTTTGCGACTGGTAAATAGCTTGATGCATGTGCCCCTCAGTCTCTTGTCAAAGGAGACTTAGCAAAGAATAAACTCATAATTGGAAAAATTATAATATATATATATTTATATTATCTACTGGCGGTCGCCAGTAGATAGTTATAGTTACAACCTATTATCCATAGGAAATCCGCGACATTCTATTTGAAATAACTCTCTTGCCGGTTGACGTATCTTCGCAAAATTTTCAAACTTTATGGCCCGCTCCGGTCCGCTCCTACCCTGAAAGTCTCTGGGGGATTCGTCAAGCGGGGGCTGAGAAAAAAGGGGGGTCCCAAAACGCGTTTTCCCCATGCAATTTTCCATAGGAAACTTTAGACACGGCTACAGCCCGAACTGCTGAACGGAATTACACCAAATTTGGCAAAGAGGTAGTTCTTGGTTCAGAAAGAACCCTTTTGTTAAATGGTGTAAATCCGTTCAGTAGTTGCTGAGAAAATCAAAAGTAAAAAGATAGTGATATCTATGGCCGAGTAGGGTCCGCGTACCCTCAGCGCACCCTGCGCGCACCGTCCCGATCACGAGCTGCATGTTAATTGGCTGTCAGCTGGCTGTCAACATTCCGATTCAGGAAATGTTGGCAGCCATTTTGTCCCTCGGTAGAACCGAGGGACAGAAACAAGTGCGTAAAGCGCACAAAGGGGGCAGGGTAGAAACACCCTGACCCCTAGGTTTGCTCAGGGGTCCCACAAGGACCCCTGGGCAAAAAATCCTGCCGAAAAAAGAAAATCGAAGCGCGGTTTCCCGCGCTTCGATGTTAACTGGCCCCGGGTGGGCCAAGTCCCGGGGGCATGCTGGGGGGGGGTTAATTTTATGTGTGGGGGCCTCTAAGGGCCCCCCAAGCCCCGGGGACCACCACCCCCGGGGCTTTATGTATAATGGTGCGGGAGGGCTCTGAGCCCTCCCGCAGCCCCGGGACCGCCACCTCCCCGGGGCTTCTTTTTTAATTTGAAAAACCTGTGTGGGGGCTCCAGCCCCCACACACCCGGGGACCGCCACCTCCCGGGGCACTAAGAAAAATTACAATGGGGGTCCATTTTGGATCCCCAAGCCCCGGGGACCACCACCTCCCGGGGCTTTCAAAATGTAAGGAGGGGGCCGCGCGGCCCCCCTCCTGGAGCCTGTGGTGGCCCTGGGGACCGCCACCCCCAGGGCCGGCTCCTGCAGTGTCCCGGGGTGCCTACCCCGGGACACTGCTGTTTGCAATGACAGGACGGGAGCCTCGCGGCTCCCGTCCTGTCATTGCAAACTTGCTTTGGATATTGGAAGAGAGAGCAGGAAACCTGCTCTCTCTTCCAATATCCAAAGCTGATTGATTTTCCACATGGGGAGCAGCATGTTAGCTGCTCCCCATGTGTAAGCAATGCCGGCTCCCGTAGGACACGGGGAGCCGGCGGGACTGTGGGGGGTTTGGGGACCCCCCCACAGTCCCCAACGAGAGGCCAGGCCCCGGGGGATGGGGTCCCCGGGGCCATAAGTGGACCACTCAGACATTTATGCACCCACTCTCACCCACTCAGAGGCTCATGCACCCACTCACAGAGCCACTCAGACACTCACACACCCACTCACTCACCCACTCAGAGGCTTATGCACCCATTCATAGACCCACTCAGACATTTACGCACCCACTCACAGTCCGACTCAGATAGTCATGCACCCACTAACTCTCCCAGTCAAATGCTCATGCACCCACTCAGAGACCCAGTCAGTCATGCACCGCCTCACAGGCCCACTCAGAGACTCATGCATGCACTCACACACCCACTCAGACACTCACACACTCACTCACAGACACACTTAGACACTCATGTACCCACTCACAGACCCACTCAGAGACACACACTCACCCATACAGCTACTTACACACCCACTTATTCACCTATACAGCCACTCACACAGCCACTTGCTCACCCATACAGCCTCTCCACACAGCCACTCATTCATCCATACAAGTACTTACATACTCACTCACACACCCACACACCCACTTACATACCCATTCACATGTCCATATAAGCACGCACACATCTGTTCACTCACCGATACATCCATTCACACAGACACGTACGCTACAATGCAGCCACTCACACACCAACTCACTTTACCAAACACCCACTCAAACAGCAACTCACTCACCATACAGCCACATACACAGCCAGTCACTCACTCATACAGCCATTCAGACACTCACTTACTCATCCATACTGTCACTTACACACCCACTTACTCACCCACATAGCCACTCACACAACCACTCACTCACCCATACAGCCACTGACACATCCACTCATTCATCCATACAAGTACTTACATACTCACTCACACACCCACACACCCACTTACATACCCATTCACATGTCCATATAAGCACGCACACATCTGTTCACTCACCCATACATCCATTCACACAGACACGTACGCTACAATGCAGCCACTCACACACCAACTCACTTTACCAAACACCCACTCAAACAGCAACTCACTCACCATACAGCCACATACACAGCCAGTCACTCACTCATACAGCCATTCAGACACTCACTTACTCATCCATACTGTCACTTACACACCCACTTACTCACCCACATAGCCACTCACACAACCACTCACTCACCCATACAGCCACTGACACATCCACTCATCAATACAGTACCTCGCACAGCCACTCACTCTGCCACACAGCTGCTCACACACCTACTTATACACCCATACAGCCACTGACACACCCACTCACACACCCATACAGGCACTCAGACACCCACTCACACACAGATACACACAGTCACATAGCCACTCACATAATATATGTTAGAAATATCACTCATTAGTAGTACAGAAAGTATACTATTTTAAGTTTTGTAGTACCTTGGTATATATGTTTAACACTCATAAAGTTTTATAAAACACTCACACTCACCAGGGGCAACATGTATCAAAAATGTTGCCTTTGCAAACGGTGCAAATTGGTAATTTCAGCAGTTTGCGGATGCAAAATAGGCTATCAAGGTGTATGAAAGGCTTTGTAGTCACAATTTTAGGTAATCACAAAAATAACGATTACCTAAAATTGTGACTACAAATAGGGAATCGCAATTTGAGATTCCCTTAGCACATGTACCAAGCATTTTCTAAATGCAAACTGTGCATTTAGGAAAATGCTATTGCCATCAACTTCAATTTGATGGTAACAATGTACAAATTTTGAAAAATGCATTACAAAGTGTTGTGTAGCGCACACATGCCCCTAGGCCACGTGTGCACTTTACATGTGCACATTTTTATTTTTTGGGGTGCTTCATGGGGGCCTTAGGCCCCTGGGCACCCTTGGCTTTGCATTATCTAATTTGCAATTACCAATTAGGTAATCACAAATTAGCTAATGAAAAACCATAGGAACAAATGTAGTAGTATTATAATAGCGATGACCTATTTAGCGAATCGCTATTTAGTAATATTAGGGATTTGCTAAATCTCTGGCGATTCCTTACAAACATAGCATTTTGCGATTACCAAATAGCGATTTGTTAAAAATCGCTATTTGGTAATCGCAAAATGCATTTTTGATACATGGCCCTAAATCAGTGATGTCATTTGAGATGTCATCAGAGATGTCATCGGTGATGTCACTGACCATGTCATGAGTGATGTAATATGTGAGGTCTTAACCAGTGCATTGCGGGAGTGTAAGTTATAGTTAGCTCATCTAACTATAACTGCTGAATTTCACTGGTTTTGTACGAGTGAAATCTGAGTCTAACTATAACATCCCTGTTTTGTCAGTGAATATATATATATATATATATATACAGTCTTCTGGAGGCATGCAGCCTTTGGCTCTAGGGATTCATCTTAATTCTTTTGCTTTGTTAAGTTATTTTTTCTCTTTTACCTTTTTTTCTCTCTCTAAAGCAATAATTATAAAGTTCATTTATTGGTCATCTGTCTATTTAATCTCTCAGTTGAAACAAAGTTCCTTATTTGAGGAAGCAGTGGTATTCCTGAATTGAATCAATCAAATGTCGAATGAGTCGAGCTCAATTAGAAGTTAATTTCAGAGATTTATTAAATGCTGTGATGGTGTGACATATATCATGTGCGTTCAAGCTGTTCTGCTCTCAGCTCATTCGGGTCACAGAATGTTGAATTGGATGCACTATCTGTATAATACGTCCACTCAGGTGCAGAATACCTAGGACAATGTACTCTTGCTCTGTTAGATCTCTTAGGTGTCTGCGGATCTTCTTCGGTTTCACTCACATCACTTGATTCTATTTCTTCGATGATGATTTTTGGTATGCGTTCTGCTGACACACTGGTTCTCCATCAATCTCTGCTCTTTTGCCACTCCTCTCTCTTTCGAGCTCTTCCACTCCTTTCTCTTTTCCCTACACCATGATCATTTGTTTAAACTTATGGTTGGTCTAGAAAGCTTCTCTCTGGCCTCGTCTCCTCTTCTCCGTCTTCAGATGCTTTTATGCCACTCTGTGTGACTTCTGGGACTTGGACATTTGGGGAACTCCAGTGCACAACACCCTCTTTTGGTCCTTCTGGATAGCTTGGCACAGGAAGTTGCAGACTTGCTTCAGGCATCACCACCTCACCGAGCTGACATCTCACTCTCTGGGTGTGGGAGGCATGTATTGAGTTAGGCAGCTCAGCACACTTACGGCAGTGTTGGTAATCAAGATTTCACCTTGGCTCCAAACACGACTTCTTCGCTAGAACCTTCTCTCCTTATGTGTGTGGGGCCAATAAGATTTCTAGTCATTGGGAACAACAACCTATCAGGCAACACAGATCTTCGATCACCTGAGAGCCAAATCTCATTCAGATTCTTACTGCATCCTGCTTTGACCCAGACTTGTTGTTCTGTTTCTGACACTTCCTCCTGCAATCCCTTGATTTCCTCCCACATATCAGCTACAGACACCAGCATAGAAACGATTGTATCCTCATCAGATTCATTTTTAAATGTGCATGCCATGGTTGCACAATACCGAGCAACTTCATCAGCATATCTGCTTTCAATGGTTACACAATTATTTCCACTTCTGTGGGGTCTGCAATTAACAACTGCAATTTCTTGCGGCAACTGTAGCGCTTCCAACAATTTTATCACATATTCCCCGTTCCAGATAGGGGATCTGGATGAAGTCATAAATCCCCTCTGCGAGCAAAACTGTCCAAAGTCATGGACCACACCAAAGCCATATTGACTGTTGATGAATATTGTCACCCTCAGTTGGTCCGAAATGTAACATGTGCTGGTAGGGGTGACCCAACTGCTACTTGTGCAGAAGTGACACCTTGGAGCCAAGAGGCTTCCACCAATTCCTGAATTGTGCAGACAGAATAAGCTTCTCTCAGTTCCCCATAGTTATTCCTTAAACATGAGCCATCAACAAACAGTACATAGTTGGGCTCATCAAGGGGGTTCATCCTTAATGTCAGGTCTTGGCTTGGTGCATAAATCAGTGACATCAAGACAGTCATGCTCAACCTCTTCCCCATCAACTTCATTTTCAGGCAATGGTAACAGTGTAGCTGGGTTAAGAGTCTGTTACCTTTTTAGAATAATGTTTTCAGTTGCAAGAATCAATTGTTCATATTTTGATTGCCTACTGTGAGTCATATACTGTGTCTTAGTCTGTGTCAGCAGAATCTCCACAGAATGTGGGACCATCACTGTAACAGGAGATCCCATTATTATGTTCTCGCTTCGCTCTATACTATCACCAACCACTGCAACTGCTTTAAGGCAGACAAGCAGTCCTGCAGCTACAGGGTCAAGTGTGGTCAAAAAGTAATCCACACGTCTTTGAGAGTCTCCATGCTTCTGAGTAAGCACTGAGAGGATGCAGCCCGCCCCCTCACTACAAAATAAGGTGAACATTTTACTGGAATAAGGCATTCCTTCTGCTGGGGCACAACAGAGACTTTCTCTTAGCCCTATGAACACTTTTAAACAATCGTTGTCCCATGGAAGTGGATCAGGCACATCCTTGTGCATCAGCCTCAGTAAAGGCATAGCCACTAGGAAACAATTGGGTATCCACTGTCTAGAGTAGTCCCCCATTCCTAAAAACATTCTGACTTCCTTTTGCGTTTTAGTTGGATTCATTTTCAAGATAGAAGTAATTCTCCCTTGTGAAACCTTCCTCGCTCCCTTTTTTTCTGCAGTTTTATATAGCGCAAACTTGACCTGAAGGTATCAGAGCGCTTTATATGAGCACCAGTTGTGTTACAGATGGACGCATTCGTTTTTTGTTAGGCACGGGGAGATTATGTGATTTGCCCTGAATCACAAGCTATTGAGCGTCCCTGCCGAGACTCGAATCCGGTTCCCCAGCGTCGAGGCTGACCGCTCTAGCCGTAAGGCTACATCCCCTCCCCTCTCAATGAGATGTCCTAGATACAGGACTTCTTTTTGACAGTACGGAAATTTGCTCGGGGACACCTTGTGACCATGCCCAGAAGAATTATATAGTAGAGCAATCGTATCCTGTTTACAGGCTTTTTGTGTACTTGACGTCATTAGCAGGCCATCAATGTATTGCACAAAAACAGAATTACAAGGCATTTGTAAGGATTCAAAATTCTTTTTCAAGATCTGATTAAAAATCAAATGCCCCTCTGTATACCATTGTGGGACTTGACACTGTGCCAAAAGTCTATTTTGGCACCGAAAAGAGAATAAGAAATGGCTATCCTCATGCAAAGGGATTGAAAGTAAGACTGGCATAGATCAATCACTGTGAACCGTTCAGCATCACAGGGTATCTGGAAACATATTGAAGCTGGATTCAGTAGCACAGGACAGCATGGGGTGACAATACTGTTAATATTTCGTAGGTCCTGCACTATTCTATACTTGCTGCTAGGCTTTTGCAAGCCCATGATCAGCTAGTTGCATGGACTTCCAACTATCTCTTTTGAAACCCCTTGTCTTAACATTGACTCAATCAGGATCGATGCAGGCTGGTGAGGTTGTACGGGAAAGTTATGTACTTAAAAATCCCACAACGGAAAATTCAAATGTCAAGAACATAACTAGTAAGGTCGGTCTATGTATGATAGAGCAGGGTGAGTCGTCATCCACTAACGTAATATGGACAGCTAGTATCCCTAGCGACTCAGAATGTATTCCAGTAGAATCAATTATTACTAGTAAAGAGGTGGGACATGAAGTACTCCCTCAGGAATTCTATGAAACGAATACGGGTAAAGGGTATCAAGTTACCACATGGAACATTGCTGGGTTTAAAAGCAAAATAGGTACTCCATCATGGTCTGATTTCATCTTGGCCCAACATGATATTATATGCTTACAGGAGACTTGGTGCATTGATCCAATATATGTAGAGGGTTTTACCTCACATTGGCTACCAGCCCAGGCTTCCCTTTCGGGTAGAGCTAAGGGTGGCCTTTTGATTTTGATTTCCACTAATTTGAATAAATGTAAAATTAAAGGTTGTATCACTGTGGGCACTTATGCTCAGATTATGTGGTTGGCATCCACCGTGGGTAATGATGTTATCCTGATTAACTTTTATAATAATTTGTTTAACTCCCTACGTAGTTCTATTGTACATACCCTGGAAAGGGAACTCGAGAAGCTGACTAGTACCATTAGGAAACCGATTATTATTCTTTGGGTTGGCGATTTTAATGTTCAAATATGCCCACTGTCCTTGACCAAAGTCTGTGGACCCAGGAGGGGGGAATTCGAAGACGATTGTTATATGCATTTCCCCCATTGTGAATATGGTAGGGCCTTAAATGGTGTTATCGCTAAGCTGGACTTAGAATTACTGTATTGTGCTACCGATAAACATAACATGATATGTCCCACATTCACAGGCAGGAATGCAACGTCTAATATCGATCACATTATTATCTCTAGTAATAGTGTACATTTATTCTCACCCCCTGGATAACGGACCAACCAACTAGTGATCATAATAGTATTTCTTTGTATTTATTATGCTGGGGTTTCAAAAATAATACTAGTGTTCCTCACAGCCTATGTATTGTCCCCATCAGACCGAATGGTGTCCGGATAAAATGGGCCGGTTTGGACCCATCCAAAATCCAGCATGATGTTATTACACAGTGTCAGAATGAAATCCAAGTCTGTTTAGGGGATGAGGTTGACCCAGTATTGTTGCTTGATAATTTTACTAGGATCAATAATACTGTGGAGAACCTTTTGATGAAACCAGTGTGTAGAAATAATAAACCTAAGGTGGGCTGGTTTGATGATAACTGTATAGTGGCTTTGGGCCGTCTCAAACAAGCTCTGGGGTGTAAGCCAAGAAACCCGGATATAATTAAGGCCTTACGTGCAGAATACGCTTTAGCCCTAAAAACTAGAAAATCGGAACTCCAAAAGATAGCCTGGGAAGACTTAAGCCTGGCAGCCGATACTAAAAATAATAAACTTTTCTGGGATACTGTCAATAGCACCTTCCTGAAGGATGACCATATTCCATAATTTAATTCTTATATTAATTGTAATTCTTGGGTAGCTCATTTTTCCAATCTTTTTAATCCATTTGATAAAGATGTTCCATCCACCTTGCCCAACCAAAATCCCGCCGAATGGCCAAAATTGCCCTTGTCAATTAGTATAGAGGAAGTATTTGAGGGCATAATTAGTAGTAAGGGGGGTAAGGCACCGGCGACCTTTATAAAAATGAAATGGCTTTATGGTCGCCGTTCTTAACTAGAGTTTTTAACGTCGCCGTTGAGACTCATTTTCCTTTATCATGGGGCCAGTCAATTATAATACCAATTCATAAGAAGGGTGTTAAGACCGCTGCCTGTAATTATCGTCCAATCTCTTTATTGGACTCGTCTATAAAGATCATGAGTAGGGTCATGCTATCAAGACTAGAAGCCTGGGTCCAAGAAAAGTCAGTCCTTACCCAAGTGCAATATGGATTCAGAAAGGGTGTTGGCACACTGGAGCAGTGTGTCAACCTGGATCTTTTGATCGGCAAGTATACACTTGCTAAGGAGGGAAATTTATATTTATGTTTTGCTGACCTTAGCAGTGCTTTTGATTTGGTAGACCATTCTATTTTATGGCCCTTATTGTTAGATATGGGTGCCCCCAAAGAGATAATATTTTTTTGGGCTAGATTATATGGGGAGCTGTCAAGTAAGGTGCGGTACGGTCATTTAGGCGAGTATATACCCCGCTTTTTAAAGTCAAAAGAGGCATCCGACAGGGCTGCGTCCAAGCTCCATTACTTTTCTCATTGTTTATCAATGAAGTCGACGCAGCTCTGAAACTGTTTGAGTCGGATGCCCCTAGGGTGGATGGGAAGCCTGTCCCAATCCTTTTATATGCCGATGATGCGGTTTTACTTTCTCGCACCCCTATTGGGCTACAGCGTCTTATTGATAATTTTACTGTTTTTATTACTAAAAGAAAACTTTTAATCAATAAATCAAAAACTTTTGTTATGGCTTGCGGTAGGAACCCTATAACATCTAGTTCTTACCTTATTGAAGGTTCCAAGGTTCAGATAGTCAAGACATTTTGTTATTTGGGCATTACATTTGCAGGGAATAGGTCATGGGCTCAGGAACAGGAAAATGCCTGTTCTAAGATGCTTAGAAATATAAATGGTATTTTCAGATTTGCGGCCAAACTGGGCAATCGACGCATTAAAGATATGTTGACAATTTATGAGATACGATGCGTCACTGCAGCTCTTTATGGGGCAGGTGTTTGGGGTCACTTTCAGGGTAATATATTACAACAAACCGAAAATTCGGTTTTAAAACGTTTACTTTGTGTCCCTTCATCTGCCTCCACGGAACTGATCCACCGTGAGGTGGGCATCAAATATATTTCAGACCTGGCTTCAACACGACCCCTCTTATTATGGAAATCAATATGGTCAAAAGAGGAAACAATATTTACTCAATCTATTATACGGGACTGCCTCAAACTGGAGAACTGTTTAAGAATACCCTGGCTTAACTATATTATTTATTGGTTTAAATCTTTATTCAACTGTGATATCCGATTGGATCCTGTGTGTACTGTCTCTGTTGCTAGAGCCGAGATAAAATTAACTTTGCTAGCAAATAAAATAGAGGCTCGTTCACGTGTTACTAAGAATCAATCAACTCTCCTCTTCTATTTGCAATTGGACCTTAAACAGGGTTTCCAAACTTATCTGTCAGTCGTGACAAGAGCTTCGCATCGTTTTGTGCTGACACGCTTAAGATTGGGTATTGTACACCATCTTGTTAATTTTCCAATTATGAACCAGTGCTCTGTTCACGCATGCCCATGTGATGGAGTTTCACGACAAAGCTGCTGCCATATGTTATTATTTTGCATATTTTATTCTCATCTTAGGAAATTTTATTTAAAACCTTTTTTTTCTACACTATAATATAAGATCCACTACAGATGCCATGAACTTGCTTTTTAGATTGGATGATCCACGATTGTGCTTTTATTTAGCTACATTTCTTCTGAAATCTATTAGTATTAGGAAATCTATGATTATTGACATTTGTTTGTATGTTTTAAGGGTATCATGTAATTATGTGCATTTGCACTTTTGAATTAGGATAATATATGACCCAGTAAATGCTTGGACCCTTTTGTGAATCATGCACTTGCACTTTGTATCCGAACTAATATGTTTACGAACTTTGATATATTTGCATTTTGCATCCCACTGTTTCATAATTTTTTGATTTTACTGTAGATTGAGCTTTTTTATGCCTTTACTGCTTATATGGTTGATTTATTTAACCGAATAAAAGCTTTTAAATCGAATCGAATCGACTCAATCAGTGAAGAGATTTCACACAGTGTCTCAGGTGTGAGATAGTATGGTGGTCTTCTCGGAAACTTAGCATTAGGTTTAATCATTATTTGGACAGCTCCTACACCTCCAATTAAGTCTGATATCTTTCCCTGAAACATCCCATATTTTGGGTTTCACAGTATCTCTTACATTGTGAGGTAAATCCTCTAGCGTCCGCACACAGGAAAAAGCCCGATCACTGTTCCTTGACAGGCCATTTTGAATTCAACGTTCTCATCATCGGCTTGGAAGTCGACACCCTCCAGTGTACAGTAAATTGTACAGTTTAATATGCATAAAAGATCTCTCCCTAACAGGTTTACAGAACTCAAATCACATATATCAAATTGGTGATCTTCTTCAAATGAGCCTGTTTTTACATGGACTTTCTCTGACACAGGATTAATTATTTGTTTATTTGAAAATCCTACAATTTGGATTTTCTTTCCCGAGAGGGTTAGGTCGGGAACCTCCGCTGTTCTAACAGTGCAGGGGGAGTACCAGTATCAATTAGAAATGATCCTTGGTAGCCATTCACCTCATCTTCTACGAATGAACAACTCCGGTCTACCTTTAAGTCTGCGCCAAGGGCATAATCTTCTTCCCTCCTTTGTCGGAGTCAAAGTTCTCTTTCTCAAACATGGTGTATTGTTGAAATGGGTTCTGATTCTGGAATGGGTTCGGGTTTGCTCTTGGGGTTTGATTTACATTGAACCAGGGGTAACCCATGTTCTGTGGAGGCATCGGAGCTTGTGGAACTTACATCACTTGGACTTGTGACGGATTTGGATTTTGCATTCGCTGAGCTGGAACATTCTGCATTTAAGTTGAATTAACATTTTGCATTTGCCCATCAGTAACTACTCTATTGGGATTATGTGGACACTCCCTCTGTCAACGTCCAAGCTTGTTACAATAATGACAAGGAGTCGATCACTTCATAGTTGCAATATCCATGCCAGAATATGGATCAACCGAAACACCACAACCTATGCCTCCTGGAACGCCACATCCACCTTGCATCACCTGACATCTACTCTGATAACCAACACCTTGCATGCCACCATCATTTCCAACATATGGCTGACTTTAAAACCCTTTCTGTGCCAATTCTGTTTGGGCAAGCATGAATTTCTCCTAAAGCCTTTTTCTATTTCATCTTTTGCTCATCACTGCAGTACTTAGGTAACTAAGGATCTCATCCACCAGCTTAGTCTGACAACAGACCACATTCTGTTGTATGTGCATACTGATGTCTGGGCGCAACTCAAGAATGAACTGTGACACAAAGCTTCCCATATGTCCCCTTTCAGGGTTATTTTGACCACTGTGCTATTTAAACACCTGCAACAGCCACTGACAATAGGCATGCACTGATTCTTTAACTTCCTGTGTTGTTCTATTGCTCTTCAACCAATAAATATCCCTTCAGGAAAATGGTCACCTCATCATACTTTGACATTACCGTAGGAGATGGTGCGTGCGTACATGCATCCCTTGCGGGTTCTGTACGAGGCCGCTTGGCGGCTCTCTTACATTCAGCCCATAAATCAATCAGCACCACAATGTTGAAAAAAGTATTTAAGTCTGTCCACAAAACCTTCGAAATCTTAACAAACCTGTAAACCTGGGTGTACCATTATGAAGGATTCTCTCAAAATGTTGGTATATTGTTGATACATGACGCAGGATCACCTCGACTCTATGGCACATGAACAAACCCTCCACCTGGTATTTCCTTCATCAGGAACGTTGGAGCTTCATTATTATCTGGAGGTGCTGGAGGCAGTTTACTATTCACCTCTACACTGTGTGTTTGCTTCCTTTTCTTTCCCTTTTTCTTCACCCACTTGCTCTCTAACCTGTCATAATTACTAAATATCCAAATGCATTTAGCTAATTCAGCAATGGGTAATTTCATTCCTCAAGATCACAAAGGGATGATTGTTTTATTTCATCATCATCCAGTTGTGCCCTAAAACTTTTCTGCAATGGCAGACTTTTGAGTACGGTCTACTTCATATCTTTCTGCCAATTCTGATAGCTTCACGTGTCACAGCTGCTCGTCTAGTGATCTCTTTACTCAAATATATCAGCTTGTTTTCTTGTTATTGATTCAGATGTGAAATTTCCAAACATCCCCATATAATTTCTTCCAATTCTACCTTTAACTTTGGCACATCTAAGTGTCTAACCTTGCTTTGACTCAAGGATGGTGATTCAGTTTCTCCTGCACCTCTACTTTCAGTAGACTCTTCAAACCACGGAGGCAAAATCCCATCATCTCTCCTTGGGTAAAATTGGAGCTGCAAAAACAAATTTAATTCCCTCTCTCAAAGATTGTACATTCTGCGTGGATTCCAGCAACAATTTGGAAATTCTGCAATGTTGGGATGAACCCTGTTGTAGTCACTCCACCTACAGCTCCTAGAACAGCAGGAATCGGGGCAATGGTTACTGGGGCAGGTACAAGAGGAATGGCTAAAGTCTGGGCAGGTTTGACTTGTGCCATTGACATAGGAACAGCTACAACAGAGGCAGGAACAACTGTGGCAGTCACAGTAGTAGCTGTCTGAATAGTAACAATTGCAATGGGAAAGGTTGGAGGTAATCCCTCAATCTGAATCTTATTCCGATCAACAGGGACCACAGCAACAGTACAATTACTGGTAGTGGCACCAGTTTGATATGTGTACTGGGCAACATGAGGTGATGGTCATAAAGACAATAAAGCATCTAAGAGCTCATCATTAGAGTCATTATCAGTGCTAGACTCTTTTGCAGCATCGGCATCTTCATCTTCCTATTTTCGTTTCTTTTTAGACTTCTCAGTTGTCAGCACAGTGTACATTCTAGCTCCCTCAACAACACATTTACTCCATCTTTACTGTTCTTCATCCCATTTAGCATCAGCATAATGCTGCACTGCTTTTTTAGCTTTACTCTGGTATTTCTCTTTCTCTTTAGCATGTGCAGCCACTCCCAAGCATTAACAGCTTCACATTGTGCAGGTCTACAAGGTGATTTTATATCAATGTTCCCCTTAAATTCTCCATAACCCTCAAATTAAATGTGCCATATTGTGGCAATCTTAAGGCTCCTTCTTTCTCTGTGATCTTATGTCACAGGTGAAGCCACAAATGTGAGACACCCTAAACTTGTCGCCATATAATGACCTGGCGTACCTTTCTGTGGATCTTCCTCGCCCTCATGGATAGGAACTCACATGTCGCCCCTCACAAAATCTCTAAGGGCTCAGAAAGATTTCATGATTACAATCATTCAACAACAGAAATGATCAAGTTCAATTCAATGTTCAGCATTTTAGTCCAAGTCACAATCAAATACAGACCGACATTCACATGCTATCACAACATAATCCTTTTCTCCATGGACCTATTACAGCGCGATAGCTGATGACACACCAACCAATCCCAGAGTGACACTTCGCACCAATCTCAGCGCTGCACTCTCTGATGCAATTCTCATTCCGCGCAGTAGTTCACCCTCCTTTGCAATTTTGTCATACATCAACTTTTCACAAACTCAGTGCAAGCACAGTAAATTAATAACTTTCGTCTGCTCCACTGAAGAATGTAAAGTATTCACTCTTACAAGAAACAACTGGAAATAATATTTTCCAACTTCCACATGCACCCACAAATAAAGTCTCGACCAGCGGAAAATCACCCTGACCAATGAAGCTTCCCCTCTGGGCAATAGCGCTTACTAGCACCAATCACTATTAGTACACTCACAACAATCAATTACGGGTCCCTATCTCAATTGTGCAGTTGATGGTACCTCACGAACCGTCACCACAAAACTTAGCAGACAAGTTAAACCATAACAATCCCATATTTATTCCAGGATATTAGACAGCGACAAGCCCGGCAACAACTTCAACTACTCAGCATTAAGCACATATACATATCCAGATCATGAACATTACCACAATGCACACACACAACCTTAACACAACACCGTAAGCTCGAAGTAAACAATTGCAACGCACAACCCTATTAATACTCACTCCTCCACCTCTGCAAATGCCTTCAGAACAACCAAAACCGTTGATCTTCAAGGTTGGGCCATGGACTTGAGGGACATAAGCAATATGGGATGGTGCAAGGTCCAATCAGATCTAATTATCTGGATCTTTCTAGCTCCTTTTCTCCTGTGACATAACCACCACTCTGCTACCACTTGACAGAGCAGGGATTTTTAAATCTTAATCTAAGAGTATAATTGTCATATAAACTCCGCCACTGTTCGTATGGACCTTTGTTCATCGGCGTGAAGAGGTGACTAAGGGCTAGCATTTATATGTATTACCATAAACAGTGAAACCATTAAACTCCACAGGAAACGACAAAGAGAGTTGAAGAGAGTTTAAAAGGGATTTTATTTACAATTTAGTGAAATAAAGTAATTTGTCAATAAGGATTTTAAATATTAATGTTACATTCTTAAATTGTCTAAAAGCCAATATTTTAGAATAAGGAAAAACATTACAGGTACCAAAATTACATAAAGAATACAGAATATCCAGAAAGTGTGTTCCATACAGGAAACCCCTCATCTAAATTAAGGAGGGATAGGTCTGAAAAGGCATTTTGTTAGGTGTATAGATAAGCAGGCAGCTTCAGAAAACTAAATGAAGGTTTCTGATGAAAGAGTGAAAATGCTCAGGCATGAAGCCTTTGCACTCAAATTGTGGAGATTTGCAGAGGTGAGAAGCATTTTCTCAGTTCAAAGTCAATGAGCATCTCTCTCGGGCACAAAGTGTACAAGAGACAGTATGAAAGGAGTCCTACTCTAGTCTAAGGAACACTTGCTAATATAATAAAACAAAACTCTAAATGCAACTTTTCAGCTTATTCCCATTCTCAGGAACCAGTCATTTTCCTCCAAAAACTGGGAGCAGGAAAACTCCCTTAGTTCCCCTGTTTTCCCAATTGTTCATACAGGGCTACGTCCTCGAGTTGTTACTTTTGGCAGAATATTTAGTACAAACGGCTCTTCTCATGAGTTGTGATTCCTGGCATCTTCTCCTCCTCCGGGTGAGAACTTCACTGTCAGTCATCTAATACATATCAAATGCTTATTCACTAGCTAATAGAGGCTTCTGGAGAATTCCAGCATCTGCAGTGCGAATAGAAAAAGAAAACATATCATGCAAAACAGCCACGAAAATATGTGAACAGGGTCTTAGCCTTAAATGTGTAAATTTGACATTAAAAATAGTATTATTATTAAGCTAACTTAATTGATTACAAGTTAATTAGAGCATTTCTTATAATAGCTACGTGTGGCTACCTATTACAAATTATAAGTGAAATAGGCACCTGTTATTTAACTTTGTAAATTGTACTTTATTAATAAATGTTTACATTTTTGCAAAAGAAAAGCCACACTCCATCACTTTGTAATTTTAAAACAAATGTTTCTTGTGATCTGAACCAAAAGCTACTTAAAAAAGCATCCCCACATGGTGTGATATACTGGCAGACGCTTCACAAAGTCAACTGGTCACCTTTCACAATGTGAGAGTCGTTTTCTCTCTCTCATTAAACGCATTATAACTTGAGATTACGCTAACTTAGATTGGGTATAAGAAGCTGTCAGCAACGAGAGAAGAAAGAGGCTTGATGTAGTAAAGGTTGAAGAAATGCAAAGTGAACTCTACAACACCTTGAAGGAGCTGGGAGAATCCAAAAAGAAGAACCCGAAGTTAATGAATGATGTTTTGTGATAAAGAAATTAAGTGACGATTTAGAAATCATTGGGCGGTTGTAGTAGTTGTTTTTGTTCTCTCATTAAACGCATTATAACTTGAGCTTACACTAATTTAGATTATGTTTACACTGTCCTTCATCTTGCATCAATGTCACAATGTATCATGTGATGACTATTGCCGTTCTAAACAAAGCATTGCTAGGGTTCACACTAATAAACAGGGAGTGTTCCTAAAGACTTTCTCTCACTGTACCTAACCAAGGACATTTCGACTGTCCCAGGCTATTGCAATACAATGTACCAATTAAATTGTGAGAATGAAAATAATCCAATGTATTACTACCATGAGAGAATCTTTGAATGTATTCTGCAGTAAAATATTTCTTTTTGCTCGTTCCCTATTGGTGCATAGCCTGAGAACCAGATACTGACGTAGAATGTATGATTGTCTTAGTCTAAAGTCCTATAAAAGGATGTGGGTTTCATCAGTTAGGAGCCCCTTTGCCCCCACCTTTAGAGGGTGAATCTATACCGGATCTCACTTAGAACTGTACTGAGTTCTTTGTACTTATGATTTGCATGCTTTGCCGCTAAATTTACTTATGGCATACTCTTTGTAATCATACTTACTTAGAGAGGTTGACGCAGGTGTATAGAGAGCACAGCGGGATGAACGACCCACTAGGAGATAACATGGGAGGATTTCTTGTGCCCTTTGTATATGAACTGAGGCCAGAGATTAGCAATCAAATCACCCAAGGTGCCCTTTGCTGGCAGAGCAAATCTACTGATGAGATCTTGCAGTATGCAAAATATTGCAGTGACATGTTGGAAGCAAAATGAAGGGGGCTTAAGGAGAAGTACATGATAGCCCTAACCCAGTTGCCACAGAATGGAGGGGCTAAGGGACTTAAAGTTCCACTTCAAGGACCCAAATTAGACCCCAGTTCTGGAATGGTAATGCAAGTCTTCCTGAACTAAGGTGGGAATGTCCAAGGAATGGGGAGAGGTTGAGGTAATATGTCAGGGACCAGCATACGTGACCTACGGAAGATTACTCCATGTCACATCTGTTACAGGGTGGGGCATTGGAAGCAGGAGTGCCGGTACAATCCAGACTGAATTGTGGCAGATTCCCAAAGTGTGAGTCCGATAGGCCAGGGAGAACTTCCCCCCCATGCCTAGACCCCGCATGGTTGCCCCGAAGGTTCCTAAATTGAGGGTAGTGCCAAATTCCTTCAAATTGATGCAGATGCAGGGAGATATTACCCATCACCTAGCAGGCCACAGGGTACCACAAAATCCAATGACGTCACAAGAAGGTGCAGTCCCCATGATGTTCGAGACTTCCATAGACTTCAACCAGGACCAATGACAGTGCCTGAGGGGGAGGAGGAGTGTGTGCTTGGCGCAGTCCTGGAAGTGGATCAGAGTGGACCATATGTGGATGGAGAGATTAACAGGCATCCCGTATCTTTCCTAATAGAAACAGAAGCCACTTGTACAATGGTTAGAATAGCTGAGGTCCCCAACCTACCACGCTCGGGAAAAGCTGTAAGCATTACAAATCAACAGCGTACCAACCAAGTTACTGCCCCTTTACCAGTAAAGATGGGAGATTTCAGAGAGCAACTTAAGTCAGTAATTTGTCATTCTAGCCCCGTGAATTTGCTAGGTCGCAATCTTCTTTGCAAACTCAATTGATTAATCTATTGCACGCAGGATGGGGTCGCAACTGAAACTCAAGTGGCAAACGCCGAATTTAAGTTGCAGTCCCCGGAACCTGTTGTCAGGTTATATCCGGTCATTACCACTGAGGATTTGCCTGTGGATTTGAAAGAGACAGTTAGGAAGGAGGTCTGGGATTTCACAGGAAGAGAGATTGGGTTGATTAAAGGTGCCAAGCCCCTAGAGACTACTCTTCGAACGAATGCTGTTTTCCCACAGACTTTCCTATATAAAATGACCCCGGAAACAAACACAGGAATCACCCCTGTCATTGAGAGCATGATAGAACACAGCATATTGAAGGAAGTTAACGGAAGATGAAGTAACTCCCCTGTCTTGGCCCTACAGAAAGCCAACAAAAAGTGGAGGATTGTTCAAGACCTCAGAAAGCTTAACCAAATTGTTGTTCCACGCTATCCTGTGGCAGCGAACCCTGCCGTGATTCTGCTCCAAATTCCCACAGAGGCTGAGTGGTTTACTGTCATTGCCCTTTGTCGAGCCTTCTCAGTTCTGTTACACGAAGAGAGCCAGTTTCTCTTCACATTCTAGTTCCAAGAGATCCACAAGTCCCTCCTATTTCAATCAGATACTTAAAAAGAATCTGGAGTCTCTGCAGTTACCATGTAGTTCGACACTAATCCAATACATTGACGATCTTTTGATCGCCACGATGACTAAGGGAGCTTGCAAACAAGACATGATTGCCTTACTTAACCATTTGGCTGAGAACGGGCATAAGGTCTCACCCGAGAAACTACAATACTGTCAGAGGGAAGTCATGTATTGGGGACACCAGATAGAGAAGGGAGTGAAGTGAGTGTCCAACGAACGCATAAAAACAGTCCTTAAAATGAAGATCCTTACTACTCAGAGAGAAGTCAGAATGTTTTGGGGCATGGTTGGCTACTACCAACAATGGATCCCAAACGTTTCTTTTGTAGTGAAGCCTTTAATAAGGATGATGCACACTGATGCCAATGACCCGGTACCAAAGGATGACGAAAGCATGGAAGCCTTCCAGGAACTCAACAATTTACTTTGCAGCGTACCAGCTCTTGGAATGCCAGACTGCACAAAAACATTTGTGGTCCTTCATCATTAAAAAGATGGGTGTGCTTTGTCTGTACTAACACAAGCCCATGGGGAGTCTCAGCGCCCCATTGGTTACTTCTCAGCTACTCATGATCCGATGGCAGCAGCATTACCTGTTTGTCTCAAAGTGGTTGCAGTGGTGAGTCTTAGCATACAGCAGACTGAAGGGATTGTGATGGGCAACCCCTTAATTGTAATGGTACCCAACTCTATCGAGAGCCTCATGACCCGCACTAGAACTCAACATTTGACCAATAGCCGCCTAATCCGCTATGAGAGAATCATTTTGGCAGCAAAAAATGCTTCCATTCTGAGGTGTAACATGCTAAACCCTGCTTCTCTGTTGCCAACCCCTGAGGGAGATGAGGGTGATTTCGACCATGATTGTCTTAGAGTTGCTGAGTTGTGAGCAAAATCGAGACCCGACATACTGAATGTTCCCCTTCCTGAATCTGAACATACCCTTTTTGTTGATGGGTCATGCTTAAGGGACCGACACGGTATTTTAAGAGCCACTTATGCCATCTGTACGCTGAGCAGGATTGTAGAAGCATCTTACTTGTGGCACGTAACATCCGTGCAAGTAGCTGAATTGATTGCCCTTACCAGAGTCTACTGCACCGTGGAAGGCTCACGAGCCACCATTTACACTGACAGCCAGTATGGGTTTGGAGTTGCGCACGATTTCGGCTAGCTATGGTTGCAGCGAGGATTTCTGACCTCAGCTGGTACCCCCATCTGGAACGGGCTGTATGTTTCAAATTTGTTAGATGCTCTACCAATGCCAAAGGAAATTAAGGTAGTGAAGTGTGCTGAACACAAGAGTGGCAGTGATTTTGTCACCAGAGGCAACCGTTGTGCAGATAAAATTTCCCGATACTGCGCTCTTGAGTCTAGCACCTTCCATTTAGATGAACCATGTAATGCAGAAAGAAAAACTGTATCCAGCATGCTACTGAATACTGTACATGCCTTCAATGAGTTGAGAAAACTGCAACATAATGCCACAGAGCTAAAAAAAAAAAAAAGCCAAATAGGAAAAGATGGGATGTGTGAGGAATGCCAGTGATATTTGTGCATCTAGTGAGGGAAAAACAGTTCTTCTTGATTCCCTCCTGCCTATGATGGCACGACACATGCATGGTCCAACCCATGTGGGAAGAGATGGAATGGTGTCTACCTTCCGACTGTATTGGTATAATCCTCATTTCAGGGCAGTGGCAGAAAATTTGTGCCAGTGCAGTGTTACCTGCCAAAAGCAAAACATGGGCAAAAGAATTACAGTGACCATGAGCCACATTGGAAAGTCTGATGGTCCCTTCAACCGCCTCCAAATAGACTTTGTGGAGATGCCCCGATGTACCCAACTGAGGTATATCCTCATCATTGTGTGTCTATTCTCACGGTGGGTTTAAGCAGATCCCACCAGGAGATGTGACAGTCTAACAGTCTCCAAACTATTGTTGCATGAGTTGATACCACGATTTGGGATGCCAGTTTATTTTGAATCGGACAAGGATCCCACTTCAAGTGTGAGATAATTCAGTTACTGTGTACAGCCTTAGGGATTGCCCAGAGATTCCACTGTAGCTACTGACCTGAGGCATTGGATGTTGCAGAGAGACAAAATGGGACAATCAAAGCTAAACTGGCCAAAGTCTGTGCCTCCACGTCGCTCAAATGGCCTGATGCCCTTCCTTTGGTACTATTGAGCACCCTGTGTAAAAGAACTGGATTGTCTCCTCATGAGGTGTTGATGGGGGGAGCCATGCGAATATTCTCTGTGCCTGCAGCTGACCTTGTGAATATCACAGACGACCTGGTCCTCTAGTACTGCAAGGGATTGTCTGATGTGGTGCGTTCTCTCTCTCATCAGGTCAACACTGCTACTCCAGCTGTCAGAGTGTACCCAGGACATGACCTGAACCCTGGTGATTGGATCCACATCAAGAAGCACATACACACATTTTGCTTAGAGGAGTACTGGAGAGGGCCCTACCAGGTGATCCTGGTCACCAACACTGCTATTCAAGTGTGCTGATCTGCCATATTGGATTCACATCTCTCACATTAGGAGGGCAAGGCACAAAGAGGAAGAAGTAAAGCCAACGTCAACTAGTTCCTTGAGTTGCCCCAGCAAGGTGTCCGAGGCGTCAAAAGAAGAGAAAGATCAGGCTGAGGGTCTTCCATCTCCATCAGATGAGCATTATCCAGAGCCAGAGGTTGAGGAGAGTGCTGTTGTCCCAGCAACCACTGTGATACTGACCACTGGATTGAGAATACGCATTCACCGGGACAGTGAAAACTCATGTAAAGCCAAAACTATCCTGCCGCAGGAAATCCCGCAAGAAATAGAAGTTGGGGTGGTACAAGGAAGCTTCACTTCGCAGAGCGAATCAGCTTCATCAGAGTGAGAGATCTCAAGCACTTCCAAGGAAGGTTGGCCGAAAACCACAACCACTCGAAAAAGACTGTTGACACCCAAGAAGAAACCAAAGATGATTAGGGAAAACAGTGAGTTAGTAGAAAAAGCGCAGGTTGACACGACTGACATCGTGCTTGAAAGATTGGACTTGGTCAGTACCAAACAACCCAAAAGAGAGAGAAAGACCAACCGGAAGTATTCAGGCCCTGAATGAACATATCTTGCAAAAATCAAGTTTGATTCCGATGACAGGTTGACTGACATCGACGAGCTTCCCTGAGACAAAGACATGTCACAATGGGAGCCTATTCACATTGATTACTGACAAATGTAGAAAGAACGGTTAGAGAGTTAGGGTAATGGTCAGAGGATGACAGCTCCTTCAGGCCTCCAGTTGATGCAGAATAAAAATCTGAGTAGATTTCGAGACAGGGTAGAGACTATAGCACACGGTCTAGAAGACTAAACCTTTATTTGAGATTTCCTTGATCTGATTTAAGTCAACATGGTTCAGCAGTGCTGCAAAATTTTGTTTGCGAGTTTGGCAGTTGACATTTCCGTTTCCGTGTTTGGATGGCTGCTGGATGTTTATTTGTTGGGAGGGTATATCTCACGTTTCAACCAATTTCCCCCTTGGACCTGTAGACAAATCTCCCCTTTCTGAAACAAGGTTTCACATGTTCCACGGCATGAGAGTGTGTATATTTATAGTATGTATTATCAAATCCTGTCTGAGTATGTAAAGGTCATGGAGGTAGAGTGTTGCTTTGTTTGTTCTTTTCTTCCTGCTTCTGCTGCCGAGGGAGCACCCTATTTTCACCTGCCTCTATGGTATTACTTCTCCTGTTCCATTTTCTTAAATCTTTTCTATCTGCAGGATACCATTAAACTGTTCTATTCAGATTTTAATGATCCTCTAGAGCAGGGGTACTCACAAACATTTCCTCAGGGGCCAAGATTCACAGTCTAGGGTATCACCAGGGGCCGCACAGATGACCGTGCCTGGGTGGGTGGGGGTGTGTGTGATTTGGGGGTGGGGTTTAGGTAGGCGGAACATGGCATGGTGGGGAGTTTGGCTGACAAATTCTACCATGTGGAGTAAAGCCATGCATGGCACTCAATTTGGAATTTATACTGTTAGGACAAATAAATATGTATTTATTTCATAAGTTATTCCACAGATGACTAACTACCTGAATGTATATTCCAATTGTGAATTGTAGGCATACTCAAAGTGGTGTCTGTGATTTACACACATCTCACAATCCATGTCGAAAGAGAAAGGCCGCAATAGGCCAGAGGAAGTGAATTGGATGAGAGATGGGCCCAACACTATCATGGGTCAACCTGATGCCTGGCAGGTCTGCAGGGACAGCTGCCAAAAGCAGTCAAACTGGTTTTAGTCTCTACTTATTTCTCCATGATTTACCTGGTGAGAGTGACATTTGATTCTCACACCCTTTCCACATGAGCTAATGAGTTTTGCAAGGGGGCCTACATGGGGAATGTATGTATGTATGTGGTATTTCTATAGTACAAACCCAGCTAAAAGGAAGCAGAGAGAATATTATGTCCACAAGGCATTAAGAAACGGAACCTCCATCTTGAACTACATTTTCTGTGGAAGGGCACAATCCACACAGCAAATGAAAGCAGTTTGTGTGCTGTAAGTATGCAGGGCCTAACTGGAACCCAAAGCAGCCCTGGCAACTTGTCAGACCAGGCCCTGTACTGTGCATAGCGAGTACAGTGAATTAGCCTGACCACTTCAAAAGGGGTTTTGAGGGTGTTCTCCCACAAGAAAATGTGGGGAAAAGTGGTGCATTCTACAACACATTTGTCATTATATTTCTATTGTATTCGTTTTTAAATCATAATAAATGATGACTGTAGAGTGCAGCAGGAATCAACAATCTATGTTGGGGCCCTTCAATGAATCCCTCACTATCACCCTCCAACACTGCCTCTCATCTCTCCATAGCCCCTCTCTCACATGTATTTTATTTGTTTCATAGCACCTCTAATACCAGTGTAGGGTGTTGGAGCACTTTACATCACACACACATACAGAGACAATGAACCATACATGTGTAAATCAGTGTATACAATTTTTCACATAAGGCAAAGGGGACTACAAGGTGTATTATTCACACGCATTCACACTGGTAGGCACTTTTTAAGAGTGCTTGGTCTGGAGAACCACAAACTCAGGATTCAGAACATAATACAGTGTTTAGGAGTGACTTTAATAAAAAATAATTTATTTCTACCCAAACAAACCTTTTTAGTAACATCAAGGTAATGAAAGACTGGAAAGAAACATAACTTTTCTACTATGCAGCTTGAATGCAGCTCTTTGATAACAGTTCATAGCTCACTGTGCTAGATTACGACTGTAACTTATGAACAGCACAGTGACAAAAGGGTCTGTGTGACAAAAGCAGTAAGCCACTGAGCTATGCACATAAAATATTGTTCTTTGATATGCATAGTACATGTTCTTTGCAGCAGCCTAGATGAGTCAAAACTGGTGCTACACAAAACTCCCATCTCTCTCCAGGAGGTACATTAATTACCAGAGTTAACTTGACACTTTTATTGTTGCCTGAAAACTGCTGAATATACAAGGAACTTTGCAGTATTTTTAAAACTGCTGCACTGCTACAAAACATGCCCCCATTAAGAAAACCGGCCCCCCCACCATTACAGCCCCCCCTCCCCCGGGGAAATGCCCGATACAGCCAGTCCGGCCTTGTAAGTATGATATATGTCTCCCAATCCGGCTTCAGAAAAAACCACAGTACGGAAACCGCCCTCCTCGCCGCAACAGATGACATCCGCGCCCTACTGGACAAAGGAGAAACAGTAGCCCTCATCCTCCTTGACCTATCAGCAGCGTTCGACACAGTCTCCCACCGCACCCTAATACGCAGACTCTACGACGCAGGAATCCAGGACAAGGCTCTCGACTGGATCCGCTCCTTCCTCTCCGGCAGGACGCAGCGGGTCAGACTCCCCCTTTCCTCTCGGACCCCACACCTACCACCTGCGGAGTCCCCCAGGGCTCCTCCCTCAGCCCGACGCTCTTCAACGTCTACATGGCTCCACTTGCCCCCATCATCAGAACCTACGGACTCAACATCGTGTCATACGCAGACGACACCCAGCTCATCCTCTCCCTATCCAACGAGCCCAACACCGCCAGACGCAACTTTCGAGAAGGCATGGAAGCCATCGCCAAATGGATGAAAAACAGCTACCTACAACTAAACAGCAACAAAACAGAAGTACTCATCATGGGCCCAAACCCCGACGCCTGGAGCGACACCTGGTGGCCCCCCGCCCTCGGAAACCCGCCAACCCCCACAGACCACGCACGCAACCTGGGAATCATCCTGGACTCCGAGCTCAAAATGGACCGCCAGATCAACTCTGTCTCGTCTTCCTGCGTCCACACCCTCCGCCTCCTTCGTAAGACCTTCAAATGGATCCCCCTCGAACACCGAAAGACCGTCACTCACGCCCTGGTCACCAGCAGAGTCGACTACGGCAATGCACTCTACGCCGGAATAAACAAAAACCTCACCCGCAAGCTACAGAACATCCAGAACGCCGCCGCAAGACTGGTCCTCAACCTGCCAAAACACTGCCACATCTCCCAGCACCTGCGCACCCTCCACTGGCTCCCCGTCGAGGCGAGAATCACCTTCAAGATGCTCACCCACGCACACAAGGCCCTCCACGGCACCGGACCGGCATATCTGAACAGCCGTCTCAAATTCCACGCACCCCAAAGGACCCTACGATCAGCCCAGCTCTCCTACGCCATGGTCCCCCGCACCAGAAAGACCAGATCGGGAGGCCGCTCCTTCTCCTTCCTCGCGGCCAAAGCATGGAACGCCCTTCCGCTCCACCTCAGACAGACATCGCTCCCCATCTTCACAAGAAACCTCAAAACCTGGCTCTTCGACAGACCCCCTCCTTGATGGAATGGAACCTGCACCCCCCCCCCGACCCCCACCCTAGCGCCTTGAGACCCTTACGGGTGAGTAGTCGCGCTTTAACAAACCCCTGATTGATTGAACTCATCCCATGCTTGCAGGGGCAAGTGACGGAATCAAATTATGGGGATTCAGTGGAGTTTACATTGAGATGGTTGTAGAGTTGTCTACCAAAGATACCGGTAAAAGGTCAATGTCCCTCACTGCAGTTGTATCAGTGTCCCTGTGGTGGTGATGGGGCAGGAGGCAACCTTTGTATGGGTTCACAGACAGGAGTCAGATGCTGGTGCTCTGCTGGTGGAAAACATGGAGCCCCCTTAGGGGACATATGATTGTTAAATGAAATGAGGGAAAATATTGGCCTGTAAAAGGCAGAATGTGAGATTTTAAAGAGCATTAAAACAGCAGAACCATTTTCAGCAACAGCTACAAATTGAGACCAAATGTTGAAAAATCTACGTCACAGGGCAGACATAGGAAAAGCAGAAACTCTACAAGTACAATTAGACCACGATGAACTATGTGCACCTTTGCTTATACACCCGTGGTTAGGAGCAAGGCTATCAATAGTGCAGCAGGTGCAGTGGCATCGAGCCTGCGGCACTAGGTATCCACTTCACCCAAGTTATGGCTTTATTATACTATCTAAATCGGTGAATAGGGGCTCATTTTCACAGCTTGCGCTGGGCCAATGCCCCCTTGCTACGCCACTACAGCTGTTGTGGAGAGATATGTTTCCCTCTCATTTTACCCCAGTTTAGTCAGAGATAATGCTCATGCTGCGTGTGATAAGCCCAGCTCATGTTTACTTTCCAATAAAATGTCTGAATCGTTTTTCAGCCTTTGTCTAGGATTGTGACAAACAGTAGCATCACTTCACATCAAAGGAATGCAGCACAGCTGTGCTGAAAAGGAGACTCCTCTGAAGTAGCATGCTGAAAATGTTTGATGGAGATATATTTGTGGGGACAATGGGGGCAAGAGTCTACCTTCCACAGCAGCTGGTGCTACACGAACCTGTCTAGCAACCAGAGATTGTTTAATTGTTTATTCTCACTTTGAGAAGTCACTTATATCTTTAACCAGAGAAACGGTGCAGCGGGTGCACTTAGTTTCATGTGCATAACTAATATGCACAGACACCAGTGGCAGCTGGTGACATTTGTAAGTGGTGAGGCGGAAAATGAATTTCATAGAGCACCGTAGCGAGCGAGCGTAGCGAGCGAGCCCGAACAACCAAAGGGGGGTTTAGAAAAAAGAGTGGAACGAACAACGGGCAGAATAATGGCTGCTGACTGTCTGCTGTTGTTTTCCACACGGGGGCCACATGGAAAGGTCTTGAACGATATATAGGGCAAAGTAAATGTAGTTTAAGCAGATTGTTAGCGATATCTTTGGAGCACTCATTCCTTCTATAGTGGCATTAAATAATGTAAAGATCAGAAAATTATCCACTTTAGTCAATTGGCTTGCTACTAACACCGCGGTGCATTAACAGTCATAAATAAGGATTTGATTGCAATGAGAGCTATGACTATGCAAAATCGCCTTGTAGTGGTTTTACTCCTCACGAAGGAAGGCAGAGTTTGCAGAGTCATTCACACTCGGGAATGTTGCGCTTACATACCGCGCATAGATATGCAGCTTAGCGGCTATATTACTAACATTATGAACATAACGCATGATATAAATGTGCTGGAAGAGGTTGGGAAGGGTTAGGATCTATATTCAGATCCAATGGAAGGGGATTTGTAAGATAGGAGAGTGGCTTGGTAGTTAAGGAATCCTGAAATTACTTTTAACCCCTCTTCTGATTATATTAATTGGGATTGCATGTGTGCTTATGTCCTTGGAAAAGAATTTCATCATGGAGTGATATGGATTGTGGATATAAGAAGCTGTCAGCAACGAGAGGAAGAAAAAGAAAGAGGCTTGATGTAAAGGTTGAAGAAATGCAAAGTGAACTCTACAACACCTTGAAGGACCTGGGAGAATCCAAAAAGAAGAACCCGAAGTTAAGAAATGATGTTTTGTGATAAAGAAATTAAGTGATGATTTAGAAATCATTGGGCGGTTGTGGTAGTTGTTTTCTCTCTCTCATTAAACACATTATAACTTGAGCTTACACTAATTTAGATTGTGTTTACACTGTCCTCCATCTTGCATCAACGTCACAATGTATCATGTGATGAGTACTGCTGTTCTAAATAAGGCATTGGTAGGGTTTACACTAATAAACAGTGTTCCCAGAGACTTTCTCTAACTGTACCTAACCAAGGATATTTCAACTGTCCCAGGCTATTGCTATACAATGTATCAATTAAATTGCTCAAGTAAACTGTAAGAATGACTAAAATCCAATGTATACCTACCATGAGAGAATCTTCGAATGTATCCCGTAGTAAAATGTTTCTTTTTGCTCGTTCCCTATTGGTGCTTATCCTGAGAACTCATGTAGAATGTATGTGTTGTGTTCTAGTTAGGAATGTTGGGATAGGAATGTTAGTGGGATTCTGATTAGGGATCATTCGTATGGCGGTTGGGACCACCAACGGTTTCTAGATGGTGGTTGTTAAGCTGTCTTCATATAAATAAATCTTCTACTACTCACTTCACTTGTCGAACCGTTCTTACATAATTTGGCGACGATCGGGAGTGTCGTAGAAGACAGCGCTCACCTGTTTTCCTGTTTAAGGCTTGAAGTGTTCCAGTAGTCCTCGTCTGTGTGAGAAGTTGGCCTGGTATATGCTGTCCACTAGTTATAGTGGGCACCTTGCACCAGTCCAAACGACCTTTATTGATGATAGGTTTAAAGACAACCTTTATTGAAAGCTATCCTAGTGGTAGCTATGGAGAGCAGCCTTCAGGCTAAGTCTTGAAGGAGTGTAAAGCTGTTTGTTTTACCAGTCTATAATCTCATGAATGACCAAATGAAAGGAGAACCACACCAGGTATATATATATAAAATATATGTATTTATTACTAAACACTACCCACTAGTCTCTTTATGAGGCTAGAGGTCGAAATACACAAGTTACAAGTCAAATAACACAGTAAATTAGCACAATATACGATTAGCCCTAGGGGCGTACCAAACCATATATTAAGAAAGTGGTATAAGAACCACGACTTGACTAGACACAAGGCCTAGAGCCTGTAGAATCGCTGGGACCCTAAGGAACCACCCAAGGTAGTGACACAGGGGACCCACGGGGGACGTGTGCAGTGTGTGAACACAGCCACGAGCTCCGTTAGCGTCTATGGGGAAAGTCGCGGTTAGAGTTTTAAAGTTTAGAGACACTTCGGAGTGGACTAGGAACAAACCCTTTTGGACTTAAAGGGTTCTAGGGCCAACAGCCACGGGAGCACTGTAGTACTCGTGTTACCTCACCCAGGGAAGCCGGGTGCACAGGTGTCAAATGGTGTCGGGCCGCGCCGTCGTTTTCAATGGCCGCTGGCTGAAAGTGCTGCTGCCGGGAAGCTGCGAAGTGTCCGAAGAGATCCAAGCCTGGATCGAGGATGAGAAGAACCTGAAAGCAGAGGGGACAGAGTCTAGGTCACTAGCCAGTGACCAGGGGCACGATAGTCGAATGCCCACCGATGTCGGGTGCTTCAAGTTCGAAGAGGTGAAGATTGTCTCTGCAGCCACGAGGACCAGGAGGCGTCGACGACGACCAGGAGCTGGAATCGAGCTGTCCCACGAAGGTAGTAGCTGACTGCGGTGTCGGTGCCCGGATTGGACTCAACAAGCCTTGGTAACAGCAACCCACGCAGAAAGAGAACAATGACTTCGGTGCGGACCAGCGAGGTCCGAGGGACTCCCCAAGCAAGGGAGAGTCAGGGCAGGCCTGGAGCAACCAGGGAGGCCCGTTGAAATCAGAGATGTCCTTCTGAGGGACCCACAAGTTGACGGACAAGGGATCGCGAAGGGACCTCGAGCGAATCACGAAATGGCGGCCCACGGGTCACTCGGAGTGGCCAGGCCAGCAATCTTCGGTGGATTCACTGCTCGGGGTCGGGGCTACAAGTAACCCAAAGCACAGCCTCTAGGATCGACCAGAAGCTTATGCACTTGCAAATGTGAACGGTGTCCAGGGGTTCCGGTTCCACAGTACCCACGAGGGCTACGGGTCTCAGCTTTGCTGGGGACTCGGGTCAGCCTCTGGGAAGTCTGGAAATCCACCTCCTGGGTTGCAGGGTCGTCGGCGTCCGGCAGGAGCTTCGGCGATGCAGACCGGACAGATGCGTCTTTGGTGCCTGCCAAGCAGGGGAGTAACTCCTTTACTCCAAGGGAGATTCTTCAGTCATCTGGCGTTTAACAGATCGTCGAAGGTCCAGGATTCAGTTTCAGAGTTTCGTCCAGGGATATCTAAACTCCTGTTGCCAGGGGTTCCTATCTTATACCCAAGGAAGGGGTTGGACTAACTCAGGGGACCCACCTATGGGAGGGTTTGGAAAGAGGGGTGGCTACACCCATTTCCTTTGTCCAGTTTCGCGCCAGAGCAGGGGCTGGTAGCCCCTGCAACCGGTTTGAACTGGGCTATGCACAGGGACACCAAATGTGCCCCCAGTGCAGGACTTCAAAGCACTCAGAGAGTGCACCCACCCAGCCCCCATACACTAAAGCCTGTCTGGGAGGTGGTAACACCTCCCTGTGACAGGAAACCTATTGTCCAGGCCTCCCCTGCCGGAGCTTCGGTCAGCAGTAGGAGGCCAGACTCGTGTCTGTGGCTGCAGCATCCATTTTGTGATGCCAGGGCTCTGTTTAGCTGGTACCGGGTATACCGGTGCTGTCATGTCTCTCCCTCTAGAAGGGTGGGATCATACTCCCACACCAGTTACTGGTGTGGGGGTATGATTCCAAGGTGACACCAAACACGACATGTTTCCGTGCAGCCATCCCAAAGTTAGCATTTACCGTTGAGATATAATGCACTTAAGAGTATATGGTCAGGCTGCACTCACAGACAACCCCGGAGGATAGATTCCGAAGGCTGCAGAGGGGCTCTGCTCATGCATGGGCACCCTCTCACATAAAACCAAGCACCCTGCCTTCAGTATTGATAAGGCCTCCCATAGGGGTGACTGATAGGTTTATATGTGCAGTGATAGGGTGAGATATAGTGAACCTATATCTCAGTAAGGGGTGCATGCACCACCTCACTCAGGCTGCTGTAGCAGTCCTGTGGTGTCATTTTGGAAGGCTTCCCAGTGGTGGCATAATACATGCTGCAGCCCCTGGTAGGCCTCTGGGGTACCTATGCCCTGGGTACATAGTATACCATATACTAGGGACTTATAAGGGCACCCCAGAATCCAATCTGAAGTGTACCTAAGGTACATGGAATCCATTTTAGAGAGGAAGCAGCTAGGCTGGGGTCCTGGATAGCAGGGCCCCAGCCAGACTAAAGTCGAAAAACAGGGAAACATCAGCAAAAAGTGGGGGTAACCATAAGAAGCAGATCCTACTCTCCTACAGTCTGTATCTACGTTTATCCTGAAATTTGCTGGACACGTTTCGTTTCTTGATGAGCCTTGAGTCTCCGGTAGGCTAATTTCATGTTTTTAGCCTGTTTCGAGTTTACTGCACGAATTTGTTCGGCTCGCGCAGATATTTGTGATTCTGCGCGTGCTTTGGATCATGCTGTTACGTCAGTGCGTGGTTGCACGTCTTCAGTGGCCATCTTGGATCTGGATTACGTATATTGAATTACAGCGGAGTGACGTATCCTGTGTTTCCACGCTATTAAGGAGGACACTGTGTGGTGCTTAGCTACCACATAACGCGCAGCGACATCCACGGATTCAATTTGCTTTATTCATCGCTGACAACCAAAGTTTCTACTAAAAAGACAAGGCTGCTATTTTGCATCGGTTTACCTGTCAGTTTTACATACGCAGACAGGCACAGCTTCAAGTCATTTACTTTGGGCTGTTTTAAAGCATACCATCTTATTTTCTATTATACTGACAAATAACTGCCATAGCGTACTGTTAAGAAATTGATGTGTTAAAACTTTTTTCTATACAGTAACAATATACAGTTATATAATATACAGTAACAATATACAGTTATATAATTTTTTTCTCTCTTTATTCATTTCTTCTTTCAAATTCTCTAATATTACTTTGTGTGCTATTGCTATTATGGCCAATATTTCAGCACCACCACATTTTTTACAAGTGGCTGGAGAGCCAAAAATGGAATGGGAACTATGGTATCCCATGTTTTTGGCATATGTAGAGGTACTTGAAGAAGATGAGTGTTCCGCAAAAAGGAAATTAGCCTTACTAAAGCATTGTTTGGGTGGTGCAGGTTTGAAAGAATTCAATAACCTTCCGCCAGTAGAGGGTGCAGGGGACATGAATGTTTTTGAAGTAGCGATTAAACAAATGAATGCCAGGTTTGGAAGGAAAATTAACATTGTGATGGAAAGGTTTAAATTTTATTCGTGTGCTCAGAAGGAAGAGGAGTCCATTGAAGACTATGTTTCTGCTCTACATACTTTAGCAGGGTCTTGTGCCTTTGAAACTATCACTTATGAACAAGTGTTAAGAGACCAAATAATTATAAAGACTAAGAGCAAGAAAATTCAAGAAAGATTATGGTTGGGTACTGAATCTTCTCTTAGTGCGGTAGTCAACATAGCAAAGGGTATTGAACAATCTGAAAAAATTGTTAGTGAAATCAGAAGTCAAAGTGTCAAAGTTCAAGATATTGGACCTGAAGTTTCAGTAGTGAAGAATCAAACCGGCCTGAAGAAGAATCAGTTTATTCCTGTCAAGAAGGAGACTGATGTGAAGAGCGGTGACAACAGATTTTATGGAAGGAAAAACACTATAATTTGTTACAGATGTGGCAGTTTAAACCATGTAGGAAGTTTCAAAGGGTGTCCTGCGTGGGATAAAGTCTGTGTTAAATGCAAAAAAGAGATCATTTTGGCAAAGTCTGCAAGTCTGTTCAAAGGGTCAATCATATCACATATGAGGAGGATGAAACACCTGCCGAATTTAACTCTTTATTGTGTGTTGGTGATGTAAATTGTAAAGGTTTTCCCAGATGTACAGTGGTAATTGATGGCAAACCTGTATCTATGATGGTTGATTCTTGTGCTTGGTACAGTATTATTGGCAAGAGTCTTTTCAACGAACTGTGGGGTCAGAAATAATTGTTTCCTCCTTATATTCAACCTGGAGGATATTTAGGTCACAAAATCAATTTAGAAGGTTTTATGTGGGCAGATTTGAATTTTAAGGGAAGTAGAACCAGAGGTAAGGTATACGTAGCAACTAAGGGGGTGTCCATTTTAGGATGGCCTCATCAACAAGAAATGGGCATAAAATTAGTCCCAAATGCTTCTCCATCTGTTTATATTGTAACAGCCAACAGTGAAGAATTTGTGAGTGGCATTAAGGATATGTTCCCAAAACTTTTTGACGGAACCTTGGGGAAATATGTGAATTTCAAACATAAAATCATACTTAAAGATGAAGTGATTCCGGTTAGGCATAGAGTAAGGAATGTACCTTTGGCATACCGTGACAAACTCAAAGTCATGTTAAATGATTTAGTTGATAAGAGTATTATTGAACCAATAGAATCTTCACCTTGGGTATCTCCCATTGTGTTGTCCCTTAAAGGTACCGGGGATCTCCGTTTGTGTGTGGATTTACGTAGTTTAAACAAAGAGATCTCGATTGACAAACATCCTCTGCCCAATATACATGAATTAATATCCACTTTATCTGGTGCCTCTGTTTTCTCTACTATTGATTTAGCTAGCGCATACCATCAAGTGGAGTTACATGAGGAATCCAAACGTTTAACAGCCTTCGTGACACCAGAAGGCATGTTTCAATTTTTGCGTATTCCTTTTGGTTTAGCAAGCGCTGCTTCGGTTTTTCAGCGGCTAATGAAGGAGGTTTTAGAAGGTTGTAAAGGAGCTATTGCCTTCCAGGACAATATTTTAATTTTTGGGAAAACTTATGATGAACATGACAAGAATTTGGAAGATGTATTAAATAGAGTGCAAAATAAGGGTTTGACTTTGAAATTTTCAAAATGTAAATTCAGACAGAACAAAGTTGAGTATTTAGGTCATGAAATTTCTAGTAAAGGCATCAAGCCCAAACTTAATCATGTGCAGAGCATTTCCAATGCACCTGCGCCGGTGACTAAGGAACAATTGTTGTCATTCTTAGGGCTGACTGAATTCTATGGTAAATTTGTACAAGATTATTCTAAGAAAGTGTATCCTTTACGACAGTTATTGAAAAAAAAAGTTACATTTGAATGGGGTAAAGATCAACAATTAGCATTTGATGTTCTAAAAAAGGAAATAGTTTGCGCACCATTTTAAAAATCTTATGTGGTTGGAAGGGAATGTATTGTATCTGTATCTGTAGATGCCAGTAATGTTGGATTGGGTGCTGTACTCATGCAGAAGGATGGTACTGATGAATATGTGGTGTCATATGCTTCAAGAATGCTGCGTGGTTCTGAGTGTAATTATTCTACTATTGAAAAGGAATTACTAGCTTGTACTTGGGCAGCTCAACACTTTCGGCAGTTTTTATGGGGAACCAAATTTCGGTTAAGAACTGATCATAAGCCATTGATCAATATGTTAGCAGCTGGTGGGGGGAGAACATTAACAGCTCGCTTAGCAAGACTAGCTGCTAAATTGCAGGAATATCAATGTGTGGTTGAATATGTTCCAGGTCGTACAAATGTTCACGCAGATTGCATGTCACGTTTACCTTTATTGGATGTTACTGAATACAAAGATATGGAAGAATGTGATGTAGCTTATACTATGGAGGATGTTAATAGGGGTTTGGTGGAGGAACATTCCGCTAGAATCATTTCTGAAGAGAATTGGAAAGAAGCTTTGCAAGAAGATTGTATTTTGAGTGAGGTACAAAAGTTTTTGCAGAAGGGCTGGCCGGAAAAAGAAAATTGAGTGGGGAATTGGCCTCATTTTCAAAAATCAGTGAGGAACTTATGTTTTTGCATGTCATTGTTATGAGAGGGGACAAAATTGTTCCACCACGGAAACTTAGAGAGATGATTTGTGCTATGGCCTATGACGGTCATATGGGAATGTTCACTACCAAGGGAAGAATAAGAGAATTTTACTGGTGGCCTGGTGTTGATGGCATGGTCGACAGATGGGTCAGGGGGTGTGCTCCTTGTGCGAAAAGCGACAAGTCTGTCAAACCATTATCTGTGGACGTTACCCCTATTGAATTTGCTCCAGGTCCGTGGAGGAAATTAGGAATTTACATTTTAGGACCGTTTGAAACGTATCCTGTAAGGATGTTTATGTTCTTGTGCTTGTGGATTACTTTTCTAGGTGGCCTGAGTTGAAAATTGTGGAGATTACTTCTGCGCAGGTAGTGGAATTTTTGGATGAGATTTGTTGTCGTGAAGGGTTACCTGAGGAACTTATTTCCGACAATGGTCCACAGTTTGTTAGTAAGGAATTTGATTTGTTTCTTAAACGATGTGGTGTTCTGCATAAGAGGGTGTCTAATTATCATCCTCAAGCCAATGGTCAAGTGGAACGCTTCAACAGGGTTATTAAGGAGTCTTTTCAGCTGGCTACGAAAAGTGGTATGTTGTGGAGGAAAGCATTACGGGCAACTTTGTTAACATATCGTACGTCTCCTAATTCTGTTACTGGTTTGTTGCCGTTTGAGATGCTGCGTGGTAGAAAACCAAGATCTAAACTTATGCCCTGGTGGTTGAAAGAGAAAAACTCGTATGACACTGTTATGGATTTGACAGAAGTCAAGGAGCGTGTCAAGAGATATCAAGAGAAGATGAGGAATGATACTTCTAGAAATCGGTTTAGGGAGTCGAAATTGAGAGTAGGGGACACGGTCCGTGTTAAATTGGGTGGATTATTAAATAAGAAGTTGTCTAAATGGTCTGATCCTGTAAGAGTTGTTATGTTATGTTATAACAATTTGTATGTTGGAAAACACAAGGGAACCCAATAAGCAATTGGTCAGGGACCTAACAATTTGTATAGCGCACTACTACCCATAGGTGTCTAGGCGCGTTGCGGACCACATACTGAAGCGGGAGACTAGTTTTTAAAAAGCCAGGTCTTAAGGTGTTTCCTGAATTCAAGCAGGGATGTAATCTTCCTAAGAGAAAGCGGAAGCGAGTTCCAAATTCTAATGGTACTATGTCTGAAGCTCCTACCCCCCAGTTCATCGTTTTAACTCTGGGGGTAAGCATTAAAAAGGCGTTAGCTGATCGTAATGACCTACTGGGAGAGTACCAATTAAAAACGTGATGAAGAAATTGTGGGCCGTCTCCATGAAGTGCCTTGTGTGCGATGCAAAGTGCTTTAAATTTTACACGCTGGCCAACTGGAAGCCAATGCAGATCTTGAATCCCGGCCCTGATGGACTGGTGTTTAGGGACATCCAGAACCAATCTGGCAGCGGCATTCTGAACTGATTGTAGCCTTCTGAGCTGGTTGGACTGCAAATTGATATACAAAGCGTTGCAATAATCCAACTTAGATAAAACCAAAGTAGTTAAGACCATTTTCCCAGCATTTCTAGGAATGTAGGGAAGAATTTTACGCATCATTCTGATTGTAAAAAACGCCGAGGACACCACCTTTGAAATCTGAGATTTAAAGTGAAGCTTCTCGTCTATTATGACCCCCAAATGTTTTGCTTTCGCCACCGGAGTAGGGAGGGGGCCCAGAGAACTGGGCCACCAAGCTGGTGACCAAAGGGGAGAAAGCTTGCCCAACAGCACCACCTCAGTCTTACTTGAATTTAACTTCAGGCAATGCCTACACATCCACTTACTCAAGGATACCATACAGTCATGGAGTTTGCAAGAGTAGTTAACATCCCTGTCAATAGTTGAGATCACCAATTGGGTGTCGTCGGCATATGAGGTCGGAATTAAGTCAAAACTTCTAATCAGAGGTGCTAATTCGGACACATAAATATTAAAAAGTGTAGGGCTCAGAGAAGAGCCCTGCGGTACCCCACATGGCAAGATAAAAGGTGCTGATTTAAAATCGCCTAATTGCACTGTCTGTGTTCTATCTGTTAAAAAAGATGTTAAAAGCATGAGAGCATTTCCTCCCAGACCTATACATTTTAAGCGTTTTAGCAGCAAGGTGTGGTCCACGGTATCAAAAGCCGCGGACAAATCTAGTAGGATCAGGGCCGCCGATCCTCCCCATCCAAAGCAGTTCGGATTTCCTCTGTGGTCTTTATCAGGGCTGTCTCAGTGCTGTGGCATGACCTAAAGCCAAACTGACTGTGATCTAGGATATTATTTTCTAAAATATGTTTGGAGAGTTCTATATTTACAATCTTTTCCAAAATTTTAGCCGGGAGCGGAAGCCTCGCAATAGGTCGATAGTTAGCGGGATCCGTTATTTCTAAATTGTTTTTTTAGTAGTGGTAGAATGCAGGCTTGTTTCCACCTTATTGGAAATGTTCCTTGTGAAAGCATCTGATTGAATATGTCAGATAACCGTGGACTAGCCAGATTGCCAACAAGATGGAGAATTCTTGGAGGGCAAGGGTCCTCCGGTGAGCCCTCTTGTTGAGGTTTTTAGTAAGGCTGTGAGAGTTGAAGGTGGGAAAATTTGGAATTTTAGACGTATCTATGTTTGCAAATCTCAAGGGATAAAGAAAACATATTGTTATTCTAGTGATAACTTGCCTGAAGTCTCTAAGCCTAAGGAGGATTCTGAATGTTGTGCTGGTTTTTGGGACATGCATGATAGTGTGAATGTTCTGAGTATTGCTGAATCGGATGTTTGTGGTGGTAGGACAGTTGTTGAGCATGTTTCTGTTCCAACCACTGGTTTGGATAATCATGTAGAACATTGCAATAATCAACCTGTAGCTGGAGAGCATGTGACAGAAGTTAGAAGTTCACGTGTTAAGCATTTGCCTATGAAATTGAGGGATTTTGTTCAGTTTTAATTTTTATTAATTTTTTTTTTTTTTCTTCCCATGCATTATATGTTCACTATTATTGTGATATTTGAGATTTTTATCTCCTATGTATATATGTTCATTATTATATGCATATAGTTTTTTTTATTTGGTTTCTTTCTAAAAAGGTGTGTTGTGTTCTAGTTAGGAATGTTGGGATAGGAATGTTAGTGGGATTCCGATTAGGCGGTTGGGACCACCGACGGTTTCTAGATGGTGGTTGTTAAGCTGTCTTCATATAAATAAATCTTCTACTACTCACTTCACTTGTCGAACCGTTCTTACAGTATGATTGTCTTTGTCTAAAGTCCTATAAAAGGACGTGGATTTCTGCATTTAGGAGACCGTTTTCCTCCACCTTTAGAAGGCAAATCTATGCTGGATTTCACTTAGAACTGGACTGAGTACTTTGCACTTATAATTTACATGCTTTTCTACTAAATTTACTTATTTTTTTGTAAACAAATTTTATTCAGTTGACGTTACAACTCAAACAATCACTGTATGGGGACAGGATGCCAACGTGCAGACAGTAAACCATCCACCCCTATACGTCGGCGTTTGCCGTGCGTGCCTCATTTACCTCTATTTTGGGCAGTCCACGTAAGTAGCAAACATTGGTGGCAGTATCTGTCAACTCAACCAGGATCTGCAAATAAATCATATTCCACGTCCCAGCAATAAATATTTCACATCCTTCAAGCCAACTCCGATGAGGCCCACAGGAAACGCAATAAGAGATGCAATAACAATACCAATCCACCCACCCTCACAGTCCCCCTCCCTCTCCCGCAACTCTTCCCCACCCACCTCCCTATCCCTCCCCCCAGGCATGCCGCTCACCCATGTAAACTCCTGTGGAGAGACAGAGTCCGTCTGTCAGGTAGTCTAACACCCCAGTATCCGCTCAGTAGAGTCAAGCTAAAGGGTGGAAGTGAACTCTCGCATGGTAATTTTATCCGCCAACCCGCTAGAAGGCCTGGGGGAAGTTTGGTTGGGGCAGAATGTCAGGCCCCACTTATTACCCTACTCAGTTGACAGGGGGTTCGTCATCATCCTCACTCGGGCGCTTGAGCTCCTCCACAAACGCCACCCACGCCTTTGCGCCCTCCAATGTCTTGTCGTTACCCGTTCTGTGTGCCATTTGGAGCCGAAAGGTACCCTCACTATCCGCCCACTTTGTAAGCTCCCGCATCCACCTCAAGACACTTGGGGGAGTGCTCGCCTTCCAATGACAGGAAATTTCTCGCTTGGCCAATACTAGTCCTAGATCGATAAATTTACTGGTGATCTTGTTCCTGGCAGTGTGAGGGAACCAGTGTAACAAACAAGTCCCCGGAGTCAGCTCGATTTCCTGGTCCGTTATGTCATTCAGTCTGGTCAGTATCTCCCTCCAAAACCCCAGGAGTGATGGGCAGACCCAGAACATGTGTAAAAACTCGGCATTGTCTAGGTTCATCTCGGGCAAACCGCTCTGGTCCCAAAATATTTGTTAATTTTATGAGGAGTGCGGTACGCTCGGTGGAGGACAAAGAAGTGTATTAATTGGAACCTCGCGTTCCTGGTACTCTTCCATGCTTTTTCTACCATCGCTCCCCATGGTTTCTCTTCGATGGGCACACCAAGATCTATCTCCCATTTAAGGCGCAGGCTATCTAGAGGGCGTCGCAACTCCTGAGTAAGTCGCCTATAGAGGCAAGTCACTGCCTTGACCGTCCCAGCCGCGGTCACCACATATTGGCAAGGCAGGGAAATCACTGGTTCTGTCATCCCCATCTGCCAATGCTTACGAATGGCTGTTGTTAGGGAAGCGTGCAGAAGGAAGTCCCCCCTAGGAATGTCATACCGCTCTAGCAAATCATTGAAGGGTAGCAGGGTATTATCTTCATAAAGGTCTCCTATGGCGGAGATCCCCGCCTCCTTCCAAACCCGCAACCCTTGCCAGTCCCCCCCATGCGGTAATGTCTCACAAAGCAGCAATGCAATCTCGGGCGCTTACGGGGGTCCCCGTGAGGCACTCCGGGCCGCCCGATTCCAACACCTGCGCATCGCCCACAGGTCCCCGTGGGCCCCCCTTTCACGCAGTGGGAGCCGCATCAGTACGCGGGCAAGTTGATGTAGGGTCGGGTCTGTGGTCTCAACACCCTCCTCATCACGAAGCCGCCCAGCCACCCACTTCGTGAACCATTGTATTTGGGCTGCGTGATAGTAGGCCTCTAGATCCGGCACAGCAAATCCTCCCTCTCCTCTAGGCCTCATCATGGTGGTAAGTGCTACTCTGCGCCTCCCAGTACCCCATAGAAATCCCGTGATCATGGTGTTAAGGAGAGTACAAAATTTCCTCGGGATCCACAGTGGCAGCGCGCCAAAGTAATAAAGCAAGCGTGGCAGTGTGACCATTTTCAGGAGCGCCACCCGCCCCGCTACCGAGAGAGGAAGGGTCCCCCAAAAATCAAAGCTACTTCTGGTGTTCCGTATCGCCCGGCCTATGTTACCATCCAACACATCCGCAGCCGCGTGATACACGTGAACCCCCAGGTATGTCAGGCACCTACTTTCCCACTTCACATCCAGCGCATTCGGGGGAGCATTCCTTCCGGCCCGCATGGGGAACAAGCACGTCTTGTTCCAGTTGACCTTAAGGCCCGCTACCCTTCCCAGCCTGTACAACAAGTCCCTGGCGCCCTGCAGATCGTCCGCCGAGTTGGCAAGGAACATTAACAGATCATCTGCATATAGTGCTATGAATTGAGTTCGGTTCCCCACATCCAATCCCCGGTAGCCGCGCCCCGATCTTGCGTGTACTGCCAGAGGCTCCACTGCCAGCGCAAACAACAGGGGAGACAGCAGGCAACCCTGCCTTGTGCCTCTACCCACTACACAGGCTTCTGAAATCACTCCTCCCGTGCGTACTCTGGCAGTGGAGCTCTTGTATAGTATTGCCGTCCACGCCACAAATTCCTCTCCCAGCCCAAACGCTCTCAAGACCCTAAAGAGATATGGCCACTCAAGGCTATCGAAGGCTTTCTCAATATCAATCGATAAGATACATGCCTCCTCCTTGTCATAGGTGGTCGCATCTAACAGACGAAACAGCCGCCGTATATTCATGGCTGTGTTGCGGGACGGGATAAAACCCGACTGGTCCGCATGAATAAGCGTCGTCATATGGATCAGCAGACGATCGGCCAAAACGCAGCTCAATATTTTGTCATCTAAATTGAGCATGGCCAAGGGACGATAGGCCGTGCGGTCCCAGGGCGGCTTATCCGGCTTTAGGAGCGGTATGATTACTGCTTCCTTTGTCGAGTCCGGCAAACACCCATCCCTCCTTGACCTATTATATAGAGCCATCAGACGAGGGGAGAGGGTGTCCGAGTAGGCAGAATAAAACTCAACCGGGAGGCCATCCGTGCCAGGAGTTTTGTTCCTGGCCATGTGTTTTATGGCTTTCCTAATCTCGCCTAGCTCAATGTCCCGACCCAGGGTCTTCACTGCGTCTGCACCAATTTGAGGCAGAGCGATATCATCTATGAATCCTGCATCCTCCGCTGCCCCCGCTTCTAGCTGGCTCCGGTACAAGGAGGTGTAGTAGTCCAGGAACTGGGTGTTTATGCCCTGTTGTCCATAGAGGCTCAAACCATCAGGTCCCCGAATTTCTAAGATCACTGACCCTCTGCGCGCCGGGTTGGCCAACCAAGCCAGAAGCGCCCCAGATTCTACTAAATTTACTTATGGCATATTTTATGCAATCTGCCTATAAATTATTTATATCAAACTTTAAAACAACAACCCTTGTCTGTCATTCCTTACAAGAATGTCTCAGCATCTGCTACTGAACCCAATCATATAGAAATAGTGATGGCTCCAGTCGGGGAGCACCAAAGTCCCTATCGGGACTACTCCACTCCTGGTCCTAGCCCTTGGCGTGCCGCATGAGTTGGATTTTAGGATAGGTTTGTGCGGTGACAACTTGCTATTTATAGAATTTGAATCTTAAACTGCTACTTGGCTTAAACCTTTGCCAGTATTAAGCGTGAAATAGTACTACTTCTACATTTTTCACATTAAGCGTCATAAATTGAATTTTCTTGCAATATATTTCGTCCATTCTCGTGTATTTGCAGAAGCCCCGAGTCTCATGCAAAATAAACGGTCTTAAATATAACTTTTTTAAAGCGAAAACTAGCAAAGTAGCCAAACAGACGAATACAGTGAGTAAGGTAATACACTTGGAGAGGGGGCGGAGCGAGCACGACTGGAGACGTCCAGCGAAATTTGTACTCAAAAATATCTGCTGGCATGTACTTCTTTGAGGTACAGCTAACATAAAGTAAGACTGTAATGTAAACAACGGGTCGACCGCTGAGAGAAAGCAGGCGTCACTGGCGAACGCAGCGGCCATATTAGAGAGGAATTTGCTCTAGTCAAAACAGTAAAACGGACAAGAGGAAATGAGAATTTATTGTCACCACTTACAAAATTATAGTCCAGTAAGAAGTTGGAGCTGCTGATATTAGATTGCAATTATAGAATGTGAAATACTTTATGAATAAAAAGCGTTCATTTCTTTTTCTTAAAACGCAGGAGTTCACAGCTAGCTCAGTGTGTCCCTCGGGAAAGGTGTAGTTTCCCTGACATTGTTCGTCAGTGGAGTAAGGGATCTGGCGAATCAGCCTGTTTATTACCAGGTCGGAGTATAAGGATGAGCGACCCCACGTCAATGGGCCACTACGTCAATGGGATTACAGGAGGCATGGGCGGAATCCTCCCAGGCCTACAGAGCTCGTTAGTTGAAGTGACATCTACAGACCTCCAGACTAGCTTCTGACAGGGAGCAAAAATAAACTGAACTGGGTTAACTCACGCTACGAGACGCACTAAAGATGCTATGTAGCTAAGATACCATATCTGCATACATAAAACCTTCTAACAAAGATCCAATGCCAGTGAACAACTGACAGGAGGCACATCAGCCAATCCTACGACAAGACTTCCGCCAACCAATGCCAGGGCATCATACTTCGTCCAACACTCCAGGAATGTCTCCGCCTCCCTGAAAGGTTGAAGTCTCTTGAGTGTGTTACATATCGTCCCTGCGCCCCGTAAAGCTCGTAATTACGGGGCATAATGCTCCCGCAGAAGAAGACATTATAGACAGTAAGATAGCGGTCAAGGCCGCGGCATTCTGGACAGGAGTCACCCCCTTGGCGCGCGCTCTCTGCAATGGGGAGATAGGGGCGGGAGAGCGGATTTCGCTTTCCGGCCACCATGCACGACTAAGGGGAGCTGTGGGACTTGCCACTTTTCTCCCCACCATGGAGGCGGGGGTCTCCTCGGAGATGCTGCAGGTGGCGGAGGAGGCGGCACGTGCCGGGGACTATGGGTTGGCAGCCGAGATCTACGCCTCGCAGCTGTCCGAGCTTCCGAGGCCCGAGCGGAGCCTGTGCCTGCGGCGGGGAGAGGCACTGGCCCGAGCTGGACGTGTGTCGGATGCTTTGGACTCTTACAGCTCCGCGGCAGCGCTGGGGAGGCTGCGGCCGGAGGAGCTGGGTCCTTTGGTGGACAGCGTGGCGAGCAGCCTGCGGGGGAAGGACTTACCGGCTGCACCGGTGGAAAGCGACTCTGGACCGGTAGACCTTCCCCCCATGCTGTGCTGTCCATACTGCAGACGCCTTCTGCTGGAACCAGTCACCATGGCCTGTGGCCACAGCTTGTGCCGGAGCTGCCTGCGGCCTGTGTCCGAAGATCAGGCACCCTTCCAACAGTGTCCGTTATGCGGTCCCCAGAGCACACCCCTGCCCGCGGGCTGCCCTCGAGTGAACGTGGTATTGGGTAGCCTGCTACAGAGGATATTACCTGGAGAGAGCCTGGCGCGTACCTTGTGCGAGGAGGCGCAGAGCCTACAGCGGAAACAGCAGCTGAAGCCGGCCCTGGACAAGTACAGTCAGGCTGTAGATCTGGGTGAGTAGAGGTGGGCGAACCAACAAATAAACCGGTAGAGCCGAGCCAAGGTCTACCCTGAACAGTAATAATACATTTATTGTATGAATAATTAAAACCTTAACAATATAGAACATTGAAAAGGCATTACAAAGTAATTCGTTTAAGGGAACAAGTGATTTAAAATCATTTATAGTTATCTTATTATCAGTGTGGTTATTTAAAATCGATTGCAATTAGATCAAAGTGCACAGTGCATTGGGATTAATAGATTTTTGTGGACCATGTATCCTTCACAAACTTGTGGTATCAAAATAATAGAATGTGTATTTTAAAATCAGCAGTCATTACATAAAAGATCATGTGATTGGAATCTGTTGGAAATAAATCGGGTGCACAGTGCATTTTATTAATTGGCGGTCATCGCTGCACTTAGTTGGGTTATTTTGAGCAGGTCCTGCACCACCTTTAAGGATTTGCCGATTCGTGCCAGTTCCGAAGGGACCATGGTAGTGAAAATCCAGGTTGTAGCGTCGTTGCAGCCATAGGTTAAAAAGAGTGGCTTTAGTAATGTCCGCCTAGAATGAAGTAGCGACGGGCAACAGCAGAGTAGGTGTGGGAAAGATTCAAGTTTATAACCACACAGCCTGCACTTCACAGTTTTGGAGAGGAGCGCAGTGGCGGCTGGTGGAATTTGAAACTGGTGAGGCGTAGGCAGAACGAATCGATGTATGCGAGCGCAGCGAGCGAGCCCGACGGCAATAAGGGGGGTTTGTGGGGGGTTCTCCCCCCGTGAAGAAATTTTTAAAAAATTGGCATCTCTTTGAAGCGATTTTCAGCACTATTCAGTTCTTCTAGGCATTCCTAAAAGAAAACTCATACATTATTTCAGAGAATTTCTGAGTTGCCAAGCAAGTCTGACTTCTGAAGAGGGCTAGGGTACTAAGCAAGACTGCTTTGGCTCTACCCTTTCCAATAGAAAACACTAGTTAGCGATGTGAACAAGTTCAATGGACAAACCTGGGGTCTAGGGAGAGTCCCTCTCCTGAGAAAGAAATTTAAAAAATATTGGCAAATGGTGCATTTTAAAACAAATGAATGCAGCGATAAAGCAAGGCTTATTAAGCAGTGGGAACTTTATTGTACTTACACAATACACAAACCATGCCAGACTAGCCCTTTGAATGATGGCGGACGGTGTATATTTGCGAGCTTGGAGGGTTTTGCTGTGAGTGCAACGGATGCATTTCCAGCAAAGTATAAAGTGTCGCTACACAAGTGCTGGAGTGGATCTCTGGTGGGTGGGTGTTTGTCATATGGGTCTCTGGCTGCAAACATGAAGTGGCTGTAACAGGATCTTGACATGGCGTGACTGCTCACAATTGGAAAAATGTAGAAAATAAATTGTGCGTCTAACGAGCACTGTTACCGTAAAGGTGCAGTTGAATAGAACACGCCCTACAGACCTCCTACAAAAACCCTATATGGCGCCCATTCGTTTACGAAGAAATAGGTTTCTTGGGTAAAAAGCACTGCTAAAGTGCTGTGGAGAAAGGGCCGTGTCAGGGGCCAATACGTCTTTTCTACTCCGCAGTATTCAGCCAAATAGTATGTGGATACCAAATGTTACACATTAGATGGTATATGTAGGCGTGTGTGTGTTGAGCGATTTTTATAATACTTTTGACCATTGCAAGTCTATATATAGATGGCATACCAGTGGACGAGTTACAAATGAGTTCTACTGAATCTTCTTGCCGGCGAGTCGCTGTACGAAACTGCTGTGGGAAAACCCCATTTCCGTCTGCATCTATGAACCTGTTATCTTTGTTTTGTGTTATTTTTTAATCGGAGTTAATGTGTTTTTGTATTTACCCAGCAGAATTTACTTTTATATTTTTAAATCGTCTAATGTCACAAATTCCTTCAGTCGCAACTGCATGCAGTAGAAGCCAATTATTGTGGGGTTTGGGCATTACTTGCGAATTGGAAGAGAAGTATTTCTGAGAGCTTCCTAATGCAGGGGACACAAGAACTAACGAGCGACCCGGGACAATGTGGAGAAATGGGGGCGCTGGGATTCAGACCTACTCCCCTGAAACAATCATCGGCGATTTAGGCACAGTTCCTCCCCACTGTGCGGAATTCTGCAAAGAAAAGCTCTTTCTACTGCTCTGGAGGTTGTTACCTCTCGCATTGCCCTCAAAAATATTTTATCTATGCTCAAACGGTTAATGCACCTACTACGGCCCTATTTAAATCTGTACATTTCTTACCACCAGAGAACTGATAGACAAATACACGTTTGAAGCAGACGAGGCTCGCAATACGCGCGCGGGGTCGTCGCGCGAGGGTGGAGGGTAAATAAAACGTGAAAACTTACCTGACCACCGGGTCCGCGCCGCCTCTGCTGTGTGTTCCTGTGCCGGGGTCCGCCGCCGAGTTGGCGCCTTCGTGAGTGGCTGGTGCACCGTGGCAACCCTCTCAGCCAATCCAGACGCTGCTCCAGCAGCGCCAGGATTGGCTAGGGCATGGACTGTCCCCGCCCATAGGAGAGCGGGGGCTGCAGCCCCTGGCCAGTAGCAGCCCTCGCTCGCTCTCATAATGCAGGGCACTGCAGGCTATACTAGTGCGCATGTTCGGGCTGGGCACAAAAATGACCATCCCAAACCTGAACATGCGCACTGGGCCTGCTGCTGCTGTCACTCAGTCTGTGTCTGAACAACAAACCCAACCCTCTAGTGCTGCCCCACCCCCTTCAGCAACGCGTCCTCCTGACTGACTCCGGCCGGACGGATTTCGAGTCAGGACGCCGGCGGTGAAGACGTCAATCTTCCTCCGTGTCCATGTGGTTAGTGGGGCAACGCCCCGACGCCCCAATGGACGCACCGCCACTGGAGGAGCGACCAGTTTGGGTTAAAGTCTTTAATTTGTAGTGTCATCATCCACGCAGCCAAGATTTGAGTGATGCAGGCTTTCCCAATTGAACAACTAAGGTATAGCTGTGGCTTTAAGCTGACCTGGTGTTTATTGTCGTACGAGGCTGCCAAGGCTTGTGAGAATGAAATAGAATTAATATTTTCCACATCAGCAAGTTTCGAGAGAAATCTTGTCCGTTTCTTCAATATGCTTTTCACTGCTGTGTGAGGGAGCGATGGAGAATTGAATGCGCTTAAGTCTATTTGGAGGGCATCTGCTGATGCCTTTAAATATGTGGGTTGTTTTTTATAGGGGCTGTTTTGTTTTTTGAATATATTTTGAAGGATAAACTTCAGCGTGCCGGGCATGGCTGTGATGCATCAATAATAGTATTTCAGGATAGAGTCCATGTTGGTGTTTTAGGGCCTCTAGGCCAAATTCTAATCTCACCAGCGATCCCCTGGTATAATATGGTAGCCTAAACACTCTTGTGTAGGCTTTTAGATGTAATTTTTCCATGCTTTTGATGAATAGTCCCGGGAAATCCTCACTGCCATAGGTAATGGTGAATGGTAATGTGGCTCTAAGCACTTTTCATATTGGTGCTGAAGGGCTTTCAAGGGTGGCGTTCAATTGGCACAGACTGGTGGTAATTAGTGCAGCCTTATCTTTGAGGTGATTCAGATGTATTTTGGGTCCCCCATTTGCCGACAGCCAAGCGCCCAGGTAATTGTACGATTTTGCTCCTGTTATATTTAAGGTACCAGTAACGATTTGTTTGCTTACGCATCCTTCCAAATGAGACCATATTTGTTTTTAAAGTGTTAACTATCATCTTGTTGGTCTTGTTATAGGTATGGAGGGCGTTAAGGGCTCTCTGGATCCCTATTTTTGAATTATCAAGGAGAACTATATCGTCCACATACTGTAATATAATCTTAGTTGTTCCTATTTTTGGGGGAATTATGTTCGCGTGGTTCAGTGATGTAGACATATCTGCTGTGTATACGTTAAAGAGCATTGGGGTTAGCACACATCCTTGTTTTAGACCTTGGTTGGTGTTGATCTTTTTTGATAGAGCAGTAGCCAAGAGCTTGACACTCACCCAAGTTGATGAATCGAGTGCAGTAATAGCATTAGACAGGTCGCTTGGAATGCCCCAAGCCTGGAGTTTACTCCATAGGATGCCCCTATCCACCAGGTCAAATGCCGACGAATGCATAAAGAGCTTGTGATTTCTGGGTGTTCGCCTGGTGGATGAGATAGGAAAGGGTAATTATGATGTCCAGTGTGGAGAAATTTGCTCTAAATCCTGTTTGGCAAACCGGGGTTATTGCATTTGTTGTTGCCCATGACTCCATGTCTTTTAAGATGACTGGGGCATATATCTTGGCCTCTATGTCCAAAAGGGCGATCAGATGATAGTTGGAGGGATTCTGTTTATCGCCCTTTTTGAAAATTGGGTGCAATATTGACCCTCTCCAGCTGTCGGGGAATTGGCAGAATGTAAAGCATGAGCCAACAGTGGGGAGAGTGTCGCCGACCACAATATTTGGCCATCTTTGAACAGTTGCGCTGGGAGCCCGTTTGGGCCTGGTGCACCCGATGCTCTCATTTTACGTATGACTTCTTTGATCGTGAGCATTTTGTTGCCTTCTTTTGAATTGTCCATGGGGTTTAAGTTTTCTGATAAGGGTAAGGGACCACTTGGGTGCTCAGTTGTGTACAGTTTTTTTACGTGCAGAGTCCATGTGGGTTCATCAATGACATTGGTTCTGGTGGCATCCTGACGTGTTTTATTTTTAATATGCCTCCATAGGTCGGCCTGATTGCACTTGTTCATAAGTAAGTATACATACTGCCACTCCTTTTCCCTCTGCTGATTTTTTTTACCGACCATATCAATTGCTTGTGTTGTTTTCTTGCACCCCTCAGTACTTGTTGTAGAGCGACTTTGATGTTATGGGTCTTATGGCATGCTTTTGTCATTTTGCGAATTTGACGTGCGCTGATCAAGATAGATTGGTTATTGCTGTAGGTTTTTTGCAGAAGGCACCAATGCCCTGGAGGATTGGCTAATGATTTATGAATGCCCCTGATTATTGGTTCCCAATGGGATAGTAGATGTTTGCCGCATTGGGCCTGAAGAGACTGCCCTATAGTGGATTTCCATAGTTTTATTTTCTGCACGCAGACCGGGCCCCACTTTATTCTCCAAATGTAATGTAGCTTCATTGTTGAGAGAGTGGCCAAGAGTCTTATGACTTTCCCGTTAAGCTAAATTAAGGTTGAATATTGTGAGAAGTGGAAGGTGGTCACTTGCATGTAAGGGGAGTACTTCAAAGCTCTCGGGGTGTTCCACGAGTTTACCTGAAGCGAACACGTAGTCAATGGTGCTTATGCCCCTGTAGGTTTTCGGAAGTTTGAGAGATGGATTGGAGATTTCAATTATAGTCTGTATGGACTTCAGTCCTTTTTTTTCTAGTGTTTTGTCCAGTTGTTTGCTTAAACGATTTGTTGGTGAGCATCTAGTGCGAGACAATCCCAGTTCTCGCAAGTTAAAATCCCTGCAGAGTATTATTTTGTAGTTCATGTGATCAAAGAGGATTTGATCCAGGTTTTTGGCTAGCTGGCGCAGCTTTTTCGCTCGTGCTATGCTGGAGCTGTTGAAATAGATGTTAATCAGGAGGATCCTAGTTCGGAGAGATGTTGTATTAGATCTTCCCAATGTGATCACTTGAAGCATCTATCTTGATTTGGTATTTCTGTTACTATTAATTTTAAATTGAGATTCACATAGGTTGATAGTTCTACCCCCCTCCATGGCCTCCTGAAGATGTTCTTCTTTCTTTCTATTTGATGCACCCCTTGGAAGTCAGTAATTGTTTGTGGAGTGAGTGACCATGTTTCTTGTAAACAGAGGACATTGGTTGCCATTAGCAGTTTTTTTGCAGGTTTTGAGTTTAATAATCTTGCTCGTCCAGCGACATTCCATGTCAGGAACTTTATATATTGTTGTGTCCTGACTGGACTTGTCTTAATGCTAGGAGCAGCTCTTTGTCTCCCTGGAAAGAGTAAGTGGAACCCAACTCCATTCTGGTGTATGTTCGCCCAGAGTTTTTCTATGGCAACTCTCTTGATGGCGCCCCTTGTTGGAGAAAAGGAGCGAGCTATGTATATATTTTCTAGCTAAGAGTGGTTGTAGGAGTGCCTAGTCCCTTGTAAAATGCTAGGGGGATAAGCTTTTTGTCTTTTGACGTTTTTAGTGGCGCAGGATATTTGGGTGCATGAATTTTTGAGATTCCAATGCCTCATTCCTCAAGGGCCGACTTTTGCTCTAGTATTGCTTCAGCCAATTGGTTTGTTTTTAGGGTTATGACTGTAGCTTCCCTCCCATTTCTACACTCCGGTGTGGTTATAAACTCAACGCTCAGAATATCTTCAGAGTTGATTTTGAATTGACTTGGGATGGCATGGAACAGCCTTAATAGATTCTAGCGGTTCAAAATATCGTGGCTCCCTTTTGATGGATAGTAACCAGCTTTGTTGGTTGGTCCCCACTTAAGTGTTGACCAGCTTGGCCTTTGTTGAAAACTTGAGCAAGAGTGAAATGGTCGGGAGAGGTTGATCTAATCCTGGCGAGCGGGGTCGGTGCTCCTTGTAGAAAATTATAGTTATTTACGGAGCGTGTAGCTTCCTGTGGCACTGATGTCAAGGCCCGTCCTGGTGGATGCTGCATCCTCTGTGTTTGGCTACTAGGTGCTATGATTGGAGCTGATGAACTTTGACTTATTGTAGGGCCTGTGTTTTGTATAATTGCTGAGAGGGCTAGTGTGTCGGTACTCTGGGGTGGGCAAGGTGGTGATTGGTCTGATTTTGAATCTTTCTTTTCGGTGCTGATGTTTCTGGGCGAGGCTTCTGTCTGTTCTCGGGTACATTGATGCTGTGTCTCCTGAAGGTGCATTACCGTGCTTTGTACCTTGCCAGGTTCAGTGTTCGCTTAGGTGGAGTGGATACTGAGGTCAGATTTTCTAAGTTTGCGTGTGCAGTCATTTGTGCTGAGTTTGGTTCACTTTTCTCCTTCCCGCTGCTTTTGAACATTGGGTAGACGATAGGGAAAATTTTGTCCGCTGCTTTTTAGTTGAGTAGAGGTGTATTCGAGTCGTTCTTTCTCAGCCTTACTTCTGGCCTATTTTTCTCTTTTTTTTTTTTCTCTTTTTGATAAGGCAACAGACCATTAGTTTTCAGCAGGAGTTGTTCTGTCCTTTGAGTGCCCATGGAGCGTTTTATCCTTTTCTTCTGAGACAAATTCTTGTTCTAGGGAGAGTTGGACAGCCCGCTTGTTTGAGGTTCCCCATACGGTGGGCGGAAAGTTGTTTAGTATGGCTTTTGATGGTGATGTCATATCCAGCAGTGGTGATGTTGATGTGGTTGTCTTGTCAGCGGACACCAGTAACTGGGCCACTTCTGCCGATGGTCGAGCTCACACTTTACGGGGCTGAGTGCAGCCCCCTGCGCCTGCTAAACCCCCTGCAGCTTGCTTCCTCTTGGCTCTTTGCCTCCGAGCGCTAGATAGTTCCTCCAGGTGGTGGGCAGGTTGATGCAGTGCGCGACCTCCCCCCTACCCTCCTTGCCACTGCCCTTTGTCAAGGTGTCTTTGGGGCTGTGTTGAGCGAGTTGAGCGGCCTGGCATGAAGGTGGAGTAAATAAGCTGGTTAAAAAAGGAGGGGGCAGGCAAAGTAGCCCCAGCCCAACAAGAACATTACACAACTACGTGGGCTTACTTGACTGAGGAGACCACTGGCTGTCTCTACCCCCCCTCTGCTCCAGTGGCCTTAACAATGGCCTCCCAAGTTGCCGCAGGATGCAGGTTTTTCCACGAAGCGCTCCGGGCCCCCACAGACGCCCCGCACAGCTTGACCTGCAGGTCTGGCCAGGGTGTCAGGCGTCGCACTGCGCTTGTTGGGTTCGGCAGCAACCGCAACTTTAGGTGGCTTCACTTGAAGCTCCCGAGGCTCCCAGCGGTATCAATCAATCGCGCAGCCGCGGCTAGAGCGGGAAACAGGAAACCAGAAACAGCAGTAACTCTCCTCTCAGTCTGTCTCGGATCTTAGAGCCCGTGCACGAGCCGAGCCCTGAAAATATTCGCTATGTAAATCATACAAAAAACATCAGGTAAAATTCAAAAAAGTGTATTTCATAAACACGTGCAAGCTTTAACATTATTAATAACGCACATTATAGCACTCCACTGAGAATTGCATATTAAAAGCGATAGTTTTCTAACAAATGGTATTCTGAACTCACTTATTTGAAAGTGCTTTCATACGCAATAATGATGAAATAAGAGTTTTGGTGAAATAAAGTATTTGTTTAAGAGCACGCAATTTAATTGGGGAAGCCCCGATTTATTTTGGTTTCACTTTGTAGAAACCAACCAGGAAATGGGTCTCTATTTATATTTCCTTATATTAAGACTTTGTTTTTACCCCCTAATTCATTCTCTGCTGTTTATTAATACAACGCAGACTTGACCCGCAGGCTGAACGCTTTACATGAGCACCAGTTATATTGCACATGGGCACATGCATTTTTTATAGGCAAGGGGAAATGAAGTGATGTGCCCAGAATCACATGATGTTGAACTGACAATAAGCCTTGAACCTGGTTTCCCAATTCCAAAGTCGGCAGCTCTGACAGTAATGCCACATCCTGGGTAGGAGGGAGGCAGGCAGAAGTCCCATGAAAGCTCGTCCTGTTATAGACTTGAGGTTCCAGTAGGACCTCGAGGTGAGCCAGATCCAGAGCCAGACTTGAGATTCGAGCCTGGCTCGAGCTTTCAGTGGCTCGCCCACCTCTGTTGGCGAGTACAGAGGCCAGCAGCTGATGTGAAACGAGTATACTGGGTAGGTGCACCCTTGTGATGATGCAGAAATAGGTGTACTTTCTAAATATGTTTTTTATTGGCATTTAAGTCAAATAAAGAAACTATAACAATTTGGGAACAGACCAGCCTTGGTACCCTCCTTCCCTGAAGACAGTGAAACCCTCCCATCTCTGCCGCCCACTCAATTCCTTTGCTGTCCATGGTGGGTCCATTCCTTTAAGTTTTCTGAAAAAACATACATTGCTTGTCACGGGCACAAGACCACAAGTTTGAAGTTCAGAGACCCAAGAGCACAGATACCTTGTTCCTCTCCTATAGTTTTGAATAATCGCTCTCCAGCTTGGAGTCGTCCAGTGTTTTAAGTGCCCTGAGACTCTTAGGGCAATACAGTTCTCTAAATTGTTGTTGAAAGAATTACAACATTTGCCCCCAAAGTTGAGCGTAATCTCTCTCCCTCCCTTTAGCTGTCTTCAATAGTTTTTCCATTCCCAAGATCCACCTTAAGCGTTCAGTCCATTTATTTTCTGATGGGGTTATCTTCTATTCCCAATGGGAGAGGATTGTTTGTTTCTCTGCTAGTAGAGGGTGGAATGTAAGCTGACCCTTCTGGCCATGAAGTGGGTAAATATCTTCTGTCGGCCGGCCCAACGGTACAACCTCCAGGCATAGAGCTACTGCAGAACCTTTTATTTTTTCAATTGTGTTAAGCACTGAGTCCCATAAAGGCTGTATCTGAGGGTAGGACCAGAGTATGTTAGACAAGGTCCCTTCTAGCCGACCCCCCCTTCCAGCACTCATCCCCAACCAGGCGACCCATCTGTGCCAGTCATGATGGGGTATAGTGCCATCTATATAGGATTTTGTATCATTCTCTCCCTACCTCCTGTGTGGGTTGCAAAATTGTTCGTACAAATTAGAATATCTTCCCCTTGCTTTTCAACAATGGAGATTTGTAACTCTGTTTCCCATGCCTGTTGGAATTGGGGTGTTTCTCCTTTGCTTAGACATTTAAGCATATTATAGAGCCCAGATTTAGCATTCCAATTTCCTATTCTAGTGAGCGGGTATCTCACAAATGGTGGCAGGTTTCTACTTGCCTCATGTTTATTTCTAGGTCCATGGAGCAAATACATATATCTGTATTACTCTGATACGGGGAGATCAAACTCAGCTTTCAATTGCCCAAAGGTCTTAATCTCTCCATGGTCGAATATATATTTCAAGTCTTGCAGCTGCCACCTAACCATTTCTGAAATGATAGCCTACTGAGACCGGGAGAGAACTTCTTATTTCCCCAGAGAGGTGTGAATTGTGATGGAAAAGAGGTCTATTCCTTCTGAACTGCCACATGGTCCTAGCTCTATAAGGTGGCCCTTGTCACTAGTGAGAGTTTAGGGTAGAAGATCTTCGTGCTTTCAAATGTTTCCGTCTGCGTATGATCAATCAGGCACCAGCCTCTCTCTTATTCCAGTACAATAAGAACTTCAAGTGGGCTGCCGCATAGTAATTTGCTTTGTCTGGGACCTCTAATCCATTTTGTTTTGTTTGTAGATGGCACTGGTGTTTGGCTATTTTCTCCTTTCTGACCTCCCAGAGAAAAGTGGAGCAAAGTGTTTGGAATGCGTAAGGCGTTTGAAAGAGGTAAAGGATCTTGAGGACATTGGATATTTTAAGGGTGGCAATTCTTCCCTGGAGGGTCAGTTTATTGTGTTTTTTCCAGCTGCCCCGTTTGAATTTCACTGCCGTTTTGTAAATTTACCGTCCCTGTCTTGTTCGCTAATGTAAGAGCCGGGTGTGAAATTGTCGTGTCCGTCCATTTAAACATAGTTAAACGGCGCAGCTCCCCCACACAAATTCTGGGGGGGATGAGATATTAAGAATTTCATATTTGATACAATTACATTTAAAGCCAGACACCTGCTGGTAGGTTTTAAGCTTATCCATAACTTATGGAAAAGACTTCAGTGGATCAGTTGGAGTATGACGCCTGCAAACATTGTTCGTTTCATATCTTGGGTGCCAAATTTTGATCCCTTTGATTTGGAGTTAGATCGAATCCATTGAGCTAAGGATTCAAGGGTTAGGGTGTTAAGGAGGGGCGATGGTGGGAATGGTGTTTATGGTTCTCCATGCGTCAATCACTCCCAAGTCTTCAATTACACCCTTGCCTGCTGTCATGAAAGCCAACTCGCCTACCCGCTTAGACGGGCCTTTGTCTAATACATCGTTTAATACTTGATTTAAGTCCTGTCTTGTGATTAACAACTCTGATGCTCAAGTTGTAAGGTGCAAACTGCCCTATTTAGAAAGTGTTCTAGGCCCTGGTTCTGGTTGTAAACGGAGGCTATCATGAGGGGTTCTCCACCACAAGCCCTCTGCAGCACCAGCCATTGTCTTTCTCTGTTTTTCGATGTCCCTTATACCACAACGGGGCAATTGCAGTGGAGGCGGAAACTCACTCCTGTCTTTTTTTTTTTCTCCCAGTTGAGGAGTAGTGACTTGGGAAGCCCGAAGATTTATGGTGATGTTGGTCCTGCTGTAGTAGGTGCATTCCTTGGTTAAGGCCTATATCATTGTGGATAAAGCATATTTTGTTTTGAGTGGATTATTGAGCCTTCCAACTAGGTTCCAAGTTTTATTTGTGGCCCAATGTGTGCCCCTTTCTCTTTTTGAAGTAACCACTAATGCTCTCATGGCCAACAGTGCAATAGAATTAACCAGTAACGTATGGTCTTCCCAGTGAGGCCTAACTAACATTTCAACTACTGAAAAAATTTAATATAAAAATTAGTTGAAGTGAATCCAATAGGGTATTTGGAGCAAGACTTCTGTTGATGCCAGTCATCACGCGAACCCGTTACAGCGCTGGCCAACTTGAATCATATGATTTTTAAGTCCATCAGCCGCTATGTTAATGTAGTTGTCTCCTCCTGTTGATTTATGCCAGTCTAGTCCGTGACAGTTCACCATTCCTCTTCCTCTGCTGTTGGTTACACGCTTTTCTCTTGTGATCATCTGTCAGGAGTTTTGCTCACTTTTTCCAAATCACCCAAGGCTGCCTTGCATCCAGCTAATATTTCTTCATGTTTTGGTGTTCTCCTTCTGTTGTGTCCTGTCACTTTGTGCCATTGTGGGCTTCTCAGGCATGGTAGCTCATGTTGTCCAGGGTCTTCCTTGGGTAGGGGCAGGCCCAGCATTTGGCACGCTTCTCGGAGCAAATTCTTTGCCAGTTTCTCCCCTTGCCATTAAAAGAGAAGCTGGAAGGGATGGCCCCACCATAACTAACTTAGCTGACAATAAGAAAGGTGGTGACTGGTTTCAAAGTAGGTCTCTTGACTGATGTGATATTGGCCAAATCCTGGAAGTCCTGGGTGTCTATGCCATTAAAGCAAATGGCTTTGCCCTGTCTTGCCGCTTCGAGGAGGGGTTCCTTGTTCTTGATATGGTGGCTGCAAATGAGGGTGTCCGGGAGGAGTTTTGGATTTGCGTTGCCTCCCCTCACTCTGTGCAAGAGCACGCTGGGCTGGTTCTAGAAGCTTGTTTCAGCATGGTCTTGGATGATGCTTTTAATGCCTTTTCTTTCCCTGTCCACAGAGACTCCACTTATATGTAGATTACATCTATGGGAACGGTTCTCAAAATCTTCTTGTTTTTCTTGGAACGCAGTGAGGAGATGATTTGTGGAAATTAAGCAGGATTGATACTCTTAAAGGTCTACACTGCATTCATCCTGTGAAGACTCGAGAGTCTACTCTTGTAGGGTATAGTCATGATTTTTCCTCATACCGGCTAGATTTTGCTTGACGTCTGCTCTCACTAATCTTTTTTCTTCAGGTCTGCGAAAAACTGCACCGTGAAGCTCTTGCTGAGTTTCTAGTTTTCTTCCGGTGCTGCAGTCATGGTCTCACCCTGATTCCCCCCCCCCCCACACTCCCTGGCTGCTGTATAAGTTTAGTATTTCTTTTCTTTCCTTTAGTATTTCTGTTTTTAGGTCGAGCCTAGCGCAGCGCGCATGCGTTGCTCTATGGGAGGCTTCTTGTAAGCACTCCAAACTTCCCTAAAAGTTCTTCGTGTGGGCCTGGTAACCCCCACACATTCTATTGGCCTTTGCGTGTGGCTTTCAATAATGAAAGCACGCAAATGGCCAAAGGCGGGTGCATGTCCCACCTCTTTGTGTAAAGGTCACTCCCACAGCGTTTTGGTGTCGGGAGCGAGCAGCGGCGCGCTTTGTGGCAGCTGCATTCCTCCCTTGTTGTGGATCATGTTACTAATGGAACACAGCCCGGTCGCTTTCACTTTGGGGCACTGCTTGTTTTCTGTTCCCATGATTTTTGTCCTTCTGCATATATTGCAAACGCACGCGTTATTTTAACCCCTTATTATTTTTTTGCAATGGTTTATATGCATTTGAGGCGCCCTTTTGTCTTCTTTTTTTATTCTTAAGTATGATAATATTATCAATTATTATTATTCCTAGCAACTTTCCCATTGACATTATTGCCCTTCATTACACTATTTGTTAGTCCTTAAATCATCAGCAGGAAAAGTAATAGTAATACTAGTTCTACTAGAACTAATAATAATGACCACCTTAATTATTGTAGTAATAATAACAACCTTCCTTTAGTTGTCCCTCGTTGCCAAAATTGGTCCTGAGTCTGACTGACTGACTGTCACTCACTCACTCACTCTCTCTCTCTCTCTCTCTCTGACTGACTGACTCTCTGACTGACTCTCTGACTGACTGACACTCTCTCACTGACTCTCACTAACTCTCTGACTGACTCTCACTAACTCTCTGACTGACTCACTAACTCTCTCACTGACTCTCACTAACTCTCTCACTGACTCTCACTAACTCTCTGACTGACTCTCACTAACTCTCTGACTGACTCTCACTAACTCTCTGACTGACTCTCACTAACTCTCTGACTGACTCTCACTAACTCTCTGACTGACTCTCACTAACTCTGACTGACTCTCACTCACTCTCTCACTGACTGACTCTCACTCACTCTCTCACTGACTGACTCTCACTCACTCTCTCACTGACTGACTCACTCTCTCACTGACTGACTCACTCTCTCACTGACTGACTCACTCTCTCACTGACTGACTGACTCACTCTCTCACTGACTGACTGACTCACTCTCTCTCACTCACTGACTGACTCACTCTCTCTGACTGACTGACTCACTCTCTCTCACTGACTGACTCACTCTCTCTCACTGACTGACTGACTCACTCTCTCTCACTGACTGACTGACTCACTCTCTCTCACTGACTGACTCACTCTCTCTCACTGACTGACTCACTCTCTCTCAACTGACTTTCTCTCACTGACTGACTTTCTCTCTCACTGACTGACTTTCTCTCTCACTGACTGACTTTCTCTCTCACTGACTGACTTTCTCTCTCACTGACTGACTTTCTCTCTCACTGACTGACTTTCTCTCTCACTGACTGACTTTCTCTCTCACTGACTGACTTTCTCTCACTGACTGACTCTCTCTCTGACTGACTCTCTCTCTGACTGACTGACTCTCTCTCTCACTGACTGACTCTCTCACTGACTGACTCTCTCTCTCACTGACTGACTCTCTCTCACTGACTGACTCTCTCTCACTGACTGACTCTCTCTCACTGACTGACTCTCTCTCACTGACTGACTCTCTCTCACTCACTGACTGACTCTCTCTCACTCACTGACTCTCTCACTCACTGACTGACTCTCTCACTCACTGACTGACTGACTGACTCACTCTCTCTCACTGACTGACTCACTCTCTCTCACTGACTGACTGACTCACTCTCTCTCACTGACTGACTGACTCACTCTCTCTCACTGACTGACTGACTCACTCTCTCTCACTGACTGACTCACTCTCTCTCACTGACTGACTGACTCACTCTCTCTCACTGACTGACTCTCTCACTCTCTCTCACTGACTGACTCATTCTCTCTCACTGACTGACTCTCTCTCTCTCACTGACTCTCTCACTGACTGACTCTCTCACTGACTGACTCTCTCACTGACTGACTCTCTCACTGACTGACTCTCTCACTGACTGACTCTCTCTCTCTCTCACTGACTGACTCTCTCTCTCTCACTGACTGACTGACTCTCTCTCTCTCTCACTGACTGACTGACTCTCTCTCTCTCTCACTGACTGACTGACTCTCTTTCTCACTGACTGACTGACTCTCTCTCTCTCTCACTGACTGACTGACTCTCTTTCTCACTGACTGACTGACTCTCTCTCTCACTGACTGACTCTCTCTCACTGACTCTCTCTCACTGACTGACTCTCTCTCACTGACTGACTCTCTCACTGACTCTCTCACTGACTCTCTCACTGACTCTCTCACTGACTCTCTCACTGACTCTCTCACTGACTCTCTCACTGACTCTCTCACTGACTCTCTCACTGACTCTCTCACTGACTCTCTCACTGACTCTCTCACTGACTGACTCTCTCACTGACTGACTCTCTCACTGACTCACTCTCTCACTGACTCACTCTCTCACTGACTCACTCTCTCACTGACTCACTCTCTCACTGACTCACTCTCTCACTGACTCACTCTCTCACTGACTCTCTCTCTCACTGACTGACTGACTGACTCTCTTTCTCACTGACTGACTGACTCTCTCTCTCTCTCACTGACTGACTGACTCTCTCTCTCACTGACTGACTCTCTCTCTCACTGACTGACTCTCTCTCACTGACTCTCTTTCTCACTGACTGACTGACTGACTCTCTCACTGACTGACTCTCTCTCTCACTGACTGACTCTCTCTCTCACTGACTGACTCTCTCACACTGACTGACTCTCTCACTACTGACTGACTCTCTCTCTCACTGACTGACTCTCTCTCTCACTGACTGACTCTCTCTCTCTCACTGACTGACTCTCTCTCTCTCACTGACTGACTCTCTCTCTCTCACTGACTCTCTCTCTCTCACTGACTGACTCTCTCTCACTGACTGACTCTCTCTCACTGACTGACTCTCTCTCACTGACTGACTGACTCTCTCACTGACTGACTCTCTCACTGACTGACTCTCTCACTGACTGACTCTCTCACTGACTGACTGACTCTCTCACTGACTGACTCTCTCACTGACTGACTCTCTCACTGACTGACTGACTCACTCTCTCTCTCCTTACTGACTCACTCTCTCTCTCTCTCACTGACTGACTCACTCTCTCTCTCTCACTGACTCTCTCACTGACTCTCACTGACTGACTCTCTCACTGACTGACTCTCTCACTGACTGACTCTCACTGACTGACTCTCACTGACTGACTCTCTCACTGACTGACTCTCTCACTGACTGACTCTCTCACTGACTGACTCTCTCACTGACTGACTCTCTCACTGACTGACTCTCTCACTGACTGACTCTCTCACTGACTGACTCTCTCACTGACTGACTCTCTCACTGACTGACTCTCTCACTGACTGACTCTCTCACTGACTGACTCTCTCACTGACTGACTCTCTCACTGACTGACTCTCTCACTGACTGACTCTCTCACTGACTGACTCTCTCACTGACTGACTCTCTCACTGACTGACTCTCTCACTGACTGACTCTCTCACTGACTGACTCTCTCACTGACTGACTCTCTCACTGACTCTCTCTCACTGACTGACTCTCTCTCTCTCACTGACTGACTCTCTGACTCTCTCTCTCACTGACTGACTCTCTGACTCTCTCTCTCACTGACTGACTCTCTGACTCTCTCTCTCACTGACTGACTCTCTGACTCTCTCTCTCACTGACTGACTCTGACTCTCTCACTGACTAACTCTCACTCTGTCTCACTGACTCTCACTGACTGACTCTCTCACTGACTCTCTCTCTCACTGACTCTCTCTCTCACTGACTCTCTCTCTCACTGACTCTCTCTCTCTCACTGACTCTCTCTCTCACTGACTCTCTCTCTCTCACTGACTGACACTCTCTCTCTCACTGACTGACTGTCTGCCTCTCTCTCTCACTGACTGACTGTCTGCCTCTCTCTCTCACTGACTCTCTGACTCTCTCACTGACTGACTCTCTGACTCTGTCTCACTGACTCTCTGACTCTCTCACTGACTGACCCTCTGACTCTCTCTCACTGACTGACTCTGACTCTCTCACTGACTAACTCTCACTCTGTCTCACTGACTGACTCTCACTGACTGACTCTCTCACTGACTCTCACTGACTCTCACTGACTCTCTCTGACTCTCTCACTGACTCTCTCACTGACTCTCTCACTGACTCTCTCACTGACTCTCTCACTGACTCTCTCACTGACTCTCTCACTGACTCTCTCACTGACTCTCTCACTGACTCTCTCACTGACTCTCTCACTGACTGACTCTCTCACTGACTGACTCTCTCACTGACTGACTCTCTCACTGACTGACTCTCTCACTGACTGACTCTCTCACTGACTAACTCTCACTCTGTCTCACTGACTGACTCTCACTGACTGACTCTCACTGACTGACTCTCACTGACTGACTCTCACTGACTAACTCTCACTCACTGACTCTCTCACTGACTCTCTCACTGACTCTCTCACTGACTGACTCTCAATCTCTCTCACTGACTGACTGACTCTCTCACTGACTGACTCTCTCACTGACTGACTCTCTCACTGACTGACTCTCTCACTGACTGACTCTCTCACTGACTGACTCTCTCACTGACTGACTCTCTCACTGACTGACTCTCTCACTGACTGACTCTCTCACTGACTGACTCTCTCTCACTGACTGACTCTCTCTCACTGACTGACTCTCTCTCACTCACTGACTGACTCTCTCTCACTCACTGACTCTCTCACTCACTGACTGACTCTCTCACTCACTGACTGACTGACTGACTCACTCTCTCTCACTGACTGACTGACTCACTCTCTCTCACTGACTGACTGACTCACTCTCTCTCACTGACTGACTCACTCTCTCTCACTGACTGACTGACTCACTCTCTCTCACTGACTGACTGACTCACTCTCTCTCACTGACTGACTCTCTGACTCTCTCTCTCACTGACTGACTCTCTCACTGACTGACTCTCTCTCTCTCACTGACTCTCTCACTGACTGACTCTCTCACTGACTGACTCTCTCACTGACTGACTCTCTCACTGACTGACTCTCTCACTGACTGACTCTCTCACTGACTGACTCTCTCACTGACTGACTCTCTCACTGACTGACTCTCACTGACTGACTCTCTCACTGACTGACTCTCTCACTGACTGACTCTCTCTCTCTCTCACTGACTGACTCTCTCTCTCTCACTGACTGACTGACTCTCTCTCTCTCACTGACTGACTGACTCTCTCTCTCTCTCACTGACTGACTGACTCTCTTTCTCACTGACTGACTGACTCTCTCTCTCTCACTGACTGACTGACTCTCTTTCTCACTGACTGACTGACTCTCTCTCTCACTGACTGACTCTCTCTCACTGACTCTCTCTCACTGACTGACTCTCTCTCACTGACTGACTCTCTCACTGACTCTCTCACTGACTCTCTCACTGACTCTCTCACTGACTCTCTCACTGACTCTCTCACTGACTCTCTCACTGACTCTCTCACTGACTCTCTCACTGACTCTCTCACTGACTCTCTCACTGACTCTCTCACTGACTCTCTCACTGACTCTCTCACTGACTCTCTCACTGACTCTCTCACTCACTGACTGACTGACTGACTGACTCACTCTCTCTCACTGACTGACTGACTCACTCTCTCTCACTGACTGACTGACTCACTCTCTCTCACTGACTGACTCACTCTCTCTCACTGACTGACTGACTCACTCTCTCTCACTGACTGACTGACTCACTCTCTCTCACTGACTGACTGACTCATTCTCTCTCACTGACTGACTCTCTCTCTCTCACTGACTCTCTCACTGACTGACTCTCTCACTGACTGACTCTCTCACTGACTGACTCTCTCACTGACTGACTCTCTCACTGACTGACTCTCTCACTGACTGACTCTCACTGACTGACTCTCTCACTGACTGACTCTCTCACTGACTGACTCTCTCTCTCTCTCACTGACTGACTCTCTCTCTCTCTCACTGACTGACTGACTCTCTCTCTCTCTCACTGACTGACTGACTCTCTCTCTCTCTCACTGACTGACTGACTCTCTTTCTCACTGACTGACTGACTCTCTCTCTCTCTCACTGACTGACTGACTCTCTTTCTCACTGACTGACTGACTCTCTCTCTCACTGACTGACTCTCTCTCACTGACTCTCTCTCACTGACTGACTCTCTCTCACTGACTGACTCTCTCACTGACTCTCTCACTGACTCTCTCACTGACTCTCTCACTGACTCTCTCACTGACTCTCTCACTGACTCTCTCACTGACTCTCTCACTGACTCTCTCACTGACTCTCTCACTGACTGACTCTCTCACTGACTCACTCTCTCACTGACTCTCTCTCACTGACTCACTCTCTCACTGACTCTCTCTCTCACTGACTCTCTCTCTCTCTCACTGACTGACTGACTGACTGACTCTCTCTCTCTCTCACTGACTGACTGACTGACTGACTCACTCTCTCACTGACTGACTCTCTCTCTCACTGACTGACTCTCTCTCTCACTGACTGACTCTCTCACTGACTGACTGACTCTCTCTCTCACTGACTGACTCTCTCTCTCACTGACTGACTCTCTCACTGACTGACTGACTCTCTCTCACTGACTGACTGACTCTCTCTCTCTCACTGACTGACTCTCTCTCTCACTGACTGACTCTCTCTCTCACTGACTGACTCTCTCTCTCACTGACTGACTCTCTCTCTCACTGACTGACTCTCTCTCACTGACTGACTCTCTCTCACTGACTGACTCTCTCTCACTGACTGACTGACTCTCTCACTGACTGACTCTCTCACTGACTGACTGACTGACTCTCTCACTGACTGACTGACTGACTCTCTCACTGACTGACTCTCTCACTGACTGACTGACTCACTCTCTCTCTCCTTACTGACTCACTCTCTCTCTCTCTCACTGACTGACTCACTCTCTCTCTCACTGACTGACTCTCACTGACTGACTCTCACTGACTGACTCTCACTGACTCTCTCACTGACTCTCACTGACTGACTCTCTCACTGACTGACTCTCACTGACTGACTCTCACTGACTGACTCTCTCACTGACTGACTCTCTCACTGACTGACTCTCTCACTGACTGACTCTCTCACTGACTGACTCTCTCACTGACTGACTCTCTCACTGACTGACTCTCTCACTGACTGACTCTCTCACTGACTGACTCTCTCACTGACTGACTCTCTCACTGACTGACTCTCTCACTGACTGACTCTCTCACTGACTGACTCTCTCACTGACTGACTCTCTCACTGACTGACTCTCTCACTGACTGACTCTCTCACTGACTGACTCTCTCACTGACTGACTCTCTCACTGACTGACTCTCTCACTGACTGACTCTCTCACTGACTGACTCTCTCACTGACTGACTCTCTCACTGACTGACTCTCTCACTGACTGACTCTCTCACTGACTGACTCTCTCACTGACTGACTCTCTCACTGACTGACTCTCTCACTGACTGACTCTCTCACTGACTCTCTCTCACTGACTGACTCTCTCTCTCTCACTGACTGACTCTCTGACTCTCTCTCTCACTGACTGACTCTCTGACTCTCTCTCTCACTGACTGACTCTCTGACTCTCTCTCTCACTGACTGACTCTCTGACTCTCTCACTGACTAACTCTCACTCTGTCTCACTGACTCTCACTGACTGACTCTCTCACTGACTCTCTCTCTCACTGACTCTCTCTCTCACTGACTCTCTCTCTCACTGACTCTCTCTCTCACTGACTGACTCTCTCTCTCTCACTGACTCTCTCTCTCTCACTGACTGACACTCTCTCTCTCACTGACTGACTGTCTGCCTCTCTCTCTCACTGACTGACTGTCTGCCTCTCTCTCTCACTGACTGACTGTCTGCCTCTCTCACTGACTCTCTGACTCTCTCTCTCACTGACTCTCTGACTCTCTCACTGACTGACTCTCACTCTGTCTCACTGACTGACTCTCACTGACTGACTCTCACTGACTGACTCTCACTGACTGACTCTCACTGACTGACTCTCACTGACTGACTCTCACTGACTGACTCTCACTGACTCTCTCACTGACTCTCTCACTGACTCTCTCACTGACTGACTCTCTCACTGACTGACTCTCTCACTGACTGACTCTCTCACTGACTGACTCTCTCACTGACTGACTCTCTCACTGACTCTCTCACTGACTGACTCTCACTGACTGACTCTCACTGACTGACTCTCACTGACTGACTCTCACTGACTGACTCTCACTGACTGACTCTCACTGACTGACTCTCACTGACTGACTCTCACTGACTGACTCTCTCACTGACTGACTCTCACTGACTGACTCTCACTGACTCTCTCACTGACTGACTCTCACTGACTCTCTCACTGACTCTCTCACTGACTCTCTCACTGACTCTCTCACTGACTCTCTCACTGACTCTCTCACTGACTCTCTCACTGACTCTCTCACTGACTCTCTCACTGACTCTCTCACTGACTCTCTCACTGACTCTCTCACTGACTCTCTCTCACTGACTCTCTCACTGACTCTCTCACTGACTCTCTCACTGACTCTCTCACTGACTCTCTCACTGACTCTCTCACTGACTCTCTCACTGACTCTCTCACTGACTCTCTCACTGACTGACTCTCACTGACTCTCTCTCACTGACTGACTCTCTCTCTCTCACTGACTGACTGTCTGACTCTCTCTCTCTCACTGACTGACTGTCTGCCTCTCTCTCTCTCTCACTGACTGACTCTGACTCTCTCTCTCTCTCACTGACTGACTCTCACTGACTCTCTCACTGACTCTCACTGACTGACTCTCTCACTGACTGACTCTCACTGACTGACTCTCTCACTGACTGACTCTCTCACTGACTGACTCTCTCACTGACTGACTCTCTCACTGACTGACTCTCTCACTGACTGACTCTCTCACTGACTGACTCTCTCACTGACTGACTCTCTCACTGACTCTCTCACTGACTCTCTCACTGACTCTCTCACTGACTCTCTCACTGACTCTCTCACTGACTCTCTCACTGACTCTCTCACTGACTCTCTCACTGACTCTCTCACTGACTCTCTCACTGACTCTCTCACTGACTGACTCTCACTGACTCTCTCACTGACTGACTCTCTCACTGACTGACTCTCTCACTGACTGACTCTCTCACTGACTCTCTCACTGACTCTCTCACTGACTCTCTCACTGACTGACTCTCTCACTGACTGACTCTCTCACTGACTGACTCTCTCACTGACTGACTCTCTCACTGACTGACTCTCTCACTGACTGACTCTCTCACTGACTGACTCTCTGACTCTCTCTCTCACTGACTGACTCTCTGACTCTCTCTCTCACTGACTGACTCTCTGACTCTCTCTCTCACTGACTGACTCTGACTCTCTCACTGACTAACTCTGACTCTCTCACTGACTAACTCTCACTCTGTCTCACTGACTCTCACTGACTGACTCTCTCACTGACTCTCTCTCTCACTGACTCTCTCTCTCACTGACTCTCTCTCTCTCACTGACTGACACTCTCTCTCTCACTGACTGACTGTCTGCCTCTCTCTCTCACTGACTGACTGTCTGCCTCTCTCTCTCACTGACTGACTGTCTGCCTCTCTCACTGACTCTCTGACTCTCTCTCTCACTGACTCTCTGACTCTCTCACTGACTGACTCTCTGACTCTCTCTCACTGACTGACTCTGACTCTCTCACTGACTAACTCTCACTCTGTCTCACTGACTGACTCTCACTGACTGACTCTCACTGACTGACTCTCACTGACTGACTCTCACTGACTGACTCTCTCACTGACTCTCTCACTGACTCTCTCACTGACTCTCTCACTGACTCTCTCACTGACTCTCTCACTGACTCTCTCACTGACTGACTCTCTCACTGACTCTCTCACTGACTGACTCTCTCACTGACTCTCTCACTGACTGACTCTCTCACTGACTGACTCTCTCACTGACTGACTCTCACTGACTGACTCTCACTGACTGACTCTCACTGACTGACTCTCACTGACTGACTCTCACTGACTGACTCTCACTGACTGACTCTCACTGACTGACTCTCACTGACTGACTCTCTCACTGACTCTCTCACTGACTCTCTCACTGACTCTCTCACTGACTCTCTCACTGACTCTCTCACTGACTCTCTCACTGACTCTCTCACTGACTCTCTCACTGACTCTCTCACTGACTCTCTCACTGACTGACTCTCTCACTGACTGACTCTCTCTCTGACTGACTCTCTCACTGACTGACTCTCTCACTGACTGACTCTCTCACTGACTCTCTCACTGACTCTCTCACTGACTCTCTCACTGACTCCTCTCACTGACTCTCTCACTGACTCTCTCACTGACTCTCTCACTGACTCTCTCACTGACTCTCTCACTGACTCTCTCACTGACTCTCTCACTGACTCTCTCACTGACTCTCTCACTGACTGACTCTCACTGACTGACTCTCACTGACTCTCTCTCACTGACTGACTCTCTCTCTCACTGACTGACTGTCTGACTCTCTCTCTCTCACTGACTGACTGTCTGCCTCTCTCTCTCTCTCACTGACTGACTCTGACTCTCTCTCTCTCTCACTGACTGACTCTGACTCTCTCTCTCACTGACTCTCTGACTCTCTCTCACTGACTGACTCTGACTCTCTCACTGACTAACTCTCACTCTGTCTCACTGACTGACTCTCTCACTGACTCTCTCACTGACTCTCTCACTGACTCTCTCACTGACTCTCTCACTGACTCTCTCACTGACTCTCTCACTGACTCTCTCACTGACTCTCTCACTGACTCTCTCACTGACTCTCTCACTGACTCTCTCACTGACTCTCTCACTGACTCTCTCACTGACTCTCTCACTGACTCTCTCACTGACTCTCTCTCACTGACTGACTCTCTCTCACTGACTGACTCTCTCTCACTGACTGACTCTCTCTCACTGACTGACTCTCTCTCACTGACTGACTCTCTGACTCTCTCTCTCACTGACTGACTCTCTGACTCTCTCTCTCTCTCACTGACTGACTCTCTGGCTCTCTCTCTCACTGACTGACTCTCTGGCTCTCTCTCTCACTGACTGACTCTCTGACTCTCTCTCTGACTCTCTGACTCTCTCTCTCACTGACTCTCTGACTCTCTCTCTCACTGACTCTCTGACTCTCTCTCTCACTGACTCTCTGACTCTCTCTCTCACTGACTCTCTGACTCTCTCACTGACTGACTCTCTGACTCTCTCTCACTGACTGACTCTCTGACTCTCTCTCACTGACTGACTCTCACTCTGTCTCACTGACTGACTCTCTCACTGACTCACTGACTCTCTCACTGACTCACTGACTCTCTCACTGACTCACTGACTCTCTCACTGACTCTGACTCTCTCACTGACTCTCTCACTGACTCTCTCACTGACTCTCTCACTGACTCTCTCACTGACTCTCTCACTGACTCTCTCACTGACTCTCTCACTGACTGACTCTCTCACTGACTGACTCTCTCACTGACTGACTCTCTCACTGACTGACTCTCTCACTGACTGACTGACTCTCTCACTGACTGACTGACTCTCTCACTGACTGACTGACTCTCTCACTGACTGACTGACTCTCTCACTGACTGACTCTCTCACTGACTGACTCTCTCACTCACTGACTCTCTCACTCACTGACTGACTCTCTCACTCACTGACTGACTCTCTCACTCACTGACTGACTCTCTCACTCACTGACTCTCTCACTCACTGACTCTCTCTCACTGACTCTCTCTCTCACTGACTCTCTCTCACTGACTCTCTCTCTCACTGACTCTCTCTCTCACTGACTCTCTCTCTCACTGACTCTCTCTCTCACTGACTCTCTCTCTCACTGACTCTCTCTCTCACTGACTCTCTCTCACTGACTCTCTCTCACTGACTCTCTCTCACTGACTCTCTCTCACTGACTCTCTCGCTGACTCTCTCACTGACTCTCTCACTGACTCTCTCACTGACTCTCTCACTGACTCTCTCACTGACTCTCTCACTGACTCTCTCACTGACTGACTCTCTCTCTCTCTCTCTCTCACTGACTGACTGTCTGCCTCTCTCTCTCTCACTGACTGACTCTCTGACTCTCTCTCTCACTGACTGACTCTCTGACTCTCTCTCTCACTGACTGACTCTGACTCTCTCTCTCACTGACTCTCTGACTCTCTCTCACTGACTCTCTGACTCTCTCTCTCACTGACTCTCTGACTCTCTCTCTCACTGACTCTCTGACTCTCTCACTGACTAACTCTCACTCTGTCTCACTGACTGACTCTCACTGACTGACTCTCACTGACTGACTCTCACTGACTAACTCTCACTGACTGACTCTCTCACTGACTCTCTCACTGACTCTCTCACTGACTCTCTCACTGACTCTCTCACTGACTCTCTCACTGACTGACTCTCAATCTCTCTCACTGACTGACTGACTCTCTCACTGACTCTCTCACTGACTGACTCTCTCACTGACTGACTCTCTCACTGACTGACTCTCTCACTGACTGACTCTCTCACTGACTGACTCTCTCACTGACTGACTCTCTCACTGACTGACTCTCTCACTGACTGACTCTCTCACTGACTGACTCTCTCACTGACTGACTCTCTCACTGACTGACTCTCTCACTGACTGACTCTCTCACTGACTCTCTCTCTGACTGACTCTCTCACTGACTCTCTCACTGACTGACTCTCTCACTGACTCTCTCACTGACTCTCTCACTGACTCTCTCACTGACTCTCTCACTGACTCTCTCACTGACTCTCACTGACTGACTTTCTCTCTCACTGACTCTCTCACTGACTGACTCTCTCACTGACTGACTTTCTCTCTCACTGACTGACTTTCTCTCTCACTGACTGACTTTCTCTCTCACTGACTGACTTTCTCTGTCACTGACTGACTTTCTCTCTCACTGACTGACTCTCTCACTGACTGACTGACTCTCTCACTGACTGACTGACTCTCTCACTGACTGACTCTCTCACTGACTCTCTCACTGACTCTCTCACTGACTCTCTCACTGACTGACTTTCTCACTGACTGACTTTCTCTCTCACTGACTCTCTCACTGACTGACTCTCTCACTGACTGACTCTCTCACTGACTGACTCTCTCACTGACTGACTTTCTCTCTCACTGACTGACTCTCTCACTGACTCTCTCACTGACTCTCTCACTGACTCTCTCGCTGACTCTCTCGCTGACTCTCTCACTGACTCTCTCACTGACTCTCTCACTGACTCTCTCACTGACTCTCTCACTGACTGACTCTCAATCTCTCTCACTGACTGACTGACTCTCTCACTGACTGACTCTCTCACTGACTGACTCTCTCACTGACTGACTCTCTCACTGACTGACTCTCTCACTGACTGACTCTCTCACTGACTGACTCTCTCACTGACTGACTCTCTCACTGACTGACTCTCTCACTGACTGACTCTCTCACTGACTGACTCTCTCACTGACTGACTCTCTCACTGACTCTCTCACTGACTGACTCTCTCACTGACTCTCTCACTGACTGACTCTCTCACTGACTGACTCTCTCACTGACTCTCTCACTGACTCTCTCACTGACTCTCTCACTGACTGACTCTCACTGACTGACTTTCTCTCTCACTGACTCTCTCACTGACTGACTCTCTCACTGACTGACTTTCTCTCTCACTGACTGACTTTCTCTCTCACTGACTGACTTTCTCTCTCACTGACTGACTTTCTCTGTCACTGACTGACTTTCTCTGTCACTGACTGACTTTCTCTCTCACTGACTGACTTTCTCTCTCACTGACTGACTCTCTCACTGACTGACTGACTCTCTCACTGACTGACTGACTCTCTCACTGACTGACTGACTCTCTCACTGACTGACTCTCTCACTGACTCTCTCACTGACTCTCTCACTGACTCTCTCACTGACTCTCTCACTGACTCTCTCACTGACTGACTTTCTCACTGACTGACTTTCTCTCTCACTGACTCTCTCACTGACTGACTCTCTCACTGACTGACTCTCTCACTGACTGACTCTCTCACTGACTGACTCTCTCACTGACTGACTCTCTCACTGACTGACTTTCTCTCTCACTGACTGACTTACTTTCTCTCTCACTGACTGACTTTCTCTCTCACTGACTGACTTTCTCTCTCACTGACTGACTTTCTCTGTCACTGACTGACTTTCTCTCTCACTGACTGACTTTCTCTCTCACTGACTGACTTTCTCTCTCACTGACTGACTCTCTCACTGACTGACTGACTCTCTCACTGACTGACTGACTCTCTCACTGACTGACTGACTGACTCACTCTCTCTCACTGACTGACTGACTGACTCACTCTCTCTCACTGACTGACTGACTCACTCTCTCTCAGTGACTGACTGACTCACTCTCTCTCACTGACTCTCTCTCACTGACTCTCTCACTGACTCTCTCTCACTGACTCACTCTCTCTCACTGACTGACTGACTGACTCACTCTCTCTCACTGACTGACTGACTGACTCACTCTCTCTCACTGACTGACTGACTGACTCACTCTCTCTCAGTGACTGACTGACTCACTCTCTCTCAGTGACTGACTGACTCACTCTCTCTCAGTGACTGACTGACTGACTCACTCTCTCTCAGTGACTGACTGACTGACTCACTCTCTCTCAGTGACTGACTGACTGACTCACTCTCTCTCAGTGACTGACTGACTGACTCACTCTCTCTCAGTGACTGACTGACTGACTGACTCACTCTCTCTCACTCACTGACTGACTGACTGACTCACTCTCTCTCACTCACTGACTGACTGACTGACTCACTCTCTCACTGACTGACTGACTGACTCACTCTCTCTCACTGACTGACTGACTGACTCACTCTCTCTCACTGACTGACTGACTGACTCACTCTCTCTCACTGACTGACTGACTGACTCACTCTCTCTCACTGACTGACTGACTGACTCACTCTCTCTCACTGACTGACTGACTGACTCACTCTCTCTCACTGACTGACTGACTGACTCACTCTCTCTCACTGACTGACTGACTGACTCACTCTCTCTCACTGACTGACTGACTGACTCACTCTCTCTCACTGACTGACTGACTGACTGACTCACTCTCTCTCACTGACTGACTGACTGACTCACTCACTCACTCACTCTCTCTCACTGACTGACTGACTCTCTCACTGACTCTCTCACTGACTGACTTTCTCTCTCACTGACTGACTTTCTCTCTCACTGACTGACTTTCTCTCTCACTGACTGACTTTCTCTGTCACTGACTGACTTTCTCTCTCACTGACTGACTTTCTCTCTCACTGACTGACTTTCTCTGTCACTGACTGACTTTCTCTCTCACTGACTGACTTTCTCTCTCACTGACTGACTGACTCTCTCCCTGACTGACTCTCTCACTGACTGACTGACTCTCTCTCTCTCTCACTGACTCACTCTCTCTCTCACTGACTCACTCTCTCTCTCACTGACTCACTCTCTCTCTCACTGACTGACTCACTCTCTCTCACTGACTCTCTCTCACTGACTCTCTCTCACTGACTCTCTCTCACTGACTCTCTCTCACTGACTCTCTCTCACTGACTCTCTCTCACACTGACTGACTCTCTCACTGACTGACTCTCTCACTGACTGACTCTCTCACTGACTGACTCTCTCACTGACTGACTCTCTCACTGACTGACTCTCTCACTGACTGACTCTCTCACTGACTGACTCTCTCACTGACTGACTCTCTCACTGACTGACTCTCACTGACTGACTCTCTCTCTCTCACTGACTGACTCTCTCTCACTGACTGACTCTCTCTCACTGACTGACTGTCTGACTCTCTCTCTCTCTCTCTCACTGACTGACTGTCTGCCTCTCTCTCTCTCTCACTGACTGACTGTCTGCCTCTCTCTCTCTCTCACTGACTGACTGTCTGCCTCTCTCTCTCACTGACTGACTCTCTGACTCTCTCTCTCACTGACTCTCTGACTCTCTCTCTCACTGACTGACTCTTTGACTCTCTCTCACTGACTGACTCTCTGACTCTCTCTCTCACTGACTCTCTGACTCTCTCTCTCACTGACTGACTCTTTGACTCTCTCTCACTGACTGACTCTCTGACTCTCTCACTGACTAACTCTCACTCTGTCTCACTGACTGACTCTCACTGACTGACTCTCACTGACTGACTCTCACTGACTGACTCTCACTGACTGACTCTCACTGACTGACTCTCACTGACTGACTCTCACTGACTGACTCTCACTGACTGACTCTCACTGACTCTCTCAATCTCTCTCTCACTGACTCTCTCACTGACTGACTCTCTCAATCTCTCTCTCACTGACTCTCTCACTGACTGACTCTCTCAATCTCTCTCTCACTGACTCTCTCACTGACTGACTCTCTCAATCTCTCTCTCACTGACTCTCTCACTGACTGACTCTCTCAATCTCTCTCACTGACCGACTCTCTCACTGACCGACTCTCTCACTGACCGACTCTCTCACTGACCGACTCTCTCACTGACTGACTCTCTCAATCTCTCTCACTGACTCTCTCACCGACTCTCTCACTGACCGACTCTCTCACTGACCGACTCTCTCACTGACCGACTCTCTCACTGACCGACTCTCTCACTGACCGACTCTCTCACTGACTGACTCTCTCACTGACCGACTCTCTCACTGACTGACTCTCTCACTGACTGACTCTCTCACTGACTGACTCTCTCACTGACTGACTCTCTCACTGACTGACTCTCTCACTGACTGACTCTCTCACTGACTGACTCTCTCACTGACTGACTCTCTCACTGACTGACTCACTCTCTCTCACTGACTGACTCACTCACTCTCACTGACTGACTCACTCACTCTCACTGACTGACTCACTCACTCTCACTGACTGACTCACTCACTCTCACTGACTGACTCACTCACTCTCACTGACTGACTCACTCACTCTCACTGACTGACTCACTCACTCTCACTGACTGACTCACTCACTCTCACTGACTGACTCACTCACTCTCACTGACTGACTCACTCACACTGACTGACTGACTCACTCACTCTCACTGACTGACTGACTCACTCACTCTCACTGACTGACTGACTCACTCACTCTCACTGACTGACTGACTCACTCACTCTCACTGACTGACTGACTCACTCACTCACTCTCACTGACTGACTGACTCACTCACTCTCACTGACTGACTCACTCTCTCTCACTGACTGACTCACTCTCTCTCACTGACTGACTCACTCTCTCTCACTGACTGACTCACTCTCTCTCACTGACTGACTCTCTCTCACTGACTGACTCTCTCTCACTGACTGACTGACTGTCTGACTCACTCTCTCTCACTGACTGACTCTCTCTCACTGACTGACTCTCTCTCACTGACTGACTCTCTCTCACTGACTGACTGACTGTCTGACTCTCTCTCTCTCTCACTGACTGACTCTCTCACTGACTGACTCACTCTCTCTCACTGACTGACTCACTCACTCACTCTCACTGACTGACTCACTCACTCTCACTGACTGACTCACTCACTCTCACTGACTGACTCACTCACTCTCACTGACTGACTCACTCACTCACTCTCACTGACTGACTCACTCACTCTCACTGACTGACTCACTCACTCTCACTGACTGACTCACTCACTCTCACTGACTGACTCACTCTCTCTCACTGACTGACTCTCTCTCACTGACTGACTCTCTCTCACTGACTGACTCTCTCTCACTGACTGACTGACTGTCTGTCTCTCTCTCTCTCTCTCACTGACTGACTCTCTCACTGACTGACTCACTCACTCTCACTGACTGACTCACTCACTCTCACTGACTGACTCACTCACTCTCACTGACTCACTACTCCTCTCACTGACTCACTCTCCTCACTGACTGACTCACTCACTGACTCACTCACTCACTGACTCACTCACTGACTCACTCACTCACTGACTCACTGACTGACTCACTGACTGACTCACTCACTGACTCACTCACTGACTCACTCACTGACTCACTCACTGACTCACTCACTGACTCACTCACTGACTCACTCACTGACTCACTCACTGACTCACTCACTGACTCACTCACTGACTCACTCACTGACTCACTCACTGACTCACTCTCACTGACTCGCTCTCACTGACTCGCTCTCACTGACTCGCTCTCACTGACTCGCTCTCACTGACTCGCTCTCACTGACTCGCTCTCACTGACTCGCTCTCACTGACTCGCACTCACTGACTCGCACTCACTGACTCACTCACTGACTCACTCACTGACTCACTCACTGACTCACTCACTGACTCACTCACTGACTCACTGACTCACTCACTCACTCACTCACTGACTCACTGACTCACTGACTCACTCACTCACTCTCACTGACTCACTCACTCTCACTGACTCACTCACTCTCACTGACTCACTCACTCTCACTGACTCACTCACTCTCACTGACTCACTCACTGACTCACTCTCACTGACAGACTCTCACTGACAGACTCTCACTGACAGACTCTCACTGACAGACTCTCACTGACAGACTCTCACTGACTCACTCTCACTGACTCACTCTCACTGACTCACTCTCACTGACTCACTCTCACTGACTCACTCTCACTGACTCACTCTCACTGACTCACTCTACTGACTCACTCTACTGACTCACTCTCACTGACTCACTCTCACTGACTCACTCTCACTGACTCACTCTCACTGACTCACTCTCACTGACTCACTCTCACTGACTCACTCTCACTGACTCACTCTCACTGACTCACTCTCACTGACTCACTCTCACTGACTCACTCTCACTGACTCACTCTCACTGACTCACTCTCACTGACTCACTCTCACTGACTCACTCTCACTGACTCACTCTCACTGACTCACTCTCACTGACTCACTCTCACTGACTGACTCACTCTCACTGACTGACTCACTCTCACTGACTGACTCACTCTCACTGACTGACTCACTCTCACTGACTGACTCACTCTCACTGACTGACTCACTCTCACTGACTGACTCACTCTCACTGACTGACTCACTCTCACTGACTGACTCACTCTCACTGACTCACTCTCACTGACTCACCTCACTGACTCACTCTCACTGACTCACTCTCACTGACTCACTCTCACTGACTCACTCTCACTGACTCACTCTCACTGACTCACTCTCACTGACTCACTCTCACTGACTCACTCTCACTGACTCACTCTCACTGACTCACTCTCACTGACTCACTCTCACTGACTCACTCTCACTGACTCACTCTCACTGACTCACTCTCACTGACTCACTCTCACTGACTCACTCTCACTGACTCACTCTCACTGACTCACTCTCACTGACTCACTCCCACTGACTCACTCCCACTGACTCACTCCCACTGACTCACTCTCACTGACTCACTCTCACTGACTCACTCTCACTGACTCACTCTCACTGACTCACTCTCACTGACTCACTCTCACTGACTCACTCTCACTGACTCACTCTCACTGACAGACTCTCACTGACAGACTCTCACTGACAGACACTCACTCTCACAGACTGACTGACTCTCACTGACTGACTGACTCTCTCTGACTGACTGACTCTCTCTGACTGACTCACTCTCACTGACTGACTGACTCTCTCGCTAAAAGACTGACTGACTCTCACTGACTGACTGACTCTCACTGACTGACTGACTTACTCTCACTGACTATCTCACTGACTCACTCTCTTTCACTCACTGACTGACTCACTCTTTCACTCACTGACTGACTCACTCTTTCACTCACTGACTGACTCACTCTCTTTCACTCACTGACTGACTCACTCTCTTTCACTCACTGACTGACTCACTCTCTTTCACTCTCTTTCACTCTCTTTCACTCTCTTTCACTCTCTTTCACTCTCTTTCACTCTCTTTCACTCACTCACTGACTGACTCACTCTCTTTCACTCACTCACTGACTGACTCACTCTCTTTCACTCACTGACTGACTCACTCTCATTCACTCACTGACTGACTCACTCTCATTCACTCTCACTGACTCTCACTCTCACTCACACTCTCACTCACTCTCTCACTGTCTGACTGACCTTCACCCTCCTGTTATTTATGCCCCCCCATAACAAAAAAAAACACAACAAGCAACCATTGGGACAGGCAGATACAAGTTGCCAGCATTGAAAGGACAAAAAAAACTCAAGACATTATTTTTAATACTTTTTTAATATGGTCGTTCAGTTGTACATAATGCTTTTTGGTCATATCTAAGGTAACAAAAATGCTTCTGACACTTCTTTATTATAACTTTTCAGCATGCTGCAGACTTCTGTACAGCACAGCTTAAAGACATAGGCAAAGTCAATATCTCTGGCTAAACACTTATAAGTTACCAAAGGCGAGACCTATTGGCTATGCCAATGCTTGTCTTTATTAGGTCCCTCATGTTTTATTTTCTGCCACATAGTACTTACATTGCATTGTTTCGCTTTTGCTGCCTAAACACGCACCAGTACAATATTCTCTCCCTTTTGCCCTACACTCCAACTTGCCACTTATCCTCATATTCTTCAATCATCGTGTCTATCTCTTACTACACACTCTCTGCTGCCACCTCTCCTCATGTTTTTCCACTTGCTCGATCTGTCTCTCTGCTTTGCACTCTCTACTGCCACCTATCCTTATATTTTACTACTGTGCTACTTACAAATTTTATGTTTCTTTCAATTTTACTTTTGCCGTTAGCCAATATTTTGCCACTACAGATTTTTTAGAGTGCATACCTTAATGTCCAACAGTTATCATTGCACATGCACACATCTTTAACATAACAGCTCTATTATACCAGCCTATTTACAAACATTACGACAAAAAGACATCAGATTACCTCTTCGTAATACACTCCAATAGATTTGCAATTATACTTAAAAAAACCTTTTCCCAGCATGCTTTTAAACCCCTACCACATCTAAAAAAAAACCCTTCACCATTACATACCGTATTTTCAAACACGTTAATATACCACATGTCTTTACATAACAGTTGCACCCTTCTTACACACATTTAGTCTTCTATTCTCTATTATACCATACCTAAAAAAATAAACCATTTCTATACACACATATTATATGGCTTTGATACCGCTGCTCAAAAAGTATACATGCTGTAGCTATAATTATTACATTTACCCACTGTGCTACCGCATTAATCTGACAATGCATACAATTACTTCTATTACATATATCTGTACATATAGAAGCCATTTTTGTAAACTTTCTCAAAATATAATTTTTCGTTAACAAGCTAAACAAGCATTTGCAATGTAATAGGTCTCGCATTTCGCTGAGTTTGAGCTATTGGCATTGTAAATGACAATGCCTTTTATTTATGTTTTGGTTTTTAAAGCATAAAATAAAAGGCATTGTTATTTACAATGCCAATAGCTTAAACTCACATAAATGCGAGACCTATTGCATTGCAAATGCTTGTTTAATATGGTCGTTAAGTTGTACATAATGCTTTCTTGGTCATATATAAGGTAACAAAAATGCTTCTGACGCTTCTTTATTATAACTTTTCAGCATGCTGCAGACTTCTGTACAGCACAGCTTAAAGACATAGGCAAAGTCACAATCTCTGGCTAAACACTTATAAGGTCCCAAAGGCGAGACCTATTGGCTACGCCAATGCTTGTTCTTTTTGGTAAGGTTCGCCTACAGTAAGTCCATGAGGGACCTGTTTTTTTGGGATCTGATAGAGAACTCATAGGCAGAAACTCTGTAGAGTGCTGTGAATTTCACTCCACTGTCACTCTAATGAATTTCAGATTTGAGTGCTAGATCCTCTCGTGCAGAAGTGCTCAAGTCATTGTCTGAAGGGGGTGCCTGAGCTTCGTGAAGTGTTATCCGTTGGAGCCCGCCACTGCGCTGCTTACTTGTTGCTGTTAGTCTGTCAAATCCTGTCTCATCGCCCACCGATTTCTACCACCCGATGGGTCCCCGCGTCCCACAGGGTGTTTTGCAGTGGGGTCCATCTAAACCGTCTGCTCATTGATACACCAGGCAGAGAGCCTGTGCCTGTATTGCATAAGTGTTGTTGGTGGGCCCAGTTGTGACGTAATGGACCTGCAGGGCTGTCATCCACTCCAGGTATTCGCCGCCTCTGTCTCTGGGATCCATGGCACAATCCATAGCTGCTCCTGACACTCCGGACATGGCTGGGCTGCCGCTCGAATCCTGTGGGTCACCCCCTGAGACTGCACCAGTCCGCTGCTCTGCTATCTCATCTTACAATCCTCCTTGGTTGGCCCTCCACCAGCTCCAACACTGGGCCACTCAGTGGATCGGGCGGCAGGGTTCTAAGCTTGCGCTGCTGTGTCTTGCCAGTGCACCAGCTGCAAATGTGCTGTTTCCTGAGGATGCAAACCCCCCACCCTACAGGGTCTTGCACAGCTGCCAAGGTTTCATATTGCCTATGTGTGATATTTTCATAATTTCAGTGTAATTTATGAGTGACATTCAGCGACTATGAGTGGCACTTTCTCGTGAGCAAAATCAAGCAATGAAGACGAGGGAAACATAAATATCAGAAACTACATCCATTTGAGCAACGAGAAACACTAAAAAGATCTTAAAACTGATGCAAAGCACCAGAAATGGAAGGACACCTCAGTGACTGATCTGTCGGGCAATGAGATACTGCAGGACACGGGGGGGGGGGGGCAAGCCTTTTGCTAGAAAATAACAGCAGGGCCACTTGCCCGGTGTTTATTTGGTCCATCCCAGGAAGCTGCGCCATACGACCCCGGCAGGCCACTCAACCTGCTCAGTCCTATGCTTACTGGGCGCCATTCAGGGATCTTTCTCTCAGATGGCTGAATACTCTTCCCCGCGATGGATCTGGAATGTCGCTGTTCTCTAGAAAGGTCACACCCAGGCTGCAGGTACTGAATCCAGGTAGACACCAACGGTTTTCACTGCAACCGCCAGCCCTCTCCGATATCAGAGGGGCCAGTGCATGTGCTATTTTCCGTATTCTACCTGCGCTTCTAGGCGGTCTCTTTGCTTACCGCAATATTCGCCCAGGTGTCTTCTCTCGCAGGGTGGGGGCCACCTAAGGTCTTGATGGAGGAGACCAATTCAACCATAGCGCTATTTCAGGGCTTTATCTTCCTGCGGCCCTGCAAGGATTACATGTCTACCACCTGTTTGGCCTTGGCCACGCTTCCAATGATGTAGACTTAAATAGTGAGACACATTTATATTTGTGACGGCAAAGAGCTTTCAGTCTTTATGATTTTTCCCATGTCCTTTACGTCTGTTGCATCTGTAAATTTCACGCATTACACATTCTGACTACAGCTTCTACACGCTTAGAAGGTACACGTTCTCCCCTCTGTATGCTTAAAGTCTCACTTGTGTACTGAAATATATGGATATAACATATCTACAGATTCTTGTCAGAAATGCCCTTTCTTGTCTTTAGGTGGCATACTTTGGGTCTCGTTACAAGTACCACACAAATCCTGATTTGGGCACAGCCCAAAGTTAGTGCCTAAATCATGATTCTCAGTTATGTACTTTTGGCATGCCTCCACAGTTTCCCCCTGGTACTCTTTAAGCAACTGGCACATTTTGCTGAAGAAAAAGTAGTCGTTCAGAAGTAAATCCTGCAGTAATAAAGTGTGCAGACTCTGATGCCCGGCATTATGCTTCATTCTACCCTCATCTGTCACTCCTTTCACTTCAAGCTCATGTATAGGCGAGACGATGAGAACCAGATAGGAGCACAACTCCCGTCTTCATGCATGACGCCTACACTACCAATACAGGCCATAGTGTATATAAACTCATCCATGTTTGGCACTTTCCCGGAGTAGTATGCTTTGTGTCTACATAACCATTTAGAGCCTTGCCAGGGCTTGTTAGCACTAAAGAATTGCGGCTAGAATGCACTGCAATGGTGTTAATTTCACCCCCTGTAAATACTGCACTCTACCGTGTATTTGTTTAATGACAGGTAACTTATAATAAGCTAAATCGTATTAAGGGCCCAGTCATTATGCTTCCATTCAATTCATCTTCCAGAAACACCAAGCAAACTGGAGGACTCCAGTTACAGAATATATAGGAGAATATCCACTATTAGTCACGCCATCAACAGGCATTAGAGGTGAATTCAAATTGCCCAGTCGCAGAAAGAGTGCACGATATTTGGAGGTAAAGTTGAATAGAATATTTGTCTTCATCCTAACGGGTTCCTTAAAAATGCGATTAGGGAAGATGCACAGCATTAACCTCCTCCTCTGCTGACCCATATGTCAAAATTATGCCCAAATTAATCCTAATTCCCTCTTGCCCTGGTGATAGTTGCAGTATTCAGTCTGTAGGCCCCCAGAAAGACTGTCTTTGGGGTGGGGGTACAACCCAATGTCAGGTCGGGACAACCCCATTCTTTTTTTAAAATTTAATTTTATTTAAACAGGCCTGGTGATCTAGTGGTATGTCCACCCCAACCATTGGTAGATCGGCTACAAAAATTAGCATATTTGCCCCCGGGTGGATGGAAGCCATAGCCCAAACAGAGAAAATAATAATTAAGTGCAGTGGCTTCCATCTTTTACGAGCATTTGCATGTTGTCAGAGCACCATGCGGACGTTGACGTCATGATCTCACTAATGGAGGGATTGGGGAAGGCATTGGGATTGCTTATACTGCCTTCCAGGGTGAGGGCATGCAGGGAGGCACTAAGGGGGTATTGGCAGCATGTCCCCCCCAGGGTGGCTGGTAGAATATGCTGGACACATTTTAAGCATATCAGGGGTCCTGCAATAGATGTGTCAAGTACATCCATAGCACCCAAGTGGTTAATGCCAGGTGTTAAGATATTTACTCTTTCACATGCAGCGAACATGCTTCTAAATCTGATAATGCCTAAGAAGGGAAAGTTACATTATTTGGTTAAATTGCTTTTAATGGATATTGTGATTCCCCTGTAGATTCTTTGCCTTTGAAATAGCCTTACCCATCATGCTGGTACTGCTGAAATATTTTCACTCAGTCAAAGCACCGTGGAGTGGCACTGGCTGCAGGGCATGGTTGCAGGCTGTGCCCTTTGTCCTGTGATGCCTATGGTTACTGTGGAAAGGCATGTTGGGAACAGGAAGGATTTGCAGGGAAAGTGATCACAGGATGGAAATAGAGACTGGCAGTTATAGACAGACTTTGAAACATGGATTTTCCAGAAGATGGCGCACATTTTCTCACCCCTCCCCAATTACCAGATATGAGGCAAAAAGGAAATGCTGTTTTAAAAAAAAAAGTTTGGAACCTAAATTAGATCATGCTTTTAAAAGCAAAATGCTGAATAAGATATGGAAATCCCTGAAACTAGGAGATGGCAGAGAAGGCTGTCAAATACCTATTGCGTGTAACAGCATAAGTCGTTCCAAAGTCCAGGGATGTATAAAAGGGATTGGACCGCAAAGCCCTCACAAAATACATGGAATATACAACAGACAACCAATGTCCTTGCTTTATTCTCCTTTCTTTTAGTAAGTGATATGTAAATGTTGTATGTGAAGACATTTAGACAAGTAAGCTATAGCAATACTTGCACATATAGTTATGTTAATGAAGCAGTATTGCACTGCAGGCCCATAATCCACGGCCAGGGCTTCCTGAATACAGCCATCTCCAGCAGGCAGGGGTGCAGGGGTACAAGGCATGTCAGAAGTGCTTGAGCATTATAGGTACTGACTTTCTATGGCTGCATAGTTGACCATGACGGGCACATTTCAGTACTTTTTTATTTAAATAACATTTTGTATTGCTACCCTAATGTTACTCAGAATTAGGGTTTTCTGCTAACACGTGTAGGATGTTAGACTACTGTTATTGCACAAACAGCACTAGTTTCAAAACTCATATTTCACTGTAATGTTATACCCATTCATCACTTTCTATAATTTGTTATATTGCGTTCCCCTGTAAATTATGTTTTGAGGTCTGGAAATTATTATAGTATGCCACAATATACAAAAGTGGTTTGCAGTACTGCTTTAAATACACACTTTTATGTTTCGAAATTATGTAATATTAACAAGACAAGATAGATAAAATGCTAAGGTTTCTGGTGACTAGTCCAAATTGCTCATGCTTTAGTATTAGGTCACCAAAATCCCTCAGTGACACTATAGGACAATAATACAGCATTACACATTATTTCGTGTGTATGTATATCCAATATTTCGCAAGTAGCCTTGAAGTTCAAAGAATATTTCACTTGTCCCTATGAAATAGGGCATTCCACAGGGATGTGGAATTTTGTAAAATACCTACACGTCCACGCGAAGGGATACCTATCCTGTAAAAAAAATCCCTTTGCTCCCATCCAGTGAGGTGACAAATCATGGCAGCATTAGAAGAAAGCTCTGATAATAACCTTGCTTGTTATGTCAGAGTTCATCCGGACAACCAATACATATTTCGCCCTCTAATCGCATGCAAGCCTAGGGCCTTTTGTAGGCTGAAAAACAGTGTATACACCATAGTAAAGTAACAATAAAATCTGTTTACTTAACTCCACACTGGTGGGTGCCATCCTTGTGGGAGAGATAGTTTCACTGCAAAGGGAGCATGTGAAGGTGAAGTGGCACTCCGGTCCTAGTTTGTGAAAAATATGAATGTGAGTAGGGCCATCTAGGAGTAACCTAAGTGGCCAAAGACATTCCATTCAGTTTAATTTTTAGAAAAGAAGAAACCCATCTCATGCCAAGTTGGCGGTCTTCATTTTTAGGTCTCGCCTGAGCCAGCGCATGCGCTGCTCTGGCGAGACATGTAGTGAGTGGGCTTTTAAAAGTCCGACCACAGCTTTGTGTGGCATACAGTGTGCGGTTACGCGCACAGGCACGAGCAGAGGCGCCATCTGGCTTTCCTCTCGCTCCCCCAAGCGCGCGCGCCTCGCTTCAATGCCCCTCCCCCACCACAGAGCGCGTCTCGCAGCTTGTGTTGCCTTGCATTCTGCCGAGTCCCTCGGCCAAGTCACCCAAAGATGCTTACCAAATGAGCTTGCGCCATGCGTGCACGGCTTTTGGCACAGACTAACTGGTTCAGCAGTTTAAACGTCCTCAGGAGGGCATGAAGGCGCGGGAAGAAGGCATTTGCAAAGAGTCAAGTCCAAAGTTTTTGTTTCCATTCGAAAAAAAGTTTCTTAGCAGGCGAATTCATGCTATCTCACTGTTTTCCTTGCCGTTCGTGCTTCCTTCTCTCTCACACTCTCATCTCCGTATCTTCCACTTTGACACTCCTTTATCCCTAGATTCTCTAAGCCGCTCTCCTGTCTCTGTTGTTCCCTGCTTCTCAGTCGGTTTCGTTCTCTAGGCTTCCTCTCCCTTTGCTGTCTCTCTTGCTGTCCTGTCGCTCCCCTCTCGCCAGCTCGCCGTCTTGGGTTACTCTGGGTTGCCTCCCCCGTCTGGCTCAGACTTCCAGCATTGCCTCCCCTCCCTCCAGACTCTGGCTCGTCTACCTCCCGAATGTCTTACACTCTGTCTACTCTCCGCGCTCCTTCTTTCTCTCAATCTTTCATGCCCTCATTTTCTTCCCCAGCACCAATACTTGCTTCTTGCTACCCCACTATCTCCGCTTTGCATTCTGTTTTGCTGTCCTGCTTTCCTCGATGTTCTCACAACTTTTTCTTCCACGCGCTGCTGCTCTTGCTTCTTTCTCCACCCTTTCTCTCTCGAGTTTCTGGCTGTCGCTCTATCTTACATTCACGCAGTTTCTTTCCACTTCCGTTCGTTTCTTCTCTTCTCTGTTTTTTTTATGTCCACCGCCTTGGTTGGCCTCCGCAAGACGCTTACAACCGACGAGCAGGAAAAGGGTCTGTCAGAGTTGAATTCGGAAAAAAAACACACAGCCCATTGTGCTTGCATGTGCTCGCTGCGTGTACGCACTTCTGCCCACTTACATTACAGCACGTGGGTGGGTGTCTGTGGCGGAACAAATGCATTTAGCTTTTTGACACTTGTAATACGATGAATGGTATTTTTACCACTTTGTGATGGAGTATCCTTTCCTCTAAACACGGCCCTATGTTTTGAAAGCAGAGACATACTGTTCTCTTTTGGTAAGCATTTTGACCGAATACTGCCCAAATTGAGTGGCAGCATCCTCCCTTTCCACCCTCATCTACGTAAACTTTCGGACTAAACACTTGACTGTGGTCTTACACCCTAGCGCACTGAAGCAGCTCTGTACTTCGTATGTGCCATTTTATCAAAACATCGTAAATAATTAAGTGTACTTAAATGTAAGAGAGTAGCCAAAAAAGTAAAATGCCTCCTACTTTGAACCAAAGCAAGTGAGCCGAACCCTCCCTAGAAACGCTCCCTTGTCTCTTCCATCCAAGCATCTATCCTTTCACCCTCCCATTCAACCTCTATCTATCATTTCACCTTTACATTCTATCACCCATGCATTCTTTCATCCATCATTCAGTCTTTCATCATTCCTTCCATCCACTGGCTATTCCATCCACCCATCCGTTCACACATCTATCATCTATTCTATCATCTATGCATTCATCCATCCATTCATACAGCCACCCATCATTTGACTGACCCATTCGTCAATAAAGCCTTTCATCCATCAATTGACATTTTGTCCATCATTACAGCCTCTCAGATTTCTATTCACTTTACCATCCACCTTCTATGATTTCCATTTACTCTGCCATCCATCCATCTCAGATTTGCATTTACTCTGCCATCCACCCCTCCCTCCATCCATCATCCACTCATCGGTCCATCTTCTCAGATTTCCATTTACTCTACTCTCCTTTCACCCACCCACCCATCCTCTCAGGTTTTTATTTAACCTGCCACCCTTTTGGCCCACCCACCCAGACCACCCATCCATCCGCTCACATTTCTATTTAATCTGCCACCTTTTCATCCACCTTTCCATCCACTCAGATTTCCTCTTACTCTGCTATCCATCTGTCCATCCATCCATATTCTCAGATTTTTATTTACTCTGCAATCCTTTCACCCATCCATCCATCATCTACCCTCTCAGATTTCCAATTACTCAGCCATCCTTTCACCCACCCATCCATTCATCCTTTTATCCACCCATCCTTTCACCCACTCATTCATTCATCCTTTCACCCACCCATCCTTCTTTTCACCCACACATCCTTTCACCCACTCATCCATCCATCTATCCATCCTTTCACCAGCAGGAGACCCAAACACGTACCAGTACCTCACTCTCATAGGTGACAATAGTCACTAGACCCCCCCCCAACAATTATCTGCACCCCGCCGTAGCATGACACCTGTAGCAGAAGCCAGCGCTCCGTACCCCGCCCTAACAGAAAACCCCGCAACAGGTACCAGCACCACACCCAACAAGCATTGGCATAGCCAATAGGTCTCGCCTTTGGGACCTTATAAGTATTTAGTTATGCAGCACAATATCCTTGGTGCAACAACATTAACTGTTGCATGGCTAAACACTTATAAGGTCCTAAAGGCGAGACCTATTGGCTATGCCAATGCTTGTTATAGAAGGTAGTTAATTAGAGGTTCACCATAGTACCTTAGGGAGTCACTTCTCCTAGTCTCCTGTATTGGGCCTGTTACAGAGAAGCCAGAGAGAGGCATTAGAAGTGTGTTACGGTTGAGGTTTCGGAGAGTAGCAGTTGTCTTCACACATAAAGGAACACAAATTGTAGGAGAGTAGGATCTGCTTCACATGGGTACCCCCACTTTTTGCTGATGCTTCACTGTTTTTCGACCTTAGTCTGGCTGGGGCCCTGCTAATCAGAACCCCAGCCTAGCTGCTTCCTCTCTAAAATGGTTTCCATGTGCCTTAGGCACATCTCTGATTGGAATCTGGAGTGCCCTTATAAGTCCCTAGTATATGGTATACTATGTACCCAGAGCATAGGTACCTCCGAGGCCTACCAGGGGCTGCAGCATGTATTGTTCCACCCCTGGAAGGCCATCCAAACTGACACCACAGGTCTGCTACTGCAGCCTGGGTAAGGTGGTGCATGCACCCCTTACTGTGATATAGGCTACCTATATCACTATATACATACACACATATAAACCTATAAGTCACTCCTATGGCAGGCCTTATCAATCCTGAAGGCAGAGTGCGTGGTTCCTATGTGAGAGGGTGCCCCTGCATGAGCAGGGCCCCTCTGCAGCGTTCGGAGACCCTTCTCTGATGCTGTTTGTAGTGCAGCCTGACCATATACTCTTAAGCGCATTATAACCTCGCGTTAAATGCTAACTTTGGGATGGCTGCACGGAAACATGTCGTGTTTGGTGTCAAACATCTTGGAATACTACCCCCCCCCGCCAATTCTGGCGGCGGGGGTAGCATTCCACCCTTCTAGAGGGAGAGACATGTACACACTGGCTTGCCCGGTAACTTCTTTCCAAAGCCCTGGCATCACAAAATGGATGCTGCTGCCACAGACACAAGTCTGGCCTCCTGCTGCTGCCCGAAACTCCAGCAGGGGAGGCCTGGACAATAGGTTTCCTGTCCCAGGGAGGTGTGACCACCTCCCCAGACAGGATAGTGTGTATTGGGGCTGGGCGGGAGCACTTTCGGGTGCTTTGAAGTCCTGCACTGGGGGCAAATTTGGTGTCCCTGTGCATACCCCAGTTCAAACCGGATCAGGGGCTTCCAGCCCCTGCTTTGGCGCGAACTGGACAAAGGGAAAGGGGTGTAGCCACCCCTCTGCCCTGACCCACCCATAGGTGGGACCACCGAGTAAGTCCAACCCCTAAACTTAGTATAAATATGGGACCCCAGTCCTTAGGACTTTAGATTATCCCTGGACGAAACTCTGACACAGAATCCTGGACCTTCGACGCTCTACTCACGATTAGAGGACTGAAGAATCTCCCTTGGGGTCAAGGAGTGACTCCCCTGCTTGGCAGGCACCAACGAAGCAATTGTCCGGTCTGCATCGCCGAAGCTCCCGTCGGACGCCGAAGTCTTTGCATCACCAGAGGTGGATTTCCAGACTTCCCCGAGGCTGCCCTGAGTCCCCAGCAAAGCTGAGGCCCGTAGCTGTCGTGGGTAACGTGGAACCGTGACCCCTGGACACCGCACGCATTTGCAAGTGCATCCTCTTCTGGGTCTCCCACGAAGTCGTGCTTTGGGCTCCGAGTAGCCCCAGCCTCCAGCACCAACTGCACCGAAGATCACTGGCCTCCACTCCACGAGTGTCCTGTGAGCCAGCTCCACGTGCACCGTCTCGAGGTTCCTTCGCGGTCGCTAGCCCGTTGGCTAGTAGCCCTTCACGAAGGCCAATCTTTTTCTACTTGGGCTCCCTGGTTGCTCCAGGCTTGCCCTCACTTACCCTTGCTGGGTGAGTTCCTCAGACCTTGCTGGTCTGCACAATCGTCAATCTTCATCTTCATCGAGACTTTCCGTTGCCAAGGCTTGTTGGGTCCAATCCGGTCGCCGACACCTCAGCACTCGACAGACATCGTGTACCAGCCCGAATCCTGCTCCTGGTCGCCGACAACGCCTCCTGGACCTCGTGGCTGAAGAGTCAAGACGACCGTCAACCTACCTGAAGCACTCGACATCGGTGGGCATCTGCTCATCGCCTTCCTGGTCACTGGCTAGTGACCCAGACTCTGTCCCCTCTGCTTTCAGGTTCTTCAGATCTCCGATCCACCCTTGGATCCACCCGGACACTTTTCACTTGGTCGCCAGCAGCACTTTGCAGCAGATCGCCATTCAAATCGACGACGAAACCCGACCCCGAAAGGCACCTATGCACCCGGCTTCCCTGGGTGAGGTAACAAGAGTACTCCGGTGCTCCCGTGGGTAGAGACTCTAGAACGACCTAGTTCTCAAAGGGTTTGCTCCAAGTCCTTCTTTAAGTGTCCCTTTTCTTTAAATTCCAAACCGCGACTTTCTCCATAGAAGTTAACGGCGATTCGCGGCTGTGTTACTACACTGCACGCGTCCCCCGTGGGTCCCCTGTGTCACTACCTTGGGTGGTTCCTTGTGGTCCAAGCACTTCTAGAGGCTCTAGGCCTAGTGTCTACCTCAGTCGTGGTTCTTATACCACTTTATTGGTATATGGTTTGGTACGCCCCTAGGGCCCAAACGTGTATTTGTGCTATTACTGTGTTTAAATAACTTATAACTTATGTACTTCGAACTCTAGCCTCATAAAGAGACTAGAGGGGTGTGTTTAGTAATAAATACATATATTTTGAATATATACCTGGTGTGGTGCTCTTTCATTTGGTCACTCAAGAGATTATAGACTGGTAAAACAAGCTGCTTTACATTCCTCCAAGACTTAGCCTGAAGGCTGCTCTCCATAGCTACCACTAGGATAGCTTTCAATAAAGGTTGTCTTTAACCTATCTCCAATAAGGGGTTGTTTGGACTGGTGCAAGGTGCCCACTATAATTAGTGGACAGCATATGCCAGGCCAACTTCTCACACAAATTACCTGTGTGAAGGTCCGTTTTTAACTCGTTCATAGGTTAGGTGAACTTCCCTGTTTAGAAGAATTTTGAACTAGGTCAAAAAAAGTAAAACAGCAACAGAAAGTGATATGTATCTGGGGGACTTATGGGAGCCATAGAATGCAAAAGAAAAATGTACCTTTTGGTGTCCTTCTGATTATTTTGATCTGTCCGAAGAGAGCAGTGAGGTCATCAATGCATTTTTGACTGGGTGGATTAAGGAAGGAATTGTCTGGCTGTTAATGAAAAGAAGGGTTGTAAACTTTATAGGATAAAAACTGATCTTTTCGAAATAGTAGTAGTTCCTTTTATGGTAGTTCGCAGTGTCCTAGATAAACTGGAGGAGGCATGCTGTTAACTTATTTGTTTTTGATCACATGCTAGCCTTTTGTGTACAATAACAGGAAAAGTCCCCCGTCAGGGGCTTAAGCACCCATCTCAGTGGTCCTAAGGCAGTCCATTTAAATGCTGTCTGTAAACTTTAGTCTCAGGATGCCCTGTTTTGAACCCGGCCAAGCGCACATGAGGTATGCCGTTTGGGGGCGGAAATGATGGTTTGTCCAAAAAAAGCAGGCCATATTGTTAAGGTGAGTGATATTAATTACTCAAAAGTTGTGAGCTTGAATATTTGAAGCGGAGACGTTTTTTAAACCCTGCTGTTGTATGAGTCATTAGTGCTTAAGAATGCAGGAGGATTTGTCTGATACGGATCAGTAGTGTGAGTTATATAATAATTTAAAATGTGGGGAAGAAAAGGTGTAGACCTTGGTGGCCTTGTTGGATGGGTGAAAAACCATCATGTTTTACATTGGTTTGAGACAGTTCATTATTATCTTATCATATTAACAAAACAAAATTCCATTCTCAAGACATTTTCATAAGACTGATTAAATTTACGAGCATCTGAGTAATTCAATTGGTCATGTATAAATAGTACTTATTATGAAATGTGTTTTATTTTGTCTCCAATCACACACACCATGACAAAGATCATTCCATTACACTCAAGACTGTTTACCTAAAGCGGATTATATTTTCAAACCTCTCTGCAATCCAGTTGGCCATGTTCACTTGTAATATCCCAAGTGTAATTAATGTGCATCCTAATGAATATGATGATGCAGCCATGTTGGAGCTTTGAGATAACTCGTATCATATGTTGGTGTGGAACAAGTTCTCGTTGTCATTATTGAAACGCCAATTCTTTTATCATTCTCACTGCTTTTATCATGAGTGTATATTATAGAACAATAATTCAATCCAGAAGGTCATTGTTATAGATAGCATCCATATATAATCTTGACATAGTAAGTAGGATAGGAGATAAATAATCTTGTTGACCTGGGTCGCCATGTTGGAAAGTTAAATGACACACATCATACATTGGTGTGGAAGAAGTCCTCATTGTCATCATTGAAACACTAATTCTTATATTATGCTTGTGGCTTTTATCATATGAGAACTTTATTCTAGGGCAACAATTCAATCCAAGTAGTTTTTTAAATAGATAATCATATGTTTTTTTGACATAGAGACCTTCATCATGCCTGAAATCAACAATTATATTGCTATATAAATAAATATTTAAATTAGGTATGTATTTATTCCATAGACTAAATGCTTTCCTACTAGTAAGAGGCTCAAATGTGATGGTTGTTAGAAAACAATTATTTTGAGATCAGTTGGACCATATTTGTAATACCAGTCATAATCCATGAGCATTAGAATCTTTTCTGGTTAAATAATCCTCTGGAGAAAGTTACTTCGACATCTATGGATCATACGATTTTTACAGACATCATATTGATTTGAGTATTCCATTTGTACGTGATGGGTATCTTAGTATATGTGCCCTTTTCTGGTAGAATTGAAATCTACAAGGGTTGTTTTGACATTCATCGAGCTATTAATTTATATACAGATACCAACCATTTCAGTTGGGGCAGTGGGAGTTTTGCGGTGAACTTATGTGATCAGAGTAAGTCAGGATAAGTAATCTGTCTAATAGGTTTATTATTAATATAGAAGTTCATTTGTCACCTTGTATAGTCATGTGATACAATCTTGAGGTGTGTTTTATTGGTCTTAAGTTAGTTACTTGCCATTCATAAGGGAGACTTATTATTACTATGAGGGTACAGCCAATGGGGCAATTTTCAAGCTGTTGGTATTATGGCAACCCGTGTCTTCGGCTGTATTGCTAATTTAGTCACTAAACCAGAAGTGTATTTCATGGTCTTTGTTAAGGCCTGTGTGTAATTCAGCACACCGATTCCCTCCTCGAATAATCTTTGGGATTTGGGATCCTGAAGATGACACTAGAAGGGGCAGTAAAATTAGAGCGGAACGAAAGTGAGATGATTCTCAGATTGGACATGGTACGTAAAAACCTTAACAAAGCATTGGTTGAGAAATTTCCAAGGATGTTCAGTAAGGAGGTGGGTGAGTACAAGGGCATTAAGCACCGGATTTCCCCAAAAGTAATGCAGTTCTAGTCAAACTCGGGGTAAGAAATGTGCCCATAAATTATAGGGGAAAGCTCAAAGATCTTTTAAAAGACTAATGCCAGAAAGAAATAATCGCGCATGTGGAATCCTACGACTGGGTTTCCACCGTGGTCCTCTCTCTGAAAAGATCTGGAAAATTAAGACACTATGCATTAGGAGTTTTTAAATGCCTCAATTTTGATGGATTCCCACCCCCTCTCAAACAGTCATGAGATGGTCCCAACTTTATGTGGGCAGTGGTGTTCTGTACGCTTGAGTTGACAATGGCATATCACAAGGTTGTATTGGGTGAGGAGGCAAACTTTTTAACAGCTTTTGTCACACTGGAAGGCATGTTGGAATGCTGCAGAATGTCTTTTGCACTGCCAGTACGTCCTCTGTATTTCAGCTGTTGATGATCGAGTCTCTTGTGGGTCTTTCTGAAGTGATAGCTTTTCAGCACAATAGCCTTTTTTTTGGTAGATAAGAGAAATATCATGAGGGGGCCTGACGCCGATGTAAGAAGAGGCAGGCATCGGAGCTCCTCCGTGGCCTTCCTCCACAGGCATTGATCCTGACAAGGTACGGTGGTCCCTGGCACTGGATCTGGGAGCGGAACGTCTGGTGCCCCCTCGGCTGCATTTTCCAGGTGTGGGGACACTGTGGGGCCGAGGAATGGCCGGTCTTCGCCTCTGCTCGCGCTCCGGCTTGGCCGCGGCTAAAATGGCGGCCGCATGGCAGCGGTTCTTGCTGCTAAGGGCGCCAGAAGCACTGGGGATCCACCTTGGCCGGACCGGAGGCGTGCGGGACCTACCCGTAAGAGGGGGCTGCCGCGGAGATACCGGGGAGGCGTGAGCGGTGCGAGGGCAGCAATTGCGGAGCACACAGCGGCGGCCGCCTGACCCTAAGATGGCGGCTTGCGGGACATCGGGAGAGCTGCGGCGCCCATGCTGACCACCTTTACAGCGTGCTACACTGAGCACACAACCTGGTGGGTGCCCCATAGAGCCTGGACTTGACTATGCTGTGAGGCTGGTGGAGGGTTCAGTTTCCCTTGACCCTCGGCGGTGGACCTGTGCCCTGGAGAGCCGCGGCCTGGCGGGGGCCTGGTGGAGTGTAACAGGCGGAGCCCGATTGTTACCTGGGATGGTTGGGGGGGCCCCCCCGGAGGTGTGGTAAGGCGTCCTGCTGCGGCGGGGAGATGTGAAGGGGCAAAGAGACACCCTGCCTTTACTGCGGACCGCAGGAGGCATTGCCCTGCTTGAGGCACCAGAGTCGGACCGTCCCTGAAGGCGGGGACAGGTACTTGTGGCTTCTTGGTCTGGCCCGCGCCCCCTGAGCAACCGGGAGGCTGCTACTTTGCACTCTGGAGCGGAGGGACGGGTGGGGACGTCCCTGCAGGGCTGACTGATTGGCGAATCCGTGCTTGTCCCTGGTCTTGGGTGTCTACGGCGGACGCTGTGGCGGGTCCCGGAGGGGGCAATTGGTTGTCCTACTGTGCCCTGGAGCGGCCCGCCTGGGAACTCCTCAGATCTCTACCGACTCTTCTCCTGGGAGCAGGGGATTCCACCATCGACTTCCTGCGGAGGTGCGCCTGGGCGCTTGAGAGGGCGAACACGGACATTGGAGGGCCGCAGGTGCTGAACTGGGTGTTGGGTGACCCGGGGGACACCTGTCTAGGGGTTTGACCCTGCTGGAGCTGCTGCTGGGCACTGCTGCCCCTCCCTCCTGACCGGTTGTAGGATGGGGAGAGTGTCTAAAAAGAAGGGGTTCGAGGTCCTGCGAGTGGACGAGCTTGAGCCCCACACGGACGACGAGGAGGGTGCGTCACGAAAACGACCGGAGGGGTTGTCGGGGGACCCACCCTGGCTGATATGCTACAGGCCATCACTTCCTCGAGGGAGGCACTGGAGACTAAGATCGACGCCATCGGGACGGATCTTACCCTCTTGAAGGATGATCACCGTAAGCTCAAGGAGCGAGTCATTGCCCATGAAACTGCCCTGAAGGATGTCCCGGACACGGTCGCCACGTTGCACCAGGCCTTGAGGGCGGTGGAATCCAGGGTCCAGCGGCTAGAGGTGAGGGCGGAGGACAGTGAAGGGCGCTCGAGAAGAAATAACCTGCGCATAGTAGGAGTGCCGGAGCGAGAGGAGGGGGCGGATGCTGTCCAGTTCCTGGAAGCATGGTTGAAGACAGAGGTGGCCCCGGAGGGCCTCTCTCCTTTCTTTGCCCTGGAGCGTGCCCATAGGGTCCCGGCCAGGCCCCTCAAACCAGGCGCTCCGCCTCGGCCGCTGGTGGTCCGGCTGCTACATTATAGGGACCGAGACTACCTCTTACAACGCGCTCGTGAGCACCGGGGTCTGCAGATCGGAAACAGTAGGGTGATTATTTTTCCGGATTATACCCGAGAGGTACAGCGGCAACGATCCTCATTCCTGGCTGCCAAGCGAAAGTTACGCCAACTTCAACTACCGTGCGCCATGCTGTTCCCGGCCCGACTCCGGGTGTCTGCGGATGCGGAGACACACTTCTTCCTTTCCCCACGGGAGGCCTGGGATTGGCTTGAGCTACGGGCCAGCGGGGTGACGCACTCTCCGCGACGAGGCTCACCTCGCCGACAGTCTCCTTCGACTTCGCCGCCCCGGAGGGTCCCCTCGCCTGCTGGACGACGTCAGGAGCGGGATGAGGCGGTGCGAGCGGTGGTGGAAATCAGTCGGGGGACTGTGAGTCCGACCAGCAGCACCACAGAACATACACAACTCAGCTCTGGGAGCTCAAGCTCTGGCACTGGCCACGGACCTTCGGACAATGAACTTCCAGAGGTTACACCGCAGACCGCAGATGGCGTTATTTGACTGACCGGCTGACAGGTCGTATGTGGTGCAGCTTGCTTGTTGAGGACTGCTCCCTCTGTTTCCGGAGATCCGAGCTGCGAACTGTTGGGGGCGCCATTGCACCATTGGGACTTACTGAATGTGTCATGATTGTGGGGGGTGGGCGGGGGGTTCTGGGGACGCCATTGGTAGGACACGCTCTGCCACTTTCATGTCTTACTGTTTGAGTGCCTTAGTTTGGATGGGGACCTGTTTGTGTAGACCTGACCGGGGGAGTGGGAGTTGGGGTGTTGTTATGTTAGGGGGGAATGGGTTCTGGGGCAGGCATGTCGCTGCGAGAACGCTGCACCGGGAAGGATTGGAGATTCTCTTATGGGTACCGCTGTAGGTTTTAAGTGTATGACCTGGAATGTTAGGGGATGCACACCATGAACCGCCGACACAAAATCCATGCCTATTTAACCAGAAGGGGGTACAAATTGCATTACTACAAGAGACCCACCTCACACGTCAGGAAGGGGTAGCGCTGCAGCGCCGCTGGAGAGGGCAGGTTTTCCACACCACATACTCTGCCTTTGCTCGGGGGACCCTGGTTTGGGTGCGGGCGGGAGTCCCTTTTCAATGTGTTAGGCAAATCATAGACCCAGAGGGCAGGTTCGTGGTGGTGATGGGGCGCTTGGATGGCCGGGACATCACTATAGGGAGTATTTATGCCCCCAACGTGGACCAGCTTGCATTTCTGGTCCGGCTCTCGCGGACGCTGGCGCAGGCCCTGACTGGACCGGTGCTCCTGGGGGGAGACTTCAATAGCATAGCGGACGTCTCCCTGGACAGATCACACCCACCGCTTCCTGATGCCCCAACACATAGAGTTGCAGAAGCCCGTAGGGATTGGCAACGACATTGGGAGCTGACAGACACTTGGAGGGCCCACCACCCGACGCAGAGAGAGTACTCGTATTTCTCGGCTCTACGCGAGCTCCACGTTAGGTTGGACGCTATCCTCTGCTCCCCGGACGTCCATGTGGGGATTACGTCTAGTGAATACCTATCCAGGACGATATCTGATCATAACCCATTACTGGTGGGATTGAATTGGATGAGGGTCAGACCCACGATTCCCAGTTGGCGCCTCAGGCCGGAGGTTTTAGAGGACCCGGTCTTTAGGACTTCCATAGGTACTGCCATCGAAGAATATTTCCAGGCCAACACCGACACCGCCACCAGCCCCCACGTTGAATGGGATGCCTTTAAAGTTGTCATCAGGGGTCGTTGCATTGGTGAGGCAGTGGGCGTTCGGAAGGTCCTCCTGGCTGATGTGCAGAAAGCGGAAAACCGGCTCCGGGATGTGGAAAAGGATAGACCGGGAAGGGTAGACAAACAAGAAGAGTTGTTGGAGGCTAGGGAGGCGCTGGCGATACAGGTGGAACGGCTGCGATGCTTCGATCGTAGGGCCTATGAGACCCGGGCACATGCGGAGAGGGATAAATCGGGGGCATTATTAGCCTGGCTAGCCAACCCAGCGCGAAGGGGACGCCGATCCTAGAACTGCGAGGGGGGATGGGGCGACTTACTACGGGCAGCAAGATATTAATACGCAGTTCTTGAGCTACTATACTACTCTCTACCAGAGCCACTTAGACCCGATGGCCCTGGCTGATGAGGGATTCTTGGAGGACATTGAACTCCCACAGCTTGATGCGGAGACAGCGGGGGCTCTGGGCTGAGATGTTGACCTCGGTGAGATCAGGGTCGCCATCAAACACATGGCCAGAAATAAAACCCCGGGCACCGACGGGCTCCCGGTTGAATTTTATGCCGCATATCTGGATGTTTTGGCTCCCCGGCTGATGGCCCTGTATAATGCCTCGAGACGGGTTGGGTGCTTGCCTGCGTCCACAAGGGAAGCAGTGATAGTTCCGCTCCTAAAGCCAGACAAACCTGCCTGGGACCGTACGGCATATCGCCCACTTGCCATGCTAAACCTAGACTACAAAATACTGAGTCGCATTTTAGCTAGTCGCCTGCTGACCCACATGACGGCGATTGTGCACATTGATCAAGCGGGGTTTATTCCGTCCCGGAATACGGCCATGAATATACGGCGACTGATCCGACTGCTGGACGCTTCCACTCTTGCTGATGGCGAGGCGTGCATTCTGTCGATTGACATTGAGAAGGCCTTCGACAGTCTGGAATGGCCATACCTTTTTAGAGTCTTAAGGGCCTTTGGACTGGGGGAGGGGTTTGTGGCCTGGACGGCGATCTTGTACAAGAACTCTACTGCCAGAGTGCGCACGGGTGGTGTGATTTCGGCGGCCTGCGCTGTGGACAGGGGAACGAGGCAGGGTTGTCCGCTGTCTCCCCTCCTGTTCGCGCTGGCGATGGAGCCCCTGGCGGTGCATGCGCGCTCGGGACAGTATTATCGAGGTCTGGATCGGGGGGGCCAACCCCAATTTATTGCATTATATGCCGATGATCTCATGATGTTTCTTGCCGATTCGGAGGCCGATTTGCAGGGTGCCAGAAACCTGCTCTCCCGACTGGGAAGGGAGGCGGGGCTCCTGGTTAACTGGAACAAGATGCGACTATTTCCTGTCTTGGGTGGCAGAGACCACCTGCCGGATGGCTTAGATGTCGCGTGGGAGAATAGGTGCCTGCCTTATCTGGGGGTCCGGGTCTATCATGCGGCTGCCGATCTACTAGAAGGCAATGTTGCACGGGCAATACGATCCACCAAGAGTAACTTCGAGTTTTGGGGATCTCTGCCGCTTTCGGTGGCAGGGCGGGTGGCGCTTCTAAAGATGGTCACACTGCAGCGCTTGCTCTATTATTTTGGCTCCTTACCGCTCTGGATTCCGCGATTTTTTTTTACCCAACTTAATACCATGATTACGGGGTTTTTATGGGGCTCTGGAAGACGCAGGGTGGCGCTTGACACCATGATGCGACCCAGGCGAGAGGGGGGCTTTGCAGTGCCTGATTTTGAGGCCTACTACCATGCAGCGCAACTGCAATGGTTCACGAAATGGATGGCTGGGAGGCTTCGCGCTGAGGAGGTCCGGGAGGGCACGGATCCAGATATGCGGCAGCTTTCTCTGGTGTAATTGCGGCTCCCTTTGAGTGAAAGAGAGACTCCGGGGGACTTATGGGCGATGCGTCAGTGTTGGAGCCGGGTTGGTAGGAGAGCCCAGCGGGGAACCCCTTATGCACCTGAGATTCCACTGTTGGTTTGCGAGGCCCTACCTCATGGGGGAGACTGGCAGGGGCTGCGGGCCTGGGTAGAAGCGGGGATCTCCACGATTGGGGACCTATACGAGGCTGACACCCTGCTACCTTTTAATGACTTGACCGAGCGTTATGACCTGCCTAGAGGAGACTTCCTTTTACACGCGGCTCTGACGGCAGCTATCCGCAAGCACTGGCGGACAGGGATGGTAGAACCACCGGTTTCCCTGCTGTGCCAGTATGTGGTGTCAGCGGATGGGACGTTTAAGGCGGTCACCTGCCTCTATAGGCGCCTTACCCAGGAGATGAGACGCCCCTTGGAGAGCTTGCGGCTTAAGTGGGAGACAGACCTTGGGTTGCCCATTGAGGAGAAACCATGGGAGGCAATAGTGGAGAGGGCATGGAAAAGCTCCAGAAATGCGCGCTTCCAACTTATTCACTTTTTTGTTCTTCTTAGGGCCTACCTCACGCCACACAAGATACAGGAGTATTTTGGATCGCAGTCAACCTGTCCGCGATGTACACTTGACAACGCCGACTTTTTGCATATGTTCTGGGATTGCCCACGGCTAGACGGGTTCTGGAAGGAGGTATCGCATACCCTGAAAGCTGTAACAGACAGAGACGTTCAGCAGATGCCGGGTTATTGCTTGTTACATTGGTTCCCCCACACTGCCCGAAATAGTCACTAGTAAATTCATTGACTTGGGTTTAATATTGGCTAAGCGGGAGATTACCAGTCATTGGAAGGCGACTGGTGCCCCTAGTGCTCCACGATGGCTGAGGGAATTTATCAAGTGGGCAGACTATGACGGGATCCTTAGGTTACAATTGGCCCAGAGCGGGACAATGACAAGATGTTGGAAGAGGCGAGAGCATGGGTGGCGCTGGTAGAGTTGCTTAAGAGCCCGCCTGACGATGATGCGCCCCCCCCCCCCCCGAGTGAGTGAAGCAGCCCGTGCAAGTAGAACTGGTGTCCTGCCCTGATGCACGGACTGGGAGACTGGAGGCGCTTAGGGCGTGGTGGCTCCCCCTCATTGGACCTCTGCTTATCGGACTCGTAGTACTTGATGCCTTCCGTGCTTGGTTATACTTTCTGCAGCGATGGGGAGGGCGGAGCAACATGCCTGAGAGGGTGGGGGAGGGGGGAGTTCTGGCAGGGGGGAGGGGGGGTAGTTCCTTGATCTTTCATTGTTTACTGTGGTATTTGTGATGCAGTACTGGGATGGGTTGTGGAGATGGAGTACCCCTACTAGAGGGGCGTAGCAAAAGCCCGCTGGGGCACTGCTCCATTGTGTGGGGTATGTTGGGGACAGTTGGTACGTGGACCACGACCGCTGATAAACTGCAACTAATGCTGGACATTTATCAACCACAGGTCTCTGCGCTCAATGTCAGCTGTATGATGTGAATGCCCAATCATCAAAGCACTGTTCTTATGTACCTGCAGATACTCGAATAAAATCTGTTTAAAAAAAAAAAAAAAGAGAAATATCATGATACCGACTTGCTGTGGTTTTGGAGGCATTGAACACTATATGGTTGTCTTCAAGAAATTCCAAATGCAAGTTCAGTAGGAGTGAAGTCGAAAATATATGGCCACCTCATTATTAAGAAGAGTCTGAGTAAGGCTGTTGTTTAAGTGCCTACTCCACAAACCAAGGGACAGTTGTTTTTTTTGGGGGGAGGGATTGACAGTTCTGTACCAAATTTGTTAGTGACTATGCCACAAAAGTTGAACCTATGAAATGCATTAAAAAAGTTACATTTATTTGGGGAGAGTGTCAAAATTGGGGTTTTGAGAATCTTAAGCAATGGGTGGGGAATGCATCCTGTTTACGACTGTTTGTAATTGGGAAAGAATGTGTGGGCGGATTAATGAGAGTAACTGGTCTGGATGCTGTCTTCATGTAGTGCAATAGAGTAACTTGTGGGTGGTGGCGTATGTTTCAAGGACTTAAAGACCTGAGGAGGGAAACTACTCTGTCATTGAAGAAAAATTTCTTGAATGTGTTTGGGCATTTGATTATTTCAGGATGTCCTCGTGGGGTACAAAACGTACCCTTCACATGATCATAAACCATAAGTTACCATGATGTCTCCTGGTGGTGGTTGGAGGTTAACTGGTAGTTAATATAGATTCACTTCTAAGTTGCAAGCCTTCCCTTATAAAATGGAGTGTATTCTAGGCAGAGACAATGTCTATGTGGATTGCCGTCAAAGTTATCCCAGGCTAAGTGCGGGGTGGATATTGATGAGTCTGAGTGCGAAGTGGCTTACACCGTGAGAGATGTAGAAAATTCAGATAACCATGTTGCCATCACTGAAGAATTATGGAATGACAATGTGCTATTCTGTGATGACATCATTTTTTGATTACATAGGTCACGGATGGCCCGATGAACGTCACTTACCTGGTGATTTTGGAGTGTTTCGTAAGGTCCGAAATGACCTCTTATTTGAAATCAAGTTTTTTAGTAATGGTAGACAAAAAAGATTTGCCTCTTGGTTAATGTAGTAAAGTATTTGATGTGATTCATGAAGGACATTTGGGGGTGTCAACCATGAAGAGACATGCTTGTGAGTGCTACTGTTACTGTCCACGGATGCCCTTTTGGATTAGTAGGTCAGGGAATGTTCAATATGTGCCTGTAGTGACTAGTCTGCAAAGGCGTGTGTTGTAGAATCCCAACCTGTGTGCCTCCCAGATGGACCTGAGCGCAAGTTGGGCACTGACGCGATTGATCCTTTTTTTGTTGTTCCTAGGCAAGAGGCTTACGGCGAAGTCCATTTTGACTACTTTTCAAAATACCTAATATCAACAAGAGAGAGAGGGAACATTATTTCAGGAGCACTCTTGGTCCCCCAGCTTAGGTAATGAAAACAACAAAAGAGTGTACCTTCTCAGGAGAAGAACAGGCATGAAGAATCTAACTTGATTCTCTAGAAAGCCCTCACTCACCAACCTGGTTGGTGACATGCTTCATCATCGGGCCCCACCAGGAGAGGCCGAGTGCCTCCCTGGTGTGCTTCAATGCCAGAATTACTGCGGAGCAGGTTATTTGTTTGAGTGACAAGTGAAGGTGAGAGTGTAGTGATTAAAAATGCCTAGATTGTGTCCAAAACGATTTATTTATTGGCCAATCTGACACACTTAAAAACGGGGTGTGGGATGTAGAAACTGGATAGATTGTTCAGCTATATCCCATTGTGCGAGGTCGACATGTTTCAGCCTATATGATGCTATTTGCCAGGCATTCTTCAGGACCAAAGTGTGAACCTCGGCGGTATGGGCACGCTAAGGCCCACCCGAACCAGAGGTTAGAAGTGTGAAAAATTAAAATCCTATTAGTAAGGTGTTCCTCTATTTAGAGAAACCGAATTGCACCTGTAACAGGAAGACGAACAAAAACAAATACACAAAGAGAAAACAAACAATGATTATTCAAGTTGCGCGTTTGTTATCAGAAAGTTCTCATGCTCTGGTGCTCTTCAAAGTGCACTATAACCGTAACTCTAAGAGCAAAGGTGTACTATGGTGAATAGTAACGTGCACTTCATTTCACATTATTGATAAAGCCAGCTTATATTATGAAGGTAACTTATGTAAAGCGCTATATCACCTGCACGCCTACTCGGGCGTTAGCGGTATCAGTAATTCTGTGAAAAACGCTATCTGTATCTAAGGAACAAGCCGGTGTATCTTGGCGAGTGTGCAACACACAAAAACAAAATATCTCACATAAGGTGTAATGATTTATCACACCATGGGTCTCGGAAGGGGGGTGGTGGCAAGTTGGCACACCCTGTAAGTAGAGAGAAAGGGAGGGAAACAGGGAAATCAGTTCCGTTGCCCCGAGGCACACAGGTTACTTAGTTCATGTAGATGCGAGGTATTCACTCACCCCGTCAGTGCCAGGCACCCGCTCGATACCTGCTGCAACCCTTATTAACCGGACCCCGTGGATGGCTGATCCGGTCTTCCTTACATTGTTATAAAGGAGTAAGCAAACCCGTGGGATGCCACCCAGGCGGGGCCGTAGGCGTGGCTAGGCGCGTCAATGCGTATGCGTGAGGAACGCTGTATCGAACTCAGCCACTCCTGGATCTTGTTTCTGGTCTCAGGATCTGCCCAGCCAACCGATGAGTTGAGCAGAACCCCGTCACAAACAGATAGCTGTGAACAACTAGACCGCTAACTTCGGGTCTTGATCGAAAAACTTTATTGTTGTCACGGTGTTAAACCTGCCATAAAGGATTAAAGTTGACTCCACTCGATGAAACAAATCCAAGTGGTAGTTCGTAAACATTAAGAAAGAGGCCGTTGTCAGTTAAAAACGATCCTCAGAGGAACAAAGCCGAGATCAGTTGAAAATGACTAAAATAGTGGGGGGGTTGGTGGTAGAGAAGACAAGCTGTCAGTGCAAAAGGGGACAGGTTAAAATGAATAGACCTGTCATAATTCCATCCACTCGTTATGAGGCAAAGAGGGTAGTAGTCGGTATTCTTAAAGAAACAGGAAAAATTTGAGCATTGTGAGGTGTCAAAGGAACGGGAAACTAGCGTCGAAGTACAGTGCCCCAAGGAATATTGTCATTAAGTCCTTGTGTATGCGTGCCCAAGCGGTAGACCCACCTTTGTTCCTTTTCAAACAGGATCTGTTGTATGTTTTTCCCTGATCTAACCTGTTTGATGATCGTCCACCTCAAATCGTTCGTTGTGTGGTTAAGTTGAAGGAAGTGCTCACTTAATTTAGTCGTGGCTCTTCTACATCTAATGTTACTTCTATGTTCACACAACCGTTGTTTGACCTTACGTGTAGTCATGCCCACATACCGCAACCCGCAAGGACATGTGATCAAGTATACCACATTTGCAGAGTTGCAGTTAGTGTGGGCACGCTGTGTCCATGTTTTACCTGGCTCAAGATTAAGGACCTTAGTGTGTGTTGTCAAGTGGCAAATACTGCAATTAGCACAAGGAAAGTGACCCACTACTTTCGGTAAACCCCATGCGTCCGTTATAGATGGAGCGTCCATGGTTGGCCTATCTCTGGGGCGTGTATGAACCAAAGTGTCTTTAAGGCTCCGTCCCTTTTGAAGGAGAACAGGGTTTTTGCCATGTCCTATTGTTGCTAGTTATTATCCTCCAGTGTTTGTTTATAGCTTTTTAACACTGTTGGATGCACTACTGAAAGTTGTGACACAAGTGAGGGGGATTTCATTGGTCTCCCTAGGACTGTCTTCTAGCAAGGCCTCCCTTGGCTGATTCCGTGCTCTTTTGTAACTTTTACTCAGGACTCTATCTGGGTAGCCCCGATTTTTAAGTCTCGTGGTCAGGTCGGCCGATTGCTTGCGAAAATCCTCCAGATTGCTGCAATTCCTTCTTACTCGTAGGTACTGCCCATATGGCAGATTCTCCCGTAGGGGCCTTGGATGGAAGCTTGAGAATTCAAGTAGATTGTTTTTCGCCGTTGGTTTGTAATGGGTTTTGGTGGTAAGGTGTTCATCTGTTTTAGAAATTACCACATCCAGGAAAACGACCTCCTGTTTGTTGCAGGTGTATGTGAATTTCAGATTCAGGTCGAGAGTATTGATCCAAAGAAAGAAGTCCTTGAGGGCGTCCTCTGGACCTTTCCATATCATGAGGATATAGTCAATATACCTCTTCCAAAAAACTATGGAAGAGGTATATGGGTTGTCAGCAGCTAAAATAAATTTACGTTCAAAATCATGAACGTAAAGCCCCGCCACACTGGGGGCAAAGGTGCTGCCCATAGAGGTTCCAGTTGTTTGGAGGAACAGGTTGCCTTTGTATTAGAAGAAGTTCTGTTTGAGGGCCAATGTGGCGCACTCCAAGATGAACTCCTTAGCTGTCTGGTATTCCCAAATGATTCCGTCTAAAGCCTCACCCATGACCCTGATGGTATCGTCCTGGGGGATACTTGTGTATAGGCTCTCTATATCGAGGGTCACAAGTATGGTAGAATCTCCATCAATCGTCACTTCCTGTAAAAGTTGTAGCAGGCTCTTAGTGTCCTTCAAATACGTAGGTGTCTGTTGAATTAAAGGTTTCAAAAAATAGTCACAAAATCGTGACAACGGCTCGAGTAAAGAGCCGATCCCCGACACAATGGGCCGTCCAGGAGGGGGTGTTCTGTTTTTACGCGTTTTGGGTAACTTATAAAAGTAGGGTATTACGTTATCTCCCACCGTCAGGAAATCGCCTCATGTTTAGTGATCTGGTCATTCTCTTCTGCCTCTCTAACCATATTCTGAATCCGAGACTTTAATTCAGCTGAAGGGTCTGTAGTCAAAGGGGTGTAGTTTTTCCTGTCATCCAGGAGGCGTTGGCATTCTCTGTCGTAATCCACTGTGTTCTGGATAACTACCCCCTCCACCCTTATCCGCTGGTTTTATGGTGATGGCAGTATTGGATTGTAAACCCTGAAGGGCCTGGAACTCGAGTGTACTTAGGTTTTTGAATGTATTGGTCTCTTCAAAAGCCTCTATTTCGTGTGAAACAGCCTGCTCAAAAGCTGTAATTTCTACTGGCACTGAGTATGGTGGAGGGGTGAAGGATGATTTTAACCTTAAACCGGTATCTCCTGAGTTTGTGTGTGGTTCAATAGGTTCTTTACCCTCAAAGTAGGCTTTCAGCTTGAGTTTTCTAAAAAAGTCAGCTAATTCGCAATATAGCCGGAACTTGTCCAGTCGGGCAGTTGGCACAAAACCCAGGCCCTTTTCCAGGACTTGTTTTTCAACAGGAGACAGGGTTATATCAGAAAGATTGGTGATTAAACTCCCTGGGCACTCATGCCCGCTTGTTGAGCTTTGCTGCGTGTGTTGTTGCCCACCGGGTCCTCTTGCTTCCACCGAACCTGAATTGGCCCTCTCCTCTTGCCCCTTCCTCTCCGGCCTCTCTCTAAAAAAAGTGTCCGATAGGAATTTTGATGGAATTGTGGTGAATGCATGTAGGCTGGATTCCAGCCCATCATTGGGAATTGGGGGTGTTGAAAATGCATGGGGAGCATCCCACCCCCAGGTGTAGGACAGGGTGGCCACATTGGTTGTGAATAATTTTGCCTAGGAGTGCCCCTAGTTCCACCCCTTTGTCTCTGTCTGTAGCTCCCGCTGCTAGACCCACTGCTAGTGGAGGCATTATCATCAGAAGTGTCTGAATTGATGTTGTTTTTGATAGGTGGTATAAACGTAGGGTCAGCATAAGGGTAGACTTTGTTAAAGGACATTTTTTTTAGGTCTTTTTGAAACTTGGTCACTTTGGATTGAGTCAGGCTGTCCTTATATTCCGTGATATCTTTATTGATCTCATCTAGTTTTTTCTTAAATCCTGTTAGTGTTGTTTTAAAATGGGTTTCTGTCTGTTGGATCTCAACCATTAGTGCTTCTGAAAGTCTCACAACTGTTTTAATAATCAGCACTAGCCAGTCGCGTGTGCAATGCCACGCCACGCGATCATGGCCCATTCTTTCCTGAAGATGGCATCTTCCAAAAAGATTTGTGGTGCATTCGTCACCAAGAGGCCTCTTGGTGCAGTGTTTGTACGAAGATATTCGGTCAGGATGGTTCCATGTAGAATTGTCCGTATTCTATTCCGCTTTTGCTCCGACAGTTTTTCGATCAAGACCCGAAGTTAGCGGTCTAGTTGTTCACAGCTATCTGCTTGTGACGGGGTTCTGCTCAACTCATCGGTTGGCTAGGCAGATCCTGAGACCAGAAACAAGATCCAGGAGTGGCTGAGTTGGATACAGCGTTCCTCACGCATACGCATTGACGCGCCTAGACATGCCTACGGCCCCGCCGGGGTGGCGTCCCACGGGTTTGCTTACTCCTTTATAACAACGTAAGGAAGACCGGATCAGCCATCCACGGGGTCCGGTTAATAAGGGTTGCAGCAGGTATCGAGCGGGTGCCTGGCGCTGACGGCGTGAGTGAATACCTTGCATCTACATGAACTAAGTAACCTGTGTGCCTCGGGGCAACGGAACTGATTTTCCTGTTTCCCTCCCTTTCTCTCTACTTACAGGGTGTGCCAACTTGCCACCACCCCCCTTTCGAGACCCATGGTGTGATAAATCATTACACCTTATGTGAGATATTTTGTTTTTGTGTGTTGCACACTCGCCAAGATACACCGGCTTGTTCCTTAGATACAGATAGCGTTTTTCAAAGAATTACTGATACCGCTAACGCCTGAGTAGGCGTGCAGGTGATATAGCGCTTTACATAAGGTACCTTCATAATATAAGCTGGCTTTATCAATGATGTGAAATGAAGTGCACGTTACTATTCACCATAGTACACCTTTGCTCTTAGAGTTACGGTTATAGTGCACTTTGAAGAGCACCAGAGCATGAGAACTTTCTGATAACAAACGCGCAACTTGAATTCACGAATTCAGTCTCACAAATACAAATGCATCCCCTGTTCCGCATTCCGCCATTCCAAGTAAGACAGCCGCGGACCCGCTGATTCACGGGAGCTGTCTCCTTGAGCAATTTAACTGTCCTGGGAGTGCGTCTCGCTCGGGGGCAACCTTTTCTTTACATTAATACGGCCGGCCCGGCCGTGAGACGCACCATCGCAAAATATCAGCGGGTCCGCGGCTGTCTTACTTGGATGGCAGAATGCGGAACAGGGGATGCATTTGTATTTGTGAGACTGAATTCGTGAATAATGATATTTTAAAGAACTCTTTTTTGAAATGGCGATTATGACAGCGACCCCACATGGGTTACAAACTTTTGGAACTTCCAGTCCCATGATGCAATGCATATGCAGCTTACCTGAGCATGATTAATTGAGAATAAAGGGAAGTTACTGGATTGTGCTGGCTGTCGTCATTTGGGGCAGTTTTGCTTTGGAAGAAGGGAGCACGGCCCGAAACGCGTCAGCGAGGGCTGCCGAGTGTGATTCACGGGAGCTGTCTCCTTGAGCAATTTAACTTTCCTGGGAGTGCGTCTCGCTCGGGGGCAACTATATATATATATATTCACTGAAAAAACCATAGGTTTCAGGCACGTTATAGTTAGAAATTAGCATTTAAAAAACCTTACAAATTCACTGAAAAAACCATAGGTTTTAGGGACAGTTATAGTTAGTTGGACATTGCACTCGTACAAAACCCGTGAAATTCCCCCGTTATAGTTAGTTCAGCTAACTATAACTCGCGCCCCCGCAATGCACTGCTGATGACGTCACATATTACATCACTCATGACATGGTCAGTGACATCACTGATGACATCTCAAATGACATCACTGATGACATCATCCAGTGACTGTGTGTTTCTGTAAAGTTTAAATATTTTTAATATATATAGGCAAAGGCGTATTGAAGAATGACTGGGTGTATAAGTGTCTCAATGGATGATTGAGTAGGTGCGTGACTGACTCTACAAGTGAGTGATTAAACGTATCTTACTGAATGCATGGGTTACTGACTAAACTGTGTGAATGTCTGTATCCGTCTGTCTGTTGCTGTGTAAGTGGCTGCATGGGTTTGTGAATAGCTACATGAGTGTCTATATGAGTTATTGATTGGTTGTCTGAGTATCTGTATGGGTGCCTGAGTGTTTGTGTGGGTGGGGTGTGTGCGACTCTGTGCATAGATGTGTGAGTGAGTGATTCACTGGGTGGATGGTTTCAAAAGTGCATCTGTGATAGACTGTATGGGTGGGTAAGTGTGTGTAAGAGTGTGTTAGTGAGTGAATGTATGTCCCAGTGGTACATGTGTGAGTAACTACATATGTGAAAGGCAGTATATATGTGTGTTGGAGTATATAAATAGCTATAAGCGAGAGTGTGTGATTGTGAGAGTGACTGTATGGATGAGTGTGTGCTTGTATCAGTGATTGTATAAGAGCGTAAGAATGTGCTAGTATTTGTAGGAGTAAGTGAGCTGGTGTGTGTATAACTGTATAGGTGAGTAAATGGCAGTGTGTTTAATTATTTGCATGACTGACTAGGTGTGTGAGTACCTCTATGGATGAGTGGCGGTGTTTGAGTGTCTATATAGGAGTATGAGTGCATATGATAGTCCTGTACTGAGTGACCGTAAGTATGAGTGACTGTACGGGTGAGTGAGTGGATGTGTGTCTAGACCTAAGAATCAGTGAGTGGGTATGTAGTTATTGGTGTTGGAGTGTCTATGGTTTTGCGAATGGCAGTCTGTAATTTAGAGTGGGTGTATCAAAGGTTATATTAGGGTGTGAGGAGGTGCATCAGATTATCACGTGGATGATGTCATCAGAGATGTCATTTGAGATGTCATCAGTGATGTCATCAGTGATGTCACTGACCATGTCATGAGTGATGTAATATGTGACGTCATCAGCAGTGCATTGCGGGTCACGAGTTATAGTTAGCTGAACTAACTATAACGGGGGAATTTCACGGGTTTTGTACGAGTGCAATGTCCAACTAACTATAACTGTCCCTAAAACCTATGGTTTTTTCAGTGAATTTTAAAGGTTTTTTAAATGCTAATTCCTAACTATAACATGTCTGAAACCTATGGTTTTTTTCAGTGAATTTCAAAGGTTTTGTAAATGACAATTTTAAAATGTATTAATTGTTATATTTATTTTTTTGATACTGATTTACATTTTTTTAAACTATTTATTTTTACATATTTTATTTTTTAAATTACAGTAATTACATTATACATTACATTACAAAATATACTTTCTCAGAATGAATTACTTTAGTTTAAATACTTTGCAAATAGGCAAAAAACTTTTAAGTACAGTAGTTACAGTTGTTGCAATGGGCAACACAATTTCAAACACAATGCAACATTGAGCTCAATGTGAATTTCTAGTTAAATGCAATTAGTTACTTTATGGATTACTTTTCTAACCACAGGACTGGATCCTAAATTCAGTCCTGGGACATCTCCTGTAAACAGTTGAGTAAAAGCGTTTTGGTTACAGTAGTGATTTTTAAGGAATATTATTGTATTTTAAAAGTTGACACTTAGAAACTTTTTCACATAGAATCACCAATGTTATCCTATGGGAGGAAATTCACTTAGCAGGTAAGTAGTGTTATCGTTACTTTTTCTTACTCAGTGGTGGATCCTGGATCCAGCACTGGTGCATCTCCTGTAAACAGTTGAAAGAATGAGTTTGTCATACAGGCGATTTTTAAGGAATATTTGTAGTTTGTGAAAATCGACACTTTGAAACTTTTCTGCTGAAAACCAGACCATGTCTTCCTATGGAAGGAAATACAAGTTACTGGTAAGTACGGTTAGAATTACTTTTCAGGGTCAGTGCTGGGCTAAAAGATGCAGCACTGGGTTCTCTCCTGATAACAGGTGAGTAAATCGGAATTCGTAGTTCAGCTGATTTTAGAGGAATATTATAAAGTTCCAAAACTCCACACTTAGAAGAATTTCCAAGTGAAACCAGTCAATGTTAGCCTATGGAAGGAAATTCAAATTACTGGTAAGTACGGTTAGAATTACTTTTCAGGTCAGTGCTGGGCTAAAAGATGCAGCACTGGGTTCTCTCCTGATAACAGGTGAGTAAATCGGAATTCGTAGTTCGGCTGATTTTAGAGGAATATTTGCACAATGGTGAAGGAAGGGGGTGGGGCCTGAGGTGACATGTCTGCAAACACGCCCTTTGGCGCGTTTTAAGTTGGAGAATTAATTCCTCCTCAATCCCGAGGGTCCCTAGGGGCCAACTAGCCCACCAGGAACCTCCAGTATGCGCCAGGGGCTGCGTTGCAGAGAGGTGTACAGAGGCCACGCCCTTTTTACAACACTCTGCAACGCAGCTCCGTGGTGCTTACTGGAGGTACCTGGTGGGCTAGTTGGCCCCCAGGGACCCTCAGGATTGAAGAGGATTTAATTCCCCATCTTAAAACCCGCCACGGGGCCTGTTTGCACACATGTCACCTGAAGCCCCGCCCCTCCCTTCACCACTGTACAAACGCGCCCCGTGGCGCGTTTTAAGTTGGGGGATTAAGTCCCCTTGAATCCTGAGGGTCCCTGGAGTCCAACTAGCCCACCATGTACCTCCAAAAAGTGCTACAGAGCTGCGTTGCAGAGAGGTGTAAAAGGGGCGTGGCCTCTGTACACCTCTCTGCAACGCAGCCCCATGGTGCATACTGGAGGTTCCTGGTGGGCTTGCAGACTGCTGCAGAGAGGGGGCGGGGCCTCCGGCACGATGCCGGTCTTTTTTTTTTTTTTTTTTGTATGGGAAGGGGGCTGCGTGGCCCCCCTTCCCTTGGCCACTTTTGGCCCCGGGGACCCCATCCCCCGGGGCATGATGATTTTCTTTTCTTTTTAAACAAAACGGGAAGGGGGCCGCGTGGCCCCCCTTCCCTGGGCCTCTATTGGCCCCGGGGACCCCATGCCCCGGGGCATGCCCACTGTTTTTTTTTTAATATACATTTTTGGAGGGGGGCTGCGTGGCCCCCCCCTCCTCAGGCCATTTAAGGCCCCGGGGACCCCATCCCCCGGGGCCGGCCTTAACGTTTTTTTCTGTTTTAAAAAAAATTTCTTTATGGGAAGGGGGGCTGCGTTCCCTGCTCTTGCTTCAATGAAGCAAAGCAGTTTGCAATGACAGGACGGGAGCCGCGAGGCTCCCGTCCCTCCATTCAAACAGCAGTGTCCCGGGGGTGTGCACCCCGGGATACTGCAGGAGCCGGCTCCTGGGGGTGGCGGTCCCCAGGGCCACCACAGGCTCCAGGAGGGGGCCGCGCGGCCCCCTCCCATGTCTTTAAAGCCCCGGGAGGTGGTGGTCCCCGGGCTTCGGGTCCGAAACGGACCCCCACATTTATTTTGTTAGTGCCCCGGGAGGTGGCGGTCTCTGGGCGTGTGGGGGGCTTGAGCCTCCCACACAGGTACTATTAAGTTTTAAAAAGAAGCCCCGGGGGTGGCGGTCTCGGGGCTGCGGGAGGGCCGAGAGCCCTCCCGCACCATTTATTTTTAAAGCCCCGGGGGTGGCGGTCCCCAGGGCTTGGGGGCCTTAGAGGCCCCCACATATTATAAATCACCCCCGCATGCCCCCGGGACTTGGCCCACCCGGGGCCAGTAACAACGAAGCACGGGAGACCGCGCTTCGTTTTTTTTTGGGCGGGATTCGCGCACCCTAAGCGCATCCCGCCGTTTTTTTTTTTTTAAATGCTTTTTTCTGCCCAGGGGGTCCTTGTGGGACCCCCTGAGCAGACCTAGGGGGTCAGGGTGTTTCTACCCTGCCCCCTTTTTGTGATTTGCGCACTTGGTTCTGTCCCTCGGTTGTCGAGGGACAAAATGGCTGCCAACACTTCCTGATTTGGAGTGTTGACAGCCAATTAGCATGCAGCTCGTGATCGGGAGGGTACGCGGACCCTACTCGGCCATAGATATATATGTGATTTTATTTGTGATTTTCTCAGAAACTACTGAACGGATTTACACCATTTAAGCAAAAGGCACAACACTGAACCAAGGGCTACCTCTTTGCCAAATTTGGTGTAATTCCGTTCAGCAGTTCGGGCTGTAGCCGGGCAGAAAGGATCCTATGCAAAAATGAATGGGGAAAACGCGTTTTGGGACCCCCCTTTTTCTCGGCCCCCGCTTGACGAATCAACCCGAGACTTTCAGGGTAGGAGCGGAGCGCCCCAACAAGTTGGAAGCTTTCGCGAAGATTCGTCAACCGGCGCAAGAGTTATTTCAAAAAACAATGTTGCGGATTTCCTATGGAAAATAGGTCCTAACTAAAACTATATATATATATATTTACAAAACTTATATTTTCCAGGAAACAGGATTCCAGCTCTGCCTTACATTGTCCGTGAGCCTTACGCGTTTCAGAGCAGGGCATCTTTGGGTGAATATATATATTAGCGGTGTATATGGAGAGGAGGCGGGCAAAACACTTGTGTGTGGTTTTTCAGGTAGGTGACTTGGTCACAGTTGTTACCTGTCTGGGTAGGAAAGGGGTTGCTCTAAGGATCTGATTCCCTTGCATGACTGAAGTATTCCAAATGTCTGAGAAGGGGAAGTTTCTTTTGAAAGGAGAGGGTGTTTTGGATACCGGTTTCCACGAATCAAGCCAGACTGAAAGTGACTACCCATTTATAGGTATTGCAAAATGACTTTGGATCCTTGCTGATCTATTTCACTTGATTTGGGCAATGTACTTCAGTGTTTTCAGGGTTGTAGAGGTTCTGTCTCTGAGGTTAATGTATTGATTTTTTCAAGATTTTGTCTTAGTGTGAAGTGTCTTCTGAGCGTTTTTTTTCCTCTCGCTTCTGGTGTTTTTTTTTATTTTGCGTTTTGTGTTTTCCCTGTATTAGTCACATAGACCACATTATGGAAGGCCATGTTTTTCTGAATCATGGAGGATAAGCCTCCTCCCTATAAGGGGTTAGTAATGAATCTGGGAGTTTACTTTGGTGGTGGTTGCCACCGAGGGAATTAGATAGTTACAATTAGGTTTGGTTCAGGCTCGCTTTTGGGGAATTGCCCAATCCACATTGGATCTGTTTTTAGGTCTCGCTGAGCCAGCGCATGCGCTGCTCTGCGAGACATTTAGTAGGGGCTTTTGAAAGTGCTACCAAAGAGGCTTTTGCCGGCCACCAGCGTGCGGTTACGCACGCGTGGACGTGCACAGGCCATCTGGCTTTCTGTAATGGCTCATTAAGCCTTACAGAACGTGAATCCCCTCCCCTACCCCCTCCCTTCTCCCACTCCCTCCTCGTCAGCTTCTCTTATTACAAGCTTCCCGCGTCGCGCGGCAAATGCTTGTTACTCTTTTCTTCACTTCTTCTTCTCTACACAGAGCAGTCCCTTCCACTCCCCGCCCGCACAGAGCAGTCCCTTCCACTCCCCGCCCGCACAGAGCAGTCCCTCCCACTCCCTGCATGCACAGAGCAGTCCCTCCCACTCCCCGCCTGCCTCTCCATACTCCCGCCGCATGACCCTCACTCCCCCGGCATTTTCTCTCTTCCTCTGCCTTCTGTCACCTTTTCTGCGCGCTGCCAGTTTTAATCTTTCTTTCACTTCCCCTTCTCTACACAGAGCAGTCCCTCCCACTCCCCGCCCGCCTCTCCATACTCCCGCCGCATGACCCTCACTCCCCCGGCATTTTCTCTCTTCCTCTGCCTTCTGTCACCTTTTCCGCGCGCAGCCAGTTTTTACTCTTTCTTTCACTTCCCCTTCTCTACACAGAGCAGTCCCTTCCACTCCCCGTCCGCACAGAGCATTCTCTTCCAATCCCCGCCCGCCTCTCCATACTCCCGCCGCATGACCCTCACTCCCCCGGCATTTTCTCTCTTCCTCTGCCTTCTGTCACCTTTTCTGCACGCTGCCAGTTTTAATCTTTCTTTCACTTCCCCTTCTCTACACAGAGCAGTCCCTCCCACTCCCCGCCCGCCTCTCCATACTCCCGCCGCATGACCCTCACTCCCCCGGCATTTTCTCTCTTCCTCTGCCTTCTGTCACCTTTTCCGCGCGCATCCAGTTTTTACTCTTTCTTTCACTTCCCCTTCTCTACACAGAGCAGTCCCTTCCACTCCCCGCCCGCACAGAGCATTCTCTTCCACTCCCCGCCCGCCTCTCCATACTCCCGCAACATGACCCTCACTCACCCGGCATTTTCTCTGTTCCTCTGCCTTCTGTCACCTTTTCCGCGCGCAGCCAGTTTTGAATCTTTCTTTCAATTCCCCTTCTCTACACAGAGCAGTCCCTTCCACTCCCCGACCACCTCTCCATACTCCCGCCGCATGACCCTCACTCCTCCGGCATTTTCTCTCTTCCTCTGCCTTCTGTCACCTTTTCCGGTTTACCTGGCTCTCCCTCACTCACCCGGCGACATTTGTCAATCCTCGCCGTGCGTGACAGCATTTTGCCATTTTACTGCGTGTTGTGTGGCTGCGCACCTGATAGGAGTCCATTTGTAGGCACCATGACCGCTCCTTATTTTCACACTTCACAAAGTTGTCGTGAGGATGGTGTGCTGCAGGGTAGGCAGTTCGGGCCGAGCTGGGACATTGCTGTCACTGCGCTTGGAAAAACCTGACCGCTAAGGAGAAAGCTGGTTAGGGTCGCAACGTAAACACAAAGAACGGACCTTTGAACGAAAGCCCCATCATAATTGTAAACGTGTATAGTAATATTCGAAGATATCGGTGCTCTGCACACTAACTAACAGAATGCTTGTAATATTCTGTTGAATCATCAAAACCTACCACCTCAAGTGACCACTTTCAGCAGCACGATTTCAACGTTTTTATCGTAATCTATTGATGGCGCTATTTAACAAAAAAATAATTTGGTGACATGTAGTTTGTAAGGCACTAGTTCTAAAGACACGTTTTGTAGCATGCCTGTGCTCTAACTCTCGCACCCCCTTAAACTTCAAGGAAAAGGCACGGCATAAGGCCTCAGGTGCACGCCAAATGTGCCCGGGGTCGCACGTCCGGTTGCTGGTTACAGAGCTCCGCAGCTTTAGTGGCAGTGACTGCATATTTACGTCCCAGTTTTGTTTTACCAGAATTAGGAAAATATAACTGGTCGAGCAGGAGAATCTGTTTTGCTTTCGGGTTACGCTGCCTGTCCTTTTCTCAATAATGAATGCATGCGGCATGTCCCCTACAAACTCCGTGTTGCTTTAGAAGTTTATTGGTCCAGGAGGGAAAGGGAACAGTAACTCTTCTTACAGAAGTGCTAATAAAAGACCGCTCCTATAAACGACGTCTGGTGCCAATAGACTGGAGCAGAGTGTTTGCAGTGCTTCTCTTTTAATTACCCGCTCTTCTGTCTTGGGTGAAAGGCTGACCCAACCACCAGAACTGAACCCTTGTGCATCATTAACTGTGTTGCATTCACATTAACCCACTGAGCCAATAGGTCTCACTTTTGGGACCTTATAAGTGTTTAGCCATGCAACAGTTGATGTTGTTGCACCAAGGATATTGTACTGCATAACTAAATACTTATAAGGTCCCAAAAGCGAGACCTATTGGCTATGCCAATGCTTGTTCAGTTTGAAGTCAAAATCTGGTCAGGGCACTCTTACAAGTCTGGAAGTAATGCAAAGAACACTATATGGACCAAGCATAGGCAAAGCCAATAGGTATGACATTGGCTGTATGTATTTTTTCTGCTTTGTCAAGGCTTGTTTTGTTTTGTTTTGTTACGGTTTTTGTAAAACTGTTGTTGAGAGAGCCGCCAGTATAGAAAATAAATTGTCTAAAAGCAAAAATGTGCTTCTAGTGAAGGAGCAAAATGCCGTCCCTCACAGTGAAGTTAGCCGTTAATAGGAGTGGGCTCATGCATTGAAAAAAGTAAATTATACATCAACAAACCAATGGATGAAGAGGTCTGGCCAGAAGCCCCTACCATTAAGTCTACTACAAATAAGCAACTATATATTATCCACAAAGAGCACAAAATTGTGGCTCGTATGGTTGGAAGGATCAGTCCTCCTTCCCTGCTGGACCAGCTGATTGAGAGCACTTCCCGATCTTCGTAAGAGGCTGCATTAGATATAGATATCAGAAGGTCTTGGCTAGTACTTGCCCTTTTATTGATGGTGGCTGGGCAGTGAGGTACTCGAAATTGTAGGTAAACAAGGGAAGCATAGTGCAAACAAGTTAAAAACAAAAATCAGGCCATCATATGCTACGCTAGAGAGTGAAGCAAGGCTGCATCCAACGACCGAATGTGTTCCTGCAAAAACACCCCACATCACCTACACATCAACGAACAGGTCACTTGTTGAAAAATAGCAAAACCGGTCTGTACCACGGTACTCTTTCTGCCATGTAATAATGGTCTATCTTTGCAGCACAGAAAGCACTCATTGAAATCACACTACCAGTGCAAACCCCTGGGTGTCTGCCAGAAAAAATGTCTCGGCATCTCAGCCCACCATGTTCAGGCATGCTTGAAGTAATGACGTGGTGCAGTCTTACACAACATTACTGGCACGCATAGAAAAAGAGGTAGTTGTTTGTTTTGACAAACACGGACAGTAATGTTTCCAATTTCCTTGGACATTAGAGTCTAAAATCGAACACGTTTGAAAGATTCTTTACATTTTTCCATGTCTTTGTGATCTATCGGCATAGATTTAATTCTGTTCCAGTGCAAACAGGCACAATACTGGGGAAAGAATGACAGTATTTCAATTCCTTCTATTTACATTGCTTCTATTTACTGTGCTCATTTACCATTCATCCTGCTGTTTGGTTAAAATCCCTGCATATTTTTATTGTTCTACATTTTTCTAATAGTATCCAAAGGATGTAACTGGACTTAGAAAATTCACCACATTGCTGTGCTACTAGACCCATCGGTCGAGCATCTTACTTGCCAGACCCACAAGCAGTGGCAGTCGCCACTGGGTAGTTGTAGTTAGGACCACGTTTAAAAATATTGTTTATTCTTTTACCATCACCTTTTATTGGATTTCAGCAAAAACCACATGTTTAGATACAATGGATGCATTGTTAGCTAACAACTTCACTCATAATTTACATATTTTCCTTGGATCTCCAGTGTATGTCTGTTACCCAGCTGACTATCTTACATCACATGGTCTCTGCTCTCCATAACATCTTGAACGTTTTATATGTGGCTTCTTGTTGTCTCATTACCTTTCTCAAGGATAAAATGGCTTCAGCACTGTAAACGTTGGTGGGTATGACACCGAGAGGGTTCTTTCCGACAATTCTTCTTCTAGAGGGCCTCATAATGTTTTGAAGTATTTAGTGCTCTGAGACATGCCATGTTAGTTTTTTCATTGCCATCATATTCCAGAGATGTGACTGCCTGTGTGTAACACCTGGAAGTTCTTTTTCTCTTCCCGAGTGCTGCAAAGATGGTCTTTGAGGCACCCAGGCAAATCCATAGTCTGCCTCCTTTAGTCTGGTACTGCCTATCCTCTGTCCCAACCAAGGCAGTAGCCAGAAAATTAAAATACCCCCACTTGAACCATACCACCACTCACACCGAGCATATGAGGCAAGCAAACCCTACCCTCCTTGGGAGAGTTGCCTTCACCCCTTAATCGTCCATCCGTCTGTTGATACATCCATCCTTTCACAGATCCACCCATCAATATGTCCAAATATAAATATATCCATACTTTCATCCATCCAGCTTTCCGTTTTCACCCTCTTCCATTCTTCATTATTCCATTCATTCACCCAATGACCTGTCGATCCTGCTGCTCTTTAATCCATTCACCTTTCCATCCATCAATATTTTTACCCTTTTTCCTCATTTCCTTTTAGCTTTCCTTCCTTTCATCCTTTCCTTTTCGTTTCCTTCTCCTATTCTTTCTTTCCTCCTTCTGTTTACCCATCTTTTGCCTTTCATCATTACTTTATCTTTCTCACCTTTCTCTCATGCTTATTTTTTTCTTCTTGGCCCTCTGTGTTTTCCCCAATTTTTGTGATTTCATAATTTTTTCTTTCTCCTTCTACTTTGCATGTCTGTCCACATCACACAACCCTCTGTCATTTATTTTCTACCAGTATTATTTATGAGTACTTTGTCTACAGCTCTCCAGACAGAGGAGGCCCATAAACAACTAATTAATATTTACTGTGACCCATTTTCGCAGCCCATGGCATTCAGTGGCTGCCCCCCGCTTACGCTGCTTAAGTGGGGATGTGGGGTTCCCTGTGCCCCTGGTCCCAAACCCCGAAAGCGTATAGGATTCCTCCAGAAGAGGGTGCCCCAGAATAGACCAGAGACCAGTCATGACCTCCCTCCACAAAGATTTTATCTTGGGACATTCCCACTGGATATGGATCATACCCCCACCATCACACACTATCTCCAGCACATCGGACTAACTGTAGGATACAATTTGTGTAGCTTGACTGGGTAAAGATCACAAACACTAATTTATAGTGAGCCACTCTATCCTGTATAGTGTACATAGTGTTGGTGATGTCTTTCCAAGTGTGACCATTGAGTCTCTGTGAGTTCTTTTGCTGTGAGGGGTCCACATTTATCTTTGTATGCATGGCATTTATCTAAACTACATCCATGAGAAGCTGGTATAGCGTAGAAATAATTCTCTTCATTCCAGTAACATACCAGATAAATGCCTTTTCTTTGTGTGAGTTCTCTTGTTACCGCTTCTTTAAGTGAGGGATTTGAGACCCAGTATTGTATCTGTGCATTTGCAGCCTCTCTTTCTCTCCCACTTGGAAGTCTCTCTTACAGTTGCTCCTTTACACCGGACATCAAAGGATCCTTTTTCCCTACGAGGAGCCCCCTTGCCTATGGGATAGCTATCCTCTTTATCTTCCTTATAGTTGCACACCTTTGTGCGTTTATTTGGGGCATTTAGTCCTTTTGCATTTAATGATATTACTTTCACCATCCTAGATTATGTGTGACTGAATCCATCTCTGCCTCCCCTCTCCCAGAGAGGGCTAAGTGTAGGTCTGAGTGACATCTCATCTCATAAAAAATATCCTTGTGTGTTCATTTGTCTATCATTGGCTTGTCTCCCACCCCCAATTTCCCCAAAAATCCAAGCATTGTAATAGTGCATGAAAATAAGAAGTTAAAAATATCTTATAGTGCTGTGGTGGACCCCATCCTAATGTAAGGCCCTCTTTGACCACCTTAGCAGACTATTTGACCCCAGGAATTTACGCAGGCGATCTCTATTATATTAGCTAGTGGATCTGCAGGAAATTGGTTCCCGAAGTAATCTATCAGCGGAACTTCCGCATAAATAGTTGAGTTGTACATCCCGTGGAGTACAGACGCAAAAGTGTCCTTTCGTGTGTCTGATTAGGTTCTCTCCTTTCTCTTTGTGATTTATTTTACTTTTTCGCAGCAACAAGACGGCTCAACTACAGTATTCACTTTTTAGGTAGTTTCCCGGGATGTCTGTGGGCGTGGCGTCCTGTATTCATTTTCCATAGTCAAATCTTCTCCTGTCTTTGTTAACGTTGGCTCAGATGTGCGTATTGACGATTCCTTCAGTTGGACACCTATGACCCAGGCCGCAACTCTTCTATCCGAGTTCTCATGTGATTTGTTCTTAAATTTGAACGCAAACTAAAACAAAGTAAATATTTTACGGGTAACTATTTGGCATTTATTGCTACTGTTTGAAAAAGTTGTCGTCTGGAAAGCGTAGCAGTGGCAATACTTTGAAATAGGGCGTAATAAAAACCACTGTGACTCACCGATCCTTCTCTGTTGCTGCTTTTAGCACTTTCTCCTTAATTTGCTACTCATTAAATTTCACTATGTGACATGGTCTGCTCATTCCTCTATCTCCTTGCAACCCTATTGTGTGCACTCTGTCCAGCTTAATTTGATCCTGATTGTTTTCCACAGTGTAGCAAAGAGAACTCCCCTGAAAGGTTCCAGGTCTGAACCCTCTGCCCCTTCTGCAGGCCTTATATGCTAACATTTTCTCTTTGGGCACGGTTTTCACGGCCTTATAAATTCCTGCTGATGGCATCATTTTGTGTATGGAAAGTGGCAATTTTTCTTCTTCTAGTGTTGCAGTCTTCTCTTTTTGTGTCTGTATTTGACCCTCCGCTTTGACGACTCTGGGGCACGCTGAATCTATATCTGCCATTCGTATCAAGATTTTTGTCTCCCAGGTCTAAGTGCAGGGCGAGGAGTTCACTGATAACGTTCAGTAGTTCAGTTTACTTTTGAAGGATTGTAAGCTGGCAAGGAGATTAGCTTTTGTCAGTGCCATGTTGGTGGATTCGCCTGCATGTTGTTGATGCATATACAACTGGATAAGTTTACATTGATCCTGAATGAGGTAACCTGGTGTTCCCTAGAGCATTGCTCTCTCTCCCTTGCTGTATAATACCTTTATGGCTTCACTTGCTAAAATCTTTGCTGGACATTGCCTGGGATGCTCAAATTTTAGTTACTGTGTATGAAGGTGCATCAGTTGTCATTCAATTACAACTGTGCTACAACAAACACAATCATGAGTGTCCTTTAACTGAATGAACATTCATCTCTTCAAAGTTTTGAATGGCTTGTGGCCGTAGGCTCTTCACCTTAGCTTGTACTTTCACTGAGGAACCTATGTTTTTTTAATACAACAATCTATCTTTTGATCATCAAGTATCAGCTAGTGTTAATACTGCCCATTATCACTTATAAAATCCGACAAAAATTGTGCCTTTCTTGAGCATGATAATCAGTCGCATCATTGGTCAAAGTGGTATTGTTAACTAGATTGCTATTTTGTACGGCAGTGTACTTGAATTTGCTCCACGGCTACAAGCTGCTGAAAATCACACTATATGAGCAGTCATTGGTCTGCATTAATGAACATATTTGGTGAACAGCTAAAATGGCTTCAGGTTAAAGATCAGATAATATTCAGCTATCTTCAAAGGCATTCCGGATCTCTCCTTAACTCTGAAAATAACGATGTCTTTTTGCACCTGCAACAGGGTGAAAACATTCGAACTTCGAACGCAACAATCATTTAATTATTTATTTCTCGAGAGCAAGGAGAATCTTTTGGGCCTATATTTCAGACAACTTAGACAAATCACAATTTCAATATATAAAATAATATTGTCCTGCACATTATGCATGGAGGAATCATAATACATACACAATTCTATTTAAATGCGTTCACTAATTCAACATTAAATGATTCAATTAAATGTTTCTTAATAATCAAAAACACAGCAAACAATACGAATACATGAGAGTGCGTTTAAACCATGAGTATAGTGCACTCATACAAATAGAGTGCTATCTGCGCTCTATCAGTTCCCCCCTCTTATGACTAGTGTCATAACACCAATTCTCTTTTCTTTTGTAGTTTCTCCTAGTAGAAGAGACCGACCTAAACAGGAGCTGTAGCTTGCCGTCCCTGTCTGAATCGTTCTAACCCTTTAAGGTGCTGGTAATGACTGTCCTGCAGTTGCTCAAGTTGTAGCTCTCTCTTTTTTAACACAGTCTCCTGATGTCTTGCCCTTTGCCATTTGTAAGCCTTGATGGCTCCTAATAGGACGATTATACAAATGACAGCTATTATAATAGGCTTCAAAATATATCCCATTATTCCTTGTCCCAGACTTCCAAACCAACTGCCTATCTTGCCAAAGCCTTTCCCCACTTGCTCCCAGAGTCCTTCAGCAGCCATCTCACGTAACTCTTGGTGTATATCTGAAATATTATTGATGTATTTTCTTATATCCCGACTGTTGTCAGGAATATAAGTGCAGCACTGTTGAACTTTCAATAAATTGCAGACTCCTCCGGCTTTAGCTAGCAGCACGTCTAGGGCAAGACGGTTTTGCAAAACCATAGCCCTTATCGAAACCATCTCCCCATCTACAAGTAGTAGAATCTGAGCTGTATTTATGGAGAGCTTATCCACTAATGTTGCCAGCTTTCTGATTTTCAAATCATTCAGAATCGCACCCATACTCTGTATCATAGCTCCAAATATGTCGCCAATCACTTCTCCTGCACTCGCACCACGTTTCCCTCTTTGAGGTCTCCTTTTCTCCAGAGGCCATAAGTCATTCACATGGAAAATCTTGGGAAATACCACAGCCAAATAGCAGGTGCCGTACCAGTTCTTGGGCAACTTCACATAGGCATTCTTTCCACACACAAAATACACATTGGGCACTACTGTTATTTTATCCAGTAATGCTTTTCTGATTGATTCTTCAATCAAGAAGACATGCTCACAATCACTCTCACCCACAAATATCTTATCGTAGTATGTGGTCGGGTGTCTAATGCACAATTTTCCTTTCTGCTGGAAATCTAATGCTATAGGTCCAAAACTCCCCTTTGCTTTATGATCTAATTCTTCTTTGGTCCATGGAGTAACCTTATGCTTTGGATCTGGTCTAAATAGTGTCGGTCTATGCCGATCTTCTATCTGATCTATAAATTTCTTTTCAATGTCAGTTAACATGCAGGTCAAATTATGTTTATGGGCATAGGACGTATCTAATGTAATGTAGGCACAAAATACTTTGACATTCGCTCTACTTCCTTATAATAATCATATTTATTCATGTATTTCAGAACGGGGACTTCCGAGAGTACTACATCATAATTAGAGAAATAGTACTCGAAGTGTGCCTTACTAAAAAACATGCTCAATAATACACTACATGTAATGCCATAGGTCACAGGCAAATGATGATATCGAATGCCTTCTTCTACTGAGGCTGGTAATTGCATACACACATAGCAATCTTTCGCTTCTATGGTATCCACATACTCATACAATAATCGAGCATACGCATTCAGAGTGAAATCACCCTTTGACAGATCAACATGCAGTCTACGACTGGTTTCCTTAATCATTTCTAGGTCATGAGTGTATGCGTCCTCATCTATCCCAGAGCTTCGTGTAGTGAGTATTGTCTGTACCCTATTCTGTTCGACATTCTGAGATCCAACTAGAGATACAACAATCACCACAGTTATAACAATAAGCACCACTACGATGAGGGTGCAAATGATCCACTTCTGTCTGCGTGTTGATTTTTCAGACTCCATGGTTTCTTTTGATCTGTTCCGAAGCACAAAAGGGAAACAGTCATTTTCAGTTTCTTTGGTTTAACAATATCTTTCTTGCTTCTTTCCTTTTATGCAATTAATGTCAGAGTTCTTTCGATTGATACTAAACCTATTGTAGAGAGGTAGACAGCCCTACTCCTCACTCCATCTACAAGAAAAGTCCCTAAATTTAAATCATCTTAATCTGTGGTCTAAGTTATCTTCTTTCTAAGGCCTAATGCTTTCGTGATTACAGTTCAAGCTTCATCATTAATGACATTTGATCCAAGAATTTCGAGAACAAGTTGCAGAATCTCTGCACGGATGTCTCCCAATTCTAGCGCGGTAAGCCGTTGGCCAAATGCAGGGAAAACAACCTCATTAAGGATAAGGTAACGCAATCCACTTAATCTTGGAGGATTTGGAACTTGCAGAGTTGGTATTCCAAAAGCTTCTACGCCTGGGACCAGTAATCGTATTTCAATCGAGAGGGTGTTCTCTCCGTAGCTCACCGTACCAGGTCCCAACCTCCCGGACTTCGCTGGGCCTGGTACGTCTCCAGCCAGGTATGTCCACTCAGGAGATGCGTATCTTCGAGATGCTGTTCTTTCTCTTCGGGAACGTCTCAGACCATCCGGTCTTTCTTCAACGTCACTTTGATCTGATTCAGAAGTTTCAGGAATCGGAGTGAGATCTTTCTCAGATGCAAGCCGTATATTCAGCCTTTCTTTTCTTGCTGGCCACTTTTCTGCTCTGGCATCTGTCCTCCCCACTTCCTCTTGATCTGATCTTTCGGCAACAGACAGCTCACTTTGATCTGGGGCACAGCTCACTTCTACAATATCCTCTATTTCAGGATCTGGACTTAGTTCAGAGGCATTCAGCTCTTCTCTTTCTTGCTCACTTGGCTGTTCCGTTTCATCCGAAACTCTTACAGCTGAGTCTGTGCCGTCGTTGTTGTCTGTATCAGGTCCACACGAGCTCCTCGGACCCAGGGAACTCTCTTCTTCTGCGGGCGCTTGAACTCGGCGAGTGTGGGAAGCGTGGATCCAGTTTGGCAATCCTCTCCACACTTCACAGCGGTACTTGTGACCAGTATCACTTGGTAGGGTCCACGCCAGCGAACATCAAGACAACTCTTCCTTACGTGTTTACGAACGAGCACCCAGTCACCAGGATTAAGATCATGCAGCAGGTCTCTCGAGGTGGATGCAGTCGCAGCCTCGACCTGGTGGGATACAGAAGTAACCACATCAGCCAGACCTTTACAGTAATCCAACACTAAATCATCAGTGATGTTTATCAATGCTGTAGCTGGCACCATAGGCAAACGCATAGCTCTTCCAGTTGAAATCTCATGTGGAGAAAGCCCTGTTCTCCTATCAGGGGTACTACGCAGACTCAGCACCAGGGGCAACGCGTCCGGCCACTTCAATGAAGTGGACGAACACACCTTTCCTCTCTTGACTTGATGGTGCCATTAACCTGCTCTACTAGACCTGAAGCCTCGGGCCTGTAGCTACAATGCAGTCTTTGATCAATATTTAACGCAGAACACAATAACTTCATGATTTCACTGTGGAAATGAGTTCCCCTGTCTGTCTCCACTGATGTTGGGAAACCGTACCGCGGGATCAGTTCTCTTAATAACAATTTAGCTACTGTGAGACTGTCACATCGTCTGGTTGGATATGCTTCCACCCATCGTGAGAAGATACACACCACCACCAAAACATATCTCAACCTATTGCACCTTGGCATCTCTATGAAGTCTAACTGTATCCTATTGAAAGGACCCCCAGACCTTCCAATGTGACTCATGCCAACCACATTCATCTGTTGACACGTGACACACCTGTGACATACCGTTTCAGCCCACACACGAAAGCGTGGATTAAACCACGTCTGCCTGAACACTCGCACCATAGCATCTCTTCCCAGGTGAACTGCTCCATGAATTTGCCTTGCCATTGGGCTCAGTAGACAATTGGGTAATACTGCTCTTTCATCTGTGGATACCCAAATGCCGCCATCTTTTTGTGCAACCTGCTCTGACCCATGAAGCAGCTTCTTCTTCTGTAACTTCATCTTGCAACCGCTTCACCTCATCCCAAGTATCGGCTATAGCCAACATCATGCTGAGCTCGGTCTCTTCTGTGCTCTCGCCTATATATTCTCCATTGAAAATACAAACATGTTCAGCACAAAATCGTGCTACTTCATCTGCGTAATTGTTGCCCTTAGTGACAAAGTCTTCTCCCTTTCCATGAGCTGTACATTTAACAACTGCTATCTCTTTGGGCTTTTGCAGAGCTTCCAATAGTTGGCGCACATACTCGCCATTACGTATAGGTGACCCCGAGGACGTGAGAAACCCCCTCTGTGACCATAACTGCCCAAAATCATGAACCACACCAAATCCATATTGACTGTCAGTATACACAGTCACTCGCAGATCAGCTGCAATGATACAGGCACGTGTCAAAGCGACAATTTCGGCCACCTGAGCAGAGAATACTCTATTTAAACAGGCAGCTTCCACTACTCCCATGATGGTGCACACAGCAAACGCTGCTCTCAAATACCCTTCATTGTCTCTTATGCATGAACCATCAACAAAAAGGATCAAATCAGATTGGGGCAAAGTTTCATCCACAATGTCAGGTCTGGGTTTGGTGGATAGATCAGTAACATCTAGGCAGTCATGCTCTTCACAATCCTCATCTCCTTCCTCTTGCGGAATAAGTAACAATGTAGCAGGGTTCAGAGTGGTACAACATCTCATGGTAACATTATCAGCAGCCAAGATAACCTGCTCATACTTGGTAAGTCTGTTGTTGGTTAAATACTGTGTTTTCGTCCGGGTCATTAACAATTCTACAGAATGGGGCACATAAACAATGAGCGGATACCCCATCACTATGCTTTCACATCTTTCAATGCTGACACCAGTTGCAGCAACGGATTTCAGACATCTGGGCAACGCAGAAGCTACAGGATCTAATGTAGCTGAGAAGTAGGCTACTGGTCTACGGGCACCCCCATGTGTCTGCACTAGGACTGCTAACGCACATCCCTCCTTTTCACAGCAAAAGAGCGAAAACGCTTTGTTATAATCCGGCATTCCAAGAGCTGGAGCAAGACAAATGCTTTCTTTCAGCTCACGGAAGGCTTTCAAGCACTCGTCATCCCATGGTACCGGATCACTAACATCCTTTAGAGTCAGTTTCAACAGAGGCTTTGCTTGCAAGGAAACATTTGGGATCCACTGTCGACAATAGCCGACCATTCCCAAAAACATGCAGACTTCTTTTTGTGTTTTCGGAGTTCCCATTTGCAGTATCGCCTCTATGCGAGCCAGTGACACCCTTCGTTTTCCTTTCTCAATCCGGTGACCTAGGTACTGAAGTTCAGACAACAATACTGCAATTTGTTTGGAGACACTTTGTGTCCATTCTCTGCCAAATGATTCAGCAACGCCACAGTGTCAATCCTGCAAGCATCCTCAGTCTCTGAAGCGACCAAAAGGTCGTCGACATATTGCACTAAGACTGAGTTGTGGGCCATCACCAGTCCTTCAAGATTCTTTTTCAAACATTGACTAAAAATAGAGGGGCTTTCTGTATACCCCTGAGGGATTCTTTTCCATGTTAATACACGATCATCCATCCTAAATGCAAATAAAAACTGACTTTCTTCATGCAATGGTATAGAGAAGAATGCGTGACACAAATCTATCACCGTAAACCATTCTGCTTTGCATGGTCTCTGGAATAGAATAACAGCTGGATTCGGTACCACAGGACAACATGGGATCACAATTTCATTAACCTGACGCAGATCTTGCACTATTCTGTACTTGCCACTTGGCTTTTGCAGTCCCATGATAGGTGAATTACAGGGACTTCCTCTTATCTCCTTCAGAATACCTTGGGCAATCATAGTCTCGATCACAGGTCTTATGCCGGCCACAGTTTCTGGAGTCAACTTATACTGTGACGTTCGTGGGAATTCAGCATTTGGTTTGACCAGTATCTTTACTGGCTCAACCCCTCTCATCAGACCCACATCCTCGCCTGTCAAATCCCACACTTTCGGATCAACTGAGTCTCTCAAGTCATGTGGCAATTCTGCTGTCGTGAGCACTACAAACATTTCTGCACACAGACTCATGTTAGCCGTTTTAAAATCAGCATCGTCATCATATGTTTGGAATTCTACCCCTCTTGGAATGCATGATATAGTACAATTGAGCTTGCACAGAAGGTCTCGTCCCAAAAGACAGACCGGACTTGAATTGCACACTACAAATTGATGTCTATCCCGAAATGGTCCGATTCTCACGGGTAATTCGTCTGTCAATGGATTGGTCATTTTCTGATTACTAACCCCCACTATTTGAATCGATCGTCCCGAAAGAGTTAAATTCGGGACTACTTCAGTTCTTACTGTGGAGCGAGCAGCTCCAGTGTCTAATAAGAAAGTAACAGGATATCCATTCACATCTGCATCTACAAACGGTCCAGTCTGATCTACTTCTAGAATCGCATCTAAAGTGCATTCCTCATGCACCCCCCTCTGGCACTCTTGTGAATCTTGAAGTTTATCAAACCGATCTTGTATTTCAAAATAAGGCATCTGATGGTATAACTGATTCTGCATGGGTATCCTAGGGGGTGGAGGTATTTGCACTTGCGGCTCATATCCTCCTCCATACATAGACCTGGGTCTTGTCACAGTATTGACAACCTCAGTCAGCTGTCCCTCTCCGTCCATCTGTATCTGATTTGCTGGATTTGATCTACACTTGCGCTTCCAATGCCCGATTTTGTGACCATAATGGCAGGCAGTGACTCTTTTCTGTTGAGCCACCCAGTCACTCGTACCTGAATCCATTCCTCTTCCTCTACCCCGACCAGGTTGGGTCACCACCTGTTGTCCCATTCCTCTTCCACCTCCTCAACCTCGACCTCCTCCAAACCCTTGCGTCATATCAGCGTTTCTCAACTGCACCAACATCAACTTGTCCTTTAATTTCTTCTGTGTCGACTCCACTTGATCACTGCAATATTTAGCATAACGCAGAATCTCGTCCATCGACTTATTCTGCCAACATATCAAGTGCTGCTGTATCATCAGGCTAATGTCATATTTCAGTCCCAACACAAACTTCGAGACAAACTGTCCCATATCTTTCTGTTCAATTGTATCTAATCCACTATGCTGCTTAAAAGCCAACAACAGTCGTTCATAATAATCATGGACTGATTCCTTACAGTCTTTAGTGGTGCGATCAATCTTCAACCAATCAACAGTTTGAGGAGCTACCTTCGACTGCAACCACGTAATCACTTGCTCGTATTTTCTCATTACATCAGGTGAAGGACCATGAGTCACTGAATCTCTAGGTGGCACTGCAATAGGCCACTCAATGGCAATCTTACATGCCGGCCGCAAATCCGCCGGCACGACGATATCAAACAAGGTGTTCTAATCAATCCACAATACCTTTGAAATCTTTACAAATCGGTCCATTTGCTTATACCATTCAGCCGGCTTTTCCCTCCGCCGAGGGAAATCATTTGTAAATGCTGCCAAATCACCCCTGCCACATGGCACATGTACATACCCTCCATTTTGTACCTCCCTAAGGGGGTAATTTCCTGCAGCTCCTGTCCCTCCACCCGGAGGCGGAGTATTCCCTATTCCAGTCTGGAAGCTTTTCTTTTTGGCCCATTTCTCTTTCCATCTGTCTAGATCTTTCCATGTCCGCATCCCCATCACTAGTTCTCTAATTTGTGCCTTCAATCCGCTCGTTCGCTTCTCTTCCAAATCCTTATCTGTGTAATTTAATCTGCAAGAACCCTGATTCAGCTTGGTCTTTGACAAATCAACCTCATATCTTTGTGCCACAAGCAACAATGCATCATAAGCTCGTTTGGCCTTTCTTGTCATGTCCTTTGCTACGAACAGTAGTTCGCTTGAGTTATAAGTATCAATTTTAATCAGGGGTAAATTACCTTCAATCTCCTCGTCTAGCTCTGCCTTTAATCGTACCACATCTAACATTGGCACCTTCATTGCGCTTTTTAACACTTTCTGAATTTCCTCTTTTCGTGTCTCTTCCCTGTCACAACTTTGGGTTCTCCTAAGAACTGCACCCTCTTCTGTCTTTGCATCTGGGCGTCTCTCTCTTTCACAACTTCGACTTCTCCAGTGGTCACCTGCACAAATCACCTGTGGCCCAAACAGTACTTTAGGCGCTTCTTGTCTCCTGCTTATCTCTTCCCTCGGCATCATTGACTCTCTCACTGGTTGAACCCACATTCGAAGATCAGACCTAGAATTCGCTAGAGCACCTGTCCGTCCTCGTTCTGCCCCACTGTCCATCCTGGATGGATCAGCTGTAGCTGGTAGTGGAGTACTAGCTTCTACTGGTATTCGGCAGAAACCTGTCCCACTCATTGCGAGGCTCCCTCCAGAAATTCTCTTCCCCTTCACTTATGTGCTGATGACTGTCATCGGTTCTTTCTCTAGGAGTATATATCGGAACCACTGGCCCTATTGTGACTGGTACAGACAAAGCATCTGGCAACTGCATATTTCCTACAGGTGGTTCCGGCTCAGGGTTGAATACCTTCTTCCTCCAGACCCTCCCGGAATGCGTACCATGCTAATCTTGCCTCTTACTCCTGCCGTTGGTTCCCCAGGATTCAGTTGTTCTGCACCTAACTGCTCTTCTGTTGGGCGCCCCCTCTCTGTCTCTAATCTAGACTCACAAGGTGGAGGACGGTCCGCTAGCAATCTGTCGAGAAAGCCATCATCTGTATCACTGCCCTCCTCTGTCTTCTTTTTCCCTTCAGCCCCCTCTCCTACTGTAAGAAGTGGGTACAAGCGTTCTCCCTCTATAGTATCTACTCTCCATCTCTTCAACTGAGCATCCCATCTAGCATCATGATATGCCTTCATTGCTTTTCTCATTCTTCCATGTGAAGCCTCTCTTTTTTACTAGAGCTGCTCTCATCCATGCATCTAATGCTTCAAATTGTGTGGGTCTAGGGGGCGGTTTCAGCGCATTCATCACCCCCCTCAGCTGGGTCAGCACCTCCATACGAAAATACCCATAATGAGGGAAAGCCAATTCACCCTCTTTCTCTGTAATTTTATGCCAATTCTGAAGCCACACGATAGTATGAAGTCCTACATTCGTTGCCATGTAATGTGCCGGTGTGTCTTCTGGCGGGGCTTCTTCCCCTACCCGAGTCACTACCCCTGTGTCACCTCTACACAAATCTCGCAATACCCTAAAACATCTCATTTTGAAATCTATCAATTGCAAACTCCTAAGTTACGCTGTTCCACTGCTAATGCACTTCCACCAATCTCAGCGCGGCGTTACACCAACCAACCTATCACAGCGCGGCGCACCCTGACGTCACTTCTCACTCCTTGCAGCGGCTCACCCGCCTTTACAATTTCACCGCAAACTCACTTACACACATTCGTACTACAAGTAACTGTATAACCAAAAGTTATTAAACCAGGTAACTGTTCCTACACAATTACAATAACTTACAGTTACATAAACAAGGAATTAATTGTCTGTCACTGAAGATCGATAGAACACTCTCACAAGAACATTCAGCCGTAGTGACCCCCGACCTGCGTTGGTCACTCAATCGCCATAGTTCACCCCCGGTACCTGAGGCTTTCTACCGCGACCTATTCTTCATCCACACAAAAGTTCCCTAACACAAGTGGATCGTTGATAGCGCTTCACAATACCCACATTTGAACAGACAATTACAATACAAAATTATCCCGGGATCTTGGACTTCTCTTGAGTCCACTTACCAAAACTCAAACCAAAAACCACATTCACTCCACATACACTCCACATACACCCCAACTCCGCAAGACATCTCCCACATACTCATTACCGCAATCTAACACAATTCCTTTCATACTCACGCCACCACTGTTTCCGCCGCACCTTCAATGTCCACCAGTCTCCGGTCTCCTCCGCTCCACTTCAGGGCTCTCCGACCTTCGACCCTACTCCTAAGTACTCCCCTCACCTTAGAGGTAAACCACTTTAAAGGTAAACCATCCTCTGCTACCATTTGATTACGCTAACTTGCACCCCTAAGTTCCCTACTAAGTATAGCGTAAGCGATCGATCTTTTATTTACCTAAAGTGGTCGAGGGGAGGAAAACAACTTAAACCGATGTCAACAAAGTTGTCGTGCCTGAAAAGATCACTGACTCCGAAGTGCAGTTTGAATATTTATTATAAGGCCAAAAACAATTGGATGTAAATACATCTCAATAGCAGGGTATTTAGATACAGAAAAATTAATACAGAGCCAATTTTACGAATATAAGTAATTCGGCCCAAAAGACAGATGATTATAAATTCCAAAATCACAATGCAACACAAAATAGATGCAATATTCAGCTCTCGACTCATTGAAAGAAATCAAAATCTTTCCCATCACTATTCTATATGAGGGCCCTTCCTGTCTCTCTTCTATCGTTCCCCAATGGTGTCAGCACGTGTGACTTCCTAAGAAGTACTCACGTCAAAATGGGTCGTTTAGCTTAAGACTATGGAGCTCGCTCTAAGATGCTCCTTTTCCGAAAGCTAGCAGAAGTCTGGTCTCTCTGTCCCTGCGCATCATACAAAAAGATGGAATCCAACTAACATTACGTCAATGTTTCTTAAAACTTTCCATTAGACCTCTATGCAGTAGCTGGTTCTCTTTTAATTAATGGTTTCTTCTTCCAGTGGCCTTGGCTTCCAGACAGACCCGATACGCAAAGCATCCTCCCTTCTCGCTTCCAGCTATCTTCAAAGGCATTCCGGATCTCTCCTCAACTCTGAAAATAACGATGTGTCTTTTTGCACCTGCAACAGGGTGAAAACATTCGAACTTCGAACACAACAATCATTTAATTATTTATTTCTCGAGAGCAAGGAGAATCTTTTGGGCCTATATTTCAGACAACTTAGACAAATCACAATTTCAATATATAAAATAATATTGTCCTGCACATTATGCATGGAGGAATCATAATACATACACAATTCTAGTTAAATGCGTTCACTAATTCAACATTAAATGATTCAATTAAATGTTTCTTAATAATCAAAAACACAGCAAACAATACGAATATATGAGAGTGCGTTTAAACCATGAGTATAGTGCACTCATACAAATAGAGTGCTATCTGCGCTCTATCACTTGGTATGAGTCAATCAAGTTTGACAAATATTGCCTTGTAAGGCTATTCACATGCTGTTGCATTACTAGCATACAAAAAAGTTAAGGAAGCTTTGAAAGCCGAGCACCAAGTAGATCCTGTGTGCGTGAACAATTGAGATTAGATTTTCTTTCACACAAGCTAAGCTTCTACAATGGATGTAAATGAATTAACTAACGCAGAATGACTAGCTTTTTCAGATGAAAATTAAAAATCCTATTCTGGGTGAGAATGATCTGCCTCTGTTTTTAAATACTAACTTACCATCACCAACATTCTCAAATTCTTTCCCAATGGACTGTTAACTGATTAAGGTATTATTGTTGGCACATTTGTTCTCTGATTAAATCTGTAAATTTCTTTTGTGATTTGTCTCTACTCTTCCTTAACAACCCCAGTGGAAACCGGACCGACTTCTGTCTGTTATCTGTGTTAATGAAGTCAATCCTTAATTGTCACAAAAGTAAAAATGCTTGTGTTGAAGTTCTGTTTAGGTTTTGTGTTTTGTAATTGTTTTGCTGGAATTATTTGTCAAAAATAGGGCAAGATAAGAAAAAAATGTATGCTACATAAGCAAGAATGGCTAACTATTTTCTCTTGAATACTCTCAGTAGAGGTAGTTAAGTCACCTTGAACACAAACATCCTGTTGTTCCCTCTTTAACTGATTGTAGCTCTAATTAATTTCTTTTTACATTTTTTCCGTGGTGAAAGGTTTTTTTTTTTGATTAAAGATTTTCTATTTAAATTACAATGACACCAATAATTTCTGAATGTTTTGGTAGCCTCAAGTTTGTTAGAGCTTTTATCTATATCCCATGATACTCACACAGTTCTTCATCTGTGACATTGAAGTTATTTTCCCTTGTTCGACACACACGCGCGCACACACACACGCACACACACACACACACTCTCACACACTCTCACCATACACACACACTCACACCATACACACCAGACCAGGGCTCGAAAAATTCACTCGACCGCTCGCATTTGCGAGTCAGATTAATTCAGGACGAGCTATTTTTAGGTCCTACTCGCCCTTTCTGGCGAGTAGGAAGACAAACTGACACTTGACCTCTGCCACCGAAAGCAGAGGAAATGTGACAAGATAGCAAGATTTAAAGGCATCTTTATTGCTCAGAAAGTAAATGTGCAATAAAAATGCTTTTAAATCTTGTTAACTTGTCACATTTCCTCAGCTTTCAAAGTCAGAGGTCAAGTGCATTTCAGTTAGGTCGAGGAGATTTTGTAGGTTACTAGACCTGCAGGTCTAGTGCATTTTTAATGATTTTTCGAGCCCTGCACACACTCACACCATACACACACACTCACACCATACACACACACTCACACCATACACACACACACACACACACACACACCATACACACACACACACCATTCACACACACACCATTCACACACTCACACACACCATTCACACACACACACCATTCACACACACACACACACACACCAACCACTCACACAAACCAACCACTCACACACGTTTTTCAAGCTTGAGCTGTCCGATTAGCCGAGAAATTTTGGTTTTTCTCATCCTGAGAATTACTAGAGGAAAAAGGAATTTTCTAATAAATAAGGACAAAGTAGTTGCTAGAGCATCTCCAAAATGGAAACATTCTCCGAAAATAAATAGTTTATATACTGCAGGAACACTATCCAACGACGATAAGGCTGCAAAGAGGAACTGAAGGCAAAACTTCAATAATGGTGTGTACTTGGAGGAAATATTGGTGACACTTTACAGTTGCCTTTAGCACTGAGATTGAAGCTCTGTCCCAGATAATTGAGGCCAAACCTTAAGGGTTTCGACTTAAGGAGAAAAAATGAGTTACAGGTCTTTTTGTGTTTGCCCCTCCCCAGGGGCGACTCCTCCGCTATGGCGGAGGAGCGTCACCCCACTGCTTTTAAGCTGTTAGAAACATAAAATGATAACTTGGAGTTATTGTCATTTTATGTTTCGTGTCCTGCTGCTTTGCGGCGAGCGGGTGGGCGGGACTGATCTGCTCTCCGAGCAGGGCAGTGGAGGAGTGGTTTGCCCACTCCTAAGTGCGCAATGACTGTTTGGTCGGCCCTCTCGGGCCGCCCAAACCAGTCATGCGCACTTCCCTGTTCTCCATGCAGGCTGCATTACAGCCTACATGGAGAACATGCCCACCCCTCCAGCCCCTGGCTGAGTGCCGTGTCAAGGCGCTCAAACCAGTCACAACGCTGCATTGCAGCATTGTGATTGGCTTAGGGGAGGGAGCCTGGCTGCCTGCTTCCTGTCCCTGTCGGAGGCAGGAGAGCAGGAGCAGAGAGGACGCGGGACCCGGCCTGAAGGCAAGTATTTTTTTTTTTTTACCCCCCCTTGCATGCGCCTACAAAATGATGCAAACGTCTTTTTTTGTCTTTCTTATTTTGCCATGCTGCACAGCATTGGGGATGCTATACATCATGGTTGAATGGTATTAACAAAGCCAGTAGGTCCCAAAGGTGAAACCTATTGGCTTTGCTTCAGCCATTTGTAACATGGATTGGCACAGTACATCGAGTTACTGTGCTAGAAACCAGGCTTCAACCTTAGCATACAGGGCCTTCCCAAAAAAACAAGATAAATACAGTCTCCCTCCAGAGACCGAGAATGGCATGCTTACCGCAAACACACTGATCCACTGTGCAGGTACACAGACATGCTTACCGCAGACATACACACACACACACACTCACTCTGCATGTGCACACGCACATGAGAGACACGTTCAATTACTTGCATACATTGCAGAAAGACATGTCTTGCTAGCATTCAGACTCGCTGACTCGCATACCTTGCAGTCTCACATGCAAACATTTTCTGACAGCGCAAATATGCTGTGCATACATATAACTAGAAAGGCATACATACCATCTGCAGGCCTATCCGCCCTCAAACTCAGTCTCCCTAAAAGTACAGGCTGCCTGGAATGGTGGACGACACAAAGCAACCACTATGACTGATAATGGCCTTCTCAAATGTGTATCATTTATATAGCGCTTCATAGCCCATGTAAGTGTATGAAGTGCTGTGTATATGTATGAAGTATTACATTTATTTATTTATATAAATGCAGCTACAAAAAAGGAAATCTGGGACAGATTGAAGGGTCAAGTTCCACACATGCCCTATGAATTCTTGGAAGCTACTGCAAATGGCCTGAGCATCAACTTAATTAACTTAATTCTGTAAGCTGTACTGAATGCTTTGAGACGGTAGCCTACTGTTTTTGCTGTGGTTCCCTTCTGGTTAGTGCTGTTTCAGTGAAAGTTTACACATAACTGATCCTTTTAATTAGCCTCTGTAAATGAGTTAAAACATTTTTAAAAGCTTTTTCTTTGAGCTGGCACTTTCTGTGGTTCTGCACAAAACTGGGTTACCCCATTGAGATTACTAATCTACATGAGCAGATGCTAGTCTGCGAGAGTTGTCCTCACTTCTAGATGCAATGTCAGACACGCTTGCATACAGTGAAGAGAATATAGCCAGACTGATTCAAGGTCAGGACGACAGTTCCTTTCTGGGAGCGGCCGCCATCCCATTTGATAACACTCTTAATGAAAAACTGAATAAACTTGAAAGATTAGAGAAGAAGCTGGTTAGAACCAGACTGCATGGTCATTTGCTTACCAAATATCTCCAGGCCAACATTATCCCTGTTGGGCTTCAGGTGAAGAATGAACCTGCAATTTTTATAGAGATCCCGAAGTTTCCCGAGAACTTCAGCTTTGTGGCAAATAACTGTTCCCGGCACTGGATGGTGCTGGGAGTGGAAACAGCCCTTGAATACATCAAGAAACTGTCGAAAGAAATTGAGGAACTACGTAAAGAAATCCTAGATGATGGGGCCCTAACGAATGCTAAAGAGGCTCTTGATAGACCAGGAAACTAGATAAACTTGCTAAGGATATAAGGGCATACGATAAGAAAGTCACTTATCCATACACGACAGAGGAATACTACCAGCAAGACAACCAAGGCCACTACATAAATAGAAGTAGGCAGGGGGGGTCGTAAGTTTAAAACATTCTCAGAATCCTCATACTCCAGTGGTGGGGACAGCGACTACGAGCAGGCCAGTACTAGTTCCAACAGACAACAAGGGTATCAAGGACTCAACTTTCAGGGTCCCAGCTATCAAGGTTCCAATTATCAGGGGACCAATTACCAAGACATAACCTCAGGTCCTTTTTTAGGTGACGCTCAATGGTCAACCCCCAGGGGTGGGGCTCCTCCTCAGGGTTGGCAGGAAGACAGAAGTCGGACCAGAGGCAGGGGGAGAGGCAGGAAAGCTGTGAGTCATTTGTATCCTCCCATGTCTACTGGCCCCTTTACTTCGAGTGTTACACAGTACGTGTTATTTAGACTGTGAGCTACTTTGTCCATGCCTTCTCGCCCCCTTCTCTCCCCTCCCCTGCCCGCATTCCCGTTGTCCGTGCCTTCTCGCCCCCTTCTCCCCTGCCCGCACTCCCGTTGTCCGTGCCTTCTCGCCCCCTTCTCCCCCTCCCCCCGCCCGCACTCCGGTTGTCCGTGCCTTCTCCCCCTGCACTCCGGTTGTCCGTGGCTTCTCCTCCCCTCCCCCCGCCCACACTCCCGTTGTCCGCGCCCCCCCTCACCCTCCCTCCCGTTGTCCATGATGCAATATGCAATAGTTCTCGCGTAAATGCGAGTCCTATTGCACTGCAAATGCTTGTCTTGCCCAGCAGAGGTTCAGAGTCGAGAAGGAAGTTGGCAACACTCAACAAGCGGGCTAGCCTAAGGTGGTTTCGCTTTTGTACGTGACGTAGGGACAGGCACGTAACTTCCAGCAGTATCAGCGTACAATGGGTGCAGAACAGGAAAGAGCGGAGGGGACATTAATTCTCCCGCATACGGATTGTAGGCTTGTAGGGTGCTGGCAGGAGGAGGGCGCGGCGAGCTGAGTCCGTGGAAGTAGAGGACTCCTGTGGGCAGCAGACATCCAAGTTCAGTAAGTAAGTACAGAATCCGTTGTCCATGCCATCCCTCCATCCCGTTGTCCGTGACCTCCCTCCTGTTGTCCGTGATGCAATATGCAATAGGTTTCCCGTAAATGCGAGTCCTGTTGCAGTGCAAATGCTTGTTTCTTTTAAGCCGAGCATGTTTCCAATATAAGCCTCCGTTTTAAACTAGGAACTGATTGAAGTGCGGTGCCCAGCCCACTCTGCGCACAGAATGAGTTCGATGAGATCGTGTGCTTATCATTTTTATTACACATGCTGTAGAGAATTGGAATGTCTCTAGGCAATCAGATTGATTAGAACGTGGACGCTAACGGATTGCATGCCGCATTGTAATATAGCTCGACAGCTGAGCACACTCCAAATCTTCATAGACAGCAAAAACGCAATGCGTGGAAATGCTTTCATCACTGGCAGAAGCAGGGGCTGCATTCTATTCCATAATTTGTTGACTCTGATGTACCAGTGCTGATAGAGCTTGCCTGGGTTGATTTGCTTATGGTTGTTCGTTATCCGTAGCACCAGAAACCAGCTAAAAAGGAAGGATGGAAGAGCAAACCTTCCCTTTCACCTCTTTGGGCTAACTGCGACGTCCTCGTCGTTCACTCATCCTTCCAGCAGATCCTCACACACACTTGAGATGTAGCTGCAGGAATCCTCACGTGTAGCCAAAGAAAGCCTTTTTTCAACAAAAACACCGTTGAATTAGTTGAATTGCTTAATTCATAATTCTTGGTATAGACATTAAACGAATTTCTTTTGATTTGTAATTTTTAGCAAAGCTACACTTTCTAATTTCTGAAATGTTTAAAAAGTGCATTCTTTACCCTGCTGTCTTTGCTCTTCCTTTCCTCAGCAGAAGCCTGTTTGGGTTGGGGGCAGTGGGCTATTTTGTGGTAACAGGAAATAAAGAGTTTCAGGGCACTTCGGGAGTAGCTACAAGCAAGTCACTTACAGGGTAAGTAGTTCTAGGGCCAACACCCACAGGAGCACCGTAGTGCTGGAGTTACCTCACCCAGGGAAGCCGGGTGCATAGGTGTCCTTTGGTGTCGGGTCGCGGCGTCGTTTTCAATGGGAGCCACTGAAGACTTGCTGCTTGCGGCGACAGGAGAAGTGTCCGGTGGAATCCAAGCCTGGATTCGGAAGAAGGAAGACCTGAAAGCAGAGGGGACAGTGTTCAAAGTCACTTGGCAGTGACCCGGGGCAAGGAAGATGAATGCCCACCGTCGTCGACAGATTCAGGTCGTTCACGGGTGTCTTGACTCTTCGACCACGTGGTCCAGGCGGCGTCGATGATGACCAGGAGCTGGATTCGGTGTGTCCCACGACGTCTGCAGCTTACTGAGGTGTCGGCGACTCGATTGGAGCCAACAAGCCTTGGTAGCAGCAAGTCTCGTGGAAAGCGTAAAAAGTCAATGGTGCAGACCAGCAAGGTCTGGGGAACTCACCCAGCGAGGGTAAGTCAGGGCAGGCCTGGAGCAACCAGGGGAGCCCTTCGGTTCTGTAGAAAAGTCTTCAGGGGACCCACAAGCCGGCGGGCAAGGAATCGCGAAGACGCCTCGGGAGGATTCCTTCAACAGGGGCCCATGGTCACTCGGGACGGGGTAGGCCTCTGATCTTCGGAGGGATTCCTGCTAGAGGTTGGGACCACACGTGGTCCAAAGCACAGGTTCGTAGAACGTCGTGAAGGGGTTGCACTCGCCAATAGTGCACGGTACCCAGGGACTGCGGTTCCTCGTCACTCGTGGGGTCCACTTGCCTCAGCTTCGCTGGGGACTCACGATGGCCTTGGAGAAGTCAGGAAATCCTCTTCCTGGGCTGCAGGGACTTCGGGCTCCGGCGGGAGCGGCGTAGTTTGCGACCGCCGTTGTAGTTTTTGGTGCCTGCCAAGCAGGGAGTCACTCCTTGACTCCAAGGGAGATTCTTCAGTCTTCCAGAGGTAGTGGAACGTCGAAGGTCCAGGATTCTTCTTAAGAGCGTCGTCCAGGGAGATCTGGGTTGCAATGCACAGGTTCCCCCTCTTATACTAAAAAGAAGGGAGGGACTAGCTCTATGACCCCACCTATGGGAGGGTCAGGGGAGGGGTGGCTACACCCACTTCCCTTTGTCCAGTTTCGCGCCAGAGCAGGGGCAGGTAGCCCCTGAGCTGGTTTGAACTGGCATATGCACAGAGGAGCCTTCTGCTCCCCCAGTGCAGGACTTCAAAGCACTCTAGGAGTGCACCCACCCAGCCCCAATACACTAAACCCTGTCTGGGAGGTGGTCACACCCCCTTGGGACAGGATACCTATTGTTGGGCCTCCTCCACTGCGAGTGTGGGTCATCAGCAGGAGGGCAGCCCAGTGTCTGTGACTGGTGGCATCCATTTTGTGATGCCAGGGCTCTTCAGGATTCTACCGCGTTTCCGCAGTAGGTACATGTCTATCCCTCTAGAAGGGTGGAATGCTACCCCCTCCGCCAGAACTGGCGGGGGGGTAGTATTCCAAGATGTTTGACACCAAACACGACATGTTTCCGTGCAGCCATCCCAAAGTTAGCATTTAACGCGAGGTTATAATGCGCTTAAGAGTATATGGTCAGGCTGCACTACAAACATCCTCAGAGAAGGGTCTCCGAATGCTGCAGAGGGGCTCTGCTCATGCAGGGGCACCCTCTCACATAGGAACCAAGCACACTGTCTTCAGGATTGATAAGGCCTGCCATAGGAGTGACTTATAGGTTTATATGTGTGTATCTATGTAGTGATATAGGTAGCCTATATCACAGTAAGGGGTGCATGCACCACCTTACCCAGGCTGCAGTAGCAGACCTGTGGTGTCAGATTTAGTCTGCTTCCCAGGGGTGGCATAATACATGCTTCAGCCCCTGGTAGGCCTGTGAAGTACCTATGCCCTTGGTACCTAAGGTACCATATACTAGGGACTCATAAGGTACCACAGTATCCAATCACTAGTGCACCTAGAGTGCACTCCAAGTCGTTTAGAGAGAACAGAGAGGCTGGGGCCCTGACTGGCAGGGTCCCAGTCAGACTATAGCCAGGAACCAGTGTAAACATCAGAAAAAAAGTGGGGGCAACATAAGAGGCAGATCCTACTCTCCTACACACCCCCCCCCCCAAACGCAGGGACACTAAACTAACCTTGACCAGTTGAGTCTTCGTGTTCTAAGTGGAAATACCGTGAGAGTCCATCTGCATTGGCATGTTGGGTCCCAGGTCTATGTTCCACTGTGTAGTCCATCCCCTGTAGGGAAATGGACCACCTCAAAAGTTTTGGGTTTTCTCCTTTCATTTGTTTAAGCCATAGGAGGGGCTTGTGGTCAGTCTGAACTATGAAGTGAGTGCCAAACAAGTATGGCCTCAGCTTCTTCAGGGCCCACACCACAGCAAAGGCCTCCCTCTCTATAGCTGACCAACGTTTCTCTCTAGGGGTCAGCCTTCTGCTAATGAAAGCTACTGGCTGGTATTGACCTTCATCATTCAGTTGAGACAGTACAGCTCCCACACCCAGCTCAGAAGCATCTGTTTGGACAATGAACTTTTGGTGTAGTCTGGACTCTGTAAGATGGGGGCAGTGCACATGGCCTGCTTTAGGTCTTCAAATGCCTTCTGACAGCTAGCTGTCCACTGAACCTTTTTTGGCATTTTCTTTGAGGTTAGATCATTCAAGGGGGTCACTATAGATCCATATCCCTTCACAAACCTCCTATAGTACCCAGTCCGGCCTTAGAAGGCTCTCACCTGTGTCTGGGTGGTGGGAGCAACCCATTCCATTATGGTTTGGATTTTGCTCTGTAAAGGCTGAACCTGGCCTCCACCTACAAGGTGGCCCAGGTACACAACCTGACTCTGCCCTATCTGGCACTTAGTGGCCTTGATAGTGAGGCTTGCTTTTTGCAGAGCCTCCAAAACATTTCTGAGGTGGACCAGGTGATCCTGCCAGGAGGAACTAAAGACAGCAATATCATCTAGATAAGCTGAGCAATAAGTTTCCATCCCTGCCAGAACTTTGTTCACCAACCTCTGAAAAGTGGCAGGTGCATTTTTCAATCCAAAGGGCATCACCACAAAGTGGTAGTGCCCACCAGGGGTCTAAAATGCTGTTTTGGCTTTTGCATCATCAGCTAATCTGATCTGCCAGTAGCCAGCTGTTAGGTCAAATGTACTTAGATACTTGGCTGAGGCCAAAGTATCAATCAGTTCATCTGCCCTTGGTATGGGATAGGCATCAGTCCTAGTGACTGCATTGAGGCCTCTGTAGTCTACACAAAACCTCATTTCTTTCTTACCACCCTGGGTATGAGGCTTGAGTACTAGGACTACTGGGCTAGCCCAAGGGCTATCTGAAGGCTCAATCACACCTAACTCCAACATTTTCTGGACTTCAGTCCTGATACAGTCCCTGACACGGTCAGGTTGCCTGTAGATCTTACTCTTGACAGGCAGACTGTCTCCAGTGTCCACCTCATGGGTGCACCAGGTAGTCTGACTAGGGGTCAGGCTAAACATATGTATATACTGCTGCAGAACTTGTCTGCACTCAGTTTGCTGATGGTCAGTGAGGCTGCTTGCCAAAGCAACACCATCTGCTGACCCATCATCAGGGTTCTGTGAGAGCAGGTCAGGGAGAGGGTCACTCTCCTCCTCCTGTTCCTCATCAGTTGCCATGAGCAAGCCCATGTCAGCCCTGTCAACATATGGTTTCAATCTGTTGACATGGAGCACCCTCAGGGGGCTCCTGGGAGTTCCAAGATTCACCAGATAGGTGACTTCTCCCTTCTGCTCAACTATTGTATGGGGGCCACTCCACTTGTCTTGGAGGGCTGCTGGGGCCACAGGCTCCAACACCCACACTTTCTGTCCTGGCTGGTACACAGTGAGCACAGCCTTTTGGTCATGCCAAGCTTTTTGTAATTCTTGGCTGGCCTCCAGGTTTTTGGTTGCCGTTTTCATGTATTCAGCCATCCTGGAGCGGAGACCAAGTACATAGTCCATCACATCCTGTTTGGGGGGCTTGAGAGGTAACTCCCAGCCCTCTTTTACCAAACATAAAGGACCTCTTACAGGATGCCCAAACAGAAGCTCAAATGGGCTGTAACCAACCCCCTTCTGTGGAACCTCTCTGTATGCAAACAACAGGCAGGGAAGAAGAAGATCCCATTTCCGCCTAAGCTTCTCTGGGAGTCCTTTAATCATTCCCTTCAGGGTTTTGTTGAAGCGTTCAACCAACCCATTGCATTGTGGGTGATAGGGGGTGGTGAATTTATAAGTTACACCACACTCCTTCCACATTGCCTTTAAATATCCTGACATGAAGTTTGTACCTCTGTCAGAGATTACCTCCTTTGGGAAACCCACTCTGGAGAAAACTCCAATGAGAGCTCTTGCCACCACAGGGGCTGTGGTGGTCCTCAGGGGAATTGCCTCTGGGTACCTGGTGGCATGATCCACTACCACCAGGATAAATCTGTGCCCAGATGCAGTTTGAGGGTCAAGGGGACCAACAATGTCAATCCCTACCCTTTCAAAGGGTACCCCCACCACAGGTAGTGGTATCAGGGGGTCCTTTCTGGTGCCACCTGCCTTGCCACTGGCTTGGCATGTGACACAGGAGCGACAAAACTCCTTTGTGTCCTCTGACATATGTGGCCAATGAAAATGTGGAACAAGCCTGTCCCAGGTCTTGTTTTGGCCCAAGTGACCTGCCAAAGGGATATCATGTGCTAGGGTCAAGAGGAACCCCCTAAACTTCTGAGGTATTACCAACCTCCTGGTGGCTCCAGGGGCTGGATCTCTACCCTCAGAATATAAGAGTCCCTCATCCCAATAAACTTTATCGGACCCACTAGCACTCCCAGCAGCCTCAGCAGCAGCCTGCTGTTTGAGGGGTTCAAGAGAGGGGCAGCACTGTTGCTCCTTACTCAGATCCTCCCTAGAAGGGCCCCCTGCCCCCAAGAACTCAACCTGCTCAGGCTCAAGTCCCTCTGGGGCAGTTCCTTCTTCAGGATCTGCTCCTCCTCCCTCAAGAGGGGAATCTGTGATCTGATACAGAGGGGGAGGCACTGCCTTAACCCTACTGCTCCTCTTCTTGGGAAGCATCTGGTCCATAATTTCAGGATCCAGAGCTTGTTCAGTGTCATGCATTTTGGCCTGTGACCTGGTCACAGCAAATACCTCTGCAGGGATGCCCAACATCTCAGCATGAGTCCATAACTCTACTTCAGACCAGGCTGAAGTTTCTAGATCATTGCCCAATAGACATTCTACAGGGAGGTCTGCACTGACTACAACCTTCTTGAGGCCAGTTACCCCTCCCCAGGAGAAATTCACAACTGCCAGACTATGGTTGGTCCTGGCATTGCTTGCATTGGTCACCTGGTACATTTCACCCAGGATGATCTGTCCAGGGTCCACAAGATCCTCTGCCACCATGGTGACACTAGCACCTGTGTCCCTAAATGCCAAAGCCTGTTTGCCATTTATTACAGGCTGCTGTTTGTATTTGCCCAGATTACTGGGGCTTACTAGGAAGGACATGTCAATGTCTCCATCACAAATCAGCATTGCCTGAGTGGGTACTCTGACTAGGCCAGAGTCCAGTTCAGAACCCAGGGTCAACCCTACTACACCCTTATTCTGAGTACCACCTCCACCAGTAGCTGAACTAGGGGGAAAAGTTGCCTTAGGGGCAGGAGTGGTGGTGGTTTGTTCTTTGGACTTGTTACAATCAGAAGTCCAGTGCCCTTTCTGTTTACAGAATTTGCAGCAGGGCTTCTTTTGGCCTTTTCCCTTGTTGGATTGTGACTCCCCACCAGATGCAGATTTTTGGGGCCCTTGTGAAGACTTCTGGTCTTTTGACTTATCCCCACTTTTCTCAGGGCCCTTAGGATCCTGCTTCTTTGTGTCACCCCCTTGGTTCTGGGTTTTCTGCCTCACCCTGGTTCTGACCCACTTGTCTGCCTTCTTTCCCAATTCTTGGGGAGAGGTCAGATCTGAGTCCACCAGGTATTGATGCAACAACTGGTTCTGGCAATTATTAAGGATCTGTTCTCTCATCATTAGATTATACAATTCCTTGAAATCAGTAACCCTACTGCCAACCAGCCAACCCTCCAGAGCCTTGGTTGCACAATCTACAAAGTCAGTCCAGTCCTGAGTCTGTGCCTTCTGGGTGTCTCTGAACTTCAACCTGTACTGCTCAGTGGTTAAGCCAAACCCATCTATCAGTGCACTCTTCAGGACTTCATAGTCATCAGCATCCTCTTCTCTAACAGTGAGGAGCTTGTCTCTACCTTTATCTGAAAAGGAGAGCCACAAGATTGCTGCCCACTGCTTTTGGGGGACCTGTTGTACTCTACAGGCCCTTTCCATAGCAGTTATCCACTTATGGATATCATCCCCACTCTGGTAGGGAGGAACAACCTTGCTCAGGTTCCTATGGTCTGGAATATATTCTCTGCCTCTAGGAACACTGTTGCTGCCACCAGGGGGTTCTAACCCCTCTTTTCTAGAAGCTCTCTGGAGCTCAGAGGCTTCTCTATCTAATGCCAACTGCTTGGTTTTGAGGGCAAATCTTGCTTCCTCATACTGCAGCAGTTTGCACAGTCTTTCAGAGGAGGTCTCTCTTCTTGGGAAGTAGGAGTTCCTCTACTGGACAAATTCTCTGCCAGAGTGATGGGAGTGGTCAGAGTCCCTAGAAAGGGACCTATGCCTCTCCTCCACTGTGTCAGTTCTCTTAGGGAGAATTCCTCTGTCCTTTTCAGACCCCTTGGGGCCTGGCCCTACAATCAGAGTCTTGGTCAACTTGATGTTCATCATCTGACCCAGACACTGTAATTGACCCACCCCCTGATTCAGACCCATTAGCTCCTAGAGCTAATCTAAGATCATCTGCTCTCAGCAGATCTATCAGGTGTAGTGTGGAGGGACTCTGTCCTATCTTCAGGTGCCTCTCAGCACACATGGCTTTCAAGTCAAAGAAAGTCATGTCCTTATACTGAAGCTGGGTGGATCCACTGGGTCCATCCCTTAAGGACATTCTAGTGTTGGGCAGTGTTGTACTACCTACACTAGTTTGTGGCCTACTGATACTAGCTTGAGCTGTAGAAAGGGTGTGCTATCCCTTGGCACACAGCTCTAAGTTCAGTAGAACTTATTGATACTAAGCTTGACTTTATATGTACCTTGAGTACCTATAGTGGTTTTCAGTTAGTAATTCAAATAGAGATTTTCTGGTAAAACAATAGCAAGCTGGAATCACACACGCTGCCACCAATGTGAGAAGTTGGCCTGGTATATGCTGTCCACTAGTTAAAGTGGACACCTTGCACCAGTACAATTCGACTCTTATGGTAGGTAGGTTTAAGACAACCTTTATAGAAAGCTATCCTAGTGGTAGCTGTGGAGAGCAGCCTTCAGGCTAAGTCTTGGAGGAATGTAAAGCAGCTTGTTTTACCACACAATCTCTTGAATCACCAAATGAAAAGACACCACACAGGTATATATATCAAATATATATGTATTTATTACTAAACAACTCTCTACTAATCTCTTGTGAGATTAGAAGTCAGGAACATATGTACAAATCAACGTTTCACAATAGATTAAGCACAAATATGGCTGGGGCCCTAGGGGCGTACCAGACCATATACTAAAAAAGAGACTTAAGAACAACGACTTGCAAAGGGACAAGGCCTAGGGCCTTCAGAAGTGCTGGGGCCTCACGAAACCACCCAAGGTAGGTAAGTAAAGGACCCACGGGGGACGCGTGCAGTGAGTGAACACAGGCGCAGGTCGCCGTTGACTTCAATGCGGCAAGTCGCGGTTGGAAATAAAGAGTTTCAGGGCACTTTGGGAGTAGCTACAAGCAAGTCACTTACAGGGTAAGTAGTTCTAGGGCCAACACCCACAGGAGCACCGTAGTGCTGGAGTTACCTCACCCAGGGAAGCCGGGTGCATAGGTGTCCTTTGGTGTCGGGTCGCAGCGTCGTTTTCAATGGGAGCCACTGAAGACTTGCTGCTTGCGGCGACAGGAGAAGTGTCCGGTGGAATCCAAGCCTGGATTCGGAAGAAGGAAGACCTGAAAGCAGAGGGGACAGTGTTCAAAGTCACTTGGCAGTGACCCGGGGCAAGGAAGATGAATGCCCACCGTCGTCGACAGATTCAGGTCATTCACGGGTGACTTGACTCTTCGACCACGTGGTCCAGGCGGCGTCGATGATGACCAGGAGCTGGATTCGGTGTGTCCCACGACGTCTGCAGCTTACTGAGGTGTCGGCGACTCGATTGGAGCCAACAAGCCTTGGTAGCAGCAAGTCTCGTGGAAAGCGTAAAAAGTCAATGGTGCAGACCAGCAAGGTCTGGGGAACTCACCCAGCGAGGGTAAGTCAGGGCAGGCCTGGAGCAACCAGGGGAGCCCTTCGGTTCTGTAGAAAAGTCTTCAGGGGACCCACAAGCCGGCGGGCAAGGGATCGCGAAGACGCCTCGGGAGGATTCCTTCAACAGGGGACCACGGTCACTCGGGACGGGGTAGGCCTCTGATCTTCGGAGGGATTCCTGCTAGAGGCTGGGACCAAAGCACAGGTTCGTAGAACGTCGTGAAGGGGTTGCATTAATAGTGCACGGTACCCAGGGACTGCGGTTCCTCGTCACTCGTGGGGTCCACTTGCCTCAGCTTCGCTGGGGACTCACGATGGCCTTGGAGAAGTCAGGAAATCCTCTTCCTGGGCTGCAGGGACTTCGGGCTCCGGCGGGAGCGGCGTAGTTTGCGACCGTCGTTGTAGTTTTTGGTGCCTGCCAAGCAGGGGAGTCACTCCTTGACTCCAAGGGAGATTCTTCAGTCTTCCAGAGGTAGTGGAACGTCGAAGGTCAAGGATTCTTCTTAAGAGCGTCGTCCAGGAAGATCTGGGTTGCAATGCACAGGTTCCCCCTCTTATACTAAAAAGAAGGGAGGGACTAGCTCTATGACTCCACCTATGGGAGGGTCAGGGGAGGGGTGGCTACACCCACTTCCCTTTGTCCAGTTTCGCGCCAGAGCAGGGGCAGGTAGCCCCTGAGCTGGTTTGAACTGGCATATGCACAGAGGAGCCTTCTGCTCCCCCAGTGCAGGACTTCAAAGCACTCTAGGAGTGCACCCACCCAGCCCCAATACACTAAACCCTGTCTGGGAGGTGGTCACCCCCTTGGGACAGGATACCTATTGTTGGGCCTCCTCCACTGCGAGTGTGGGTCATCAGCAGGAGGGCAGCCCAGTGTCTGTGACCGGTGGCATCCATTTTGTGATGCCAGGGCTCTTCAGGATTCTACCGCGTTTCCACAGTAGGTACATGTCTATCCCTCTAGAAGGGTGGCGCCGCCAGAACTGGCGGGGGGGGGGGGGTAGTATTCCAAGATGTTTGACACCAAACACGACATGTTTCCGTGCAGCCATCCCAAAGTTAGCATTTAACGCGAGGTTATAATGCGCTTAAGAGTATATGGTCAGGCTGCACTACAAACATCCTCAGAGAAGGGTCTCCGAATGCTGCAGAGGGGCTCTGCTCATGCAGGGGCACCCTCTCACATAGGAACCAAGCACTCTGCCTTCAGGATTGATAAGGCCTGCCATAGGAGTGACTTATAGGTTTATATGTGTGTATCTATGTAGTGATATAGGTAGCCTATATCACAGTAAGGAGTGCATGCACCACCTTACCCAGGCTGCAGTAGCAGACCTGTGGTGTCAGATTTAGTCTGCTTCCCAGGGGTGGCATAATACATGCTTCAGCCCCTGGTAGGCCTGTGAAGTACCTATGCCCTTGGTACCTAAGGTACCATATACTAGGGACTCATAAGGTACCACAGTATCCAATCACTAGTGCACCTAGAGTGCACTCCAAGTCGTTTAGAGAGAACAGAGAGGCTGGGGCCCTGACTGGCAGGGTCCCAGCCAGACTATAGCCAGGAACCAGTGTAAACATCAGAAAAAAAGTGGGGGCAACATAAGAGGCAGATCCTACTCTCCTACATGTGGCAAGCAGATATAGGATGTTTGTTGTGGGCCTTGGTGATGTTATATGGTGTAACCAAGTGCTGTGTAAAACAGTGTGTGGTGGTGTACTCTCATGTAGGGTTGTATTGTGGGTACAGTAAGGCAGTGTTTGACTATCTGGGCTGAATGATCTGGTGTGATGTGTGTGCTGTATCTTGGCGTGGTCATCATTGGTATTGTGTGGAATGGGCATATATAAGGCTGAATAATGTTTTAAGTTATAGTAAGGGTGGCATATAGTAAGTGTGGTATAAGTGTGGAACAGTGTGATGCTATAATGAGTTGTACATAACTAAACTATGTTTTGTGGTTCAGTATGAGTGTTCTGGTGAGGTATAGTATAGTGTGGTGTTCTTATGGTTGATGCTGTCAGGGATGAGTTTTGTTCCGGAGCATGGTTTGTAGTGTGATGGGGATTAGTGATGTGTGCTGTGCTATAATGACGCACGCTGGTCGGTGTGGGTTCAAGTTTGAACAAATTTTGTGTGATGCACATTCAGAAGATGTAATGAACAAGTCGCCATGATTGCGTTGTCTCCAATTCTTTTCCTTTCGAAACAGGATCTGGTGACTCTTTGAGCTTGTTTTGAATAGAGTTGTGCAAAGTTGCATAGTTAAAACTTGCAACTCTGATTATATAATTTAGACTACAGAGGCTAGACAAACAAGTGAGAGCCAGCATCAGTGCCCTCAGGTCTTGTGCTGATAAGCAATTGCTGCAGATGTCCTGCTCTTAGCCCAACCTGGTGCTCCAACTAAAGTTCCCGTTTGTCTATTCCTGCCTCCCACCTCAAATGTTGTCCAGGATGCCCTCACCAAGAACATCCTGAAGCTGGAAATGGTTATGAGGAGGTGGTGTGATAGGTTTACATTACAGCTCGTGTAAGTGGATACAATTGGAAAATGTTGGCCTACTTCGCATATGATGTTTTTTTTTTATTTTGCTCGATTAGGTACTCCTTGCTTCCACCAGATGTGGCAGTATATCTTCCAGAGGGCTAAGCACCTCTTCTCATCTTTAATTCCATTCCTCTGAACCTCTGTCGCCTTTCAAACTTTAAACAGTTCAGCAAGAACTTGCAAACCTTTCTGTTTTGTAAAGCCCCTTCATTCTCAATGTTTCATTTAATACTCCTAGTACCAAGATGCCTGCGAGCAAACTGGCACTTGGGAAATAAATACATTAATAAACAAGTAAACACAAGCCAAGTAGGAATTGAATAGTAGGAGAGGACTGAGCTTTGTGAGACAAAAGAGTTGATCTGGTATAGGTGTAGGATCCAAATTAGTCAGTCAAAATAATCACGAAGAAAGGAACGTTCTTAATATATGTATGTTTCTATTTTGGTTGCTGAATGCTCTGCAGTTTTATTGCATTATTCAGAGTATGAATGCCATTGTTCAAGACCTTCATAATATGTAAGCAGTGATCCTTCCAAACTTCCATTTAGTGTTCATAAGAAAGCTGAAGCACTCAAAAACTATGGTTGTGAAACACAGGTGACAAAGACAGCAAGACACCAGAATAAAACAGATCGAATTATAGCAACAGCAGAGCAGGCCATGAAGTACACTGGTACACTTAATGTCTCCAGTACCCTACAGCTGGAGATATTGTAGCATACAGTTACAGATAAAGGAACAAAGCTTTTCTCGATTCATTAGCACCATCCAATGTCAGTGTGGTGCCTTACACAGGGAACCAGAAAAACTGGATCTTTTTGAAAACAAGTCAATTTAAATTGTAGCAAAAACACCTTTTTTGCGTGGTCACCTTGATGTTTGCCATTTATTGCCTGTATTTGCATTCTGTGCCATATGACACTGCTATACAGTGCCAACGTGCGTTTGCTTTGCCCCTAAATGGTACTCTTAAAATTGGTTTCACACATTGGGTTGTTTCATATTCCTATAAGGCCATGATAGAGAGCACAGAAAATAGCATTGGAGCAAAATGTCGTAACTGGCCTGCAGTGTGTATTTACACCACGCATATATATGAAAAGAAATATTGTCTCCAGAAGCCCCATTTAGCAAAAGCTTATTTATATATTAATAAGCCCGTCCTAAAATTGCCCACATGGGTTGGTACTTAATATATAAAAAGTAGCACATATTAAAAAATAGTGTCTAAATGCCCAAAAGCGGCTTTCACTTGATAGGCTTAGTTAGAAGCATAATAAAAAATTCTTTAAGTATATTATGTATAAAAATATACTTTTTGCGCTGCCTGAGCCAAAACTAGTTTAAAACCAATTTTTCCACTAATCTCATGTCCAGAGCCCAATACAACTTTCTTGGCGGAGTTAATGATCCTTCTCTCCAGAGGACAATTGGCTTGGCTGCTGGACCCAGGAAGGCAGGGGCATTGTAAACAACTGGCTACCTTACAGGGATTAGCCATATGGGAGGATGATAGGAACAGTTGTCAGAGCAAGGGACAGTATTCACACTACTACTTTTGACTTGGAGATGCCAAGTGAACAGTAAATGCGCCCATTAATTTCCAGGGCCCTCCTAGACTTTCTTGTCCCTGCATGGGGAAAAATAAAAAGCAAGATGATAAGATGTGATGTGACCTTTTAATTACCTTGAGGTATATGTTCAACAGTTAGGATGACAGAAGTAGTGTGTTGTATTCTTGTAGTGAAGTACTTTCTAGTAGAAACATGCAGAGTTATAGGAATTATAGATGGGCAATGGTGAATAAGGGAAATGATTTTCGCTGATGGGTTCTGAATGACAATGAGAGCAAAGCTCAAGTTGTCTGTGATGTCACTCTGAACCCTGAGGTGAAAAAAATCCCCATTATTCAATTTTTATCCATCTAAAATCCTACATAAGGTATAGCCTCCAAAGCTATCTGTCCCTTCCTTTAGCTGCTATGCCGGGAAAGAGGAGTAATAGGGAAAGCCATACAAAATATAACCCCTCCTCCCTGTTCAAAATGTAAAATAAACAAGCATTTGCAATGTAATAGGTCTCGCATTTGCAAGAGTTTAAGCTATTGGCATTGTAAATGACAATGCCTTTTATTTATGTCTTAAAAACCAGCACGTAAATAAAAGGCATTGCCATTTACAATGCCAATAGCTCAAACTCTCAGAAATGCGAGACCTATTGCATTGCAAATGCTTGTTTACTTTTGTAACCTCCGATGGGGACTGGCCCTGTTACATGTGCTCTTACTCTTCATGTTATTTATTACTTTGTGAGCGCTCTTTGTTTTATTGTTGCTTGTTTAGGCTCTGTAGGTGCTCGCGCCCATGCTGGCTCCCTCTCCTCGGGCTGCAGCTGCCTCCTCCTCCTCCTCCTCTTCCCTTGTTTATTATTTCTTTCCTGCTCGCTCTTTGGTGCTGTTCAGCTTCGGCTCCCATCTGTCCCCCCAACAGAACCTCCTGCCCGTCAAGTATTTCTGACCATTTTTATATTATGTGCGATGGCTGCTTTCTGTCCGAGCCACGTTCATAACGTTTGTTTCTTTGCAATGCTGTTCTGCCGTTGTGCATAATATAAAAAAAATTAAAATGGTGGAAACGTAAAACATACGTTCCATCTTATTTCTGTGCAATGCTGTTTTGCCTTCACGCATAATATAAAAAAAAAAAAAAACATTCCGGAACGTGAAACGTAAATTCTAGCCCCTCCCCCTTGTGTCTGGTGCTCCCATCCCTGTCCCTCACCTTTCCCGACATTTTCAGGCAGTGATATCACTTCCTGTTTGGAGATGGTTGCGGTCGGATCAGAAGAGTTTCTAACCCCCTTCAGCACCACTGTCGGCACCGTCCTCTAGAGCAGGGTTTCCGCAGCGACTATGCAGGGCATCATATGTGTGGTGGTCAGTGACGGCTGACTCCGCGCCATGCCCCAGGAAGGGAAGGGATGTCGTCGCACTTGCTCGTTCCGCAGAAGCAGTGTCTTGTTAGATTACTGTAGACTGCTCACCCCTATGTCTGAATATATCATATTTACTGTGCTTGTTTGACATTAGCCCTCCTTTACGTGAGTATTTGAAATCCTCTCGTCTGTGACTGTCCTTTTCTTTATGATTGGCTACTGTATAGTTCACCAAATTTTTATTTTTTTAAAACATCCATTAGGTAAAAAATAGTGGTTGGTGGTCGATGCACTTTTATTCGCTTTCTACGCTCATTCATTTAGAAATGAGGAGGGGAGTCGTACAAGGTACTGCAAGCGTTTGTAAATATCTAGAAAGTTGTAACTCAGTGAGTGTCGGCCTTATTTGCATGAACCAATCCCGTGGCGCACCTATTAACACCTTTGTCATTAATAAATATACACTTATTGCTGCCACTCGTGTGAAATCTGTTCCTTGAATAAAAGGCAGAGCCCCACATTAACCTCCCTTTAAAATATGCCAGAAATTGGAAGGCCCGCCATGAACATTTCAGACATTCACTTCTGCCACATTTTAATTTAAACCCATCCTGATTTGAGGGGAAATAACTGGGGAAAGTATTAGTTTGTAGGTCGAGCCTAGCGCAGCTTTCATGCGCTGCTCTATGGGAGGCTTCTTGTGAGCACTCCAAACTTCTCCTTGTGGGTCGGACTCCTCCCACACATTGGATTGGCCTTTGCGTGTGTCTTTCAATAATGAAAGCACGCAAATGGCCAAAGGCGGGTGCATGTCCCACCTCTCCTCCAAAGGTTCACTCCCACGGCGTTTTGCTCTCGGGAGCGAGCAGCGGCATGCAGGCTGGCAGCTGCATTCCTCCCTTCGTGGATCAGGTTACTAATTAAACACAGCGCGTCGCTTTCACTTTAGCGGCCGCGCTTGTTGTTTTGTGTGGGCTTGTTTTCGTTTGCTGCGTCTCGGGCTTTGCGTACAAAACGCGCTCAGCCCATGGCTGTAAAGAATGTCCTTATCTTTTTTTTTTTTTTTTGGCATTTAATGCGCCATGTCTCATTCCCTTTATGCATATCTATAATCTGCTTTGAGCGCTACCCGTTATCTATGTTCCCTTTGCTCCCGCCCTCTCCCTCTTCCTCTCCCTTTTCTGGACGCAATGATTTTTTGTTTGTTTATTAAATGTTGTTTTAAGTGGAGAAATAACAGGAGACGTGCCAACATCGACGGTGATCTCCTATCTCCACAGTGTGAGGACAGCAGCTGCTGGAGGTCTCATGCACTCTTCCTCTCAGCTTGTTGTCGCAGCCTTATTTCCTCCAGCAGGCTCACTCGGCTCCTCTTTACTCACTGCACAGGCCGGGCACGGTTTACCAAAAGTATTTTTCTGTTTTTTTTACGTTTCCTAGCCCCTGTCATTGTATCTTGGCTCGATCGTTGTGTCTCCTGCACCATTTCGAGTCGTGTTCTCCACCAGCACCACGCCTCTCCCTGTTCTGTTATTCAAGGTGCAAACAAGGGCGTCCAGCTGGAGAGAAGGTATTTTAAAAAAAATGTTGTCTTGCCCCCCTTGTTGCAGCTTGCCCTGATCGTTGTGTCTCTCCTCCCCCGGAGAGCCGTCCATGCAGTGTGGCACCTTACATTAATGAGGTGAGGGAGTTGCACAGGCGGGGAAGTAGCAGAGAGTTGTTGTTATTCTATGCAAGTGAACATACACAAGGCTATATGTGTGCATGTATTTATGTACACATACCTGGGTGTAATAGGAGTCTGCATATCTGGTACAGGCAGATAATTGTTCTTTGGACAAGCGCTCTTTAAAGAGGGGCTCATGCTGAAATGGTACTAAGATCGAAAAGAAAATGGGTTAGTAGTATTTTGCTAAACTGAGCCCCTTTCAACAAAAAAAACTAGAAAATCCATCCCATTCCTCAACGTGCTGCCACTTTAAATTTTCCCTGCCCCAAACTCGCTGCAGTTTTCAGACCCCGGACGTACGATAGACTCATCTGTAAGATCACTGCAATTTAGTTTCAGTTTTGGAGAGGAGGTAGGTGTGTGCTTCCGGAGTCGGCACAGGAACGCATCTTTCTGAGTGTCTCAAATTACATTTTCACTGTGAATTTCGTTGCCAAGATGACGGTGAGGGTGATTTCTAGTTATTTATTGTGAAAAACAAAATTCTGTGTTCGTTACACCCTTGCTCTGTCTCTCCAGGTCACCTTTCGCATGTTCATTCCGTGCATCTGGTGGTGTTTTCAGAGCCACTCACGCATAGCAGCATTATAACCGAACCTTATGATGAATTACAGTGAATGTCATTTAGCAATTCATTGTTATAGTCATTCCAAGAGTGAAAAACATTTAAATGCTAAATACCACAGGTGTGTTTTGATTGGCTGCGCCAGCGCTACGCTTCTTATCATCACCTTTCATTTCCTGATTTCAAACCGAGTTTTCAATAATGATGTTTGACTGGCTTATTTGCTTCTTGCACTAGCGAAGTCTTGATTATTGCTTGGTAATTCCATGTGAGGGAGGCCACATTAATTGGATGGCTGGAATGGGTGAAAACTAGGGGTGGGCGGAATTTGCGTAGTCGCGTTACGCAAAGTTCTGCGAAACGGTAAAAAATCTCTGCGAGTTCCGCAGAATTCCGCGAGCACGCGGAATTGCTTGTTCCGCCCGTTCGCGATGCGTTTTTCCTGTTCGGGGACGCTGTTTGCGTGCTCGGGGGGGGAAATATCCCGCTGACTTGCCCATGCGGCCGCCAATTGGCGCAGCCATCTTGTTTCACTTGTCCCGCCCGCTCGCGATGCGTGTTTCCTGTTCGCGAACGCGGATGTCCGATGGCGCGTCCGAATGACGTGTTCGCGATCGCACACTCTCGCGGGATCTCGCGGCCAGATAGGAAAACTCGTCGGCGAACGCAGGGATCCCGGTAAGTCGCTCGCGAACACGCATTTTGAAAGCACGAACGGCGCGGATCGCGGAATTTTCGGCAATTCCGCGTTCTCCGCGGAACGCAGAATTGCCAAAATTCCGCGAGCGGAGCGGAATTTACCGCCCAGGCCTAGTGAAAACACAGTTCGGTAGCAGCAGTGTCATGCACTCAAATGTTCATGGATACTTTCCATATTGTCACGGAGCACTTAAAATTTGTGGTTATTTTTTAGTTGTAACATCTTACAAGGCTTGATGGTGTCAGTTTCAAGTCAAAGTAACAGACATGCATACAGAACAGTTGCAGATTAAGAGCACTATTTTACCTCTAAAAACCAACAGTTTAAAAAAGAAAACTAAATCAGTGTGTGGCCTTGTAACCTCAACACTGTTATAAATCCGTAGATTCACAATATAAATTGTAGTGATTAGCCCTGGCTTTGCAGGTTTCACAGTAACATGCACCCACAAACCTGCAATTTCTTCAATGAAGCCTAATGCTGGATGTGCAGATTCCACAGTGACCTGTATCCACAAAGCTTCATTTACTGTGATGAATGTCAGTGTTGGAATGAGCAGGCTTTACAGTGACATGTAGTCACAAAATCTCATTTTCTGTGTTGAATGTCAGAGCTGGATGTGCAGGTTCCACAGTGACATGTACTTCAAGAAGCATGTACTGTACATCAAATAAGGCAGTTACGTGAATATAATTTAGTGGCATAATTCACATTCTGTTAGTCCTCTTCTTATTTCCAGTAAAATCCTCCGTGCTCAAACCCCAGTTACAGCAATTACCTAGGTGTAATGCGCATTCAAGATCTTTACGCGCCAAATTTGCCCTTTCTAGCGTGAGGTGTACCTCGGGCCTTGCCTACATTGAACAGAATATGTTAGTCCTGCCATTTATCAAAATGAAAAGAACAATAGGGACAATAATTGGACAGAAAACTATTCACTCTTTTTTTACACGAAGTCTGTAGCATTTGTATAGCTCTTCAATCACTGCCTGCACAGCACCCAGGATAATGTGGTGCAGGTCTAAACACTTATTAGGTCGAAAAGGCGAGACCTATTGGCTATGCCAATGCTTGTTTTATTGGTCACTTCCACAATGAAAGGCTGCTGGAGACATTTCTATAAATTAATGTCAGTTCATTTCTGAAAGTGTTGAAATGTTCTGGTGAAGAAAATAACTGCTTGTAAGCAAGCCCACTACTCCGTATTTTTTCATTAACAAGCATTGTGGGAAATTTACAACCACCACCTACTTCCGTTTTACTAGCAGAAAATGGGACTCAATTTATCCTGGTTTTGTCACGCAGTTCTCTGCATTAAATAGTCTCATAATCATGCCTTGCCAAGTTTATTCGCTCCATGCACACCCACGTGTAAGATTAGCTTGATGATCCTCTTGTTAGCTTAATCATAAATGTTGCTAACGAAAGAAACAAAGTAAATTTTTACGGGAAATGGCCTATTTCAACTTCGTTTGTTGATGTGGGCTAATACATTTCTGCATACTGCTAGCATGTAATCCAAGAACGGGTGCTGCTGTAGCAATGGTAGTAAAACTGTTGTAATACAAAGTCCATTAGCCAAGGTGTATATTCTATAGATGGTTTATTTAAGCTTAGTTACAAGGTAAGTTCCAGGTAAGTAGGTAGATGATAACAGCCCCACCAGGAGAAGCCTCCCTGCTGCTCAACCTGCACACTCCAACTGACACTCAGCACATCACCAGGCACCCATGCATTCTATGACATCACCAAGTATTCAGCATTCCATTCATCACCAAGCACTCCAGCACTCATCCTGGCTGAGCAGTAGGGAAGATGTAGCTAAGGAAAAGGAATGGCAACAGTTAAGTCGCAACAAAAACCTAATTAATCTGTTTCAGACATAAACCATCTCTATTTCTATTCACATTGCGTAGAAACTCTTTTAGATTAATAAGAAAGGAGTACATGCTGTACGTTCCGGGAGATTAGTTAGTTAAACTGTTTAGCTAAGCAGACATAAGGCTCAACAGACCAGGAGCGGAACTGCGTCACCTGCCGTGAATACAATACGGTTAATCAATCTTAAAACTCTAACTTAGTTCACCAATTCCAAAGTCAGCTGCTTTACCTGTTACGTTACTCCACTGCAAACCAAAAAACATAAGTAAAAAACATTATCATTTACACTGCCAATAGCTCTAACATCGACGAATGCAAGACTGATTGCATTGCAAATGCTTGTTATTCCATGTAAACATTGTGTAAGGCAGTCCACCAGAGGCTGAGCTACTGTGGCACGTGCCCACTAATCGCTGATTATTTCATTCATTGACTCCTTTGGCATGTTAATTGGATTAACGTGTGAAAACCAAATCCTCCTTCGATAAGTTGACATTGAGTAAAATGTATTCTACCTAGACTGCAATACTAATGGAATACTAATGGAACTAAGGACCACTTAAAAAAACATCGGCGATGTGCATACAGTTTACGCTATTGCCAGTTTCATCTGTTGAAATTATATTGGTAAATCATTTAACATTAACAGGTTGACAATCTACCCGCTTATACACCGATGTCCTTACTTGTGAAGTCTGCTAAAGCCTTGTTTCAATGATAATTGCCGCAGTTTTTAATGTAATTACACCATTTTAACGTGTATCATTGGTGTTGCAGTGTACCAAAATCATTAGGCATTTAGGCAATCCCGGTTTAAAGTCTTGCTTAGTTAATGGTGAAGATGTGGTTATGAATTAATCGTTTAATATTCCATTTGCATTTCTTTGTATAAAATAACCAAAAAAAAGAGTATGCTATTCCCTTTAAACAGTAAGATACAAAAGATGAACTCAAAAACAGGCCATAAACCAACATTTAGAAAAACTGTAGCAAACTAGCTAATAATAATTTACAACTGTGGACCAATTGGAAGAGATCGACACTTGTTTCACTCTCAACATCTCAGTTCCATCAGATAACTAAATTACAACTGATACATGCTGTGTTTTATGAGAACAATCTCCCTAATGGACAAAAGATCCCCATTATAAACCTAGTTGCTCTCTTTTTTTAGGTCTCACCTGCACAGCGCGTGCTGTGTGCTTGCGAGGGTGTTGTTTATAGTGAAGGGCTTGGAGTCCACCCATTGCTTACCATTCCTTGACATCATTGTCACTCTTCTATGCCACATCCTAATTGGCCAGCATTTTCTCAACGTCATTTCCGTTTACTTCTGTGGTGCATGGATCTAGCACAGATTGATTTGATTTAATTAGTGTGCGTCCGCTGCTGGCGATGTGACTGAGGTACTATTTCTTTCACCGCCGCCACCTTGCTCCATCTCCTTTATCCCTAACCGTATTATATATGTTGCTCCCATGCCCGCTAGCCCCTCCCTATCCAAAACACGTTTATGTGTAAACCAGTTCTCAGAAAAAACAGAGCTACAACATATGCCCAAGATAACGTGGTGTGCGTGTAACACCCACTGCAAAAGATCTGAGTGGGACATGCAGAACATGGCTTGGAAGTCTACCTGGATGACTTGGCTTTTTATCCTTCCGAGATCGATAAAGTGCTTACCGCTGCGTTGAGAAGTTAATGTCTATTTAGAACCTAGAGAAAATGTAATGTCTCTGCTTTATAAGCTGGATCAACACAGTAACACAACTCACAGTAACTGAAGAGGAAGGATTTTTCCTGGTGTCAGTAATTCAGTCACTCAAAAAACATTATTCAATGTCAGGGTAGGCAAGGTGTACACTGGCTCCCTGCAAGACTAAAACTTGCCTTACCTCCTCCGCAGTGAAAAAACATATGTCATATCACTTGGATATCATGATACAAGTTATACAGAACATTAGATGAGCACACATTTACTTGTAGGAGGACACTGGACAAAAACACAAGAGACCAAAGCATACCTACCTGCCAGCTCTGGTACGAATGCATGCTTCCACCATGACTCAAATGTGACCTTGTGCCCTTTGCCACAAACACAAATGTGCAGATCAGTACAGCAACTTAACCATGGACACAACTGATAGGCACAAGATCACCACGCATAAGGGAGATGAGTCAAGCATTACACGTTGCGACTAATGTTGTACAGATCTGTAGGGCATGCATTTCACCCTGAAGGTATGCTGCCACCGGAGAAGGAAGTAGCCCTGGATCTATCTGAGGAGGTCTATTGCAAAAGTCAGGTTCAAAATGTTCTCTACCACGCAGTCTGTACCACCTGATCTGTCAGCTGCTCATGCACAGATGTAATTGTAGAGATAAATACAATATATTTTGTAATGTTGCCCCTATAGAACTGTATAGAAAACATCCCTGCATTGCAATGTAAACTCTAAAAATGCTTCTGTGCAAATCTGACCTTGAAGCCCAGTTTATCGGCCATCGTTGGGCATTAAAGGTTCCCTAGTTAGCTCTGCTATGGAGCACTGGCCACTTGTCATAAAAGCGCTTCCAGGAGGTACTGCTTCATGAAGGTCTTAAAAGGACCAGGGACCCTTGGGACTGGCCACCGCTGTGGTGCCGCACTTTTACTGTGCCAAATTAAACCTAAATCCGTTTTTCATGAATCAATTAATCAGCAATAACATTTATACTAAAAAAAATCCCAGCCATTGATTGCAATAGGCGTAATACAGTGTTATCAAATGAGAAAACTGCGCTGTTCTGCTGGAGGCGGGGCCAGGAAAGAGTACAGTAAACGTGACATTAATCTTTGGGGGTTTGGAGCAAAACAGTACTTCTGAAAATAGGAAATGTAAATGTTCATTTTTTTATGTTGTGCTTAATCAATTTCTTGTTCGTAACGAGGAAAACGACAAATTGAAATGAACTGCAGAAGCATATATTGGCATGTTGCTGCCTCCTTCCATTGTCATCGTAGCCCCCCTCATTCATCCATCCCGAGTTGTTGGGTATAGCTAATCAACCTTTCATGGCCCTCTACGACAACTTCAGCGAACAGACGCAGGACCCAACCCCCCTCTCCACCACCAACAACCAGCAGATCATCACCACTTGGAAGCCTGCCACCACTGAAGACACCACCACGACCATGAAGAACACCCACTCAGGAGCCCCCACGGACCCCTGCTCACCGCACATCTACCACAGAGCCGCCGCCACCATAGCACCCGAACTAGGCCGGACCATCAACGCCTCCCTCGAATCTGGCATCTTCCCCGACGACTGGAAGCGGGCAGAGGTCAAGCCCCTCCTTAAGAAACCCTCGGCCGACCTGATGGACCTGAAAAACTTACCGGCCCATCTCGCTCCTTCCCTTCGCAGCCAAAGTCACTGAGAGATTCATCAACGCCCAGCTAACCAACTTCATCGAAGAGAACTCCATCCTCGACTCCTCCCAGTCCGGATTCCGCAGCAAACACAGCACCGAGACCGCCCTCCTCGCCGCCATCGATGACATCCGCATGCTCCTCGACCAGGGCCACACTGCAGCCCTCATCCTTCTAGACCTTTCCGCAGCCTTCGACACCGTCTCACACCGCACTCTCGCAGCCAGACTCCACGACGCCGGTATACGAGGAACTGCCCTCAACTGGATCCGCTCCTTTCTCTCTGGCAGAACCCAAAGGATCAGACTCCCTCCCTTCCTCTCCGAACCTACAGAGATCAACTGTGGAGTACCTCAGGGATCCTCGCTCAGCCCCACGCTCTTCAACATCTACATGGCCACCCTCCGCGCCATCGTCAGACAGCATGGACTCAGCATAGTATCTTACGCCGACGACACCCAGCTCATCCTCTCTCTCACAAAAAACCCTGAAGACACCAGACTCAGCTTCCAAGAAGGAATGAAAGACGTTGCAGCCTGGATGAGCGACAGCTGCCTAAAACTGAATTCGGAGAAGACAGAGGTCCTCGTACCCTCCCCCACTGCGTGGGACAGCTCCTGGTGGCCCCCTGCCCTCGGAAACTCACCCACCCCGACGGACCACGCCTGGAACCTCGGCATCATTCTAGACTCCTCCCTCACCCTGACCCGCCAGATCAACGCCGTCGCCTTCACCTGCTTCAATTCCCTCCACATCCTCCGCAAGACCTTCAAGTGGATCCCCCCTGAATGTAGAAAGACCGTCACCCACGCACTCATAACCAGCAGACTGGACTACGGTAACGCCCTCTACGCCGGAATCAACAAAACCCTGCTACACAAGCTCCAAACCATCCAGAACACCGCAGCCAGACTCGTCCTCTGAACCCCATGACATGAACACATGACCCAGCACCTACGAGACCTCCATTGGCTCCCCATCGAGAAGAGAGTAACCTTCAAGCTACTCACCCACGCCTACAAATCCAACATCAGACCCAAATACCTCAACGAAAGAGTCTCCTTCCACGCACCCAAGAGGAACCTCCGCTCCGCCGACCTGGCCCTGGCAGAGACCCCACGCATACGTAGAACCAGAGCAGGCGGAAGAGCCTTCTACGTCGCAGCAAAGACCTGGAACAAGCTCCCAGTCAACATCAGACGCTCCCCCACTTTACACACCTTCAGGAAAAGCCTCAAGACCTGGCTCTTCGACTGATCCGGAGCTGCACACCCCCCCGCGCCTTGAGACCCTCTCGGGTGAGTAGCGCGCTTTATAAACCCCTGATTGATTGATTGATGCAACAGAATACATAAATGGCAAATACCTTCCTGAACAGGTATTTGTTAAATAGTTTACTTGTACAGTTATAATTATTGCAAAAAATGTGTTAAAATAAATACATAAAAAGCAAACTCACATCTAGTAGTGTGTGTGAGAGTTATCAGCTTAGTACAGTTATGCAATGATTAGAGTGATATAACGGTACACACGTCAATATATTTTGTGCAGATTGTCTGCGCGAGTACTCAGCCTCTACTAACGACACAGTATGTACTGTGACATTGCCCTTGTGACCAGGGTCCACCTAGGCCGGACCATGCAGGACCCTTTGGTCCAAGCCCCAGAGGGGGCCTCTGATGTAGACACTTATTTGTAGGTCTTGGCTACACAGCGAATGCGCTGTGCTTGCCAGGGTGTTGTTTACGGTTAGGGACTTGGATCCTGCCCATTGCTTACCATTTGTTGACCTCATTGTCACTCTTCTGAGCTGCCTCCCAATTGGCCAGCATATGCTGGATGTTGCTTCCATTTCATTCTGTGGCACAAGGATCAAGCACTAATGGTTTCGTTAATCTGCATCCGTGCTTGTGGTGTGATTGATGTACTATTTAACTCCCTGCCGCCACCGTGCTCCATCTCCTTTATCCTCAACCCTGCAATGTATGTTACTTTTCTCGCCCCTGCCTTTCTAAAATGCATTTATTTGTAAAGCAGACCTTGCAGAAGCATTTACAGACTAACAAGCGCCTCAATCGGGTCAAAGGCATCAGATGCTTACAGAGATCATAGGTCGAAATAATTGGTAAGCTACTGGATTAGAATTTAATTGATATACGATGCACTTACCCTGATGAGGCTTTGAAGTGCTGTAGGACAATTAAACGTCAACTCGGACAACTTTACATACCACACAATGAGAAACAATGGCACTCCACGCCACACAATGCCACTCCACTCTACTTTACGCCACTTCACTCTACTTTACACCACTTCACTCTACTTTATGCCACTTCACTCTGCTCCACCCCATTCTCTACGAGTCCCCTCAATACCAGCTAGACCAGTCTACGCCACTCCACAGTACTCCACTCTACACCACGCCAATCCACTCTGCCACTCCACGCTACCCAATCCACATGACTTTACTCTACACTACTCTGCACCGTTCCACTCTGCTCCGCTCCATTCCACTCTGCTCCACTCCACTCTGCACCACTCCATTCCACTCTGCGTCACTCCTTTCCACTCTGCGTCACTCCTTTCCACTCTGCGTCACTCCACTCTATGCCACTCCACTCTCAGCTACTCTGTGGTTCTCTACTCCTCTCTACGCCACGTCACTGTATGCTACTATATGCCGTCCCGCTGCACTCTAACCCACACCACTCTAACCCACACCACTCTACCCCACTACATGCCACTAACATTTAGCCATGCTGAGTCGCAGCCACGTTGCTGTACAACATGGCTGAAAGACATTGGCAAAGTAAATAGCTCTTGCGAAGGCAAGACCTATTGGATTTGCCAATGTTTGTTGAAATCGAAAGCGGAAATGCCTTATTTACAATATAAGCATTTTGAAGTGGTTCATTCAACATCAGTGAATTCTTAATACATTTCTTTAATTTGTTCTAAAGAACGATTAATGTTTTTTGGGGTACATGACCACTTAGCTGACTTCTCTTGAACTGCACCATGTCACCAATGAACAGTATTATGTAGAATTTTGTTTAAACCGTTGCTTACACAACTACCCCTGGAACAAGTTATCAAACCCTTATTATATAGACTTAAAAATGTTACAGTGGGAACAACAAATTGGGTACTTATTGAATATTATTTAAGCCTGAAATGAATCCGGTCTTCACTTGAGTCACTTACACACGTAATTGACATTGTGTGGAGCAAAACCTGTTTTTTGTTTTCTCGTTCCTGTAATGCCTTTGGCTGACCTAAGAGATGTAGGAAGTTCTACACCCAATGGAGGTGATCAAAGATCGGATCAGAGCCCATGTTTGGCCATTTGTATCAGTGATGTAGACTGTTGGCTTACATCTGACATAATAACTAAACAAACCTAGCTCTGTAGATACTTTGAGACACAGTGTTGTAGCAGAAGCCGGAACCATTTTTAGGAGCTGAATATTGCACCACTATATAATGTCAGCATTGCTGGGTATACTACAAAGTTGCCAGATTTAAACATCTCATTACAGTTAATTTCTTCAGTGAGTGAAGCTGAAGAAAGTTAAACTTTGAAATGGGTGTCTCACAACCCAACGCAAACAGTGCCAAAATACACAAGTGAAATGTCGACTCACTTTTCTGTGGGCCCTCCAATTACCTTTTGACCACTAAAAGAGGAGCCCTAAAAAGAGAACCCCTCTGGGAACCTGTGACCGTTTCCTCTTAAGGCTGGACTTTTCATTCCACACCTGATTTCCTTGCTGATTTCTTCTTCTAGAGAAGATCCCTTTCTGGGGTCCTATGAGATTCCCATACCCCCTGATTGTCTGAAGTCTGTTCCTACCTCCATCCCATTGCCAGCTGCAGGCGCTGGGGATTTGCTGAAAACACGCTGAGAACCCCAAGCACTCTTCTACTGCTTTAACCACGTCATCAAAAGCTAAATTAACATAGCCTTTTGTACATTATAGCAAGTGGCAACTTAAAGATAGGGTTCGTCCTCAAACAGTAAAGTTAAATTCTCACAGTTGCATCTGCTGAAAGTCACATGAAGAAGACATCCCAAAGGGTTGCTTCCACTTTATGTTAATCTTTGGATGTGATATGCAAATAAAAGGAGTTTATCATCTTCTGCCTATAAGTGCACAGTTCCAACCTATATCAGTTTGGTTTGTATGTAGTGCATGTGGGAGATAAAGAATTGATTGTGGCAGGAAGTGTGATGATTGAGTATGCTTTTCAGAGGCAAAATAATCCAAAATACATAGTGATAGAAGCACTTCGTAAGAGGTGCAAGGACTCGGCCAGTGGCATCATGGTGAGATTTAACTACTCCTTGGCTCTTACAAGTTGGGATTTCATGTCTCCAGCCAGTAGCTGAAGGAGACTCAACAAAGCAGACCAGTTGTTTTGAGGGAGCTGACCCACAGCCCAAACTCGAGGTTCACTTCACCAGAGCTAAAATAGCTTGCCTCCTGATGTATGTCATTCGAGTAGATGTTTATCAATCGGTAGCACAGAAGAAAATGTTTGTACTTGATAACAAAATGCTAGATTTTGCTGTTAGGAATTTGATATTTTCGAATGTAGGCTAATAGCTATAACATCCTTCTCAGTTCCTGTACAATTGTTTTTCCACATTTCTGGCGGCAGTAGCAAGTCACCCAGTCGCTCCACACTTATTTGCCCTACCATCTCTACGTTGAAGATTATCAAAGTGCAGTACTCGCTGACAAGAGAGAGGAATCATTTATTTACAATGTTCAAGCATTATCAGTATTCCCTGGTCCAGCCATCGACGTACATGCAAATTAAATCGTTTTTGCTATGAACTGGTTGGTGGTTTTCTGAATATGGTGTGATGTAGGGGGTCAAGCCCGCATTCCTAGTAGTGAGAGTCTAACAATTTGTCCGTTCTTATTGATATGTTGTGTTCCTCCTTACCACGTATAGTCAGAATTTCAAAACGAGGCCAAAAGATTGGTTAGGAGGCAGCATGTCCTGAAACAGCGTGGCTGAAGTAGGACTGAAGGTGGAAGGGCAGTTGACATAAGAAGACAGTAATGTGGGAGGGCTGCATGCAGAGGCAACTACGGTTGAAGGTAGAGCTATTTGAAGTGGTCTGTAAGTAAAGCAATATCATGCAGAACAGGCACTAAAGCGTGGCGCACTGCTAGGCTGGTTGTTATGGCTGACTAATAAGTCCTTGGGTTTGGATAGGGGTCAACAACCGCGCTGAAGACATGGTCAAGTTTGAAGTTGAACATGGCAGACAGTGAAGCATCGTTTGAAAGCAGTGCTGCATACACACTTTGCTGTGTTGCTTGTACTGTTATTGTGAAGTGGCTTGGAGGAGAAACACCAATAAATAAATGCACACTTGTTACTTCTGTTGTTTTTGTGCATGACTGTCATTCGAATTTATTAATGGTGTTTAAAGCGGCCTGTAGCACCCAGCAATCCGTTATGGTAAAGTACTGGAACTTTGGGTTTGGAGCCCATTAAAATGTAGAGTCTACCGCAGCATCGTGCGGAGAGTTGGTACTGATGCATCTGTGAGCTCCTTACCCTTTGTGTTGTGCGTGAAGCTGTGCCTGCATAGAGCATAGCACATGATGCATATACCTGCTTTTTGTGAATTTCTGGCCACTCTTCAAGGCATAAACAACGGTTCTTGGAGAAGTGAAGATCATTACAAAAGTTTACGCTGGACAAATTTTTCAGACCAAGTGAGCTGAAATCTGCTTTTTAATGAAATGATGCGGTCTGTTTCGGTGTGGTGTTTTTTGGATAATTGTAAGCTTTACATTTTTTTATTTTTTTATTCCTAGTTCATATGGAATGTGTGGCAATATGTAATTTCCAGGAATACGTAAAGGAGTGCAAAAATGGGGGTGGGAACTGAGGAATAGCTTGTCGTATTTTTCTGAGGTTAATTAAATTGTCTCAGAAAGAGTATTCCATAGCATATCACAGAAAAACACATTATTTTAATCCTCGAAAGTTTGGCCATAAAAAGAATCACAAGTGACAGATGAGCTGAAAGCGGGGTTTGGAAGAGGATTGAACAGTGGCTTCCAGTTTGACAGGTGACGAGATGTGCAGTGGTGTCTTAGGTATGCGACTCTGGAAGCTTACGTAGGTGACCGGCACATTATTGGGAGAATAATATAGCCTAGTTAGCTGCAAGAACAATGCTTTGCTGCCAGCTCAAGTTTTATTCTCAGCCTAGAAGAAGAGGCAATGACATTGCAGGTCAACAGGGGAAACCCTGCAAAAAGTCTTTGGTCTTGGTGAAGGGTGGAGATTAAACCCTTGCAGTGTTTGGTGACTCTAATGCTTCTGTAACCACTCCGTGCTTAAAAGGGGCTCTGTTACCGGTGTCACCTGCCGTGATCATTCCTGAGATTATATCATGGGAACTACTACCTGGCTTCACCACCTCCGTGGATAAATCTATGACCAGTGCAACAACTATTGTACCCTTGTGGTTGTTATTGTACGGCACCTTAAGTGAATACTAGGTGAAGGAGACAAGATAGCAATTTCTCAGTGATGCTCAGATAAGCAGGCAGTTGCTAAATTTGCTCTCCATGTGTAAATTGCTGTAGCTAATAATCAGGTAGGGATTCAAACCTGTGCATATTGTTTATTGAACGCTCCAAGAGTACATCAGCAGCAGAGCTTTCGTTGTCTTAAGTACAGATTGTAAACGCACCTTTTTTAGCTATCAGAGACTACATCTTCATGGAATGAAAGAGAAAGTCTTCGAGCTCCAAAGTACCTGATCTCATCAACCAATAGGCAGTCCACAACCTTAATCTTATTCTTTGCAGTAAACTAAGTGTCACTGTCATCTAAAACTTTGGCTACTGTGGTATTATTTGTCACTGCCGGGGAAAACCAGGGATAAAAAACCCATGATTGCATATGGATCCCAGAAAACTGCAAGCAATTTACAAATGTTAGAGCCATTTCAATAACCCAACACTTCTTGTGATAATGGGGAAACTAACCTTGAAAGGATTCCCGCCGGATGACGAATTGGCTCTTAAACCCATAATATCCATACATACTCTTCTCCTGTTCTCTTTTACTAACCTGACCAACATTCGGGCGGAAACTGAGATATGCAGCTGCATGTTTGAGATCAGCAAATCATTGGCATGCCTACCCTAGCAATATTTTATTAAGATTTACAAAAATTAACAAGGTAATAGTACATAAACTATAGTATCAAATACATTAAAAGACATGTTCCCTCACAACCTCCACTAACATTTTTACACATCTATATACTTGTTGAAAGTATTGATTGACATGACCTGAAACGAGATGAAGAAGGAAGCGTTTTAGCATTCGTCAAAATAAAATAATGCATTAGCCAGTTGCTAATTGAGATCTTTGAAGTCGATTCCCTTTTTATAAACAGTATAGGTTTAATCACTCTTAAAGTCTTCACCAAGATTGTTTGGGTTATCTGTGTGTTGAGATCTAAGCTGCTCGTGGATTTTCCCTTGTAACATTTGAGGTAATGGGCAGTGCACAACTTGTTTCGTCAGAAATTAAGGAGATACTGCCAAATAGGATTAATTCTTCGTTCTCAATATTAGAATTGTCCCTTTCCCTGGAATTAAAGTCAAGGTGGAGCTATCGAGGTGACTACATTTCATGATTGTGCTTTTTCAGGAGATACTCACTAACGGTGGGAAATTCTGCAGCTCATTTACTCGGACTCCCTCTTGAACATCTGAGCAGTTCTTTTCTTTTGTACTGGGCCTCGTTGATGCTGGTTTGGTGGTTGGTTTTGAATAAAACAGAACTTCACTGTAAATTATGGTGCATGTTATTGGACTGTGCTTCCTATTTTAAATCAGCCCTGCACATCTTCCTGAGTCAGACGAAGGAACGTAGATGCAACGAATGTATGACGTTATTCCTCATGTGTTTAGGACGCATGCGTTCCGAACGCCGTCTTTGGTACAAACGTGTCTATAGGGTGCATTTGTTGAGCACGTAATTTGTTTTAATGACTTGCCATAGGAGGGTGCTGGATGTTGGAATAGTTTAATTTACTATTCCAACTCCAGTCTGCGCAACAGTAGGGAAGGTGTTGGACTTTAAATTCAACACCTTTCCACCAATGCGCCCCCCTAAAAGCAAGCCGTTGTTACGACTTATGTGCTGAACGAATGCGTGCTAATGCCGCTTTTGTTCTATTGCCGGCGCTGTGTTGGCACAGTGTGATTCCTGCTTAGTCCGAAAGGACGTTTCCCAGATGCAACATAAGTTCCAAGGGAAATATGAGCAAAGGGTGCCAGTGAGCCGTCCCCAGCTCCTGCCATTCTCATGCCTTCTCTTTTCCTCTTAAACACCTCCATGCTTCTCGCCTCACGTCTGGTGAACCAGCGCTAACAAACTCATGCAGAGCTTGCTGCGGGGTTCAAGAGACTCCGGTGTTTTAGTCCTGGGAGTCTCTGGAGTGGGCTGTCAGACTGGAGTGGAGATGTTGGTTCGGGATTTGCATGTAATGTACCGCTTTATAGTCAGTACCTGCCTCAAAGGAGCGTTTAATTTGGAAATAAAATGTTCCCCTCTATCCTAGATAACAATACAATTACATGCCAACAAATTTGGTCAACGTATTCCTTTAACAAGCAAAAATATTGAAGTGTGGTACGTTGGAGATTACAGATATCCTCCAGGTGTTCATGAGAATTGAAGTCTACCACTAAAGAAATATCATGATTCCAGTCTATGCTTGATTAATGTAAGAAGATTGACAGTCTAGTATGAGACTTTGGCCTTGACCTACAATAAAGATGCAAGTTGATAAAATCTTACCTACCAGTGCCAGACCCCTTATGCTTCCACCATGTTTGGCAGAGGGCAGCATCATTTTCTTTAGAATTAACTGGAAAATGCATAATAGGTTTTCTTTTTAAAGTATGTTTTCCTTTGATAATAATGTATGGTTCTACAGTGACCGTAGAAGCATGGTTCAATTTATTATCTTCCCAAAATAACTATTATGCAGATGTAATCTGCCTGGTCTTGGTTTGAATTTGCTGATAAACCTTTTTATTTTCATTCCTCTTCTAGATCCTTCGGATTACCATTTGCTATTGCAACGAGGAGAGGTGTACTCCGCGTTGAAAAACTACGAGCAAGCACTCTGTGATGCAGAAGTAGTCTGTCAAAAAAAGGCCCTCTGGACAAAGGTACCCAAAAGATGCCTTCTGTAAAATGTAACTTTTCCTTTCATATACCACTTGCTACTACAGGACTGCTTCTTCAGAATGCTGTAACTGACCATTTTTGCTTCTGCCCGTACTTTACCTAACTTGGTGCTATCCCTATTATTGGCGTAATAATGATAAAAGACTGAGTCAGCCCTGTGGGTATCGGAACCTGTGATCTGCTGAAGGGGTACAATTCTGAGCAGAAAGTTCACTGAACAGTCATAGGAGTTACAAACAGAACAGTAACGTTACTAAAGGCCCAAAAAGAAGAGTTTTCTCAGCAACTGGATTTGTTCAGAATAGCAAGTAAAAGACCTCTACCAGAGAAAGATTCGGGCAGCTGTTAGGTTCTAGTTGTGTGATTACCAAAGTAATTAATGGAGCTAGACTTGACCCTTTTTAAAAGCATGGTCATAAAGTGCAACAGTGTTTCTGTAGAAGTACTTTAGTAGAGGCACAAAGATAAAGGGGCTAGATTTAAACTTGTTTTATTTCTATTCAATGATCTCCTATTAAAGGGCATCTCTTAACTGCAATAGCGTGTTTTTAGGAACTTTAAGCAGCTATGCCTTCTGAATGGTGACCTCAGCCCGCCCACAAAAATGGACAGCGGAAGGGTAATGGTATAGAGCACAGAGAACATGTGATGTGCCCTGGGATATCTGAGAGCTGGGGTGAATGGACTTCTATTCGACTGCTATGTAAATTGTTTGAGGACAGGCTGATGTGCCCCAGCTGGATTGCCATAAACCTCTTAATGCCATTAACTTGTTGCTAGCTAGGTATCTAATCCTGACCGATTTTTGCTTTTTGTTTTTGCTGGCTGCTGCTGGCATCACATATCTTAAAACTTAGTATTGACTTCAACAACCCTTACTAAATAGATTAAAGGCAGGAAATCGTCAGGGTGGCCTGTCCTAATTAATCATCTTGCAAATAAAGAGCTCTGAGTAAAAGAGAATCTTAGAACTGTAAGGTGTAGAACAATTATTCTAATTGTTCATTAAAAAAAGGCATCCTGTCTCTGTCAATGAGACATTAATCTCAGTTCTTGACTGAAAGGGAAGGATCCTGTGTCCCATTTTGTCTGGAGTCTGGAAAGGGCTGATACAGATTCCCACAAAGTCGGAAAGTAAAGGGTGGGCCAGGATGATACAGACCTGCCACATTCACAGTCTTATTATTACTGACAAAAAGTCCGTCCACCAAAGAATTGTCACAGAGGAAATCCTGTAACTAATATCAAACAGAGAATTCGATGTGATGTCGAAAATAGGAAAGATCTTTTCTTAAGGACGAGAACCCTCACTCACCCGAAGGTGACATACTTCATCATGGGTTTCCCTCCTCACACTTGGGCCGCAAGGTCCCAGGTGTGGGCTTCAACTCTCTGAAAAAACCTTTTTCGAAGACAAGCTGAGGTGTTTTAACTAGAGGGGACCAGACGTCTTAGTGAGGGGCAGAGTGCTAAGTGAAATAAAAATTTCTTTAGTCGGTGACGAATGTTAAAACTGTCTCCAGGAAACCAAATGACTTTATTGGGCAGTTTCCTGGGGCAGGATTAAAAACTAAGAGGACTAGGGCTTAACAAAATATACCCCATGCTAAGGGTCAACATGTTTCTGCCCTCTATCGACCCCAAACAGGGTTCTTGGGCATTCATCAGGACCAGATATCAAATTAGTCACTCTGCGTGATAACCATGTGAATTGTTAGCAGACAAGAACAAACGTTTATACTGGCCGTCAATGATTGGTAGCCCGTATATGTAAATGTAGTATGAAGTACGTTGTCTCATCTGCAAAAAGCAAAAAGAAACAAATACCAACAATTATTCCGTTTCCAAATACATGTATCGTATTGCAGGAATAATAGAAAAAAGAAAGAGAAGAAACATTCCAAGGAGAACATTTCAGAAATAACCAGGTATCCACATTGATGCAGGTTACCTGGTCAAAAGCTTCCAAATACCTCTCTTCTGCCAAGGGACAGCCCACATAATACTCGGCTACAGGAAGGAACCCAGAGAAACAAAACAATGACACTGTGAGTTGGAAAAATGACCATGGTATCGCAAATCAGTGTGCCCACCCCTGACCGACTTCCTGGAACTACTAAACAGTGTAAAACAACAAGAACTACTAGCCTCACACAGTGTCACCGTATAATACTACCCCCAGTGATTAGTGTCCAGCTCATTCATAAAAGTAAAATAAAAAACCCTATACAGTGCTACAAGTGAGAGAATGATGTCATGTTCAACACTCAATTCCTTACTCGAGAAATGGACGTTAGTGGGAGTGTTGCAAAAACGGTTTAAAAACATCTGAGTGAGCTGAACTCACTTCAACAGTGCCATATCTTTAGATTATCAGAAAAGGCATAGCCAAAGCTGCGCGTCTAACCAAAGCCGGAGAACTCACCCGATTCACAGTCCGAGCTCTTCTTTCTACGGGGTCCCGGCAAGAGAAACGCCAAAGCCGCTGGTGTCTGAAAAAATAGAGACGTGACGACGTCAACAAACGTCGTACGCGTCGGCTGGAATCATGGGAAAGGTAGTTCCCTATGCCACACGTGTGCGCACTCCTACCTGTAACATTGCGGCTCTCTTCAGCAGCGTCAAATACGGCGTACAATTACAAAGTCCACACATAATCAAAAAGTTATAATAATGCCCCAATGGTAATCGGGTAAACAAGGGTAATCAAAACCAACTTTATTACAATTCCTCTTTGAACTCTCACCAGACATCAGACAAAGTTACGTTCAACCCTTACCACCTTTCAGAATCAGAAGGTATTCAATTGGCTATAACCACATGTGTACATACTGACCGGTGTAAGGATATCCGAAAGGAAGAGAGTATACAGAGACTGTATCAGACTCAGTAGGAGTTCAATTGGCTGTAACAGGGTGTGTGTCAAAGGTTACGGAGAAACTGTACTGAGATCTCTAAGTACAAGGAACACGCAAATGCACTAAGTTCCCATTTATTACAGCGGGCAAACCCCATGGAATTGATACTGTACTGGACTGTAACCTAAGGAGTAAGGCTGCTTTTTCGTAGTGACACTATGCGCTCAGGAAGATTTTAATTATTGGTGTTAACGCTTGATTAATATCTTTTAATATCGTTTAAAAATACTTGTTCTTAGTCTCCCGTCTATGGTGTGGCAGCGAGTGCTTCCTACCTCTCTCTGGGGCTCCCTTGGCTCTCCGGTCCACTGCCGGAACTTTCCGTTTGAGTAGAGAGAGCCAAGGGGAGGTTCCACACATCGGAGACGACTCACTTCTGGGCCGGCCGCCATTCTTTGCAGGGTAGCGCTCTAGTCGTCTGACTCCCAGCCAATAAATGGCTCGGAGGGACCGGGCGCGCGCAGCGGGCGTACCGCTGGCAAGCCCGTCCGCGCCTGGACGGCACCAGGCCCCAGAACCCCTGCTCCTGTAATTAGGTTTTCTAGTAGTGAGCTCATAAAGCTTTGCCAAAATGGAGTAAATATCTATTGCCACCCTCAGGACTGGGGCCTCAGCACAGACAGTCGAATATGCAAGTCCACTTTTCAGATAGGCACCAATGACCAACAGAGGCCTGCAATGTTTATTAAAGATATAACATACAAGTACTTGGCGGGGGGGGGGTATGTACACTTGTGTGCTGTTGAATTCAAGGTCCCTCATTAAAAACAAATCCGAATTTGCAGACTTTATGTCCCAACATGAACCAGATGTCACCTTCCTTACTGAGACCTGGGCTGATAGCCATTCTGATCTGGATATTAAGATCGCCATCCCCGATGGCTTTAATATTGAAAGACTGGATAGAGCAGACAAGAGAGGTGGAGGGATAGAGATTGTGTACCGTAGCGCAATTGAGGCCAGCTTTTTGCCAATATTCCATCTGGACTGTGAAGCACTCGGCTTCAGTATAAAAATAAATAAGTCATACACGTTTCAGGGACTATTAGTGTATCGACCACCTGGCCCAAGGGCAAGTTTTATCCATAAAATTCAGACCTTTATGGAATCCTGTATAGAATATTCGAGTATTACCATAGTAGGGGACTTTAACTTCCACCTTGAGCATTCCACTAACATGGATACAGACCACTTAGTGGACACTCTAAAATGCTTTAACCTACACCAGTTAATTGAAGAACCTACCCATCGGGCTAATCATACGCTGGATGGAGTTTTCACAAATAATCAAGGACTGGAAATAGACAAAATTGTGCCCCTTTCTTGGTCGGACCATAAGGCCATCTTCTTTCTAATAAAGACCCCCTGTAATGGAGCCTCTTTAAACAATACAGCTAGAGCTGTTAAGTATAAGCCATAGAAAAATCTCAATGTGGAGGTACTGCGGGACACCCTTTTTAAGTCAGTCCTCGCTCCAGACAACAATGTCAACAATGCAGCGATCACCCATACTCACTAGTTAGCTGCAGCATGCCGAGGGGTGGTCCCGTAAAAAGTATTTGAGCTTCAGGAAAAATCCATCAGCGCCATGGTTCTAGCAAGAATTAAAAACAACACAACTGAAGTGCAGACTTCAGGAGCGTAAATGAAGAAAAGAATACTGCCCAGAAGAAAAAATCAAGTATAAAAAAGTACTAAATATTTTTCTAGTAAAATTAGATTGGCGACCAATTCTACCAGGGAACTTTTTAAAACAGTCAAATCGCTCTCCAAATGGAATAATAGTAACAGCTTTGTCCCTGATGTCTCCTTCTGTAATCAGCTGGCAGATTTCTTTCAGCTTAAAGTTAATTCTATATTTCAGTCATTTTCATCTGTCATGAATATGTCAAACGCAGTAGCAGCTCCAGACCAGGTTGAGCTTTTGAACTGCGGACTAGCCAGGGGGCCATTGGTCGCACCCAGATTTTAAAGTTTCTCACCCCTTACGCGGGATAAAACACTTAATCTTATAAGTTCCATCAAATCCGGGGCCCTGTCGGATCCTTGTCCTACTTATGGTCATTAATTCAGTGGCCAGTACAGTGGCTGGACCACTTGTGAATCTATTAAATGGGATTCTTAGCTCCGGAAAATATCCAATCATCTGGAAGAGAGCTTCCATACTTCCTCTGGTGAAAAAACCCTCTTTGGACCCTAGGCAGGTGGAAAGTTATAGGCCCATCTCCCGTCTTCTGTTTCCGGCCAAGATTCTGGAGAATGCAATGAACGAAGAAATACTTTCCTTCTTAGATACTAACCAGCTGCTTTATTCTTCTCAATACGGTTTTAGAGCAAACCATTTTACTGAATCAGTGCTGGTGGCAGCTTCCGAGGAACTAAAAGGACTAGTCGACAAAGGTGGCAGAGCGGCATTGATTCTGCTGGATCTCTCTGCCGCCTTTGATATGGTCCATCACACACTTTTCATCAGACGACTGCACTCTCTGGCTTCAGAAACACTGCTCTAGCATTGTTGAGCTCGTTTCTCAACGGGAGACAACAGTGGGTAGAGATGGGAGACGCAAGTTCCAGATCTTTCTCTCTCCACTGTGGGGTGCCTCAAGGATCTGCTCTCAGCCCTACCCTATTTAATGTATATGTCACCCCTCTTGTCAATCTTATTCATAGTTTTGGCTTGGCGGTATTTTCCTACGCCGACGATACACAGATTGTGGTATCAATCTCATCTGAAGTGGAAAAGGATGCAGATAACTTTTTTAGATGCATGGCCCAAGTTGCGGACTGGATGCAAAGAAACTGTCTCAGGCTGAACTCGGATAAAACGGAGGTTCTACATTTTTTGGAAAGGATACCTCCTTCTGGGATGCATCCTGGTGGCCCTTGAAGTTAGGCGCCTTACCAAGACCAGTGCCGAAGGCAAGAAATTTGGGTGTCATCTTCGATACAAAATTATGTTTTTCAGAACAAATCAATGCTGTGACTTCAGCAGGGTTTTTTATGCTGAGAGTACTTAAGAAAATGTTGCCGTTCATTCCTTTCGATCTCCAAAAGACAGTGATGATGGCACTCATTGTTTCGAAGATAGATTACTGTAATGCCCTATATTTGGGGACCTCTAAATATTTGATAAAGAAGCTCCAGTCTCTGCAAAATGCAGCAGCAAGAACACTACTGAAGGTGCCCAAATTTGCACCAATTTCTCACTTAATGCACGGCCTCCACTGGTTGCCAGTGGAAAAGAGGATTTCATTTAAGGCCCTCTGCATTATCCACAAGGCCCTTCACAGAGCCGGGTCAACCTTTTTCCAGGATCGGTTTTCCTGGTACACTCCTTGTAGGAAACTGAGATCGAGCTCGGCGCATATGATCACTGTACCCAGAATAAGCAAAGCACAGTGGGGTGGAAGAATGCTCTTGCACCGTGCGGGGAAGCTATGGAACTCCTTGCCTTTAGCCCTACGTGCGCAACCCATCTTGCAGCTGTTCAGGAAAGTGTTAAAGACCTGGCTGTTTTCTCAAAAGGTCATTAGCTATGTCTTGAAGTTAGGCCTCCAGGCGGCTTGTCTCCCGGGTTTCTGATTCGCATAGCTCTAAGACACCTTTGGGTATTGCGCGCTCTATAAAACTACATTCAGTCATACGGAGAGCATGTAAAAGGGCAAGGAATAACAATCGGGAAGCCCTACTCGAAGTACACGAGGAGTCAGATGGATCGCCTAGTTTGTTTATGCACTTAGTCATCTAACGGTCATAGTAAAGAAATCGATCAATAAGAATTGGGCCATTTTGAACACGGGTGCGAACCAACTATCAAAACCTCTCTTTGCCTTGAAGCGGAGTAAAAGTATTAGGGATATGCTGGTACATACCCGTCCCCGCGTTCCATCTATCCAGCTAGGGCAAAAAATCTTATGGTCAAGGACAGTAGCCAAAGGACATTACCTGTGTGGCACTTGTTCGATTTGTCCTTTAACTTCAGCCATGACTTTTTTGCATCTAGGTCTTAACACACCTTGGGAATTGCGCAATTTGACTAATTGCAATACAGAGGGAGTTATTTATATGCTGTGTTGTCCCTGTGAGCTGATATATGTGGGTATGACCACTCGAAAGGTTTTTAAACTAAGGATAGGTGAACATCTTAGCTCTGTAAGATGTAGAAAAGACAATACAAAACTCAATGACACTTCCTTAATGCGGGCCATTCTGAGAAGGATATTCAGTGGGCTATCATTGATAAACCTCACTACGTGAGAACTATGGGCTCGCGAGAATCTGTCTTGTTTCGAAGGGAGCAGAGGTGGATTTTCAGACTATGCTGTGACACCCTGGGGTTATACGATGAGAATCCTTGGACTAGTCTCGGTAGATAGTTTGATCCAGTGTGGTTGTTCTGTTTTTTCTTGACACACTCTCTGCACACTTTTTGCAACTCTGATATTATTATACTGGTCAGTCACACCTGGGACATTATTGGGTCTTTGACACACACCCTATTACAGCCAATTGAACTCCTACTGAGTCCGATACAGTCTCTGTATACTCTCTTCCTTTCTGATATCCTTACAGTATGTACACATGTGGTTATAGCCAGTTGAATCCCTTCTGATTCTGAAAGGTGGTAAGGGTTGAACATAACTTTGTCTGATGTCTGGTGAGAGTTACAAAGAGGGATTGTAATAAAGTAGTTTATGACTACCCTTGTTTACCCAATTACCATTGGGGCATTATTATAACTTTTTGATTATGCGCGGACTTTGTAATTGTCCCGCGTATTTGACGCTGCTGCAGAGACCGCAATGGTACAGGTAGGAGCGCGCACGCGTGCGGCATAGGTAACTACTTTTCCATGATTCCAGCTGACACGTAACATGTACGACGTTTGTTGACGCCGTCACTTCTCTATTTTTTCACACACCAGCGGCTTTGGCATTTCTCTTGCCGGGACCCTGTAGAAAGGAGAACTCGGGCTGTGAATCGGGTGAGTTCTCTGGCTTTGGTTAGATGCGCGGCTTTGGCCATGCCTTTTCTGAAGATCTAAAGATTTGGCACTGTTGAAGTGAGTTCAGCTTACTTCGATGTTGTTTTTAAACCGCTTTTGCAACACTCGCACTAACGTCCGTTTCTCGAGTAAGGGAGTGTTGAACATGACATCATTCTCTCACTTGTAGCACTGTATAGGTTTTTTTTATTTTATTTTACTTTTATGAATGAGCTGGACACTAATCACTGGGGGTAGTGTTATATGGTGACACTGTGTGAGGCTAGTAGTTCTTGTGGTTTTACACTGTTTATTAGTTCTAGGAAGTCGATCAGGGGTGGGCACACTGATTTGCGATACCATGGTTGTTTTTCCAACTCAGTGTCATTGTTTTGTTTCTCTGGGTTCCTTCCTGTAGCCGAGTATTATGTGGCTGAAGAGAGGTATTTGGAAGCTTTTGACCAGGTAACCTGGATCAATGTGGATACCTGGTTATTTTTGAAAAGTTCTCCTTGGAATGTTTCTTCTCTTTCTTTTTTCTATTATTCCTGCAAAAAGATACATGTATTTGGAAATGGAATAATTGTTGGTATTTGTTTGTTTTGTTTCTTTTTGCAGATGAGACCACGTACTTCATACTAGATTTACATATACGGGCTACCAATCATTGACGGCCAGTATACACGTTTGTTCTTGTCTGCTAACAATTCACATGGTTATCACGCAGAGTGACTAATTTGATATCTGGTCCTCACGAATGCCCATGAACTCCGTTTGGGGTCGATAGAGGGCAGAAACAGGTTGACCCTTAGCAGGGGTAAATTTTGTTAACCCCTAGTCCTCTTAGTTTTTTTTTTTTTTGTAATTCTTTTCATTCAACAAACAAGAATCAGCGCTGAAACATGAGTCATGTGCATAAAATACAGGCAGGAAGAGTTCATTCGGTAACATTTGGACAATACATATCAACAATCAGAGTGGACCATTGGTACATCAGGGGGTGCATTTCTTATGGTGAGGGCAAGTCGTCTAAGCTAGCGCTATGTGGCGGGCTACAGATCTCCCCACGGTACGTATTCCAGGCCCCCCAGACTAGGGACCATTTCTTCGGGCAGCCTCTCGCAATGTAAACTGTCTTTTCACGGACCATGCACCAGTCCATGCTCTTCTTCCAGTCCCCGACAGTTGGGGGGCAGCAGCTCCCCACTGCTGAGCTATATTCCTTTTTGCCAACATGAGTCCCAGTGTCACCCAAGTCTTACCTATTCTGCCCAAGTCCGTGGGTTCCCACACATTTAGTAGGCATCTTTTCGCCTCAAGGCGGATTTCTAATTCCAACACTTCACCTAGTACTGCATGGATTTGGTGCCAATACCTCTGTATGAGGTCGCACTCCCATATTATATGCATGAACGTACCTTCAGAGCCACATTGCCTTCTGCATTCTCCCCCTTCAGCCCTCCCCATGCGGACCAGGCAGGGTCCAGTAATGTACACCCTTTGTAGGATTTTAAGCTGAACTAGGCGCAGCCTGGCCGAGATAGCCACCTCCCTTGGGGAGGTTAGCGCCTCCTGCCATTCCTCGTCGTCTAATTCGAGGCCATCACGCTCCCACTTTGTCCTAAGGCCCTGGAGTGTGTCAGCTGCGTTGAGTTTCCTGTATGTGAGGGAGATCGTTTTCTCTGGTAGGTAGCCGTCAAGCAGCCTGTCCTCGAGAGGTGTATATTCTGGGGGAGAGGAGCCTTAGGGTAGGTGTGTCTGCAATGCGTGGCGAACTTGGAGGTAACGAAAGAATTCTGTGCTGGCAAGTTCGTATTTCTGTTGTAGGGAGGCAAAGGTCGCTACGTCACCCTGCGCCCACACGTCCCCTATAGTCGAGATCCCTATAAGGTCCCATTTATCTAAACCTTTCGACTTCCAAAGGTCGCCTAGTATCTCGGAGTCCCAGAGAGGTGTTGCTAGTGTTAATTTCCGGTCCCATCCCAGACTCTTGGTGGCTGTATGCCAGACCTGGACAGAGTGTTTTGTCGGCCAGTCCTCTTAGTTTTTAATCCTGCCCCAGGACACCGCCCAATAAAGTCATTTGGTTTCCTGGAGACAGTTTTAACATTCTTCACTGACAAAAGAAATGTTTGTTTCACTTTGCACTCTGCCCCTCACTCACCAAGACGTCTGGTCCCCTCTAGTTAAAACACCTCAGCTCCTGTTCAAAAAAAGTTTTTTCGGAGAGTTGAAGCCCACACCTGGGACCTTGCGGCCGAAGTGTGAGGAGGGAACCCCATGATGAAGCATGTCACCTTCGGGTGAGTGAGGGTTCTCGTCCTTAAGAAAAGATCTTTCCTATTTTCGACATCACATCTAATTCTCTGTTTGATATTAGTTACAGGATTCCCCCTGTGACAATTCTTTGGTGGACGTACTTTTTGGGAGTAATAGTTTAGTTAAGGAGTAGTACGTTTCCCGTTTGGGTGGTCTCTCCTTGTGATCTTTTGTGTGGACCGTTACATTCACAGTCTTGCCACATTTGCAGTCTTGCAATGTCTCCTGCTAGACTGCGATCCACTTGCAGATGTTCCTAGTTTTGAGTGGTCCTCAAGGTCCCCCTTCCTCAGGAGAAGGTGACTTCTTCGAGACACCATCCATGCAGGCTTCAGCACACACTCTGAGCAATATGCGCACACCGAAAAGAGAAAAATTATCGAGGGAAAACATGGAAGGTGATAATGAAAGGCAGGCCCATGGACCTACTGGGGAAATTTAATAGAGAGGAAAAATGGTATTTAGTCAGTCTACAGCCCAGTCCCTTTGAGTAACTCCCAAGTATTTAGAGAATCTCCTCACAATAAAGGAAACCATGTGATCAGTAAGGGAGAGGAGAGTGATGCCAGCTTTTACCAAAGGAGATATGGGCTGGTGAGTAAAAAAAAAAAAAAAAAAAATAATAATATTGATAGAATTGAGACTACTACCCACCCGCTCCACCCCATATGAAGGAGAAAAAAAAATAGTGTGTTGACCATGCAACCCTAACTGTGCTAAAAAACAAACGGTGTCGGAGAACGTGCATAGCCATACGGGATTGAGACCATCTGAAAAGCAAGCTTCTCTTTTAGTATCTAAAATCTATGTTCACTGACCTAGTGCTCTCCCGTTGTAGTGAAGGATACCAAACAGATGCTATCTCCAGATGGGAGAGGACTCTTCACATGAACTTTATTTATCATAAACAGGTGAAGCAAGGCCAGGCTGGGAGAACAGCCTCAAGAAAAATCATAGCTGGCTAGAACCAGAGGTGAACTGTTGCTGCTTCAGGCTCAAATGCCCCCAGTACTGCTTAGATGATAAAATCATAGACCCAGTTTAAGTTGAAGAGAATTTCTAAAATCTTTTTTCCGATAAGAGACTTCAAACTGCAGATACCTCACCTCGCAGCTCTGTGCAGATGTTCTATGCCGAATGTGATGTGCGCGGTCCTAGATTCTATATAAGGACTACCCAAGCACACTGACATCAGTTCTTTTCACTCCACGCCAACAGACGCAGATCCAGAGCTACCACTAGTCTCATCAAGACTTAAAGTTGTTCTAAATCACAGTGTACAAGGGAATTAGTTCACCTGCCAAGTCTACAGGGTTTAAACCTTGTGGGGAATATCACAAACAAATGTCCGCGACTGACCGACATGTGATTTGTCTTTGGTGCCTGGGGTCGGATCACGACTCTAAGACCAGCAGTTGTTGCGCCTGGATGCACCCAAAACCATTTGAGATCGGGAAGCTTAGTTCTACATGGTGAAGCACTGCAAGACCCCGTGCCAGGTCGGTCTAGGTCTGTAAGTGGGTCCCGGTTCCCTTCCCGTGGTTGCTCCCGCGACCTGTTGTCTTTGTGCTCTAAGTTCTCAGGGAAGTCCAAAAAGAAGCAAAAGCAGTCCAAGTAGGACTCTGTTCTGTCCTGCTGTTCTAGGTCCTTCGAGAAGGAAGAAGGGCCTCATCGTGCATCCAGGTCACACTCCCAAAGTTGGACAACTTTGGAGTTTATTCCCACCCTCGTCCTGCATCAGCCGGTGTTTCCCCGCCCATTGGCGACACTGCAGCAAACCTAGAAATTCTGCAACAATACGATGTGTCTTTTTGGCACGTTACCTACCCCCAGAGAAGAGAGTTCCGGACATTCGGATTATGAATCCTATGTTTCAACCTCTGTCCTGGATCTTCATGAGGATGACTCTGATGTTGCTGGGACTCATGGCCTCCTGCTTCCTTTTGGCCAAGCACACCAGATGGCATATGCCGCCTCTGCAGTGTGTTCTGAAGTCCCAGTGGACATAGCACCAGGGGAATCTTTCAGATTTAGTCCAGGTTTTGGAGGAGACTGCAAAAGATCTGCAATGGTGGCTGCAGGACTACGGTTGGGTCAACTGCAGACCCATCTTCTTACCCCACTTAGAGCTTACAGTGGTGAAAGATGCATCGCTTCTGAGTTGGGGAGGCCATCTGGAAGAGGCGTCTGGTCTCCAGTGCAGGCCTAACTTCATAGCAACCTTTTGGAGCTGATAGCCATCCTCTTGGTGTTGAAAGCCTTCCTACCCTCCATCAAAGGGAATCTAGTGCAGGTGCTCACGAACAACACCACCGCCATGTGATACTGCAACAAGCCGGAGGAGGGATGGGGTCGTGGACCATATGCCAGGACTTTGTCTCCTGACATGGCTAAACCGTCAAGGAATAGTCTGATTGGGTTCATTGAACGCCGAGGGCATGAATTGAGGCCTCAGCGCCCTGTGGATTACAATTGGCAGATACATCCAGAGGTGTTGCAGGGCTTTTTTGCAAATGGAGAGACCCCAACGAAAACCTAGGTCCTAGCCACTACTATTTTGGTTTACCAGATATAGACATTAAAATACTTTTTAGGTAGTTTGATAAGAGAATATTGCATTATTCCTTTATCTTTTGAAACTGTGCTCATTTTATCATTTTCATGCAACTTTTTTTTTTTTTTTTTTAAAGGGCCATGCTTTGAAAGCTCAAGCTTTATCTGGTTTGGGAAGGACAGAAGAGGCATTAAAAGAATACCTTTATTGTATTGCCTTAAATCCAGATATGTCTGAAATGAAGAAGGAAGCACAGAAGGTAGTTTTTTTTTCCATGTTGCACTGACATTCTTTAAGTTTGTAGCAGTCATTTGCAGATATGTGTTGCTTGATAGCATATTCCTACCAACTTGGTCTTGATTTTACAATCTTATGGATGAAATATCCCCATCATTTTGTGCTAGTTCCTCTTGCATTTAATTTTAGCAACTGTTTTAACCTTTATGTCCCAATCTAACCTTGTCCAGATAATGTGCGAGATGTTCCTCCCAGCCTTCGAAAATGTGCATGGAAGTTTACCGGCTCCCTTTTGCTCACATTCATCATACAACAGGCTGAAACCTGCTTTTCTGAGCAGTGGCAACACATCACCCTCTTCCGCAGATCATTCCAGTGCAGGATGCTCAAAGGTACATGTATGTCTGTTTTTTTTTTTGATTTGCTAACTCTGAAAAACATTAAGCAAGGACTGTTATTATTGGTTCTGGACATTTCTGTAGCATGATGTTGCCATTTGAGTGCTCTCATAACGTTCCACCCCTTATCTGTTTTGCTGCAGGTGGGAAAATGCATGCATGGTTAGAATTGTAATTTAATGCAGTGGTCTTTGAGCGAAGAGCATGGTGTCATGAGTGAGGTTCGTCTGATTAGTGTATTTAGACACTGCTGTTAGATGTCCATTTCATGTAAGAGTGTGAGGAAAGAGTTGTACATTCATATGTACCTTCAGCCAATGTGTTATTAAGGGTATTCATGTAACTCTACTGGGCTGATTTAAGACCATACAGCTAACCTTTGTATAAGCTGTTGCGAAAGCATGATATTGAGTAAGATGCGCCTGCGTTAGCTGGTGGTCTTGGCTTAAAAGACCTTTAATTTTCAGAAATTAAAAAATTAAATTTGAGTACATTGACAGACTGGCCACTGACCGATAGATCAACAAATGTAGTTTGAGAGGGCTCGTAAATTGAGAGTGAAGTCATTGGCTGTGTTTGCCATAATGTTTTAACATTTATCAGAGCAATTGAGAGCTTCCCAGTGTTTCAGAGTGTTGTTGGTGTTGGCTGTAAAGATGAAAAGAATTACCCTGACTTAAGTAGCAGCCTTCTGATGAAGTATGCAGTTCTAATATAATGTGTTATTGCTGCAGGGTGGGTTGTCCATGGATTTGATCTATAATGTGCAGGAAAGATGTCCAAACCTTCAGTGGACTAAGACAGTCTTTGGAAGGAAGGCTTTAAACGTGAAAGTGGTTGTTTTACTGGTGCTTTCTTGGATTGATTACTGCAACGCTATTTACCTGGCTACACAAAAGGCCTTTTAAAAAAAATCTTCAGCGATTGCAGTTTGCTGCAGTCCAGCTTCTGAAAATCCTTAGGAGATCTGAATCAGCTAGCAACGGGCTCAAAGAACTACATTGGTTACCAGTTAGGAGCAGAGCTGCTTTTAAGGCCCTCTGCTTGGCATACAAAGCCCTACATGGTATTGGCCCTGACTCCTTTAAGGACAAAATGATTTGGTATACTCCCAGAAGATCTTTGCTATCTGCCTCGACCAGAACCATGCAAGTGCAGAAGATCCGTAAAGCTTCTTGGGGTGGAACAAGCTTTATTCATTCCACATCTTTGCTGTGGAATCAAATGCAACTGCACCTTAGGTCTCAGTCTAACTTAAGGTGTTTTAGGAAACAATTAAAAACCTGGTTCTTCGCTTCCCGTTAATTACTTTTTTGCTGCTTTGGTCCCTTCTGAGCCCTGGAGTACAGCCGTTAGCGCCAAGATGCCTTCAGGCATTCTTCGCACTCTACAGATATTAATCTAATCTAAAGCATGCTGTTAATCCTGACTTTTGTGCAGTGGAGGCTGTTTGAATGTTGTGCAAATATGAACATTGTGTGGTGGTTTTCATCTCTGGCAGGGAGAGTCACCGTGTGGAAGCAGATTATTAATAATCCACTGGTGCAGGGTCACCACTTCGTCCATGGGTTCTTAACAAGTAAGGAGGAATCGACACTGGAGCAAAGTACAAACCATATGTTATTTATTTAGCATTCATGAATGGGGCTCCGTCCGACAAGCACCATAGAGATACTCAAGGAGAGAGCGCGCTGAACAATGGTTACATGGGTTTTTATAGCAAAAGGTCACAAACAAGGGACGCCCAGAGGTAAATAGAGCTTTGGAAAAAACACACAAATGAGGTACCGGTAAGAATCGACAGCCTTGGTGCCTTGTGCAATTGTCGCGTCCTGAAGCTGCACGACAAGATATGCTATCTGAGCAAACTTTACTTGAGGCTTTACCACTGTCTGGAAACCCCGTGCAGACGCCAGCTGTTCTTTTGCGCTGACTCTGCATGTATACACAGCCTACAATGCCCCAATCTAGATTCTTTACTCATGTTTATACAGATGCAGTGTCAAGGATAGAGCCAGGCTGAAAGCAGGGCAGGGGTGAAAAATGGATGAGGCATAGCTTAATCAAAAAACAAGGGACTCAGATTTTACATTTTAACAACCGGTCCATAATCACAGAAAAACACTGTTGACTAGATTAGGGTCAACACCTTTGACTTTGAATGATTTAAAAGGTTAAGTAAAGAACCAATCCCTTGTTTTAATTAGGTGATTGCTTACGATGGAGAAAGCGCATAGTTCCAAGATGGGGAGTTAATTAGCTTTTGTCCACAGCTGCGTTGTTCAGTTCGATCTCAGTCGTAGTGATTTTAGTTGTAAAGTTAGAAAGCTCTGGCTAGATGACAGAAGAGTGTTTGGGTTTCTCCATTTCTTTCTGGTGTGCATTCTTGGTGATTTGTTTCTAAGGAATTGTTAAACATATCTGTAAGTGGTGTAGGCTTTGGCCTGAGGAGTAAAACTCTTTTGATGCAATTACAGGACAAAAATAGGCCTCTGTAACTGTAGCCTGGATAGGTTTCTGATTTTTGTCAGGAAGAGATTTATTTATGTTGAAGGCATGGAAATAGAAAGAGCCAAATTCTTTGCTTTATTCAGGTGGGTATATGACTAAGGCTCAGTTGCAGGAGCAGGTAATAAAGCATGTGTAGTTCAATCAGGTACAGATTTTTGAGGTAAGTATTTTAGGTGCGGTCTGCACTACATTCAAAAGGAGGAAGGAAATTAAAGGCATTCCGTTTAAGGTTTAATGTTCACAGCTGTCCTGCAGTGATGATCCCGACATCTACAGTGGCAACTGTGGTGCACATCAGCACCTTGTACTAGTTAGAGTACCAGAACCTGTATCAGCTTTCCTTCTGCAATGGTAGGAGGGGGCCTATTTAAGCTCTTACTCAAGACCAGTGATTTGCACAGTTAGTGGAGTGATTTGGACTCTCAGTGGACCTGTAGTTAGCTTTTTTTCTCATGGCGGTGGAAGAGCCGGGTTATATTGGCTCTTCTGACGGTCCAACGGTCTTTAACTTTCTGAATATGCATTTGTACCAAGTCCCATACTTTCGCCATGAGAGAAGAACCTCTCCACCTCAGCAGCACTGCTTATATTGGCAAAAAGCAAAAGTATATTCCTTGATAGAATTTCTCACCATCTTATGCCTCACTTCTTCAACAGAACCATTATCCATATTGGGTATTTAGACCATCCTAGTAGTTTGTGGATAGTGACTGGCAATCTTTTCAGTACATTTTAACACCTAGTTCTTGCTGTTGAATCCCTAATTAAAACAGTTAAGAGGGTCGAGGTGTAGGATTGAGACTGTCTGAATCTTCATAAGACTAAGCCCCATGCCATTAAACGAAACCTACCCAAGGCAAGAATTCAAGTGAAAACAATACATGTTTATTCAAACTTGGTATCTTTATAGAAGGGAAAAAATTCAATAGTTATATCTTGGAAAATGAGCAATCATACGTCAAAATCAAATAATGCAATAGTATTAACATAAGGTAATAATACAAAGCAAATAGCAGCCAGAGCCAAAGTATAGTTGAGCAAGAAGACTGACAAAGTCTACCTCCAAAGAGTGTGCCAAATAGACTGGCTCATATCCCAAAAACAATCTTTTATAGGGTTTTAGACAGGAAAGCTAGACTCTGTGTTGTGTGACATGACATAACAGGGCTGGATTAACAAAGGTACATTAATTTAAGCCAAATACCTTTCCAGTACACAAGATACATTAAATAAGATCTAGTAACACCTTCTTTGTTGCATATTAATGAAGAGGTGTGTATAGGAAATTATGGCGATGGCAGTACATTTATGTAATTTAACAAGCAATAATGTTCAGTGACTTGACAGGCTCTTTTGACTGCTTCTGTTCTATACACGAGTTATGCTTGGGCAGTGTTATATTGTTATAAGAGAACCTGTATTGTCTGATGAGATGATGCTTAATTTATCATGAGGGTTACTGACGCTCAATAACTGGTTAGGTACCAGTGGTTGGTACGGTGCAAACGTGACATGCCTATGTATTGAGTGGCTTCTGTATCCTCTCCATCGCTCAGTAGTCGAGTGGTCCAATAATATGAAGCCAATGCTAGGAATGATGGGTTTGTTTTCTTAGCATGTATTCTCCGACTGCTGGACATTTGGACGCAAAGCATTAAGATGCTACTTAATATGACACGCCAAAACTGATGATTTTGACTCGATGCAAAAGTGAGTTGTGGATCAATAAGATAGTCGGTCCAACAGGACATATACTGTCTTGCTGCGAAAGACGAGGTTGTGAGCTGATATGACAACTTGTAATCTTTCGTCAGACATTTCTTCCTCTTATAAAATTGTAAGTATGTCCTTTTTCTTTTGTGCCTTGTGTCTCCCCCATTTATGAATCCTCAGAGTGTGACAAAAAAGGATACCACCCCCTCCTTGACCAGCCTACCGGTATCCCCTAAAGGCTAGGGTAAGGTGTAGGATGTACAAACACTGTATATTGCCTATCTTAAATAATATAGGCGTTACAAATATCTATAGAATAATTATTCTTTTTGAAAATACATATTAAGTGTAATGACGCCTTTGTGTGCATGCGGATTCAGCTGCTCCTCTCACCCCTGTGGGTACCCAGTTCACTAACTGACCTTAGACATTAGTTAAGTCACCTTCTGTGCTTGCACGTGTTGGGTGCCATCTTCTTGGGATGGACGAACCTTGGGAAGGCTTTTGGAAGATTTCCTCCCTCCCTGACAATAATTGCATGAGGGGTTCCTATACTGTATCCCATCTTGAAACGCACATGTGCATATACTGTCTTGTCTTTTGTTCCCCCGTCAGTAGGTTATCAACGGAATTCGGGAAATTAGAAGCCCAGGTAGGACTCACCTGGGTAAATGTAGTGGGTGTTGCACTTGCATCACCACCTAGGGTCCACTTGACACTTAAGCTAATACTATAGGGATCCATTAGCTCCGAAGAATGCCCCAGACCTATTAGGCTAATTATTGAGAGCAGATACATGTTGGCAAATAAGCAACAGGCCTGAGTCCTTGTACTCTCTGATACCCGTCAAGAGAAGTGTTTTTAATATACCTAGAGTCCTCACTAATAAAGGTGATAACCGAGGAACTCTAAGGTATTTTTAGACTGTCTGGATCCTGCTCCTGTCCAGTAGTTTTATTTAAGAACTCCCTCCTTTCGCCAAGACTTCGCGGAGGTTGAGTCCGCCCTGGTAGTACCATCTTACCATGGTGGGGAGAGGATGCCGATGATGAAGCATGACACTATTATGTGTGTGAGACGTCCTCTTCCACTAAGGATGGCCTTCCGCTCTAAGCGGTCCCACGCTGCATACAGTAGCAGTTGACTGATCCAGTCCGGGGTTTCTTTACCACTTTTGTTCCTGCCGGCATCCTACCTTTTTGGGTTTTACGAGTCTTGATTTGGATTAAAGTACGGGTTCCTTTCTCCTCCACCTCTCTCTTTTGTGGTAACGAGCAGGATTAATAGACTACAAAGAGTGCAGAATGCGGCGGCCAGGCTCATTCTGAATCTGCTAAGGCGTGCGTCTATGGAGACTGCACTCAAACAACTTCATTGATTCCCAGAAAGATAGAGATCCTCTTTTAAAGCCTCTCTTTTTGCTATAAAGCCCTGAATAACAAAGGTCCAGGTAATTTGCAGCTGTTTGTAAGACCGTATGTACCTTCGAGGAACCTTAGATCAGCAGGGGAGATGTTTGCAATTATTCCCAGCTTTAGGAAAGTACGTATGGGCTTGAAGTCATTCGGCTACCTAGCGCGCAAATTGTGGAATGCTCTGCCCTTAGCAGTTCGTAGTCGGAAGAACTGCTCAGAAAAATCTTAAAGCCTGTTTTTTCAGCTCAGGATGTAGGGGGGTTTGATAACTGCATGGAGGCAGGTGGACACTGTTGTCTAGTGCTGGGGCACCTCAAATGAGGTAGCTATGCCCTTTAGAAATTACATTATTATCTTATTACTGCATGCTACACAACAACGGACCCAAATACCTCAACGACAGAATCAACTTCCACGTACCCAAAAGAAACCTCTGATCTTCCAACCTCGCACTGGCCGAAACCCCGCGCATCCACAGAGCCAGAGCAGGCGGAAGAGCCTTCTCTCATATTGCAGCCAAGACCTGGAACGAGCTACCGGCAGACATCAGATGCGCCCCCTCCCTGAACACCTTCAGGAAGACCATCAAGACCTGGCTCTTCGGCTAAACAGATCTGCGGACCCCCCCCCCCCAGCGCCTTGAGACCCTCACGGGTGAGTATCGCGCTTACAATTCCTTGATTGATTGTACATGGAGAATGAAGTCACATAAAATAAAAAAAAGGATTTTGTTTCTGCAAATGTTGAACTGATGTCAGTGCAATCTGTTCTTTCTGCCAATGTTAAATGATGTCAATGCAAGCGGTTTGAGGCCATGTAGGCTAACTCAAACGCATCAAACTTAAGCATTATTTTCTAACTATTAAAAACTCTTTCACGTTGCCCAAATCAAAAGTATTCTCAAACCTGAAGAACATACCATTGGTACACTGTAATCAAAGGCTTCTGTCTCTTAATCATTCTGAATTACCATCCTCATACTGCTAGGATGACTAAATAACTAATCAGGATGATGGTTCCATTCAGGAAGTGAGGTATGGAAATGTCAAGAAATATTGTCTGAAGCTCAATATAAAGGAGCGTTTGTAGTATACAAGGGTAATAACATTATAATTGACTCTTCTGAAGAAAACGGAGTCCTCTGTCTGCATCGTCAAATTGCAGCATACTGTCTGAGAATTAATAAAGGTTTGGCTTTGCATGTATAGGGATATTTTGCCATTTCCATTGTGTCCCCTGTATTCCTAGGTGTAGTTCCCTAATAATAATCCACATTTTCATGCCATTTTAGCCAGGTGTTTCTTTGCAACCTAATTGTTATAAACCTTCCATGGAATAATGCTGTAGGCACTCAACAATATTATTATGCTTGGTAATTTGTTTCCAAAGATTTGGTAATTTGAGTATTTCCGAAATGTATGAAAAAAGGGCGTCTTGTAATTTCTCTTTATTGTATACTCTATAATGAGTCTCTAGGCCTTCAGTGTTATTCTATGTGTATGTCTGCGAAGCTGCCGTCATAACATTTCAATAAAAAGAAAGACGGGGGTGAAAAAAAATGTAAAGTATCATTTATGTGAGGGAGAGGAATTACTAAGATAAGGACAAAAAAGAAGCAGTAATGGACATTCCTCGATAAGGTCAATGATTTTAAAAAGTGACGCTTTGAGCGCTCTCCTGGGAACTTTGACAAGTTTTGCTCAGCCTTCGGGTTTGGGGGTGAAAATTGTTATAGCTTCAGGAAATACCCTCTCACTGACAGTGTTCTGGTTCTAGGGGTACCCCTTATGCACTGGTGGCTTGAGTGGAAGACGTGACTAGAGACATGGCGCTGAATTTGTTGTCTCAGAATTCGGGTGTTTTCACGTAAATTGTCTTTTGCACATAGGCATAAAAGGAATCCTATTTAAGGTAGAAAGCCAATTGATTGCTCTGATAACCGGTGTCATGTGATCATGACTGGAAGGACAAGTAATCAATCCAGCTGCATTATTTTGGGTGAACTGCATATGGTTCAGTAATTTTGTGGAATGATTAAGTGTGAGGCATTAACCACAGGTGCCTTTGCAGATGAATAGCAGGAAGCAGCATTTTTAACTGTAGCAAACAGGTGCTTGCCACTATGGACACGAGTCTCGAGGGTTAGGGCTGAGCTCTAGTGTAGATCTAGGTTTTGTACCAATTCTGCAAATGCAGGTGAGCATCGATGAACTATGGGCAAACAAATTTCTTGAGGATTGATGCAATGCCGGGTGTAAGAAGCAACTCTTTTTGTGGGATCAAATTTCAATAAATCTTATCGCTATCCTTCAGTATGTAAGGTTGTTGGCCATGGAGGCTTTATCCTGGATTTCGTCTGTAGCTATTGAATCTTCAGTCAACCCAAAGTTGCTCTCTGTGCCATCTGCATACATGTAGAATTTGGCCCTAACATAGTGTAGTTTAGCCCGATGTATTATGTATATGTTAAAGAGGATATTATATGTTCCAGTGGGACACCACAGCTGAGTGTTTATGGCTGAGAGGCAAAAGGTGTGATGATCATTTGGGACCTTAGCTAGTGTAGAACCTTTCCAGCAAAACCAACCTCCTCTGTCTGCATTACGAGTGGACTCTTACTAAACCGGTTTTGACTGATCACACACAGGCGAGCAACGGTTCTGTAAAATCCTCGAGCTGCTCAGCTTGTTGACATTTTTGAAGGTATGGAGTGTTCAATTTAAATCCAAGACATTCAGCATAGTAATGAAATGATGAAAACAAGCAGATCATATAAACTAAACGGAGCTTAAGAATGTAAATAAGTAAGCAACTTGAAAGCATTAGTACTGGTCTGCATTCCAATAATACAGTTGGAATAAAGGATGCTAAAAAGTATTGACAGAGCAGAGCAATTGAAGAAAATCTGTCCTTAAGTATTACATAAGAAGAGTGATTTAATGCCCGGGTGCTTGGCTTCAAGAGCAGTCTTTGCTCCAGAGAAAATAGCAGGATGTGTTGCTGATTGGTATAATTCATGTTATGAACCGTGGCTGGTGCTGATACTTAAAGGCTTTCAAATGCAACACAGGAAACCAGGCAGTATTAAATTAATGTTGAGACAAGCAGCTCAAGCATTTTATCAGGTTTTGCTTGTAGCTCTCTCCAGCGCTCTTGCTGTATTAGAGTATTTGTGAGAGACCTAGAGCCACCTTGCAGTGACATTTCAATGGACACTAGATGGGGCATTTACTGCTGGTCTTTTTTGTGTAAATGTCGAACTTAGAAATTGGCTGCTTTTTCTTCTCCCAAAGTTGAATTCTTTAGCATATTGCCCCGGGGTTAACAGTGGCTTGAGATTGCTGACCTGTGTACGGAGAGGATCTGGATCCATCAAAGCTACTTCAGTTGTAGCAGGTTGTCATACTTTTCATTCTTTAGGCAGGTTTCACTGAACACACAATTGCCTTGTGCTAGCTGATGGAGAGTTTCCAAAGTCGTCCTACATGGTGACTGGAAATAACTTACAAAGTTTATCAGAACTGGCAGCGTAGGGATTACCCCAGGTCTTTCATGACACAAGCACATAGTGAACAACTCAAATTTGAGAACAACTGTGGGTTTTCTTGTTCTTTAGGACACCAAACAGATCTGCTAAGGACAAAGAGATACTTTAAGGGTAGTGACCACATTTTGGAAACCAAATGCTTACATTAGTTGGCACCTCTGTAGAAGGGCTGGTTCCTCCACCCTGAATAACAGTTCTTGGGCACCAGGACCAAGATGGTGTCCAGGCTGGAGACCCTATGCCTGCCCTTTATTGACTGGGGTAACGGAGGGGAATTGACTGAGCAGGGACAAAAGGCCACCCAGCACCTGAGTCATCATGAGGGCGACGCTCCTCCCCTTTCAGCTCAGCTGACCCAGCTACTTAGCTGGTATCTGCAGGACCTACACACCACACCACTGAATTACCAATGAGGGCTCTCCACAGCTAGCCCCTGACTGTACCCAGCACACAATGGCATGACCACCCCAAGGAGTAGTAGTGGGTGTCCATGGATCCGCGGCTGCAAACGTGAAAAAGGGAATCTTGCATGCACTTCTGCACCAGTAAAGTATAGCAGTTTGGGAGCAATAGGGATTATTTTTATTTGTAGGTGAACTAGTGGCACTACAAGAACCTGACATTCTTGGTAGTTGGTGAAGGCATTCTGCTGTGGTCAACAGGACGCATGTGCACACTGCAGATTAGTGCACCATTTCTCTGTTGCAAGATCTGACATTAATGAGGAAACCCTTAAAGCAGATGAAGAACTCTGAGAATGGAAAACAAAGCAAGCCTGGCAATGCACCTCAGTGTCTCACTTGGCATGTCAAGGTCAGACAAACTGGATCTGCCACTCCCTTACCTTTCACTTCTATCCATTTCTTCAGAGGAATAACGGTGAGCTAAAAGGCCCCTCATACTCAGCAACGGCCTTATTAATCTTGCTGCACAAAGAAGAGGGCACATTAGCACGCTGAGACAAGAATAATTAAATATACAAAAAAGCCTGAAGCAATAACATTTTCCTTTTTCCAAACTCACATCCTTATGATAAGCAACACACATAGTGGCATGTATGCTAGTTTTTAAAAAAAAATGTTAACGTATTGTTTTTTGATAAACATACAGCACAATGTTGTTAGCATGAATAATTACATACATTGTGACAGCAGAGTAGCACAGTATGCTTACATATGAAAAACATATAGCCAGCAGGAACTCGGCGATAATCCATGTATATTACAAAAAAATCACAATGTCCTACATTACAAAGGATTTGAATAAGAGAAAAACAAAAAGTAAGCTGTAATGCAACTACCCCGCTGACCCCCAACATTGTCCACCACGTGAAGCCCACGTCCTCCACCAAGTCAGCATGTCTCAGTGTGGGTGAGAGTTGTCCACTCCTGCCAGAAGCCCCGGGAGGTAGAATGCAACATTTATAATGAGTAGTAGATCTTCAAGAGGCAGGGACCCGTAAGTGTATGCCCCATCGCCGGAAGTGAGCTCAGACAGCATCCTTCTCTTGGGCTTTATATTGTTCCAGCAGTGTATCCCATACCATAGTTATGGGTTGCGTATGTGACCCACAATAATCCTCCCTACATATAGCATGACTCCTTGCGGAGCCCCACCGCAAGATCTCTTTGCGACATCCCAATACAAGAGGTGCAGTGGGTGATATCGAACAGCAAGTTAACTCTCTCTTGGATAGGAGTAGTGCTAAGTCAACAAAGCGTGATTCTGTTTCACAGGCTTTAGGTCAAGGGTATAGTCCTAAAAAGACAGTGTACCCTGTAAGTGACATGAGGGACTCCCTGATGTCCGCCCAGTAGGATAATAGTGTGGGGCATGCCCACATCATGTGCATTAGTTCAGCGTCTTCAGTTCGGCATCTGGGGAAAGAAGAGGAGGACCTTCGGAAAATCCTATGCAATCTAGATGGTGTTAAATATGCACCATGCAACAGTGAGAACTGGATACATTTAATACGTGTATTGGTGGGTTAAAATGCTGGGGTATTCCAGAAGAAAACTCCATTCTTTTTCGTCGAATGTCCAATTGAGGTCTGTTTTCCATTGAGTCTTTAGTGGGATCTGTGAAGTTTGTAAACGAGTGCACAGCCTTTTATAGAGCCACTTAACTAAGTGTCGGCCGGTGCCCATTTCATGACCCGCCTGCATTATGCGTGTGTGTCAGGTTCCAAGTCTGTTAGTGCCCAGTGTTTTCGGACATAACGCAGAATGTTAGCATGTGTAAGAAAGAGGGCACCTGGCAGCCCATGTAACTGCATAAGCTCCTGGTGTTGCAACAGTATCCCATCCTCAAACAGGTTGCCACAGTGGTGATCCCCACTGTTTCCAATGGCAATAGTCTGGTAGCAGTGAGAGTAGCCACCAGGGTGGACAGGCCACATAGAGGGGTATTTGGGGCGTGACACGTAAGGGTAAGTGTATAACGGAGTGCATTTTTCCAGTTTATGGCAATATGGAGGAGTAAGGGGACCTTTGGGGGAGGGTGCAACCCCAGGCAACAGCAATTTATGTAAACCACCAGAGCGCAGCTTACGCTGTGAATAGCTTATTTCCTGTATGTGTATCCCCACCAACCAGTATGCCAGCCACTGCAGCTGGGCAGCAAGGCAGTAAGACTTGAAATCGGGTGCTTTCAACCCACCCCTTCTGTCGGTAGTTGCAATTTAGGGAGGCTAATGCATTGTCGTCCGAAGCCCCAAATAAGGTCAAGTAGTAGGGAGTCCTATGTCCTAAAATCAGTCCTGGGGATAATGATTGGTACATTTACAAAATAATATAATCATTTTGGTAGCATCACCATTTTGGAGAGTGCCAATCGAACCGCTACTGAAATGGGCAATGTTACCTAGAACTTCACCTGTGCCCTCAATGCTGAAGTGGCCCGGAGCAGATTCCCATCCAACAGGTCTGTGAGTGATCTGTATACTTGAAGGCCTAGATATCGGAATGTGTGATGTGAAACCGGTAAAAGCCGGGTACCCAGGCTAATCTTGTCATGAGTCATATCGCGGAATGAAAATGCGTGCGACTTGAAGTGGTTGACTTGGAGGCTAGCTAGGTTACCAAATGAGTGGAGTATAGTAGAGACAGGTGTAAGGTCCATGCCTACGTCTCAAGTGTAAACAATCATGCCGTCCGCATATAGTGAAACTGCGTGGGATTGAAGCCACTGTGGGATACCCCAGTCAGTTGCTTCCTGTCTGAGTTTCTGCACTAGGGGTTCCATTGCCAAAACCAATAATAAGGGTGATAATGGACATCCTTGACGTGTTCCATGGAAGATCGGGTACTGTGAGGAAATGTGTGTTCTGGTTTTGGCCCCCGTGGGATTGGTGTATAGGAGCTTAACCCAATTAATGAAGGCGGGAGGAATGTTAAATTTACACAGAACTGAAAACATGTATTCTGGATCCAGAGAATCAAAAGCCTGTTGGAGGTCTAATGAGAGACAGTCGGCGTTGGGAAATTATTCATGTGCCATTTCCATTACCTGATACAAACATCGGATGTTATAAGAGGTGCTCCGGTGTGGTACAAAGCCACATTGGTCAATGTGAATGAGGTTGGGGAGTAAGGGGAACAGTTGTTGGGCCAGCACTACACTAAGTGTCAGTAGGGAGAGAGGCCTGTAAGAGAAAAGGTCCTCAGGGAGGTGACCAGGGCCAGGCTAGTAGTTGGCGGCAGTGTTCTTGCCTCTAGAGACGCTGAGTATAGTTTCTCCCGGCGTGAGACCAAGCAGCAGACAAAGGTGGAGTAAAAATCAATGTGCAATCCATTTATGCCTGGTGTTTTGTTACGCTCCATATCCCTAATTGCCTGGCACAATTCGTTTGGAGGCAACAGGGCTTCCAGTGCCGAATGAGATGCTGCTGAGATCTGTGAATGTTTCAACCCATGTAGGAACGTGTCTCCCTCTGCAGAGGGTGTAGAGGGCTGGGCCCCTTAAAGCCCAGTGTAATAGGAGAAAAAGGCCTTGTTTATCTCCAGTTATATGGTGCATTGTACCTTGGAGGGTGCTGTGATCGGGGTGGCGGATAATAGAGGTTGATCATACGGGCCAATAATGTACTTTCTTTATCGCCTTCGGTGTGTAACTTCTGTATATATGTTTCATGCTCTATAATCCTAAGGCGTTCCGCTAACTCAGCCTGTTGTAGCCTAGTTTCTTGTAAAGCATCCGGTGCACAGATTCATGTACTGTCTCCTGCTCAAGGAGCCCAAGCTGTGTTTCTATGTGTTGTAAGTCACGGAGTATCGATTGCCAGGCACCCACTGCAGTGGCTATGGACACTCCCTTAATCACCTCCTTAAATGCCTCCCTTTCTACAAGTGGCGTCGATGCTGTCCCCTCGTTATCAGTGAAGTGTCAATTGCGGTGGCCAGGGTTTCCCTGAAGACTACATCTCTAGGAGCATTGACTGCATGCGCCATGTGGGTATCGGTGTAGGGACCCTGCCCTGCGTCATTACTATTTCAAGTGGGTTGTGGTCCGATAACGTTTTACCAAGGTAAGTTGCTTGTGTGAACTTCACCATATGGGATTAGCAAGGGACATGATCTAAACGAGTATGTAGGTCATGCAGGGGTTAGTAAAAAGAGTATTCACGCATTTCCCTGTTGTGGTCTCTCCATATATCTACCAAGGACTTGGTCGATATCCAAAGAGAGAGAGCTTTGGCCTGCTTAATTGAACCAGTATTCGGTATGGGGGGGATGCGAACGGTCAAGGCTCGTATCTAGAACTGCATTAAAATCACCCCATAACAACCAAGGGAGATGGGACTATTCTGCCAGAACTGATGATGTGTGCTATAAGAAGACGTCCTGTTCAGTGTTGGGGGCATATACACTGCCCAGAACCAACATCTCCCCGTCCAGTAACACGCTAACAAAGACATATCGCCCATTGCGATCAATTTTAGTGGGCTGTTCTTCAAATGGTTCCCCTGTCGTCAACCATGTAGCTGCACTGCGGGCAAACCCTGAGTATATGGTAGCAAACAATTGACCCCTCCATTTAATTCGTAGTTTGACAGCCTCAGGGTAGGAAAGATGGGCTTCCTGTAAGTAAACTATATTCGCCTTCCGGGGATGGAGCTGTGCTAGGACTCTGTCGTTAATGAATAGACCCCATACCCCTGAAATTCCTGGTAAGGATCTTGTAATGTTGCAGAAAGTCGGCATTACAACAGTGTACAGATAGTCAGACCAGGAGGGTCCCTTATTGTGTGCTTAGTGGTGTGGTACACATATGAACACACACAGCAAGGTAATAAAAAAAGAACACTTTCCCAATGTCCGGTCCAGCGAAAAACAAATGCTCGACCAAACTAAAACTAACAAACACATTAAAACCAAGTAAAACATTGTGAAAACACTTTGGTGGGGGTGTGAACAATAGTCGTAGACAGAGCAAGTGAGTACAGAGCTCTGTGGGTGTAAGTATCGCCCATGGGCACCTCTGGAAATCCTGACAATGATAACTGCGAGAAAACCTAGCAGTAATGCAGTATTAGATAAATACAACCGGAGTGCAGAAAAATGTATGCAGCATATATAGATGGCTACAGTGAATCCCTGTGATGCACAGACCGCATGTGTTATAATCCATACATTGCGTAACAGCAAAGGCAATCTCTGAGGGGAACAATTCAAGGCATAACATCCTTACCTCGAACAATGAGCTCTCCTGTATCTAGGAAAGGGGAACAAATGAAATGGGGGAAGTGGGGAGAGAAGGGAAGAAAGGGGGGGGGAGGAAGGAAGGGCACAGAGAGAGACTTATCTGAACCAGTTCCTGGACATGGCAGCGAAGACAGCAGGTTGGTAGAGCTTATTGTTATAGATCAAATCACAATATCTGAAGTTTGTGGTGTCACAGAGCGAAAAAGAGCCATGCTCATATTAGAGTCTGAGTCAGAAGCCGCCTTTGCGGAGAAGCTAGAGGAGGGTTGTCGCCGCTGTGATCCAATAGAGGACATATTTGTCAACACAGTCTACCCCCGAGGGCTTGTTGAGGGGAAGGGGCTGCCTTGGGTGCCGCTCACTGGTGGGTCCGCGTCTGTGCCGATGAGGAGGGTCCAGTGGTCCTCTGGGTAGTCGCTCCGTTGGAGGACGATGCGTAGTAGGGTAGTTTTGGTCCAGTCAGTCCCACACAGCAACTAGAGAGTCAAAGAACAGTGAGTGCTGTTTGTGGATCACCCTCAAGCGCGCCGCAAACATCAATGCATAAGAGAGCCCCACTGAGCACAACTGTCGCTTGGCTGCCAGAAAGGTTGTGTGATGTCGTTGCACTTCCAGGGTGTAATCCGGAAGAAGTGACTCTGTGACGTTATCTACGGTTATGGGTGCCTTTTCTCTGGCCTTTTGTAGGAGGGCGTTTCGATCCCTGAAGTTAGGGATGTGGGTAACCATGGGGTGCGGCTGTGTTCCAGGGGGTGGGCGGCGGGCTGGTACTCTGTGCACACGTTCATCTGTGATCCCCTGGGCAGCCACAGTATGTTGGATCCGTTGTTCGACAAACAGCTTTGGGTTGGACCCTTCCTTGCCCTACGGCATCCCCACAATGCGCAGATTATTGCGGCGTTCACAGACTTTGGCATCTTCTGTTCTGTCTTGCAAGGTTGTAATTTGCTTTCGGAGGTCAGCGATGGTGGTCGAATGCGATGTCTGTTGGGGTGCCATTGTGGATAATGTGGTTTTGGCCGCTTTTACCTTATCTGATAGCTTGTGATAGTTATTGCGTAGGATGCCGAGATCAGCCGAAAGTGCATCAATGCAGTGTTCAATGGTGGATCTAGAGCCATGGATTTCCTGACGTATTATGTCCAGTTTGCCAGGTGGGGGAGACAAAACCGTGGGTGGAATGCATTCCCCAAATGTATGAGTGGATGAGCCATCTGAGTGGCTATGTTGAGATGGCATGTGGCCCTGTTGAGACTTCAGTCTAGTGGATTTGCTGCGGTTCCTTGTAGTTATGTTAAGTGTAATGGAGAAAGCATTGCGCGGTGTGTGGCACTATACTTCGAATGTGGCAGAGCAGGTCGAGAAGTTCTGGGTTGCATTCTCTCACCTCGTGGTCGATATGGGCCATATGGTAGGCACACTGCAGTGGTAAACAACCTGGTGTGACCTCAATCCTGGTTCGATCACGCAGAGACGTACCACTGACAAGGTTCTATATGAGGTGTTGGGCATTTGGAGTCCAGGCTCAACACTAAACTGGTACAGAAGCAACAGATATGAGCCTTGGCAAATGCGACGTCAGTGTTGCAGTCTACAAGTGAGGTTAGCCAGGGAGAAGGCCGTTCTTGACAAGGCCCAGTATTCCTCACCACCCCCGCGGAGGACACTCAGCCAAGTGTAGGCAGATTAAGCCGGGGTTAGGGAGCACAGGCTCCTCGAGGTGTACTTAAACAGCATTACAAGTATTCAGTGTGAGTCCAATAGGGCAAGCAGCCCCTAACCAAGTTAGAGACACAACTTGCACTATATGCCAAGCTCGAGGGAAGGGAGGGGGGTACAAAGCAGGCCTTAACACTGTGTGCTCCATATATGCTGTAGGGATCTGCTGTACATCACAATGAGTGTTCTGGGAGCGCAGCGCACATACCTCACGTCAGCAGGAGGCCCCGGTGAGGTCGCAAATTGTGGGGGAGTCTGGGGAGGGAAGCGGGTGTTCCACAATGCTCAGTGCGGCCAGGTGGCCGTGTGTAGCACCCACCACGCAGCATCTCGTATAAAGATGAGCCTTGCTTCACGTGTGAGTGATGGGGCCTTCGATTGTCATTCATCACATGCCTCGTGCGGTGTTATGAAAAAAATGGGCTGCTGGAGCTCCACGGGCCCGATCCGACAAAGGTCCCAGGCCTGCTGGGCCTGCGAGTGTGGGTGATTGGGAGGTGAACCGCTCTGCATCAAAGGTGCCCCACAGCTCAGGCGATCCACAGCCAGTACACGCTCTGTTCCGATGTACGCTCACCTTGTCTCCGGTCATCGGCGCACACCGTGTCGGCCGTGGAAAATGTCGTCACCATGTCCTCGGTAATGCAGGGGGTTGTTTACCATCGGCTGTAGCCCAGAGGCAGGGTTGCTGGATATTTGGGAATGACCTCTCTGGTAGTTCACTATACCGGCCAGGCAGCGATATGGCTCGGAGAACGACGATCGGGGAGATGGTGCTGGCCGCCTGCTCCAATATGCAATGCATGGCTGTGCACCATGTGATCTCCTTGGGCGGGCCACTCAAGCACGGTTCCTGTGCAGGTGGGTATAGGAAACTGAGTTTTTGTTGCAGTACCTCAACCCCCCCCCCACCCCACCCCCCCCCACACTTTTTGCCTGGTGCAACTTTGACTGAGAGTGTGGTGGGTTCCTGCTAATCAATTCCCCAGCACCAGTGTGCCTTCCCTAAACTGTTGCACAATTGGCACAACTTCAGTCCCTAGTAAATGGTACCCCTGATACCTAGGGCATTGGGACTGAAGAGGGACCATTAGAGCTGATTAGAGGGAAGCCATCACGAATACATGGACTGGACACTCAACATTACGAAGTCCCTAGCTCAATGATGGCTTCACTGTGCCCTAAGATGTTTGGTACCAAACATCTCGTCTAATAAACCAGCACTGATACCAGTGTCGGATTTATTAACAAATGCACACAAAAACCTACCAACTACTAATGTGATTGCCGACTGGTCTCAGCCAGCCTGCCGTCACTAGACATGTTTCTGGCCTCCTGGGGTGAGAGACTTTGCCCTCAGATGCCGGAAACATCTCCTGCTCTGGACGGAGGTGTTCACACCTCATCCACGCAGGAACTGCCTTCCAGGGTGGGAAACTTCAAAGGCCATGCTGCCTTTAAAATGCGACCCAGGCCTTTCCAGATAGTGGATGATGCCAACCCCCATGTCCTGACCCCACTTTTCAGCTGGAGGACAGGCAGGAAAATTAGTTAGATTAAGAGGTGGGCCCACACCTAGCCAGCACCACCCCTAAGGTAAGGTAGGGCTGCTGATGTGGAGCCCACTTTTCCTAATCCTCCATCTTGTTTTGGAAAGACTTAGCCTATTAGGGTCAGGGTTAAGCCCACTTCCCATAGGAAATGGTCATAGAGGGTGTAGTCACCCTAAGATAAGAAGCCCATTGGCTACTACCCGGTACTCCCCTTAATGCCCCTAAATTGAGTACCCCTCGACCCAGAACTTCAGATTTGACGGACCTAAAGAAAAAACTGACAAAAAGGAGCTGCTTAACCCGAGAACGGAGTGCCTACTGTGGACTTTTGGCACGAAACTCTGCCGGCCACTTCAAGACTCGACCATCCTGTTGAGCTGTCTCATCCTGCAACTGTGAGCCCTCTAAGAACCCCAGAGGACCTCCAGACCTTCGCCAATAACCCAAGAACTCCATTGGAGTAGAGGAACAACTCCCCTGCAGATCGCAGGCACTGATACCGCTGAGTCCGGTTTGCCGACTTGCATCTCCCCAGCCCGACCAATGCCGCAGCCGCCCAGGAAGAGGTACTCTTGCTCTGGAAGATTAACCCTGTCTCCCCACCGAGTGTGAAGACACCAGGACTGACCGGAGCCGTGCCATACCAATCCCTGGGGTACTGGACGCCTTGCAGGCAATACCGACCAACAGAGTCCTATCCAGGCTCCAACTGTTCAGGAAGCAAGCTCCCGTCGAGGGACGTTAATACCCCTGAGACCTACTCCGTAAGTGGCCCAGCCGTCCTGAAATAGTCCCTGCAAGCTGCTTGCCCCTGACCGCGAAGACTACCTTTGCGCACAGAGCCCGGTTGACCAACCTGCTCTGCACCCTGCCCGCACAGCCTGGATACCGATAAACCGGCTGTGCTCCCGTGCTCCAGATGCCCTTGCGACCTGAGCCCCCGTTTGGGAGCTCTCGGACTTGCCTATAAGTCCCCCTTTGCAGCCTGTTTCTTGGTGCCCCCCCTTCTTTGTAGTGCATTAGCTACCAACACCCGCAGAACCCTACTCCTGGCCAAATCCGGGACTCTCCTGACGAACCGCTGGTGGCCTCTTGAACTTTGGTGGGTTACAACTCCGAATCCAGAAGGTCAACCCAGAGAACCGTCTGTGCTGTTTTCTTTGTATTTTTATTTCATCCCATAGAGATAACGTGCGTAATCGCGCACAACTGTGAACTATTTTTTGAACTTTAATAATTTATAAGAAATTAAGTACTTACCTGTGAACGAAGTTCTTGGTTTGAAAATATATATAAAAATGCATGTTATTTTTACAAATTGGTCTCGATTTATTCTTTGTGTGTGTGTCTCATTTATTGCCTCTGAGAGTACAACAAATGCTTAGCACTACCCTCTGATAAGCCGAACTGCTCGCCCACACTACCACAAATAGAGCGCTAGTATTGTCTACTTTTGCCTCTGTCAACCAGTCTGGGACTCACTGAACTCTCTACACAGTGTACTTCGTTTTAGTGCACTATGGATAGAGCCAGCTTCCTACAGCAGACAGCCAGAAAACATCCTTTTAGTGTGTCCAGGGGTTCCTCCTTTCTATGGGGAGCACTCTGTGCTGCTTTTCCAAAATGAAAGCCGGATGATGTAGGGTCCCCGGGCACCTAGTCGGAGCACTAAGAAGATATGTCCGACATCGTTGGCGGTTGGCCAAGCCCGAGTGGCTTTTATGCTAGTTATCCACAGATTAAGAATGCCACACCCTCCTGTACAACAAGCATGCGTAGCCTCGCCTACAGTACAGGCACTGGAAGCTTTCCAATAATACCTCAAGAGCACCGTTTTCTAACTCTGACAGTCACCAGGATTTCAGCTAGCACACTATTCAGAGGTGACCCACACGTTTAACCGTCCTCTCCCATACAACCGCATCATCCAAAAACAAAGAAAATATTTTAAAATGTCACTATGCTATCTTTTCTAGAGACTCTCATGAGAAACATACATGCTTAGGAACAGTAGAAACCAAGATTGACTTTCTATTCTTTACTAGCAAACCAATGAGTAGAGATAAATATTTCCAAAGATCTTCACCACTCAAAAAAGCTCTAATATTCATGGGTGCCACATCCTAGATACTAGGCTCATGTCTAGTTCAGCCATCTCCCCAACCTTATACAAGTGCTCACATTTCCTCCACTCATACAATCGTAATCTAGGCTAATGCTAACAGCCTGTCAGCTTTTGAAGCATTACACAGCAAACTCAAGCAAGCCCACCGAAGTACTTAAGCGTCCAAAGTATGAGACCTGAAACTGCCAGTCTGACTGCGAAGCACTTGAAACTCACTCTACCTCCAGATCACTAGTGCTGTCAAACAGTCACATTCCTCACGAGGATCCTTTAAAAGTAAAGGCACTGATGCATCACTCGACCAGCCCAATGCTTTTACCTATCCTATCCTGTAACATCTGAAGATCCTTTGGTAATGAAAACCGTGGCAGCTTCAGCTTTGCTTTCTGAAATCCATTTGCTGCCCATCCCGAGCAGCATGTAGTCGGGTCAGTGGCCTTCCTGTCCCATATTACTTACTCAAACTCTATAACATCAGCCTACCCATTTGATGCTAGACCGATTACACAGAGAGCCAGAGAAACCCATTCAATACACATTGTCAGTCCATCACTGACTCACACCTGGATTGGGAATCCCTATTAAACTGGACCATAGCACTGACTTATATCAAACAAGATCTCAGAGACCAAATATTCCTTCGCTTCTCACAGACAAAATACCCTGACCTGCAAGTGGGCCTGATCAGCGCTTGATCTGCTCAAAACATTCTACTGTAGGTGAAGACCTCTTCAGCACAAATTTCCTGCATATGATCATATTAACAGAAGCATGGTTCGCTGATAACTCTTGCCATCTTCGACAACTTAGTGCACCAAATCTTCAAGGTGCTTAACTGAACCAAGCAAGTCCAAAAAGGAGTTGGAGTAGTCTTCTATCATGCATCAAAAATAACTTGCATTGAAATTCCAAACACACTGTACATCTCCTTTGAATGTCTTGTAGCTCGATGCAACATTAACTCAAACCGTTTACTAGTGATTGTAGTGTTGTATCGCCCTCCAGGATACAGTGCCCTCTTGTAGATTAGTTCCCCAAACAAGCCCTATTTCTAAATTGCGGGGCTCAGGAAGTGCTGATAAAGGGAAACTTTATCTTCTGGGCATCCAAATTCCACACTAAATATGGAATGTTTGGTTAACATGGTTGCATTGGTGTTTAGCCCAAGTGTGACTGGGCTAAACACCAATGCCCAGGGAGAGGGAGTGTGTCTCTCCCCCTCTCTCGCCCCCTCTCTCTCGCCCTCTCTCTCTCGCGCCCTCTCTCTCTCGCCCCCTCTCTCTCCCCCTCTCTCTCCCCTCTCTCTCCCCCTCTCTCTCCCTCTCTCCCTCCCTCTCTCTCCCTCCTTCCCTCTCCCTCCTTCCCTCTCCCTCCCTCTCTCCCTCCTTCCCTCCAAACTAATGCGCAGCATCTGAACTTCTCACCATTTCTTAATTATATTTCAGATTACAAATGTGACCTATCAATTTCGACCACAAAGCAAGTTGAACGCAAGTCTTTTTCAGATTAAACACACCAAATTTGGAATAGTTCAGTGAAATCTACATAGTGTTTGGAGAGACCCACCTACCACTTCAGACCAACAATCCAAACTAGAATCATTGTACCACAGCTTTTCCAAGTCTTTAGACAAATTGGCCTCTCTAACATCAGTAAAAACACAATTTGGGATTAAACTAGCCAATAAATAATACAATGAAGAAATGGATGAACTAAAGAGGAAAAGACTGCCAATTGGATCATAGATAGCATAAGCAGGTACACTGGAATTATGAGATTGTGCGACTGCTGCGATTGTCCCATAATTATAGACTTGCCACATAATCCATTATCTGCCGCATAATGAAAAATTTCCTAGCTCACTTAACGGAAAGTTTCAATTCTATTAAGGACTCGGAAGCGAGGATTATGCTTTAACTTTCTTCACTTTAATCCCATAGCAGCCATTTTAATAACATCAACAAAACCACATTTTCCAGAACTCCAGGAAAATTGGAGAAACAAACAACAGACAAGCACATCCATGAAAGGGTATTGTCCCATCAGAACCCAGGATCCAGCATATAACCCTTCTTCAGTGTCCTGGTCTTCCTCTTTCGTCGCGCGAGTCACGCCATTCGTCTTACTCTACGCGTCCTGCTTTCCAGACTCCCCTCCTGGAACCAAAGAAAATGGATCAGAACTAGAATCTAATCCGCGATGAATTGAATGCATTCCAAACAACCGTCATTCCAACAGAGAAAAAGATCCTGACCTTGAATCACAAGTACCTAAAACTGTTCTTTAATTGAAATACATTTCCATACCACACTGCCCCAACATTATGACAACATGTCAAGCGTAGCAGACAGAACACTTTACTTACTCTCTACGGGCGGACATTCCGGAACCTCTCCGCTGGTGGGATAATCCTCGCCTTAGAGTCCTTAATAGAATTGAAACTTTCCTTTACGTTAGCTAGGATATTTTTCATTCTATATCAGGACCTTAGGCTTCGGATTATGCTAGTTTAAAGCTTACTTACCACCAAGCGGGCAATATCAATAATAGGTTTGTAGTAGAACCTTTTAAAGGTTGCGTCTGAGGACCAATCTGCTGCGTTCATTATGTCCTCCAACCTTGCCCCAAGAGTGAATGCCTTGGAGGCCATCGCTCCTCTCGCAGAATGGGCTCCAAAATGCCGAAGGTTAATACCCGCCTCCTGCATGACCCACCGCAACCGAACGTGCAATCGTGGGAGATGACACTGCCTTATGCGGTTTCCGGAGGGCAATCAAAAGCTGCCTCTCCCCTGGAGGTCTAAGCTCTAAAGACATCTCCTCATATGCTTTTAAGCAGCGCACCACACACAGCTTAGTGGAGTCTGGAAATTCGGGGTACTCTATCACTCTAGTGTGACATTTGGCTCTTCGACAAATGGTGAAAGAAACCCCGGTAGGCGTAAAAACCCTGCCTGTGATATCCAGGGCCCTAACATCTGAAACTCGTCTACACGAGATCCGGCAAAGGAGCATCGCCAGTTTAACAGACAATTCTTTCCTCGACAAGAACTCATTGGATTGCCAGGACAAAAATAAGTTGAGAACCTTGTTCACATCCCATAACTCTGAGTATCACGGTTCAGGAGGTAGAGACAATCTGAGCCCCCTCAGAAGCCGACATACAAAAGCGTGCTCCCCAACCGGTGCCCCTTGCACAGGAATGTGCCCTGCCGAAATGGCAGACCGAAAGGTATTCACCGACCAGTAGGCCAAACCTTGTTGGGCCAGGCTCGCCAGAAAATTCAAGATCTGCACTATGTTGCGCCCACGGGATCGCAACCGCGTCGCACACACCGACACCATCACGTCCAGGCTGATCGTTCTCTCTTCACCGTGCTGTCGGACCAGGCCTTGGACAAGAGGTCTTCAGCAGATGCCGAAAGTCCTGGGATCGACCATCTACTCCTGTAATCCTCCACGCTATTAGGTGTAGGAACCTGTTCAGCACCATCTGATGCGGAACCTGATCCGGATTGAGAAGAAGCTCTGGAAACTGGGGGAGACGGATTGGAAAATCCCAAGAAAGTTCCAGTAGAACCGGAAACCAAACTTGCGACCTCCAAATCGGGGTGATGAGAACCACTTCCGCCCGTTGCCGCCTGATCTGAGCTGATGCTCTTGTGATCATCAGAAATGGCAGGAACGCATAAGCTTGCTCCTGAGTCCAATCCTGCAGGAAAGCATCTGTGGCCGCCCAAGAGGATCCAGTCTCCGACTGAAGAACCGGGCAACCTGATGATCCAGTCTGGAGGCAAAAAGATCCACAGAGAAAGGACCCCAGAGGTTCTGCAACATCGCAAAAACCTTCGGGTGAAACTTCCAAAGACTGAAATCTCGAAAGTGGCGCGAGTGCCAATCCGCGAACTGATTCTCCCGCCCGGGAAGATACTCCGCTGTCACCGAAATCTGGTGATCGAGACAGAACTGCCAAAGGCTTGTTGCTAGGTCCGAGAGAACCTTCGACCGAGTACCACCGAGGTGATTTATGTACCTGACCGCAGTGACATTATGCATCTTGAGAAGGACACACTAATGGACCTGGTCTCTGGTCCAACAAAGGACAGCGAAGGACCACGCCAAAAGCTCCAAACAATTGATATGCAGAGCCTGCTCCTGCGGTGACCAAGAACCTCCTGTGGAAAAATCCCGACACCTGGCGCCCCAGCCTGATTAGCTGGCGTCTGACTCGATAACCAAGTCTGGGGCGGAGCCGAATATTGCTCGGCCATTCCACGCCTCCATATGGGTGAGCCACCAGCGAATCTCTTCCCGTGCTTCGTCGGACAGGGACACTGGATGAGAGTAAGGAAGCCCTCTCCGCAAGTGCCCCGCTTTCAGCCGCTGCACGGCCCGATAATGCAATGGGCCCGGAAAAATGGCTTGAATGGATGCTGACAGGAGTCCCACCACATGGGCAATCTGTCTGAGGGGCCCTCTCTCCTTGACCAACGTCTGGCGTAGCTCGTGACGGATCTTGGACATCTTCCGCGAAGGAAGGCTGAGAATTGCCTCGGTAGAGTCTATCATGAAACCCAAGAACGTGACCTTCTGAGCCGGAACCAACAGCAAATTTTTGATGTTGATGACAAACTCCAGCCAGGCTTACCGCATGTTGCAACTGCTCTCACAACCGTCGGGGATCCTGCGCCAAAAGAAGCATGTCGTTGAGGTAAACAATGAGGAGCTTCCCCCGAGCCCGAAGGTGTTTCACGACGGGTCTGAGCACCTTCGTAAAACTCCAAGGAGCGGAGGAAAGCCCGAAAGGCAGAGTGGTAAACTGGTACGCCCGCTCGCGCCAAAAGAACAGCAGCAATTTCCTGTGCGGCAGAAAAATAGGGATAGCCAGGTATGCATCTTTTAAGTCCAAGCGAACCATCCAATCCGCCGGGCATAAAATGTCCCTCAAGAGGTGGATTCCCTCCATTTTGAAATGGCGGTAAACCAACCACTCGTTGAACTCGCGAAGGTTTAACACCAGACGCTGCCCCCCATCTGCCTTGTCTACCAAAAACATGTTGCTTATGAAGCCTTGCGGATGCGGCGATGTGAGGCAAATAGCTCCTTTGTTGAGGAGGTAGAAGACCTCCAAATCGATCAGTTCCACCTCCAGTCGTGAAAACTGGATAGGCCTGGGCCTGCTCTCCTGACTCGGAGTGCCGCAGAATTCTATACGAAAACCTTGGACTGTTTGCAACACCCAAGCATTGATCGTGATTGTTTCCCAAACACGCACAAACTTGGCCAAACGGCCGCCCACTTGCAAAAGGGAAGAGGTGGAAACACTTACTGGCGTTAGAGGTGTTGTCGCCTCCTCTGAAGCCCCAACCTCTTGATCGTCGTCCACGGGTGGGGTAGAAGTTGTGATAGCGGGCCTGATCTTGATACTGCCCACGCCTGGAGCCTTGCCCTCTGGAGTTTTGGGAGGCCTGGCCGGTCGAGCGGCCCCTACCTCGACGGGCCCCCCGGAAAACCCGGGAGGAGAAAACTCGCTTGATAGAGGACTGGCCCTTATCTAGGGACGTGAAAGTACTCACAAATTTCCTGAGCTCTTTGATAAAAGGCTCGCCAAACAAACCACCCAGGGCCACCTCTCCACCTTCGTAATCGGCCAGGTTCCCCAACTTCGGGTTCACCGTAATAAGGAAGAGCGCCTCCGCTCCGTAGAGTGCACACAGTTAGTGTTACCAAGGAACACTACTGCGCACTGTGCCCAACCAGAAAGGGCCTCTGGAGATATCAGGGCACCCAAGACCTTGGCGTCCTCGGCCATGTCCAGGATCGTAGTGACCAGACCCAGGATGTCCAAAAGCTTATCCTGGCACGCTCTCCAGGACCTGTCTATCCTTTTGTTGGGGTCCTTAATAAACTTGGCCAAGAACGTGGCCATTCTGGGGTCTAACTCAGGGGTCTGGGCAACTTTACCATCAAGGGAGGGTCGAGGGCACTCCGTCCGGAGGCGGCTACGAGCCTCCTTCCCCATGGGAGTACGAATCCTACTGGCCACATTGCTCGCCACCTTCGCGGAGGGTGCCCACTTGGACGACCGAGGGTGTACAATAAGGTCAGGATCCAACATGCCCGAACTGTCTCCGACCCCTTAAGGGTCACTAGGCAAAGGGGTTGCTGCCGATCGCCATGACCTGGATAGGCCGGCCTCCTCATCTGTATCCCCTTGGGCATCGTCTCCTGCCCCTTGTGTCGGGCTCGCGGGCGGAGGCAGAATGGGAGGAGGGACGGGATCTGTGGGAACTGACCAGGACTAGCTTTGGGCAAGGAACGCCTCCCGCAAATGCGCAAAGGTGTCCTGGTCCACTCCGTCCACCTCGGGGATCTTCGCTGGAGCTGGCTCCTCCCCTGCGCACTTTGCAGGTTATTAGGGGCATTTGCCGAAGGCGGAGCCCACTTAGCGCATTCGCGCGCAATTTGCTGTGCTAAGCGCTCCTCCATGGGGGCCATCGCCTCTTCCACAGCCCTATAGATTGACGGGTCCACCATGTTGTAGAAATCGTCATCCCATAGAATCTACAAAAAAAAAAAAAAAATGTAAATCCGTATTTGTAAAGCGCAAACTATTCACCCTTACGGGTCTCAAGGCGCTGGGGGCCGTCGTGGAAATTAAGTGAGCTATTGCCCAGAGTCACACGGTGCTGAGCTGAGCTGCCGCCGGAGCCGGGATCGAACCGTGAGCCCTGTGCTCCGAAGTCAGCTGCCCTGGCCGCTGCACCACACCTCTTCACTGGGCTAAGGGATCTTCGTCCCACTGCATGTCTGCCTGGTCTGACATGCCTTGCAAAAAACCCAAACAACTGAATTAGGGCCCTTCTGATGCTGCCTAACCCAAAAGCTGCTTAAGGCAGGTGGGGCAGCTCAATACCCCCAGAAGTCCCAGGAGAAAACTGCTTTATGGACGCTGGGGACTAGCTACTCGTAATTATAGGGCACAACCCCAATCTCAAAAGGGGTCTCTGCCCCTGGGACACTACCCTGCTGTCTATGCCAATTTATAGTGAGGCCCAAATACTCCCCTGGGAGCGTGTCCCTTCCAGGCCAATTTCAGAGCCGGAGAGAAAAATACAACCTCGACGGGCATCTATACAGCACACAAACCTACCCAGAGCAGAAGCCCAGGGCGTCTCAGCAAAGCAGGCCTCACAGCCAGTACAGACCCTCCACGAGGGCGTCTCTCTCCAGGGGCTGGGGGAGGCTCTGGAAGACGGCGGGCGGAATCGGATCCTGACAGGGAATCCGAATTCCGTGTGCCATCAACCATAGAGTTTGCGCGCTCACACAGCGCCACCTAGCGGTTGGAGGTGTTCACCGCACTCCGCCGCAGGGTAAATCAACATCCACTAAGTCGCGTAGGTAGAGTCTATCACGAAACCCAAGAACGTGACCTTCTGAGCCGGAACCAACAGCGAATTTTTGGTGTTCATGACAAACCCCAGCCTCTGGTTTTGTTGATGTTATTAAAATGGCTGCTAAGGAATTAAAGTGAAGAAAGTTAAAGCATAATCTGAAGCCTCCAATCCTGACATAGAATCTGCAGATTTTAACAAAAAAAGTTTCTTCCTAGCTCTAACGGTTCAAAAGTTACTGAAAATTAGGCCTGGGTGGTGAACTCTGCCCGCGAGGAAAATTCAGCGCTAGACCATTTCCCTACGAGATTCCTCAACGCGGGCGGTCGCAGAGGTGTGGTGCAGCGGCCAGGGCAGCTGACTTCGGAGCACAGGGCTCACGGTTCGATCCCCGGCTCCGGCGGCAGCTCAGCTCAGCACCATGTGACTCTGGGCAATAGCTCACTTAATTTCCACGACGGCCCCCAGCGCCTTGAGACCCGTAAGGGTGAGTAGTTCGCGCTTTACAAAAATACAGATTTTTTTTTTATTTTTTTTTTACCGCTTGCGTTGAGAAACCCGTTCGCGTTGAGGAAGCTGCCGTTCGAGTAGAACTTTTACTCAAGCAGCAGAAAAAAGCAATGCCCTCTTGCACTGTGCGAGATGCCGTTCGCACTGATTTTACAGCGTAAGACATACACCCGGCACTAAAAATCAGTGCGAACGGCACAAGGTAACCCACTCCGCCACTCGCGGAACTCCACGTAGCTTGGCAGAGTTTTTTTGTCACTTCGCCCAGACTTAGTAAAAATGCAGCCATGTGTTTCTGCGCAGTGAAAAGCCCTTTGCAAAGCTGGATTAGTCACTTTTCTGTTGCTTATTGCTATATTTGGGTGCTCAAAAAGAAGGGGTAGCCAGGCTTACAGAGGGCGCTCACCGGACCTGGTAATATGCTATTAATATAATGGTGCTCTAGAACACAGTTTGGCTACCGAGCAACCTCAAGACATAAACCCCCAAATAAGGGTAAATGTATTCATAAACAAAAAAGAGTCCTGAGCATTCAAATAGTCAATCATTAGTTTCCAAGGTTCATGTATTGTTTATTCCGTATCCATCCTGGGATTCATATAACGTTGGCACAAGAACAGGCAGCCAAGAACAAACAGCCAACACGTGTTTCGTCGTATGGCTAATATTTCTTCGACTTTCTCGGGGCTGCAATATGCAATCAAAAATAACCTACGTAAGAACCACTAATACATTACATGGAGGACTCACCATCACCTACCAGAAAGGTGTCAGTGAATCCAAAAAGTGTGAGGAAGTTACTCAGGGACTAGGATAACCACCTAAAAACACAAGCAATCTTGTGAGTATAATCAGACCAAACCACACTGTTATAACATAGTGTGCTGAACGGAGAAACTTAGGGGTGTAGAAAATTGATACCAGATTTAAGTAACCAAGTAAAACAAGAAAAAAGTAGCGAGAAGAGAAAAAGTAAAAGGAATAAGACAGAAAAGGAAAAGAAAAGTAATATATATGCAACAAATAAGTAAGCTGCTAAAGCGAACTGTGTAAAGCAAGTTTAAGCAAGGCCAGTACGGCCAATCATACTTCCCATCATCAATCTGTTCCTAGCCAAGAAACATATTGTCAACGATTATTTTCTACAATATGAAAGAAATATCACAATTGTTCGCACCATGTCTTGTGGTAGTGCTATAGGGTAATAAAACAGTACTAAATGGGTTCACCAAAATTGTGTTCCGCTGATTAGGAGTCACCAGAAAACATACCAATATAATAAATCCGCCTGTGCAACACAAGACTAAGGAAAACACAGAGCAATCTCTAAAATCAGTACAACTGAAATTATAGTATATAGTATATAAAGGACAAATGTAACCTCAAATTCCATAGTGTGCGCAGCAGTGTTATGATACGTTGGTGGTGTATATACCACTCCCAGTCTCCAAGTTCTATCCTGTTAAGAAATACATGAAACGGGTAAAACTAAACATGCCCATATTTCATGGACCAACATTTAACCTCTCACTGATTCCCAACATAAGTTCTAATAATAATCAACACACTCAATATCTAAAAAAAAGTACCTGGGCAGTGCAGTAGGTACATGCACTCTACTTTCAAGCGACAAGTGCAAATCTGTGGTCTGATAGCTCAATATAATCACACAGCATATCCTGTCGTCTTTACAATACAGGAGGAAATAATGTTCCATGCAGGGCCCACACGATAAACAGTTTCTTGACCTAAGCTTAAAAAAAAAAAAAAAAAAACACAGTATCCCAGCCAACCTATTATTACTTTGAAATGTCAACGTCAAGCTTACTGGTCCATTAGCAATGTGTGCCGGAGAGTACTCCATATGGCTATCTGACCACAGATTTGCACTCGTCGCTTGAAAGTGGAGTGCATGTAACTATTGCACTGCCCGGGTACTGTTTGTGGATATTGAGTGTGTTGGTTTTTATTAATGCATCACTCTTTAAAGGTTCATTTGATAAACCACTGAAGCAAGCAATTGCCACATCTGTTATGGACACCAACAGCAAACCCAGGAATCCAGCAAATGACCTCTCGATCTCCCTTCCCTCAGCAAAATCCTAGAAAAGGAGTTCCAACCATAATGAGGCACTGAAACCACATTAATCAATGTTGGACAGTAAATACATAGTTCTGTGGATAAAAATTGGCAATCGACCTGATATTGGGCACCCCATGCGTATGATATGATTCCCATACAAAATGGTTGAAAAGTATCCAGGACTGCTTTGTGATCACCAGGAGAGCTCTAGATTAGATTTTCTCTTTCCTCTCAGATTTGCACTTGCGTTCAATTTGGGTTTGCAACACATCTGCAGTAAAAGTGTGCTCTGTAGTACCCCAGACTCAGCACTCTGATGTATGCCAACAGCACCAAGATGCATGTTCAAATAGATGAGCCCCATGAAGGCCTAAATAAAATCACAAATTGTGTTAGACATGTGTATCATTTGGTGCAAAAACAATTCCTTTAAATGAATTAAATACTGAAATCCTGAACATACTTGAAATGTATCATCTTCATATGATGACAAAATCTGGCAATTCCTCCAATTCCATCCACGAAGGCAAAAAGACCTGGGAGTACCGTTTGACCTTCATATGTCCTCCTTAATCCAAATCAACATTGTGGTTAAGGGTGTTCGCTAGCAGCTATCTTTGCTCTGAAGGATCCTTTCCGTCTTCTACTCCATTATGTGTCGTTGACAACATCAGAAAAACACATACGCAACACATACACCCTCTTGACTGATTGAAACTTTAGAAGTGCATTCTTCTAACGTTTGCATTGAAAACTCTCCGTTGCTGCTGTTAGAAGAGAGGATCAGATATAAAGTTCCCTGTAAAATTTGTAAAGGGTACTGGAAAAAAAATATAGGACGCATGCAAATGTTTGCACCCTTTACACCAGAACCATGAATGTCTAATCTGCTACATTGCAACAAATCAGTCACCAAACTTTCGAGGGACAAAAAGCACGGAGGCAGATGTCTAGGAGTTTATGGCCCAAAGCTGTGGAATACTTGGAGCATGATAGTGTAGGCAGAACCCTACTCTCTGAGCTTCAGGAAGCTCCTGAAAACAGATGTAGTCAGGCTAGCTGTAGACTAGACCACAAAACCCTATGGTAGCAAGTGATGCATATCAGAGTGGGGATCATGACCCTCCCACAATTGGACTCCTGTTAATCTAAAAGCATGCACTCTGTTTGGTACTGCACAGTGCTGTGAAGTGCACGCAAAGCATCACACTGCACTATGTAAGCTGCATAAATAAAAGCATTCTAAGATGACTCCTGTTCACAGATTTTATTTGATTATATTCAGTATGGATACTTCCAGCAGATGCCAACATTTCATTTTGAGCATGACCATTTAGGTGGCCAGGTGAATGGCTGATCCTTGATCTGGATGCGCTGCGATGTGTTTGGGGAGGTGGGGAGCTTGCTCTTGGATGTTTTGGAATTCTAGAGTTCTGAGAAGGACTTCTAGTTGTTGTAATGATATCCACCGATACTCAGAATTCATCTCCTGTCTACACACATTTTTCCCACACAGTTCTGCTTGAAGTACTAGCCTCTAGGCACAAGAAAGGGAACTTTCACAATTGGGGATATGGTAACATGCTAAGACCGTTGGCATAAGTGATCGTACGTTCTCTAGCGGTGGTCTGGATAAGTGTCAAAAGCCTAATCAAGCAATTTATCACGCACATCATGTCAAAATAGATAACTACTGGCTGTCTCTAGTGCTGGTACCTATTATTTCAGACAAAAACAGATGGATTTAATTGAGCAGTTAGTAGTGTAGTAGAGGTAGAGGAGTGGTCAGTGATGGCATGAGATGGGGCTGCTTTTGAATCCCGTAGCTGCTGCTCTATCCTTTTTAGGTTGGTTGACAGTCAAGTCCTTTTTAGGTTTGGGTTAATAGCACAGTGGTATGCAAGACACATTTTTACTAGTTCTGTGAAACATAACATAGAATGGGCTTTGCCGCCGCCGCCCCGAGATGTATTACTGTCTAAGGTCATTCTGTTTAACTTTTGGTGCATCATTCCACCTTGCAGAAAATGCTTCCATTGGAAGACATGAATGACTACTTTACATCTGAAAAGTATACTCCATTATCATTCTTTTTGTCAAATTCATTTTTTCAATTTACAATATGTATTCTATACAGAAAGCAATCCTTTTTTTAATTATTTTTTTCCCAGCACTGATCAAACCAGTAGAGGAGGCTTTAGTGTGATAAACTGCATTTGTGCATGCATTCAATGTAAACCGCATTTGTGAATGCTTGCATTTGCATGCTTTGGTAAGCCAGTTCTGTTGACTTTGCCATTTCTTTGTTTGGTGGAGTCAATAGCTGGAAGGGCCCACTTATAATTCAATCATTGTCCTTATTTTTACTACTGCTACTATTATGATTGTTGTGAAGACCGTTGGGAGCAATGTAAATTGTAAATAATTGTATGGTTTTGTGGTTATGTATCATACTGAACAAATGGATGAGTATCTTTAATACTCTTTTAATGTAATTAGCCATTACTTTATCGTTTTAAATACTTGAAATGGAAAGCTGCGGTATTTCAGGGAAAGGATAGCGTTTTTAGGCAATGAAGCATTAAGGGTGCAAGGCACTTTAGAAAGTATGTAGAAGTTAGTGTTTGCACAGCTACGAAGAAGGTTACCACATTGGCATTTGCGTTTCAGGTTCTGTTTGTACATAGAGAAATTGCACATAGTCTATGTGTGAACCTTCCGTGTGTTTTTCTTTTTGGCAGGACTCTGTGTACCAATTAACCAAAGCCACATCCCAAGCTTCCAACCTCCTTCAAAGCACAGATTCTTCTACAGTCCCTCACCATACAAGTGACCTGCAACAGAAAGAAAGAAAAAAGACTTTGGAAGTGGTTTTGTCTAATTTGCCAGGAGCCAGTTTAAAAAGACCGCTTTCAAGCAATTCAGGCGATTTACAAGCTGTGGAAATGCCACGCAAATTAGTGAAAAAAGGTTGGTTTTGAATGTTCTTTCCTTTCACATTATATTTTTCTGTGGTTTTTCACAGTTTGTTTTTTATTCAGAATAAAACCACAGAATGCATTTTTCTTTTACCCAGCAATTGGCAATTGTTATCAATGATAATCTGAGCACAGCTCGTTGTGTTTAGTGGGTATCGATGCAACAATTGGACATTTGTCCTCTAGCTGCCATGTACAGCTCGCCATCTTGTAAAACAGTAAAGTTGTCTCTTCCTTTGTTTTTCCATTTTTGCAGTACTGTTTGGGGAATAGTCTAATTCCTGCAACCCTTTCAGCATTGACTCCAAAATTAATATTTTCAGTTTCTTCCTGCTCACTCACTTCTCCTGGTGAATGCTAGTGTAACACTCTACAGCCACAACCCCTCCTTCTACTGCATGCTTGTAAGGCCCATCATCCAAGATCATCCTAACCAAAGTCTGAGCAAATACCCAAAGCTCTTCCCTCACCTTGTTTAAACACTTCCTAAAGACTTGCCACGGGTGTTCATGCCTTGTGAATGGTCTTGACTTGCCAGTTTAATGTCTTTAATGCCAGGAAGGCCTACACCAGTAGTGACCAAAGAAATGCTGTGACCGACAGCACATTGCACAGGATATAGACTTATCCCCCATCATGCCTCTCCTAAAAGATCCTACATGTGCCACTAAAAAACCTCCATGTTGTCTTCAGTCAGCCCGAGCAACAGCAGAAACAGCCACCTCCCTCAGTAGCAGCTTTGTATATATTTTTTTATTAGTTTTTTAGTATACTCATACAAACATATACAACGAACATCACAGGCTTCATCTCTACACGTCGCAACAGTGCGATTTACATATGTATCAGTGATATGTGGTACACTACAATATTATTTCCAACTTCCTCCCAGTCGAAGTACATTCATTTATACAGCAGGTATAGACATCATATCTGGATTAGTTCTTAAATAGTCCAATAGAGGTGCCCAATAATCTTTTGGCCTTGACCTGGTTGGGAGTTCTTCTTCATATGTTTTCAGGGTATCCCTACAATACACCATGTCCAGTATCCAACGTTTGCTGCTAGGTGAGTGTTTGCTGTCCCAGTTCATTGAAACCCCTCTCTTTGCCAATAATAGCGCTATTGCACAAAGTTCGCGTTTTACAGAGCGCAGATGTGTCACTAGGCCTAACAAGCATACTCTTATTGACCATTCTATTTTGGTTTCTAGTATGCAACCCAGTATTACAGTGACTTCCTCCCAGTAGGCTCTGATCTTGGCGCATTGCCACACCAGATGTATAAAATCAGCACTGTCTTCCCCACATCTTCTACACCTGGCATCTGCCCGAAGCCCATATTTCTGTAGTTTAAGTGGAGTGTGGTCTATTTGGTGTAAATATTTATAATGTATTATGCGCAAATTCCCGTTAGGGGTTAACATTTCTGTTAATGCACAGCATCTTTGCCAGTCTTCCTCAGTAAGAGGGGATTCTAGTTGAGCATTCCATCTCTCTTGTGCTTTACTTGCGACACTAGCTATGTCTTCTTGTAATGATCTGTACAGCTTTGTTACCATATGAGCATTGTTTGAGTTAGTGATGATCATTTGTAATGGTTTCAGCGTTGGTGGTTCATCAGGAAAAGTGGGATATAATATCTTTATTGCACCTCAGCCTGTGGTATGCAAATTTGAACAATGATTGATTACTTGTGTAGCTTAAATCGTTATGGTCTATGAAACTGCCTTCTTTATAAAGGTCACCCATTGTGTCTATGCCGACTTGTTGTAGCAACTCCATGCTGCTTCTGTCTTGCGTCACAGATATTGATGGCATTGCCGGTGCATATAGTGGTAGCTTATGTGCTAGTTTCCCCATGCGTTGCCATGCTAGTGTTGTGGTTTGGATTGTGTTTATTTCAGTTTTGGCCACATGTGTGCGCTGATGTGGTAGTATGCATCGGAGAGGAATGGGGTGTGCATCTCCGTCCTCTACTGCCACGTGCGGCATATACCTTATTGGGTGGAACCAGTAGTGCGCGTACTGCGCTTGTGTGCATAAATAGTATAGCAAGAAGTCTGGTACCGCAAAGCCCCCTTTCATGTACAGCAGCGTATGTGTTCGTAGTTCAATGCGCGCTTGCTTCCCTGCCCATATTAATCTTGTTATATTTGTGGTTAGTCTTTTGAAAACTGGGGCTGGCGGTGGTATGGGAATGTTGTTAAATAAATAGAGGAATTTGGGGAGGATAATCATTTTTATAATGGCCATTCTATCTGCCAGTGACGATGGTAGTCGGATCCACCGCTCGATTTGTGCTTCCAGTTTAACTATCGTTGTTCCATAGTTTACTTTTATTACTGTCGCTGGGTCCCTGTGGAACCATATTCCTAGGTATTTGCTGGCTCTACTTGCCATGCTAGGGGGAATTCTACGTGATGTGACTGGGTGATTTCCGTTAGTGGAAGGATCGTGGATTTACTCCAATTTATTTGTAGGCCAGAGTGCCTGCCAAATTTAATATATTCCCGTAGCATTGGAGATAGGTTGATTCGAGGCTCTCTGACATATAGTATCATGTCATCCGCATATAAGGAGATACTTATGGGGCGCTGGATGAATTTCAATGCAGTAGCTGCATGTCGTTGTCTAATTTTACACTCTAATGGTTCTAGTGCGATGGCAAAAAGTAGGGGCGATAGTGGACAGCCTTGTCTCGTGCCACGTTGTATCGGTATTGTGCCTGAGATATGCTTATTTACTTTTATACGCGCCACTGGTTTGGTATATAAAATTCTGATCCATTGCAGCATGGTACCGGGCATGCCCATCCTTTGCAGGATAGTGAATAAGTATACCCATTCAACTGAGTCGAAGGCTTTGGCTGCGTCTAATAGAACTACCGCTAGCTCTGGGTTTAGCTGATGTGATAGTGCAAAAAGTGTGCGTATATTGTGTGCCGTAGATCTAGCGGGTATGAAACCGGACTGATCAGGTAACATAAGGTTTTGCATAAGCGGTTGTAGTCGTGTGGCTATAATTTTGGCTAATATTTTTGCGTCCATATTAATGAGAGACAGTGGTCTATATGACTCGCATATCTCCGGATCCTTGTCAGGCTTCAGGAGAGCTATTATTAATGCTTCCCGTAAGGTTGGTGGGAGAATTTGTTTACTATGGGCATCTCCGTACATTTCCACAATGTATGGGCTCAGTAGTTCGGCATATTCTTTATAGAATTCCCCAGTGAATCCTTCGGGTCCCGGGGCTTTGCCACTGGGTAGTGTTTTGATGGCGTCTGTAACCTCTTCTATTGTAATCGGTTGGTCTAAGTACTCTCTTTGGGTGTCAGATAGCCATGCTAGTGCTATGTCCTCTACATACTCTATTACTTCTGGTGCAGTTGCTGTGGGTCGCGCAGCATAGAGGTCGCTATACATTTCCATAAATGCTGCTAGTATGCCTGCGGTGTCGTAGTGTGGCCTGCCTCGTGCATCTTTGATTTTTATGACTGTTTGTGTTTTGCGCTCGTAGCATATTTTCTGTGCCAGCACTCTGCCGGACCTACCACCCTCACCATAAGTTCGAGCTACCTGGCTTTTTGTTATGTATTTAAGCTCGTTTTCAGCAAATTCATGATATTCGGTCAGTGTGTCTCTAATGCTGCCTAGTATCTCAGCTTTGTGTTCGTTCATATTCCTCTTCTAGTTTTTGGAGAGTATTTTCGCACCTAGTCAATTGGGCATGTATATCTCGTAATATCCCTGCATTAGTGCTTATGCAAGTACCACGTATAGTGGCTTTGAAAGCTTCCCAAAGCAGACTTGCATCGTCCACTGAATCCTTATTTAATTTGAAGTATTCTTCTGTTGCCTCTCTAATGGTAGTGTTGTAGAGGGGTCCAGCAGCGCTTTAGCGTTGAATCTCCATACATAGGGTGGAGGTATGTACGTTGGGAGCTCAAGGGAAAGCAATACCGGCTTATGATCCGACAGCGTCTTTGGGAGGTGCTTTATGTCCCGTGCCCACGTGCTAGCCTCTTCTGTTGCCAGCCAGTAGTCAATACGTGACCAACTATTGTGTGCTGTAGACGTGTGTGTGCGCTCTCTAATGTTTGCGGGTTGCGCAGTCGCCAGATATCTACCATCTTGAACTCAGCCATGCCATGTGTTACTGTCTTGACTGCTCGTTTATGTGGCTCTGTTGTAGTGCCTGATCTGTCCTGCTCATCTCTAAGGGAGATATTGAGATCTCCCTCCCCACAGGATTTCCATATCAGGTAGTGCTCTCAATTTTCTCCATATATCCAGAAAGAAATCTGGGTCCTCTATGTTCGGGCCATAGACATTAACAAGCCCTATTCGTGTTCCTCTTAGGTGCCCGGTGACAATAATATACCTCCCCTGCTCATCTGTAATCGTGTGGTCTATTGTGAATTGCACCCCTTTTTTAATAAGGATTAAAACACCTCTTGAATATGATGAATAGGATGACGCTATTATGGTGTCAGCCCATTTGCCCCCCAAGCTACACGAGCTGGACTGTGCCAGGTGCGTCTCTTGCAGCATAGCTATTTCTATATGGTGTCTGTCTAAGTAGGTGAACACCTGTCGTATTTTCCTGGGGTTGTTGAGTCCCCGGACGTTGCAAGTCAATCGGGTCAATGATGTGCCTTTCCTGCTATCCATACAAGTACTCGCTGTGCATTTGTATAGCATGCCTCACGTGCATTCTCGTGTGTGTGCCTTGTAGTGGGAGTCTATTCCTATTATTCATACATAACTTGTCCATGACAATTTCTCGTAGTACCATATAACATTGATATGTGCCTGATATAACATTCAACTTCGAAAACCCCCCACCCACTTTAGCATCCCAATCATGCCAAAGACATACCCACCAAATAGCATGAATAACATTTTAACTTTGTTGGGGAACACCCTCGGGGGGCCGCTAGGTGCCCGCTTCCTCATCCGCCGGGCGGATGTGGCCGGAATGATCACTATTAAATGGCTTATACTTTATGCAACTCTTTGTAACGACCAGGGTGTATCGCTATTATATCGTTCTTGACACCCATACTAATTCCTTGCTTCACAGCAACAGTACAGTGTTCCACGGTAATGTGCGCAGCCAGGGCACTTGTGGTAGGTGTGTCGAGGCAGTTGGAAAAGTAGTTGTATCTTTCGAGCTTTGGTGGCACGGTGATACTTAAATCTTGCACTGTGGCCGGTTACTGCCTTTTCACAATGCAGTATACGTTGACCTATTGTCCAAGTTCCATATTGTCTATCTTCTTTATACAGTGGCGGCTGTACTGGTTATAGTTCATTTACCACCCCTTAGCATATCTCCTACTTGTTGCCAGTCATTTTAATATTGGTTATGTACAGTTTAGTACAATTAAATAGGTAACATACCCTCTTAGTCTGAGTGTGTAGGAGACGTTGTTCGCTCTGTATTTCTTCTTTTGACAGTCATTTGTTTCAGGAAATCCTGTGCTGCTTTCGGTGTGGTTAATATTTTCGTCTGGTCCTCGTGGGTGATTCGCAGTCTGGCAGGGTACAACATTGCATACATTATGCCCATGTCTCGCAATTCCTTCTTCACAGGGGCAAATTCCTTTCGCGCTGCTTGCACTGCTATCGTAAAGTCAGGATAAAAGGAAACGCTGTTACCCCGGTAGTTGATTTGTTGTCGCTCTCGGGCTAATCGCAGTATCGTGTCCTGGTCCCGACTGTTCAGAATTCGGGATATAATTGGCCGCGGTGGGGCACCTGGTGGTGGTTTTGGAGCAAGCGATCTATGTGCCCTTTCAATAATGAGCATGGAGGAGAATTTGTCCACGCCGAATACCTCTCTCAGCATGTCCTCAACATAAGTTTCTAAGCGTCCCATGTTTGTACTTTCCGGAATGCCCATAATGCGCACATCATTACGGCGGGATCTCGCTTCTAAATCTTCGTTCTTGTTTTTTATCACTTCGAGTAGTTTTTCCATGTCATTACATTTTTTGGATGTAGCTCCAGCTTCATCTTCGACTGTTGAAATTCGTAGTTCCGCGGCATCTAAACGTTCCCCATGTTTGTCTAATTTGGCAGCCATATTGTCAACTCGAAGGGTAAGGGTATCTATCTTCCCATCAATTGCTTGCAGGCTTTGTTGGATAGCTTGTAGTGCAGCTTCCATCTTCGAACCATTGGCCTGTTCCGTTTCAAGTTCAGTATCCGAATGCGCTATTGTTGATCTCGGTGTTCGGCGGGCCTCAAACCTTAACTTCGATTGTTGCTTATCAGTTTTGCCCATTATCGTAGTTTTGCGTCTCGCGGTGAGCGTGGCTCTCTTAGCACTTGTGCAGCGCGTCTTTGTGTAGTGTGTTGTTCTATGCAAAGCTATGCGATTTCAGATTCTTAGGCTCAGCGTATCTAAGTTGTGTACTACCTTAAGTATTGTATACAGTCTATGCATTTGCTCCAGGACTTGTGGCGCATCTAGGGGTGGGTCCGCTGTGTATTAGCTATATAAATGCTGAGCCCACCAGCGTATGAGCAATTATTATGCTTGAAATCTGCCCCCGCTTCTACCTGCGTTCGTTATTTCAGGCCAGTGTGGTACACACGCATTAGTTCACAGCGTGGTGTCTGAGCGCTACTGGGAGGATCACCTGAGTGGCTTCAGCTCCTTTGAGCCGTGAACGTGGTGCTTTAATTAATGAGCACTTGGCAATCTAGTTGCGGCGATGCATGCGCCCCGTTTTTGGCATGCCAGTTGGTGCGACTTGGGAGTTGGTTCCCGCACGCTGAACGCTATTTACAGCCACTTCACACGCTGCATTCTCGCCCAGTACTTGCCTTCTTTCAGACGCTGCCACCGCTTCCCCGCATTTCTTTAGAACAGTTCCGGCGTCTGGTGTAGTCGCAGCTGACTTTCAAGGGCGCAGCGGCGCTAATCTTACAGGGCGATACACGTCGTCCCAGGAATCTAGGTGCCACGCCGTTCCGCCATCTTCCCTCTCTGCTTATATCCAGATGCACGTTGTTTACAGTCTGGCTCAGGTACGATACTACCGACGGTTATTGCTGCAGTCAGGCTTGATTTATCGACCGTGTCAGCTGTTCTGGTAGTCGTGGCGCACTTTCAGGGTCTGTACTTGAGCACATCAACCAGCAGTCTGTGTCGCCGTTGCGGTCCGAGCACCATACCGTGCCGCCATTTTGTCCCGGCTCCTAGCACCAGTTCGCGCTGCTTTCAATCAAAGTTTATAGCGGTTGTCTCGGGTATCTCTGTCGTCTGGTTGTGTTTTCTAGTAGCGCTGATATTCCGATGTTCAGTTCCGTATGTCCGACGTATCAATACTCGCCATGTCCGCAGATAATCGGCGGAGATTTATTCCGGCCGGCAGAGCCGCACTATCGTGCGGCCATGTGCTGCGCGCCCTCTAGCGCCCCAGTTTGTATACGTTTGATCATCCCTACAACAGCATGTCCATAAATTGGTATAAAAGAGAACATATCTGGTCTGATAAAGTGAAATATTTTAAGCAAAATATAGTCTCCATAGGCAAAGGCCTCATGATGTGGTAACTTCCTAATGAAGTGCATCTGTGTGTTGCATTTTTGAACATGAAAGAATGTGTGATGGATCTGATAAATTATTATTTTTTACATAAGCAATTTGTATTGATTTTTGAGTTTTAACATGGTATGAAGTGTTACATCCAATCAGCTGAGTAAGCTTGGACAAAATAATGAGATCCATTTTATGCAAGAGAAGAACCTTTCAGCCTGTTTCCTCAGACCTCACCCAAAGTAATGCCACCTAGGCCCCCAGACCTTTAACTGTTTGGCTGGGCCTGATATGTTACCTCTTCAATCTGAGAGCAGTGGTTCATACCTCTCAGCCATTCTGCGAAGGATGGCACCAATACCATGAGGTATAACATTTGGCCAACAGGAATCCAAGTCCCTCCAGGTATCTGCCCGCTGGAGCACTCCCAACCTTCATGATCTTGAGGAGTCCCACCTTAAGAAAGAGTTCAGAGTCACCCAGTACCTTAGAGAGTGTTGCCTTAACTTTATGCCATTATGCCTGTATTATTGAACCAGGTCGGGCTATGTGAAAGAAAACTCCTGTTTCAAATTAGATCTCCGATAGGTCACTGATTGTTGTCTACCCATCCTCGACAATATCTCAGGGGTGTAATAGGTTCTGTGCAATAATTTAAATCGCATGAGGCATAGCAGAACTGAGATCGCCAGTTCCCAGCGTGACAGCATAGTTTTCCTCCATTACTCACCCTCCTCCTGTTGTTCCAAGGTATTCTCTGTGACTGCAGACCCGAACATCAGTTGGGATCATTCACTACCAATGAGCAATGTGTTGGCAAGATACCCTATTTACCTAAAGAGAATATTGTCAACCTGGTTTCAAGATGGCCAAACATTAGGAGTTGTTGAAGGTCTTTTGAGTTACTCCGATTGGCAGTACCAAACTCACATCATGGATGGGACCTTGATGGCCAGCACTTTTGCACCCAACCTGGCCTACCTTTATAGCCTAACTTTTTGTGTATGATTTTGAGACAACACATCTATATAACCAGTAACCCTTTGGAAAATAATCTGGCTTTGTGGAAGTGTTATATAAATGTCGTTTTATCAATTGGCACAGGAGTAAGGAGCTTGTGAAGCAGTTTATTGTTTGATAAACCAATTGCGATTCTCCTAATAACATGACAAGAGAATCTGGATTTCATTTAAGACACGGAGGCTATCATTGTGCATATTTCTTTTAATGCTAACTCCAAGCAGCCACTTAGAAGCAATACATCATAAGACAAACAGTTCTAGAACAGAATCTTCCTGATGTATAATAGTCCTGCACATAGAATAGTTTGCCTCTTTTAAATGTGGCTCCAGGCAGATAAGTACACTTTACTATTCATTATTCACTTATGTGTGTTGCCTTCTCACAGAGCGGTTTGATGTGTATGTGGTTTTTCTGCCAACTCTTTCGACGTATACTGCTATGGCCAGTTCCCATAGGGTTAAAAGGTCTTGTTTTAGTACAGATCTTATTTCTTTTCGTATTTTGCTTATCTTCTTTTTGGGTAGTAAGAGGAGGGACTTTATTGTGTCTACAGTGAATCCCAAGAATTCCAGTGATCTGGAGGGAGTCAGGATCGATTTTTCCTAGTTTATTATGAACCCTAAGCCCTGTATGAGATTTACTACTATATTCAGATCCTGTAGAATCTGAGAGTGGTGTTGGGACATAATGAGAATGTCGTCGAGATAGACAATCAGTCGTATCTCTCTTTCTCTCAAGAAGGATTCTATAGCTGTCTTTACCTTGCTGAAGCACTAGGGAGCAGAAGGTAAACGGAAGGGGAGAGCCTGAAATTGAAAAAGGCGATGGTTCCATACGAATTGGAGGTAGGGTTGGTATTTTGTAGCCATGGGGACTGTGAAGTAGGTGTCTTTCAAGTCCAACTTCACTAGCAAACCTTTCTCTAGTAGCATGTCCCTTAAAAGGTGGATTCCCTCCATTTTGAAATGTCTGTAGATGAGGGACTTGTTTAATTCTTTGATATTTGTAACTGGTCCCTATTCCCTACAAGTAACAGTGTACTGAAAAATTTCATACGTTCCCCTGGCACTTCTGTAACTGCTCCCTTGTCTAGCATGGAGATTACCTCTTCCTCAACTATTTTCTGTTGTTCTGTCGTCAGTATTTGGTTTCTCAGGGGTGAAGTTTGTACCGGTGGTTCTGAAAATTCTATTTTGAAGCCTTGAATGGCTTCTAAGACCCAGGGGTTTTGTATAATTGTCTTCCAGGCCTGTGAAAAGAATCTGAGTAGTCCTCCCACCTTTCCCAGGGAAAAAGAAGAATGAGGGCTGTTGGTACTCACTCTGGAAATTGCTGGAGCTTTGTCCATGTGATCTGAATCCTCTGGAGCGGGAGGATCTTCCTCTCTGGGGGTAGAATAGTGGAGAATTATTCACTTAGTAAGCTCTACCGAATCCTCTCTGTCTGTAGTAGGGCCTTTGGTTGGCTCGGCCGGTCGAAAGGCCCCTTCTCCTGGCCTGTCCAAAAACACTAGGGTTAAAAACTCTCCTCATGCTGTTCTGTGCCTTGTCGAGGGCTGTAAAAGTTGCAACATATTTGCCTAAGGTTTTGATCATGTCTTCCCTGAATAGGAGGCCTTTGGGGTTAGCTGAAGGCTCCTTGTCGGCCATGTCACCCAATTATGGGTTGATCTTAGTAAGGGCTAAGCATTTATGCCTGTATTCGCGTTCCCTAGCAGGATCAGGGCTCTGTGGCTCCACCCTCTGACTAGTTCTATGTCTAATGGTGTTCCGTTGACGTGGCTCTCTTCCGCCATGTCAATTATTCTTGCCAGGGGGCCTAGTAATAGCGAGCAGGCTATCCTGACAGGCCTTGAATGACCTTTCCATGCCTTTTCTGGGGTCTCTTCCAAGTTTGAATAGGAATTTGATCAATTCTGATCAATTCTGAGTTGAGGTGAGGTGTTGGGCATACCTTCTCTTGGATGACCGGTCCAGAGCATTCCGCTCTTAGGACATTGCATGTTTCTCTCTCTAGGGGGTTTCTAATCCACCTCTTTATGAATTTGGCCACATGGCCTAGGGGCCACCATTCTGCGCTCCTCGGGTGTCTGATGTTATATGATGAGAGCATCTCCTCGCCTAGAGTATTGGTTTTAATATCTTTGGAGAGGATGAAGGGAGTAGTTCTGATAGGGGAATCTCGAAGTCTAACTCATCCTGATCCAGGTCTAGGATGTATTCGTTGATTAGGTCTGCGCTTTGGTCCCCTTGTTCCTCCATTTCATTATTTTGTATATCATATGGAGCACTTAGATGATGTGTGCCGCTTTGGACACCTGATAATTTTGAGGTGCTTAGACCTCCTTTATAGGTTGAGGTGCTTGGACCTCCCATTTTACTTGAGGTGCTTGGACCTCCCAATGTGCTCATAGGGGTTATTCGTTCCATATTGTTAGTTTTCTTTAGTCTTTTGCCCCCTTTTTAGGTCGAGCCTAGAGTCAGCGCGCATGCCCAGCTCTGCGAGGCATGGTGTAATCCCTTAGTGAGTTTTGAACACACCCGCACACGCCCACCACTTCTTTATTGGTTGCTGGTTCTGCCTTTAGAAATTCCATTGCTATGATTGGTAAACCATTTGCATGTGTCCCTCCTTGTGGCTGGTTTGTTACTGCCCTGGCGATTGACCCTGCTACTTCTATCCTTTCACTAATGCCCATATGCTTTTTGTTAAAGCACTACTTTTTGTTTCTGCCCTCTCTTCAGAAGTCGCTTGTATTTAACAAGAAATACCTGTCCTGTCTTCGGCACCGGCCGCTGCTCCCAGCCCTGCGTTTTCATTTCAGCTGTCTTTGTCGTGCAGGTCCCTGCCCCCTCAACCATGCTTCGTGTTCCCCCCTCTCCTCCATTTGTTTTTATACCGCCGCTGTTCTTGTTTGTTTTTGGCAGATTTATATAGCGCGAACCTGACCCGAAGGTATTGCAGCGCTTTATAGGAGCACCAGTTACGTTACACATGGACACATTCAATTTTGGTAGGCACTTGGAGATTACGTGATTTGCCCAGGATCACACGATGCAGAGCCTACGCCGGGGGTTCGAGCCTATTTTTTCCTTTTGCTTCCTTCTTTCTTTCTGTCAATTCAGTAATTTCTATCGTTTCCTGCTTTCAAATTATTTTTCAGTTGTCCTTATTTTTTCTTTCCGTCCCCTCCATTTCTGTTTTCTATATTAATTAATTTGGTTTTTACGTTTGCCGTCTTTGTTTCGTTTTTCCCTTGCTCTTTTGTTGTTCTCTTTTGCATTTTTTCCTTTTCTTAATTTTGTGTACTTTTCGTTGCTTTTCTTTCATCCATACACCAAAAACATTAAATCAGCAACACACTCAGAAATACAACACAAAGACACACAAAGAGTACTGAAAAACATGCATGGACCTGCTGGCAGAGTTCGCCAGCAGAAACATGGCAGTACGCGAAATCACATGCGCACAAACACCACCCAGCACACTGACATTCAAGAGCATTAACACAAGAAAAAAAAGTCAAACTCATGCGACAACATTGGCGACACAAAGAAGTACACCAGTGCACACAGACGCACCGAGCAGACAGAACAGTGCACGGGCACCACGACACAAACATAATTATTCTAACTCACAAAGACACACTGATAAATGTAAGCTCTCCAGTAGGCAAGGAAACCGGCCTATAGTAGTGAATGTTTTTCATGTTCCACGTATTTCAAGGAATGGGAGCAAGATACAAATATAAACATTGTTAGTATAAACAGAACACCACAGCAATGAGGACAAGTTAAAGCTGTCGGGTAAAGTAAGAAGCGCGGACATTAAATGAGAATAAACTATGAAATTGTGTAAAACTGTCTGACTGATAAAGGGTGGCGGGGTGTGGGGGAATCAGTGAGGGCCGGTGAACTTTCAAAGTGGTAGGGCTTAAATCACCATCATGAATTGCAACCCTGGAAGTAAAGTGAGTGAGCCAACAAGGATTTAGGGTGGTCTCCCCAATTACATTTGAAAAAGATGGGACCCCATTGTGCACTATAAGCGAAATGTAAAAAACAAATAGTCCAAAAATCTCAGTTTTAAAATGAGCATTTAGGAAATATGTGAATGTGCTTTTGGTGGGCGAAGCAAACCTGACTCTCCCAAGGGGTGTTTCATGGGATCACTCAACAAGAAAACGGTGAAAAAAATCATCCCTCAACACTGGGTAAACAGGCATTTTGTCGTCTGATCTTGGGTTTATGGTTCACCTCCTGGCTGTTTCTTTATCTGCCATTCTAGGGACCCTGAAAACAAGGCCTAGTGTGGGAAATGAGCACCCAGGACATAGTCTCAGTGCAATTTATCATTCAGAAACGATTATGTTTTAATCATTTGTTTATGGCTTAATGGTTAAAGCTGAAAGATAAAGACCAGGTGGTCTGCCCCTGTCCCTGACTGATGTCACTGTCCCTGATTTATGAAGTACTTTAAACAAGCTATTTCGTCCCAAGTTCTGTCTTTGCTTTTACTTTATGATAAAAACGAAGATGTGCAAAAATATCGATCTCACAGCACAACACAACCCAGAATGTGGAAAATGGAATCCAACGGTTTCTGAAGTCAAAAAGGTGACTATTCCTTTTTACATACAGTTAAACCAGTGTGCACTGTAGTGGTTCAGATTAACACTGCACTTCCCAGTGTCTTAAAACAACTTTAAGAATTAAACCACACCGCCCAGAGAACTGCACTAAAACATTTTTTTAAAACTGAGATAAAATGAACCGTCAACAATAAATTGACAGGAAATTGAAGGAAAATTGTCCCATGCTTTAAAAATCTTCAAGTAGAAGACCACTGCGCATCTCACACTGGAAGCATGGCAACATAACTCCCAATCTGCCTCCTCTATGAGGATTGGGCTATGACACTACTGCCTGGACTCCCTAAATTGATGGACCACGAGGCAGATTGTACGAGCTGGTGGATGCTGGTATCTGTTAGGTCTAAGCCGCCTGAAAATCCATGGATCCTATTCTGCTCTGTGACTCCCTGTGCTCTTACATCATCTATGTGTTCTACCGTCACCCTACAGGTTGTTCACCAGGTCATGCCTGGGTTCTCTCTGTGGACAAGGACTATAAGTCACAATATGAGATCTTCATGATCGGTCAATTCTTGGAGGTTACAGATGACCTGCGGGAGAGAGGGTCGGTTTCTTTTGAGCTAGGTTAATGGCAGGTCTGTCCAACAGGGGTTGATGGGGTTATAAAAAGAGAACTATCTCAGATGTTCCCTGGGCGGTGGCATTCCTGGATAAATAGTAGTTACTTGGTGGGATGATAGGGACTCCCTCACTCAGCCATCCAAGTAGGGATGACAGTCTCAAACAACTCCTGTCTAACCTACATTTCTGCACTCTAATCATTCAGTTTTTCATAACTTTGCACCTTCCTGTATGCTCTGAAGCGCCACTTTAGTGAAGAGAGATACAGTGAAATGACAGAACATCTACAATCCAGAGCAGAGGGGTCATGGCACCCCTGCTTTATGGGTTGATCTCTCATGTCAGATTACCACAGTCTTAAATTCACCACAGTCCAACAGAGAGCAGCTAATGTAGGTTTGTTTACTTATTCAATGTTTGTTATTTATTTATTAAAATTTTATTTATTCAATTTTTCACACCATAACTGAGCGGTCATACACAGAGTTTTCCAAGATAATACCATTCAACTTATTTCCATTATACATCTGAGTCCTGTACACATTTCACAATTATATATACATTTATGGCACAGCAGTATACGGAGCGTCATACATAGCTAGGGTGTTGCCCAAGTACCAATTTTTACATGTTACTACTGCTGTCAGATCCATTATCCTGCTCACTTTCAGTTCCAGTTGGATTTAACAATTCCCTGCATAACTCTCTCCAGATTACAATGTCCTATCCAGCTTTCGAATGTTTGGGCCCGTTCCCCATCCAGCATATAGCCACCCTCCATTTGGCCAACACCAATGCTAACTGTGTTAGCCTATTGGCCATTTTCTGTTTCTTGCGTTGCGGGACCAGCCCCAGGAGACACTGTTCTGGTATAGCCTCTAACAAGATTCCCACCCCTTCATGAATTCTCGCTACTACAGTAATCCAATACTGCTGTATTTCTGGGCATTCCTACGCCAGGTGCATAAACCCTGAATGGGCCCTGTTACATCTAGGACATTCATGCGACCGACTGGCATCTATACGGTGGAGCCTCACAGGGGTCATATACACCCGTTGCACAAAATTATAATGCAGTAGCTTCAGTCGGGCATTACAAGATACCTTGCGCGTTAGTGTGCATACCCTCACCCAGCTTTTTTCCGGCAATGGCGCCTGCAGATCCTCGTTCCAAGCGTCCCAGGCCTTAAGGGCTAGGGACCCCGAGTCCACCCTCATAGCCTTATACAACAATGACACCAGCCTACGCCCACTGCCACACGTTAGCAGTATATCTAGAGTCTCAGTGGTCTGGGGCATATTTGGGTAAGTAGGCCATGTGACTCTGGCCAGTTCCACCAGGCCCGCATATTGGAGATATTGCCCCTGCCCCAGGTCAAATCCTTCGCACGCCTGCTCAAAGGTAATGAAGGTGTCGTTTACATACAAGTCCGCCACAACCATGCAGCCACCCTCCCTCCAAGCCTGGAAGGACATGCTCTCTACCATCCTTCGCACTGGGACTAGCTGCCGGATGGGTAACTCCTGGTAAAATGGAGCCCTCCCCAACACTCGTTCCACAAATTTCTGCCACATGAAGGCCGTTTGCCGGGCCACATATGGTAGTTCTGCACGCACCCCTGCACCCTCCATCAAAATGACAGGTAGGCTCTCTGATTGCACCCGGCCGCTGAGTAAACGCTTTTCCCAGTTGTCACGCTCCTCTAACCATTGCGCCGCATGCTGGAGGTGCGCCGCATAGCAATATAGGTCAAACCTAGGCACCCCCGACCCCCCCATTCAATGTTTGTTATTATCTGCAGCCGCACCAAATGACTGATATTTTTGACTGTAGAATTGCATTGCATCTCCTTATGATTCCCTCTCACAACATCATTCTACATCACTCAGTTCTTCACAAGCCGAACAACTGCATCACACCAACAGTACCCTGTAGATACCACTTCTGGTATCATCATGTGCACAAAACTGCTTCAAGCCATTTAGTTGGCTGAGTATTTGCTGCATCAGGTGTTAGTACGAAATGCCTCCAAATGAGTCAATTAATAATAACGATAGCAGCAAGCGGCACTAAGGAAATAACATAAGCAAGAGGGGCGCCTGAATCATGACTTATGGATTACTGCAAAATGCATTCATTGTGTCTCCAAACATCAACCCGTCATATTCTGTAACTACAAAGATGGAGCCCTCTCTTGCAAGTTTTTGGTAGGTAAACTAATTTCCCTTGAACCCTAACTTGTGGTTTTCTAAATATATATACATTTTGTCCATAAATGCTACCTCATCATTTTTTTGTGTTTAAATGAATACCCCCCCCCCCCGCTCCGTAAATGCACGTTTAAGTGGCCTGGGACAGGTCAATGGACCACTTTATGTGCTAACGTGAGAGATTTAATTGGCATTCTTTCATGCACTGATGATAGCTGATCTAGGAGATCACCAGTTTGATTTGACAAACCACAGGTATCTAGTCAAATAAATAATCCGAGGTTTTGACATTATCCTTAGGAATTAGGACACTCTCCTCTACCATGAAGCTTGCAAATGTGTTATGATAGGAACTCCTCAGAGAATCAGGGATACCACCACGAACCTGGGATTTCCTCGTTAAGCCTTTGGCTTGGAGTACAGAATGGTCCAACTCTTGAAAGCACAGCATAGCGCTAATCAATTGTTTTTGGTTCTGGCGGTATGTCTTTGGACCAAAGAGCAAGTAATTTGTTTTAGACAATGAGGCAGTGGTGAGTATTGGGAAAGGGATGATGATGTGAACACCGAGGAGTAAAACTGTTAGGGAGTTTGGAGCTCTGCTGTTAGGGAAATGCACGTTTTAGGGCAAAACACATCCAAAAACTTGGGGAGCAGTGTAGCGGATCTATATGTCATCCAGTTGACATTGGTCCAAGGGTTGGCTCCATAGGTAGAGTTATGTGCAGCCACATTACCAATGGGCCCTTGGAAAGCCACAACGTTATGTTCCTACAGCTAATTCAGGCTTGCTAAGAATATACAGGAAGCAGGGCAAGGAAGGGATGGAGACAAGAAGACACAAGAAGAGTCAATGTCATTGCTTTCTTGTTGAGCATAACTAGGATGGAATTTGCACTTGCAATGCAATAGGTCTCGCATTACTGAAAGTTTGAGCTATTGGCGTGGCATTATTATTTGCAATGCCAATAGCTCAAACTTTCAGTAATGCGAGACCTTTTGCATTGCAAATGCTTGTTTATGGTAGTCCTCTTTTTGGACTCTCGATAATACTATCGTCTTCGTCAGTTAAGGCCCCTTTAGTTGACATAAGTTGGTTTAGCGTTTTGCGCATGCAGGAGCTCATTTCTTGCTGAATGATTTTATTGATCTCTTCGCTGTTGGTTAGGGGTAGGTACATCTATGTCATCAGATTCCACATCAGACATGATCAGGTTTATGGTCGTTTCCCTGATTGCTATATTTAATTTCAATGAATATATATAAATGGCTTTGAATGAGCAGGTAAAGCCAGTAAAAATATAAATATAGCGGCTTAATTTCAATTAACATATCTAATTGGCTCTGAATGAGCAGGTAAAGCCAGTAAAAATATGAGTATTGCGTCTTGCCAATAAGGTAGATTTTATAAAAGTACTTGCGATTGTACGAAGAGCCAGCAGCTGTACACCGAGGCGATTTAACTGTCAGGAATTTCCTGACATCACGCTAGCTCTCGAGCAATCAGCTGCTGGTGCGTGTCTTGCCTAGTCAGCCTCGTAATTATAGAGGCGTTGCCTAGGCAGCGTCGTGGTTACGTGTCCAGGCTCGTTGCTTGGCTCCTCTAGCTGTGTCATTCCCCAGGGTTTCTTCCTGACGCGCCCCTGAGGGGCGTCGGGAAGAATCTCGTATTTTGGAGAGAGAGAGGGTGTTTTGCCAGCGAGGACTGCACCGGAGCAGATGTCCCGAGAGAGTGCTCGAGGACCGCTCTGTAGATCTGCGAGAGTAAGCGGTAGCAGGGGTGAGTCCCTGTAGCCAGCAATGAAAAGAAGGTTCTGGGACTCCGAGGGGAGCGATGGCCGAGGCTGCTGGAATTGGAGTTGAGGGTGCCGCAAGACTCGGAGCGAGGGTGAGAGAGCGGGGGGGGGGGGGGGGAGGTTTTTTTTTCATAAATTGGAAACCGTTTAAGTCAAGGTGCAGGTTTTAGGTGGAGGTCACTGCCATAGCAGTATACGTCGAAAGAGTTGGCAAGAAAACCACATACACTTCGAACTACTCTGAGAGAAGGCAACACATATAAGTGAATAATGAATAGTAAAGTCTACTTATCTGCCTGGAGCCGCATTTAAAAGAGGCAGATTATTCTATGTGCATGACTATTGTACGTCAGGAAGATTCTGTTCTAGAACGGTTTGTTTTATGATGTATTGTTTCTAATTGGCTGCTTGGAGTTAGCATTAAAAGAAATATGCGTAATGGTAGCCTCCGGTATTGTAATGAAATTAGACCCACACCCAATGTACTAATAATATGGAAATACATTGATTTACTGATTAAAACCCATGGACAAAAAAACTCCTTTTCGACAGTCCCCATCCCCGTGACCTTAAACAAAACTTAGATTGGGCAGTTTTTGTGAATTTGGAGAAATTGTACGGATCTATCTACATACGACAGTTGGAGGAACTGCCTACTATGCAGACATTACCCAAAGAAACTGATATATAAGCAGCATATCTTCAAATCAACAACAAGATAGCACATCTCAATTACACTGTGAAAGAGAAGACAGACAGGATAGTCTGAGTGGCAGCGTTCATCCCCAGTCAACAAGGAAGCACGTCTCAATTACACTGTGAATGAGAAGACAAAAAGGCTTGACTATGTGGCAACAGTCTTCCCTGTTTCTAGTAGGTGGAAGAAAAGCATGGGCAAGCACTGGGGAATTTTGAACGTAAGCAGCAAGAAATTACCCAAACCCTTACACTCATATAAGAAAGAAACAAATCTGAGGAACCACAGTATCCATATGAGGCCATGTTAGTCTTGCAAAACAACATTACAAACCACTCTTTGGTATCTGCCATTAGTAAAGTGACATCCTCCTCATGGCAGCTTCAGTGTCTATACTTTCACTTCGTCCAGTATTGAATTAGATTTAGGTCTAAGATACCCATGGACACAACTGATCCATACACAGTATAATACAGAGCCCGTGATATATTTGACCTCGTGTTCGTGCAATTTGCACTATGTCAGGATGACCACCTCTAAAGTGAAGACCTGCATTATTAACCATCAGGGAAGTTGATGACTAAACGTATCCTGCACTATAAGGACACAAAGCATACTCAGAAAGATTTAACATGTACAGTAATCAAAACAATTACAGGCAATCGCACTTTATACTGATGTGAACAATTCTTGGTCTTTAGATTGGGAAAACATCTTGAGGGGCTGAGCAATAATATTGAATGGGGCTAGGTTTATTGACACCATGTTTAAGATGGCCGATCATGTTATCCAACAGAGTGCCTCACACATTCCACCAAACACAGTATGTGTCAGCTCACTTTCAGGTTTTGATTTCTTACTATCGATCTCAGGTAATATAACACCAGCCATGATAAGTAAGCTCATGCTGTTCTCTTCCCTATAATCTGTTTACACTCCAGCCGCATATGACACCTTTTATGTCAGCGGAGTGCACCGCTTATTGGGTTAACCACCATTACACTGTAGACAGTCACCATAGATCAGTAATTAGACCAAGTTGTCTATTTAGTAGTCCAAGATGGCCTACATCAGCCAACTAAGAGCACGGCATGCATACCATCCAAAACAGTGCGTCGACACAATGACATGCAATCCATCACAAAGACTGGATGCTGCCCTAATGGTATCCACCCACAGTCCCTTTATATGGACTTATCAGTACAGTGTTTGGGTATTTACCCACAGATTTCCTCCCCCCCTCCACGCACCTGAAAGTAACCTATAAGAGTGGTCCTGATGAAGGTGGAAGTTAATCGATCCCACCGAAACGTACGTTGACCAGACTGCTGGGAACCCCCAAAGGACAACACCAAAGCGGATTAAAACTGTGATTTGCTCAGTCAGTTATCTCTGTCATCGGTGTATGCCAGTCAATTATTGAGGGTTTCCCCCTTTATTCTTTTGTGTGAGATTGTATGGGTTGTGAGAGTGTGGTATGAGAGGTGAGATGGCTTCATGTGAGGTTAGTTGATTGGGGGTTATGTACTTGTATTATCATGATTAACTCGCATGTCTTTCCATGTATTTTATCTGTAAATAATATTTGTTGTATATGTCAACTGTATTAGACAATGAATTAATTGTTTATCACGATTTTGCATACACTTTTATAAATAGATATGCTATAATTATTAAAATCGAAAAAGAAAAAGATGAATACAAATTAATATATTTTTTGCACATTTGAGTATGGCAAGACTGATTTCTGTGGGACAGCCCGTTGTGAGCCCTGTGTTGGCCATCAGATAAATAGATATAGGTCTGACAGGAGTATTGGTTCATGTAATTTTTCATGTAATCCACCCACATAAAACCATAGAGTTCTGTGGTGAGATACAGTTCAGCGGACCAGTAGTCTCTCTCCGTACCTATACTTTGGATAAGTAGACCACATGCCGAACAAGGTTTCCACGACCCCACCACCTGAAGGGTGTAATCTTTTCCTTTTTCCCTTCCTCCCCTCAGCGGCACCTGATTGACACCGAAACTGTCAGGTGGCTCTCAGTGAGCTAATGCTGGTGATTGACTGAGAATGAATTTAAATAGACATGACAAATGTCCGAGTGTGGGACTGCTTGAGGATTCTATTAAAAAAGTGAGGAATCCATAGGCAGCAGTATCCATCAGAAGAACAACTTACTTACATTTTGGTAACACTTTTTCGGGTGGATACAGTATCTGCCTGTGGATTCCACATGTGACCCACCCGCCTCCCAGTTGCCTGTCCGCTTATACCGAAAATAAGTTTGAATATAGTTAATGTATGATATTTCTAATAGGAATACTGTGAAGCTCATGATTATGCTATTGCTTATGTGATTTCAGTGCACTTAGTTATGTTTATAAATGTAGCATATGCTGTATACTACGTATGTTTGGTGTATGCATTGTTGGTTCACCTGCTCGCCTCGAAGCCACGGAAAAAATGGTTGGAAACTGACGTCAGCACGCACGCTGACGAGTTCTTCTTATGGCTCCTATGCCGTCACACGGAGTCGCGATATTATGACATCCTCGTTGACGTGGGAGTCCTATGGAGAAATGTTTCCGTGGAATGCTGCGCATGGGAGATAGTCGAAAGTTGAGGAATCCACAGGCAGATACTGTATCCACCAGAAAAACGTTACCGAAGGTAAGTAACTTGTTCTTTTGGTTAAATCAGAGAGCCAAGATTGCAGCCCCCAATGTTTGAATCCTAGCTCATAGATATCCTTGTTTCGTTACCTACTCTTCTCAACTTCTTCTCCCTTTCCAAATTCCTACACGCTTAATGTGTTGTACCCGTCTAAGTGCTCCCAGATTTGGCAGGCAAGGAGCCTGAGGAACTACGATTTGATGTGATGTTTTCGAGCTCATACAATTTTGGTAAAGCTGAGAAATAGGGATAGAGATTCAAGATTGTCCTGTTTCAAAAATCTCCAGGTTTACCAGTTCTCCTCCCCTCTCCTTTATAATAGTACTTAATATTGGTGTTAAGACCTTTAGAACTACACAGGTGCGTTAAGGCACAAGGAGAAGTGATTTGCGAAGAGCACACAATTTTCATCAAGTGATGGATGTCCTTTTAAGAAACAAGATATTCTGATATAAACATTTGCGTACCATCTCCCTCAATACGTTCCCCTCTCCTCTTGTCAGTCCTCCACTACACTCCTTTCTGTATCTAACATTCTTTCCATCTCTTATCCATTTGTTTTATTCTCCACTTCCATTCCTCTCATTTTTACATTCCTTTTCCCTTTGTTCCTTCTGCCATCCCTCACATTTTCTCCCTTACCTGTCCTGCTTTTTTTCCTGTTCATTCATTTCTATCCTCCATACTGCATAATATATTTGCTGCTAGGTGCTTGAGAGATGATGTATAAGGTCAGTGTGGGCAGAGAGAGAGGGTAAATGATGGCATAATTTATCAGAGTATGTAGAATCTAAGGCAGGCAGAAGAAAGTGAGCATGCAGGTTATATGGCCTTTTCTGGCCTTGATAATAAAGTAGTTGATGTTTCAACTATCAATGGGTTGATTAGCTCTCAGGAAATGAAGCCACCTACAGAAGTAGTACAGCAAAACAGGTGATCATGCAAAGGGAGTAGACACCTTTTAGGTGAACCAGCTATCAACATTTTGCTTATGTATGGTGGCACATTGCACGCCAGCAAAGTTGGTTGAAAATATGTGAAGAAACACACTTAAAATCCAAATGCCAAACTTCACCATGACTTATTTACTTTTCCATTGTGCTAGGTATTTTTGTTGGCTTATTGACATACATATGATGGTGTGTACTTAAAATCACAGTTTCAGCAGTTGGTACAATGCAAGCAACGTCCCTCATTTAATTATAGCTGACTAACAAATAAATTGTGTGTGTTGATAAATTATCATCACATTGTTGACCAGTATGAATCAAATCTCAGTCTTTTACAGGTCAAGAATGTTAATGCCAAGTCTGTTATTTCGTAATATTCTTAAAGCATTCTACTGCCCTTGGTCAAATTGTCACTGACTTTAAGCTCACTTCATATTATTTTAATTCTTTATTAGATGCAGAATCTTTGCCTGAGATAACTGTGACCACCTCAAGCGTCCGTGAGATTTCCCTAGTCCATTTGGATAGCTCGGACTTTGAGTGTTCTCTTTGCATGAGGTATGCATTATCCTTTTCTAGTCTCAGATGTTACTAAGTCATCTTCTGACCTTTGAAGAAAATGTAACACTGAAAATTAACCTCATTCCTTTTGTTTACAGAACTTTAACCTGACTCATATCCCTAGGTCAATGGTTCTTGGTTTTGCACACAATAGATACTGTAAGTTATTGTCAACATCGTGTTAACATAGTCTTCTCCGATGCAGATGCATGAATACCACACACCTTTCAATAAGAGACTATCACATCACAAATAATAGGTTATCGTTTGAGGCCAGTTCTTTCTCTGTTTTTGGGGTGATTCGCGACTTCAAAGACATAAAGCACATCAACAACACCCTAGAAAGTATTGCAACCAAGTATCAAAATCACAGAGAACTAGATAGTGAATGCAGAGTGATAAGATTAGTACAGAGATAACAGAGTAGCAGTGAAACGAATTGCAGGCTCACCAATGTTGTTATAATCCAACAAGGAGCTGCAGAGGGAATCTAAATGCCAGGCCACCCTCCAATCACCATATAGTCCAACAAAAAAGACCTGGCACTAGGCACTTTAACTACTTTGTGTACATAAATCCGTAGGATTACTTATAGGGCGATATATTTATCTGTTCCCAAGCTCAGGAGTTCTTTTCATGAACTATGACCTAATCCCCCGTGCCTTACAAATTAATAATTTTTATAAAACAAAAAATCCCCAGGTGGGGAGAAAAGAAACAAGTCGATAGTCAATTCACTCAAACAGCGCCTATCAGACATATAGTTAATACATGTCGAAAAGACAGAAAAGTGCGCAAAAGTGTAAGGAAATGAGAAAGTATCTCACATGTGCACCACCAGAGGAGCTACTGGCAGGTTCTCACCAGCTTGCCCACGTATTTATCATCATTGATACCTTTCTCATAAACTGAAATATGTGTCTAGTGCAGGAAAGGTGGGAAAGAATTGAAAAAGAACAAGTAAGACCCCAAGAGACATGAGACACAAGAAGCCTCAAATAAAAATGGGTACAACTCACATACGTACTTCTAACTTTTTATTCCACAGCATGAGTTGGCCCAATATTAAAAACACAGCATGTTGTTAACCACTTTGAGAATGGCCAAGTGCCTAGTGCCAGGTCTTTTTTGTTCACCAATGTTGTTAGCCTGTATATGAAATTTTCATAGACCAGCAAATAGTACCCTAAAAAGTGGCAGCCAATCAAAAACATGACAAATGGGCTAAGCTTCAGGAGAGGGGCAAACCAGAAAAGGTAGGTAAGCTGTCCAGTAATAAGCAAGGAAATAAGAGTGGCGATAAAGCCAGCCAGTGGCAGCAGTGTTTGGGATAGTCCACAAGAGGTCTTTCAGGACTTAAGCATGAAATCTGTGCCTTTTGCTGCAACGTAGAGGGAGTTTTGTTTCTCCCCTTAGTGCAACAGTTAGTGTTTTAGCACAAACAGAAACTTTCTGTGTTTAATTGAATTCAGGCTGAGGGTAGTGTGTGCTTGTCCTAAAAGTTATGATTGTAATTAGTAACCTCTTTGTTCAGAACTGCTAATTGAGTTTTGCTTTTGTACAGATATATGTTTGCTTACTGTGTAGCTGTGCTGTTTTTTTCTTGGAGCTTTGTTGCGTGGTGTATTTGTCTTGGCAACTTGGTGTGGAGGATTTGTTGCTACTAGGGGTATTCTTGTTTTTTGTTTTTATATACGTGCCAAAAGTGGTAGAGATTGTGTTTCAATCATGTTTATTCCTGCAAGGAAATGGCGGAGGATGTGATGCCACGTTTATTCGTTGTGTTGTGCACAACTTTGAACTATTGTGCATAGAGGAGATGCAGTCTAACTAAGGGTGTTCTTGTGGTCTGCATTGTGTTGATAGGAGAGTGCTCTCTCTAATTGGCAGGATTCACATTTCTATGGAGAGTGCAGTCTCCACAGGGTGGTATCTCTGTTCTTTCGTGTGGAGAGTACATGTTCCATTAGGTGGGGATGCCTAAATCTGTTGCTGTGCTTGGAGGGTGGGTTCCCTGCTGGGTGAGATGCCTTTTTATGATGTTTTGCATGTGAGGTGGATGTATCACTAGAATGCCTGTTTATATGTGCGTGAAGGGAACAAATACCACTCAGTAGGATGCTTGATAATTGTGTGGCTTTGTGAAGAGAGGGAATATCTCTCCAGGACTCCCATTTTCGTGTGCGTGCAGGGTAAAAACTTCACTATGTCCGATTCCAAGTTTGTGTGCAGGAAGATTGTGAACTTCTCTTCTTGAGATGCCCATTATTGTGATGTGCATAGATGATACAAACTCCTATTGGTGGTCAGCCTGTCATGGTGAGTGGATTGTTCCTCACAGTGTGGTGCATTCCTCATACAGGAATGAGCTTTCTGATTTTATTTTCACTACGCAGCACTGATGACTGTGAGTGTAATGTGAGTAATTGAGCAAATGTTAGGAGTATTGAAGGCGTCAAGAGAAGAAGGTGAGAGAATGAAAAGACTGATGTTGTGGAATGATGGTTGCCCTGTGTGAGTTAAGTTGGAGTGCTTCTTATTTGCTTTTCTTTGTGCTTGCTTTATTGAAATGTATTCTGATTTGTATTTTCTGATGGATGATTGTGGTTTGTCGGTCATGCCCTCTATGCCTTTTGATATTTATTTACGCAAGTATATTGAATATGCAGTTTAATGTATTCTTTTCATGTGGTTCTGTGTTTTTTTTATTATTTTGGCTTCTAGCATTTGTATATTGTTTAATACCACTACTGTTCTCCCTAAGTGAACTTCTTGGTGGGCAGGTTAGAGGCGAACCACCCTTGTGTATGGGTGGGAGAGTATGATCTATGTGGGAAATGTTGGAGGTTGTGCATGATGGTTAAAGGGCTTTGCAGTTGTGTTGCTACGCTTAGATATGAAATGCGTCAGATTGGTGTGAAATAAATAGGAGTGTGCTTATAAATCTAAAACATCCCTCTATTGTTAATCAGCTGGGCAATGTGATGATCTTGAATACTGGCCAAGTGTATGGGAATAGCCTAGACTTTACAACTCATCTGACCTCGATGAGGTTGTGAAGGTTTCTTGGTCTTGCAACATTAATTTCCAGAGCACAGACTTCTGTTCTGAAAAGAATGAACCAACAATACTGAACTCTCTTAACAGAGGGATCTTCAGAAAAGAGAGCAGTCTGGAGCGGAGGTCCTTCTTTGGTACTATTTTACAAAGTTTGTACTGTAAGTTTGGTCTAGTACCATGGATGGCCCAGTGGGAGTGCAGGGTACCTTTAGGATAAGTCTTGCTACCATCGAATATTAAAGAATTTGTGGAGTGATGCCATTGTGAATGCAGAGGTGCAGAATCTGGCAGATAAATTCTGGAGTCTGCAGATGATGCTTAGGAGCATCCTAAGTTGTAATCTTTTTGCATAGTCTAGACAGGCGAGTACCAAGGCGTCACCTGTACAGTTTGTGGAAATTCAAGCTGCTGAAAGATAGCACAGAAAGGAGGAGAATTTGATCACTTGAATTCCCTGTGGAAGAAGGGAGAGGCTGGAATCCATTATCGGTCCCAGGTTCCTGACGACTTTGGAGGGATTTGGTGACATTCCAAGTTCCAGGAGCAAAAGTACAGAGTGATGGTGCTGGATCCAGTTTCCATATGTGTGGATCTCAGGTTTTGAGGAGTTAAGCTTAAGGTAGATGCGCTACATCCACAGATTCAGTGCTAGGCAGTCAGGAACTTTGATACAGGAGTGCAGTTTTTAGGGGTGGTTACAGTTTGAGGCATAACTGTAACAAGTGAGATTGAAGTATTTCATTATGTCTGGTAGTGTGCTGAGCTTTGTGCTGAATACAAATGGGACACTTGCGTCTGAGTATATAGTGAATGTTAATAGTGAAAGGTAAAATTGTATTTGTGATGTGTGAGAGATAAGATTTCCAATCCAGGTCGTGCTTGTTTTTGTTTCTTTTTTGGTCATTCAGTAAGGTGAAGTGTGTCTCTGCCTGTGCGTGCATATGTCCATCCCTCTGTATTTGTAATTCCTACTACCTATGGAATGTGTTTACGTGATGGGAGTATCAGCGACAGGCAGATGCTGAGCTGTGAATATCTACCACTCTTCATGTTGCATCAGATTCTCTGTTCCTGCTGTATAAAGAAAGGTAAATAAAACCTGCACACTGCCCTTCTTGATCTATACCAGAAGTGTCTTTTCATGCCACAACAGGACCTTCTTTCAAAAGAGGGCAATCTGGATAAGACAGTTGGTCTCAACACAGTCATTGTAAAATCAGTGTGGCTAAGGTATTTCTTCTGTCCATCCATGCTCTTTCCAATTTGACCATTTCATTAATTGAAGAGCACAATAAGACAAACATTTTTCATGGCCATAACATTTTTTGTTACATAGCCGATTCTTCTTTTTCCACTGATGAGGAGTCAAAGAAGACAGTCTGAGATTTATAAGAGTCTGGCTGTCCAAAGTCCATAACTTTCTAAGAGCACGCGGTTGCTGTAGTAGACAAGATACCCATACCATCCCTGGATCCCAATCGCCCTGGATTCACAGTACTGGAGGTTATGAATATTGTCTCCAACTCACCGAACCTTCACTTCCACTAACCTAATTCATGAATGAGATTCGCAGATCTCTTTCATATGAGTATGATTCTTCTGAGACTAACTGCTACAGAGCTCACCTAGTTCAACTTGTCTGTCTTCTAACAGATAACCTATTCCCTCCTTTCCTGCATTATTAGGACTGTTATATTGACTTTTCTCAGGAAGATGCCTACTGTGTAGATGGATAAAGCTACAACTAGGCCTCCTCTGCAGCATTTTGTAACTGTCTCTACCTTGGCCAGAACACTGTGCTTGAGCATAATTTGATCAGGCAGTGTTTCTCCAACTTTACTACGATATTTTCTTTCCTCTGCTCCTTTCTACCCTGCAGGCTGCATGCTGTTATTTTCCATAAATATGTGTATTATATGGCTTAATTTCTTCTTTATATTGTAGGTTATTTTGCAGTTATCACTCAAAATCTTAGACCCGAGATGTGGTTCTATGGGAATTACAGTGCCTGTGGGTGCCCAGGTGTTAAGATCCCCATTCATCCTTGCTTTCTAAAAATGTCAAGGGTTCTTAAATTGTCACTTATTATTTAGCTGGTTGACGTCTATAGAGAGCTCTATAGTCTTAGATAACTTATGCATTGAAGTAAGAGTTGGTCGTATGCTTATGCTAGGAACAGTGATTTTTTTATAGTGATATTATTCACTCATAGTGCTTAATGCTCATGGAGTTCTGATAAGTTAGGATATTTACATTTTTATTATATAGTGAAGAAATTCAAAAGCAGTGTAAAGGGTATTGTTCTCTTAAGCCTACATTATTTCTTCTGACTACCCTTCTTTTTTATCAGAACTGTGTGATTTCCAGAACTAGATGATTAGACTGGAAATGGCTCTTCATTTTATATTTTCCATTACAAAATTGAAATGTGTTACTCTTTTTCAGAACTAACCGCAAAATCAAACTTCAGTGAAGGCAAAAAATGGCTTTGATCCTTCATTTCTACCAGATTAATTCTGCTTTCCAGCTACCACTAAAGTAACCATCTTTTCTTGTATTTCATGTAGGCTGTTCTATGAGCCAGTCACTACGCCTTGCGGACACACCTTTTGCCTGAAATGCCTTGAGCGCTGCCTTGACCACAACCCACACTGTCCACTGTGCAAAGAAAACCTTTCTGAGGTGAGATGCTAAAAGTATGTTTGGGACGTGGAGCAATTGTACCTAATTCTGAGCTTGTGATTCACAGATATGTATACACAGTGTGTGCTTGCCTTCACATGTGTTCTCTGTAATGTGGTAGGCAACTGTTTTTTGGACTTTGGTAGTAGCAGTTAGTCACCCAAGGATGCAATTCTTTTCGTGCAATTATTGCATCAAAGAACAGCGAGTCTCAAGCAAGTTCTTCATACACCCTGCTACCACCTGCTCTTTGAAAGGATGAGGAGAGTTTGGGGCAGACAGTCCTAGTGGATTATGCTTCTGAGGTAAACACAAGAAGTACATAATATATTGTGCACAATATCAAGGTAATGCTGAAGGAACAGTATGCTCTATAAAGTACAGTTTTACTATGTAAATTCTGTTACTCAGTGACGCACCCTAAGCAGACAATGAAGCCAGCAAAGTGTGCAAATAATAATGAAGTGGTGCACACTGTCTTCAAAAACTAATTTAGGAAAAGCCTATATTTATTTGGCGAGTGCATATACACCAATGGTTACAAACTTGTGTATAAATGTAATTGGTCAGGTGTTGGTAATAGCAGAGGTAAGGCAGTGCGTTGGGTTACATTGCATATTGTTATGGGCAGAAAAAATGGACTAATGGAAAAATGGAGAGATAATAGGAGGTGACTACTTAGGCTGGTACACCGCAGCTCTTATTGAGATCGGTCTTTGAAACTGAAAGCCAACTGTTTGTGCAATTCTGATTTTTTTTGTTAGGTTTATTTTGGCATAAATTCAATATTTCAGTCAAACATTGTATGCAGCATTTGTGACAGTAGATGAAAAATGTTTGGATTATGTAGACATATAGTGATAAATTGCGCCAATATTGGAGTATGTTTGCAAGGACAACATGTAGAACACGGGTATTAAAAACTACTTCTAGCAAAGGAAGTCTCTAGATTTTAAATGATCTGCGGTATTATCATACACAACAAATATATAAAGTCAATTGTTATGCCCTTTTTGGCTAAAGAATGATAAAATCAGAGATTACCAGTAAGTCAAAATGCTATTTATACCTACAAGCCCATATCCCGACTGGGTGTACATATATGTATATATAAGACTTGTACAGAAACATTACAGCAATCGGGAATAAGGATGATGTAGACTGACATTTTAACAGAAAATATCTGTTGGGTAGGGAATGTCCCCTTCATGGTCAACCATCATCCTCTTCCCTGGGCGTCCAATTGCATGTGAAACTGGTATCCTGATTTTTTGTTTGACCCTGGCGTCACACTCATCTAGAGTGTGCTCAGGGGCCAGGCCTGCCCTTGGAAATTAGAGATCTAGAAGCTGTTTGACGTGAAGAGACCTCCAAAGCGTGCCTTCATAGCATGTGTAGGACTGCTGTCCATGCCCTGGGTAAGTCACGGTGGAAGTGTATTGAGTTTTTGTGAATCTTTAGTAGTACCAGGTCTTTTTCCCTGTGTTTGGAGAGAGCATGGTCTACTGACTCCTCTCGTGTAATGGTCTGCTTTGTATGTAACCACCAGACCGTGTGCTGACTTTCCATGTGCATGTTAAGGTAGTGTATGTCTAATAGGTGTGCGCCATGTGAGGTAGCAAGACTCTGTGTGTGGTGATAGCCTGATTTGTAAGAAAAATTGAATCTGTTTCAGGTGGCCCCTCTTTTAGCATGGCTGTAGTGCACAGCTTCCCCAGGCAGTAGAAGTGTAAATTCTGCATTCCTCTGGCTGAAGGGTGGCGAGCCAGACACAGAAGTGGGGAGGGTGGAGACCGGGCTGCCTTTTCAGTTAGGACCTTGTTAACTAAGGATAAGTGCTGCTGAATAATTTTTCCTGTGTACTGCCATTTGATTAATGGTAGGGGTGGGCACTGCAGTTTTGTTTGTTCAAGGTGAGGGTGTTTCTACGCTGGGGCTACCCATTTGTCTGTCCCAGATTACTGTTTCAGGAAGGCAGATGACAGCCAGGTGCAGATATGTCGCATTCCATTGTGCTCTTGTTTTTGGGTCCTCTGCTTGAAGCCAGCACAAGTGCTACCTGCCGTGAATGCACAAATAAACTGTCTGAGGAACAGGCAGAAAATGACAGCTAAGAGTACCAAACCAAACTGGTTCTAAAGCCTCAAACAATGAATCCAAATCCCCTTTCTGGAAAATGAGTATAAAAATTGGACACAAACCTCCCCACTTTGTTCCAGTTCCTAGTTCTTCTTGACTGAGGGAGGAAGTGCACAGCAGAGTACTCGAAGGATTGCTGTATGGACAAGTTTCTCGTCTGCATGACAGCCAGGCTCCCAGAGGTGTGGGGGAGATGCGACATCACCTGATGTCTTCAGCTTGCTGGTGAAGTTGAGGGTCTGCCTAAATGCCTAGAAGCCTCCCTGCTTGGAGAGGAGAGTTCCTGGCTGTGTAGCAGGAGAGACTGTTCAGAAGGAGAACACCAGCTGGTTCCTGGCACATGGAACACCCAGAAGTAGCTGACTCCCTGCACTGAGTAAAGCCTTTGAGGGTTCTCCTTTTGCAGGTCTCAGCTGCTTAAGAAGTTAAGCACTATATTGTGATTGTGCTGCCTAGCATTTTTACGCTGACCCTAAAGTCTGGTGCTGGCACTAGAGATGAGGAGCCACTGCATTGGCTTGGAAGCTGCAACTGCCTAAGACTAGCACCTGCCTGCATCAGCTTGGAGGTCGCAACTACTGAAGGTGAGTGCCTACCTGCATCGACCCAGGGGCTCCAATTACAGAGGATGACCATCTGCCTGATTGGCCTCGGAGGCTGCCTTTGCCAAAGACGAACGACTGCTGAGGTGACAACCAAGCGCACTGTCCGAAGTGCCCCATAATGGACCCAGAAGGGTGCGAAATTGCTGACCACACTGGTCCGCACCTCTAACTCATCACACTGTATGAGCAAGTAACATGGTACTGTGCCAATGCCTTTGGCTTGTGCCAGTGCCTTTGCCAGTATGAACTTGTTTATAACCAGAGACCTAAAGCATGCTCGTATTTCTCTATCTAACAGACTTCACTGAGGGTGCCATAGGTTGACCCATCTGGTTTCCAGCCTCTGCCAGAGCAATCCACAATTGAATATCCATAACGCGGCTCCAGCTAGTAATAGATAGATAATCTCTTAATTCGGTTAAATAAATGACCTTAAAAGATATAAATCAGATAAAAGCTCGTAAAACATACAAATCCATTTAGAAGTAGATAAGATACATTAAACACAGTCACTTAAAACATAAGTAATAAGACAAATACAATTGCTACATGTACAGTTAAAAAAGTAGATCCAATATACAGAAATGGAGTGCAAGCAGTAAAATACAGACAATTAAGACCAGGCCCCTTGAATTAACGATACTATTTAAAAAGTGGCCCATGTTTACACAGGTACGCATTTCTCCCCACATAGAGACGAACACCATTGCTGGCCTTACTTGTTGGAACTGAACCTCTCAGAATGGGAACCAAAAACCTTTTCCTTGGAAGAGTGTGTAAATTACAGAACAACACAACATGTATCATGGACTGAGCTGAAGTTTTGTCACACTCACAAGGGCGTAAAAAGCCTTCAGCAGCCCAACCTTTAGGAAAACTGACTAGTGGGAAAAAGGAATTCAACCTAAACCTGAATAAAAGCTGACGGTGGTAAACATTGTTAACCCAAGTCAGCTATGGTTCAATAGAACTAACCTATCAGTCAGTATGGCTGAACAGCTAGTTTACACAATTCCTGATCCTCCCTGAGAACAGGGAGACGAGATTAACAATTTCCTCAGGCTGCGTGAATAGGCTAGGGCGGCCCAAAGCTGTCAATGAAGACTGAATGTAACGCAGCCAGGGAATCGCTATATAGTTGGCTAAAGAAAGACCCTCCCTGATAATCAACCTATTAAGAGTTGGCTCGCTCTTATACCAAATCGAAAGCCAGTAATAGAATTCAACACTCCTAGTTATCATCCTTCACCTGGCTCCAACTCTATGTTCAAGCAATTTCTCGCCCAGTCATTTAGATGCGCTTGCATCGGTGCCTCTTGGGAATCATGTTCTATAATTTTTGGATTATACTTTTGACTGTCTCTGGAAATTAATAAATTAAGTCCTGGTGAAGAGCCAGTAATTTAAGTTAATTTCTTTTTGCAATTCAGTTCATAAAGATATACAACTAAAGGGTTTTATTAGGCATACAGCTAGCCTCTTGTACATCTGGGTGCTCTCCAGAAGCAGGTCATGATTAGTTTTATCCATTCTGAAGCTCATGCAAAGGAGGTCCATGGCAGCCTGTCCTGTTGCCCTTGGTCCATGCAAGACTTTTACAAAGTAGCTTCTCCAGTGGTTGGTCTTCGCCTGCATAGTTACAAGATCTTAGGAAAGGCTCTCCATCTCACTTTGCGAAGAGATGTACCCATTGAATCCCGATCAAAATTTTGTAGTTTTAAAAGATCCTGGTAATACACGCACATGTGGAGGGCCCGATTTATCCTGTGGAGCACAAAATCAATAAAAAGCAGCATGGCTGTTATAATCTTTGCTTATTATTTTTTTATGTATTTTAATAGCAACAATAACATTCAGTCAGAAATACTTTAAGTAGGAGTACTCATGATACACAGATTGATGAGGGTTGGGTTAATAATCTGGTGTGGAGTTTTTAACCTAGTGTACAGACGTGGCAGTTAAGTTATGGATTACTTGTGCCACATATATGGTTTACAAAGACAAACGTGTAGGACCATACATTTCACTAGCTCACATAACCTAAAAACACAAAATATGCAAAATTACAGCAGATCTTTTCAATTATGTTTTCAGCTCTAGAAGAGGGGAGGGCCTGTCTAGCTTTGCTACTGTGAGGTTGCACCCTGCTAGAGCGTCAACATAGCTCTGCTCTTCAGGGCCCCAGGCATTGTAAGTCTCCAGGTGGTGGCAGAGACAAGGAGGTGAACAGCCTACCCGAGGAACATCAAGTGTAGCATGATTTATTTGGCACACTCAAGAAGCAAGATGGTGCCTGTAAACAGTGTTCAGAGGCCTTTTCATAGCAGACAGATTAAAAAGTTGGAGTACCTTGCTGGGAGCCATAATTCTAATGGTAGAAACAGTGCTAGTACGCCATATGCAAAAGATGAATAACTGGAACCCTTGTATACTTACTGTCCTCTGTCTTTGGGTGGGTGTAGGAGGAAGAGCCTCAGTGGATATAATGCCTACACAGCTCACAGAGACCCAACACAGGAACATAGCATGCCTTTTAAGATGGTGCCTGTGTGCCTTCCAAAGAGGACATAGGAAAACAATAAAAGGTAGAAGGATTGTTTTCTCCCCCAAGAAATCAATCACATGTAGAAGACCTTGAATCAGCCCCAAAATGTCTTGCACATAGAGGCAGAGAGAACCAATCACAGCAAAAATCACTAATTTGGAAGTCTGTTCCCGCCATTCAGCATGCCCTGTTTAGCACTGAAAAGATGTTAACTTCCATCGAAGCAACCTGGTCTTGGTGGACAAGTAAATTGACTAAACTTTTGTAGGATCTGCAAGGCACAAATAAGAGGGTTTCAAAGCTGACATTCTCATTTAGCAGGTTTGAAATAGATGAAGTTGCAACAGAAACTGCGCAGGATCATCTCTGATACAAATGAAGCCCCCATTAGAATACCTTCAAAACTACTTAAAAAGCACCAGCCTCCGAATCCTTCGTATACCTGCAAAGAGTTTTAAACATGTACCATTGACTGTAGTAGTTTTGAAGTTTTTAAAGTAGGAGATTTTTCCAACATAACACTCAGGAAAACTGGCCAATGTCTTGGTTTCAGGGAGTTGCATGAATATCTGGTTGTAGGGGTTACCAGTGCAGGGGGCCTAGAAGGGGGACCAGATTTGGAGGTGGCATACGTTAGTTGGGTGTGGCTAGAAAGTTATGGTTGGTGTAGCCAGTTTCTGAGTTGGTGTGAATCGAGATAAAAAGCCAGAGGGTTAGTTAGCAATCAGATCACATACTGATGTGACTGTTTCATCAGTCCAGACGTAATCAATCTGTGGGGCATTCCCCCTACCCCACCGGAGGGGGTTTGGGGCTGGCCTAGTCCGAGAACGATCCCACATCAAAGAAATTGGATGGTAACCCTCATTGCCACAAAACAATTGTGGACCTGCAAACGAGCACAATTGCCTGTGGAAAAAAGACTAAAACTAGCTTAACGCACACATTGATGACCGGTTTATCAGCGTCATTGTATGGGTTAGTATTGTTCTGGAATTTGTTTTGTCTGCAGTTGTGGTTGTAGTGTGGGAAAGTCTAGGGCAAGGGTTGATCAGTGTCCTGGAGCATAGAGCATAGGGCTATTGTGGAGGCACGCAGGGAAGGAGAGGGATTGAGGCCAGAGGAAGCAGGCAGGACATGATGGCGGAGCTGCAGGGGCCTCAAAAGATGGCATACTGCAGGAGACATAAGGAAGGGGGGCTCAGCAGGTGCTGGGGGAGATGGAGCGATAATGCAAGTGCATGGATGGAGTAAGAAGAACATCAGTCAAGAACAAGGGAGATTTCCAAAATCTTGGAGGAAGGGGTTTCTGCATGAAAATGAACCGAGGGAGCACTGGAGGAGTGTGGGGCAAAGAAAGCTGCAGGAGCGTGGAGGGACTAGGTGCTGCAGGATCCTGGAGCATACCTCTCAACCTTTTAAGTCTCCAAGTCATGCAAGATGGAGAGGAGGGTAAGTTGAGCAGTATGTCACGGAGTGAGAGGTGGAACAGTGGCAAGAGGGAGGGGTGAAAGCTGCAGGAGTTAGTGAGGGCTAGGAGGTAGGTTGGAGAATGTGGGGGCTTGGCAGAAGCAATGCAGAAGTCAGCAGTGAGAAGGAGTTCCAAGAATCTGGAGTGAGGTGGAAAGAGGCACGGCCCACTCCTTTATCCCTCATGCCCCAGTACAATCCCCACTGTGCAATACAGCTTGAAAGTGGGGAGCCCATGCAAAAAGTTTGTTCAGGGGGGCTTGGTGCTATAAAGTTTCAAGACCAATGCATTAGTCCTTTCTTCTAAATACTGATGAATGGTTTTGCTGTTTTTAATGGTACGCTTGAGTATATCTTGACAATAACCGATATTTGAAAATGTGGAGTGTTCGCTGAATTGGCTAGGAAGGCTGCAATTTTCATGAGTGATCTGGTGAGAACCCCAAGATTGTGGACTTAAGGGACAAAGCTCATAGCCCAGAGAAAAGTGAATAGAGCAAGTAAAAGAGATGGGTGCTGATGAGGAGGAAAAGTATATGACCTCCGCTTTAGAGGAGTTCAACATGCTTGAGCATAGTGCCATCCACAGACAGGTAATCAGTAGGCAGTTTGAGGTGCATAACTGAAGGTGAGGTGTCAGCAGGGGGGGAGGAGAAACAAAATAGGATTTATTGTAGCCAAGATGGTATAAGAAAACAAAAGAGCAGATAATGTTCAAAGAGCAGTGGTGTTGAGCGAGAAAAATAGAAAGCTAAGGACACTACCTTGTAGGGTGTTGACTAGCAGTGGGTTTGTATTGATGTCTTTGAGTCCCAGGTGGCCAGAGTGGTATTAAGTAAACCTTCAGTGTGACTTTATGAGACTAGAGAGGAGAGTAAGATCGAGAATGATAATCGGCAGTACCAAATGTAGTGCATAGGTCCAGAAGTATGAGGATGGAAAAATTGTGACTACTTGGGAGGTGTTTAGGTCGGGTAAAATTGCTTTTCTCTAGCCCATTTAAGTATGCAAAACAAAAGAGATGGGTGGAATGCTTGTTTGTATCTTACCCACTGGTAATTACTCAGGGTCACATCCCACATTGTTGTTTTGCTCACCAGGCCACCTCGGTTTGGACCCAGCAATATGCGAATCAGTCTTGACTGTGCTCCAGTAGGAATAGTCCAGTGCGAAGAGCCAGGCCAGGTCATGTTCTCCTTGAACTGGAACACAAGCAACCTAAGACCAGTTTCACCCTGATTGGGGCTCTTCAGTCAGGTGTAGCTTGGTTCCAGTGATGCAGTGAGCTTGAGGCCCACATGTGAGCATAGCTGTCATACTTTGAGCGCCACACTGAAGTACACAAAAAAAGTGATGAGTGGAATGATTGAATGAATCTTGGCCACTGGTAATTTCTCCGGCCGCATCCCAGTCCATCATTCTTTTGACCACCATAACACCTCAGCCCATAGTACACATTGAGACCAATTTAATGATCTCTAGCACAGTAAGATGCGCTAGACAGGGTTTCCCCTCCCCTTGTGTATTTTTTTTGGCAGTGCAAACTTCAGTTATCATACTTGGTTGAAGGTTTGAAGTCTGTAGAGTTCCATTTCCTTGGACTACCCATGTCCTATCCTATTATAGTGCACTGTCTTTACTTTGTTAACTTCAAGTGTCCTTCCCTCTACACCCCAGTAAATAGAAAAGTTTGCCATAATGTGCGGTGTAACTGTTATTTGGCCAAAATTGGTAGTATACAAAATTAAAGGATGTGAATTGTAGTGACTGACAGAATTGCTATTTAAAGACTTTAGCAGAGTGTTTAATCACCGGTTGATGATATGAATCTGCTCTGACTTAGTAGATTTTTTTGTAGAAAAATCAAGAACAAAATTCAATGCACGCAGTTCTTTGAGAGGTTCCTTGTGTCCAAAATAGGTAGAATCTCATTGACCATAATGGTTATTCTTCTGACGCTGCTGTATACCTTTGAGGTATTGCCCATGCCTATACCCAACACCTCCATTATGGTACTAATTACTTTTGTTAATTTAATAGAATGAATGACCTGCAAGAATGGTACTACAGAAATTGTCTTCTGTAGTACAATCCCCACACTTCGAAACATATTATTGTTCTACCGTATTACAGCACATAATATCCAAGTTTGATGATTGAACCCTAGTTCTGGTGTCTGTGATGATTCAGGCTGTATCAGTTCATGTGGATTTGCAGAGTATATGCCTTATCACACAAAAAGGGTGCAAAGTGACTGCCATGTCCAGTGTTTATGATTCTAGAGATATGGGGACCTGTGATACTCTGTAACGAAGGCAGAATTATTTACATGCCACTTTCCAGTTTTGGGTAGTCATGCATATCCTAATAGTGGAAAGTAGGGCATTTAGGACTTTTGTGTAATAGGTGGCCCATTCGAGTGTGGCAACTATGCAAAGTGGGTAGATTCTTAACGTTAAATGATTTCACTGGGGAAATTGGGGGTCTCAAGGGGTCCAGCTACTTGCTATTTGCAAGATAGGCTGCAGGGGCATATATGACCCAGGGGGAATTGCTTAGCACTCTAGAAATTTATCCATTTTCAGGGCACTGCTATTTGGTAGAAAACTGATAAAAGCATTTTTACCAAGACATACATCCTGTACTGTGACCAATTGTGTGTAGGGTAAGGGCTAAGTGGACTTGGGAGCACAAGTTACAAGTGATTAATAGAAGAAGGCATGCAACCACTCTAGAGTAGTTACAAAATATTAGATGCAAGTTTATTTAATATATATGCTTTTTCAGAGCTTATTTTGTTAGGCAGTTGCACGTAAAGTGTATGCAGTCAGTCACCTAAATGTCTCCAGTGTGATAAACGGCCTGAAAACGCCTGGCACAACTAATTGGACCTTGTGTTGCAAGGCACTTGGTGTGATGTCTAATTTCCTGGGGTGGATACTGATTAGTCTCTGAAGATATGCCTTCTTGGGATTCTACCTGCTACAAAGAACCTCCTGTCCCAACTGAAGTTATTATCACTGGTGTTAATCTTGGTTAAACGTAGGATTCTGATGGACATGTTTAACCATAGATTCCTCACCTGTAAAATATCCCCCAAATTCCAGACTGAATCTGAATGGTTTCACAGCAGTGCTTCCTTACTTACGGCCATCACTGCTTACTTCCTGCATCTTTGAACTGCTCTGCTCCCTTTTTTTGTTGGTTTGATAATTGTTTTTCTAACAGAATTACAGTGTGAAAGAGAACGATGTCTGCACCCAAGATTACAGGATTCAAACCATGCCATGACTTCTGTAACCAGATGTCGGTGATGCACCTACACATGGTGTACCTCTGGTGGTTTGGGCTTGGGGCACAACTCCAAGTCATGTGAGGAATGTGCCATCATGCACCCGAAGACGATCCAGAACCATGAAGCGAAGCTGTACATCGAAAGAAGTCATGCACGTCCCACTCCTTCTTGAGGTCAATCCCACGACACATCCTCTTTTGTGGTAAAAGTCATCTGGTAAATCAGAGTCCAATTCGATGCTGAAACACAAGAATGCGAAGACTCCACCCCATCCAGCCACTCTCTACCTAAGAGAAGTTCTGAGGGGGTCAGAGTGCCACTTGATCTCGCCCCTGATCTCCTATTGAGGAGCCAATCCCACATTTGTTTCTGATGTGCCCAGAGTACCCTGGGCCATTGGTGATGCCGCTGCAGGTCGAGACATTTAGGGAGGCCATGCACCTTATTTTTGGCACTTTTCTGGCTCCCTCTGATGAGCCTTTGGGCCCCAAGAATCCAATATAGTCATCCATTCTGTTTACTGCCGGCAGATCAGTATACAGTACCCAGTTTGAGCCCTTGGAACCCACCTCCATTTCTCTACCGACTCTAATGCCCACCTCTATTCTGGCTCCAAGACCAGTGCCAGACCATTCCTCGTTGTCGTATATCCCGACATTGCTGCCGCCGGGGTGGATCCTGTGCTGACCCTTGAGCTGAATCCAGCTCAACCCGGACCGATCGTGATCTGACTCCACTCAAGTGCACCTGGTTCCCATACAATCTACCCTCAATTACTTCACTTTCTGTTCTATTCTGACTAGAGTTTGACGCCGCTTGGAGATGACAGTGGAGATGTTAGAGATGATTTATACCCACATTATAAAGATGACAGTTTGTATATGGTTCAGTCCTGTTGGACTTATTGGTCTGAGCCCACTCCACCGACCGTCTATCTTGGGGCGGTACTGTTTTGGAATCTATTCTATGATGAGGAATCTGGACTTAGAAATATCCATCAGAAGATTAAGATGCTTTTCTTCAGTAAGGCTGTTTCTGGTGGATACTCTTTCTAACCACAGATTCCTCACTACCCCCTTACCCATCTCACTATTTTGTGGAGTAGCTATCTAGATAGGTCCTAAATTAGAGATTTAAAAAACTGGTACTTTTAACTGTTTTGTGCTCTGCATCTGGGGGTGCAAAAACAGTCAAGCAAACTGATGTTGGCGCAAAGAGGTGGCATATAATTGCAGCTCTGCTCCATCACTTTGAGGGTGGAGCGAGACCAAAGTAGAGCCACATGGCGCCACCTAGTGGTGCACAGGATCACTGCTGTGAAAACTTCAGATCTAGTCTGTAACCTGGGGGATTTTCTACAGGTGACTAATTTGTGGTTGGTAGAGTATCCACCAGAAAGAGCATTACCGATAGTAAGTAACTTGTTCTTACCACGACGAGGGCATCACACTCCCTCTTCAAGCACCGTGATTGAAAGATGCTGCTCGATTTCCTAATGATTCGCTGCATATTCTGGACTTAGACTATTTTTCAGATTTTGCGCATGCTGCTAATTTCCTATGATTGATTTATTATGCATTTTGAGACTATATTTTGCATTTTGCAGAAAGCAAATGAGAAAGGTGGGTTACTCCTACTGATTCTAGTATTGAGGTGGGATGTGTGGTATGATTACTTAGCTATGAACGAAGAAACTGAGCCCTCTATGTCTTAGTATGGATTATACAAATCTTCTGATGTATAGTGTGAAGTGACAGACGATCACGTACACATTATTGCTGTTTAAGTATTGTGTACTGTTTTTTTTTCTTCTTTTTTTCTGCTGCAAGACAAATGCACAGCCATAGAGCAAGGAAGGCTGCTTGTGAAAGTATTATTTTTTGATTCTCGCATGTCACTGATAAACATTAAATATTAATTGCAACAAACTGTTTTTGTTTAAAAGCATAGGAATGTTAACCATGAGGCATATCATACTATCTCCTCTGAAATAAACTGTAATTCGGATCTACTAGATCCAGTCTAGATTCTCTTAACAGTGTAGATTGAGAATCCATGCCAGTTTTGTAGCACCTCCTATTTCAGACCATTCAACTGAATTTGATTCACCATCAAAATTTCCCTTTGAATTCAGGTTTCAATATATATTACTTTGGCCCACATGATTAGGGGATCATGCAAAAAATACAGGCACATGAGCATTCTATAAATATACAAAAATTGTAATAAAAACATTTGTCTCTCTTGCTAATTGTTCTAGAACCTTGCACATGGGCAGTGCTTAATTTGTAAAAAAAAAAAAAAAAAGTGCCAGGGCCCTCTTCAGGAGGCCATTGCAGCTTGCACCACCCATTGCACCTTCCAGCACCGCCACAGGCAAGACCAACACAACTACTTACCATCACTCCCTAGAAGTGTGACAATTCAGACTATTCCCGGCCCCTAAAGCTGTAAAAATGGCTTGGGTAGCAGGTATAAGTCATTTTTAATGTATATTGAATTGATAAACAATTGTCGTTATGTCCATCTATAAGTTAGACAAATAGTGCTATCATGTGACACTGTCAAAAGTGCCGGCGTTGAAAATTAAGTGCTAGTGCTGAGCACCGTAAACCACCGGCTCAAATTAGCACTGCACATAGGCATAGATATTTAGAGTTTATAAAATAAAAGAAGATTATGGAGGAGAGCTAGGATTACAGGTGAGTAACTTTTCAGTCTGCTGCCGATTGGATCCCACAAAGGCTTAGTTTAAATTTCATAAAAATAAAACCTGCAGCACTTTAATTTGCATTTAATGGTCGCAGGTGTGCAGTTTATTCTATTGCATTGTTGTTTTTCTATAGTTCTTGGCAACCAGAGCGTATAAGAAGACTTTCCTAACGGAAGAATTGATTGTTCGGTACCTGCCAGAGGAACTGGCTGAAAGGAGGAAACTGTATGAAGAAGAAATAAAGGAACTGTCAAAGTGAGTAGTTCAGCACATTGAGATATTTGATGACAACTTATATTTCAATATCTGCATTTTACCTCCTCCAGTTCATGAACGATGTCATTCGACAGTTTGTTCATAATTTGGAATGCTATTTGTGCTATTTCAAAGTAATACATGTAGTTTCATATGATTTAAATCTCATGCCAGACGCTGATTGCAATCCATAAGGTTGCACTTGGTAAGTTTGAGAGCTAGCATCTGGATGAGAGTGGACAGAAAAGAATATATCCTTAAAACATTTAGGGACTATGCGGAGATGAATACTTCAAGTGCAGGATGTGCATTAACCATGTCCTTTTTCTAAGCTTAATTAGATCACATTCCTTGGTGAGTCCTGCCACCTGCTTTTCTTCTGCTAGAAAACATGATACTTGAATCCATTCCTCTCTTGATCAGACTTGAATAATCATGAGATGGCCACTTGCTTGATGCACTTTTGCAATCTGCCATGATCTCAAAGATTGAGTTAATCCTGTTTCATTCGGCATGTTGTATGAACATTCCTTCCCAAAGGATTCCATGAAAATTGACCTCACTTCTGAAAAGACCCCTGCCAAAAGCTTATATGTGAGCCTCCGCTTCATCCAGTTCACACTAGGATCGTTCTCTACTCATTCTTGTTTAATCTTTGGAGATTTAATTTAAATAAAAAAAAGATTTTGTTGAATTATAGGGATGTTTGTAAACCGATATAGCAGCTTGGGAAGAACTACTATCTTCATTAGCGCAGGGTGCTCAGCCATAGATGAGGCCAACCGTATACAGAGCTCCACCATCAGCGATAATTGATCAAACCACATAGTTTTCCCTGATTACTTCCTTTGCATTCCAATGACTCCATATACCCAGCTACTTGTCTGATGTCTTAACCTACTGTAGTGGGTAGTCATGTTCACATATAACCTTGCTGTGTGTGATCGGGAGAACTATAGACTTGCTCCAGTTCATTTTCAGACCTGAAATGTCTTGAAAGTAGATTACCTCACATAAGATCGGAGAAAGGTTAAAGAGTTTTAAAAGAATATATCTGAAAGAGACAATTAGTTATGGATTCCTCACCTTAGAATTACCCCCAGGCATCAGACTGGATCCGGAGAATTTTTTCTTCAGCAGTACCCCTGCGCGTCGGTAGGTGGCGTCGGTCGACTCAGCTTTCATCGTTGGCGGCGTGGTCGCCGGAATGACGTAGCAGTATCTACTTAGACGCCGCCCCTGCGCGCTGACGTCCTTTCTTTATTTTTCCGCGCCAGCCAGCACAGATCCGGAGAGAGCGGTACCTTGAGTCACTTTTTGACTCCATTTTTGGGACTTTTTGTCGACGTCTTTTTGAGTCGTTACGACTCCTGGTACACAAGGATGTCATCTTGGCGGACCGGCTTCAAGCCTTGTGGCTCCTGCCACAAGTTGATGTCGGGGACGGACCCCCATCTTGTGTGCCTCTGGTACCTGGAGCGCGAGCATGACCCTAAGTCGGGCTCCGACTTCCGGGCCATGGCCCCGAAGTCTTTGCGGGAGCGGTCCCGAAAGCTTCTGGAGGCCCGGCATTCTGCTCCGCGCCGCTTGAGGTCCCGGTGAAGAGAGGGAGGTCGCGGGTCCGGTCGCGGAGCCATCACCACCATTCCTCGTCGAATGCTTCGGGTAAGTCGAAGCACAAAAAGAAGGCGAAGAAGCACCGTCGCTCTAAGCGTTCTCCACGTCCATCGGCCGACACGACGCGGGATGCGGCAGGTAGTATGGCTCCGCCCGCGGAGCCTGTTGGGTCGACTCCGAACCTCCCTCCCTTTCCGGGAGCCGGAGCGACCCCTGCCCAACTTCGTAGCTTTTACGAAGCCCTCCATTCTATTTTTGGGCAGCCCGACTCCGCCGACGCACTTTCGGGCCCCGCGGACTCGGCTGGGGGCTCTAGGCCTTCGATGCCAGCGGCTTCGGCGCCGCAGGGCCCCCAGGGATCCAGGCCTGGATCCGGATCGGCGCCGGTCGACCTCGTGACACCTCCCCTGGCGCCGAATCCGTTGACGACGCCTCTGCCCCCTCCGACGCCGGTTGTGTCCCCAGCCTCCTCCTCGATGTAGACACGGAGCAGGACTGACGTCGCCCGACGTCAGGACCGCCGCCGACCGGTACTTTTGTACCCCTGTTCTCCCCTGGTGTTCCCTATCGCCCAGTGTGGCTACCAGAGGAGGGTGCGGAGGACTGGGAGGGGTCTGTGGACCCTCTGGCAGACCAGTTGGAAGAACCGGACTGGAGAGAGAAGTTTGGTGAGGCCAGTGGTCTGGACACTTCTCCAGACCTTGGCATGCTTTCTCCCCCTACGGTGGGTATGGAGGAGGGTGCATCATACGCAGTGGTGTTGCGTAGGGCGGCTGAGGCCCTAAACCTCGAGCTTCCTACGGTGGCGGTTAGGACTAACCTCCTAACCAAGGTGCTTCAACCGCCAGCGGCCTCTTCGGAGCCCCACCTGCTGTTCAATGAGGCCCTCACGGACATCCTTTTGGGCACTTGGTCCAAGCCCAACACAGGGGCTCCTGTGGATAGGATGATTGCCTGACGCCACCGCCCGGACGACCCCATTTTCCTCTCCCAACACCCCACCCCTGAGAGCTTGGTGGTCCAAGCCTCCACTTCCAAGGGCGCATTCCCTACCGCACCTCCTGATAGGGAATCCAAGAAGCTGGACCATCTTGGGAAGAAAATGTTTTCTTCCTCCAGCTTAGGACTGCAGTCGGTAAACACCACATGTCTCTTGGGCCGTTACTCCCATTCTGTGTGGGACACGATTGCGCAGGTGCTGCCTCAGTGCCCGGAGGAGGCCCGGGCCGTGCTCTCCTGTGCAGTGGCCGCAGGGAGAGACACACCGAAGTTCGCCATACCGTGTGGGCTGGACACCGCCGACTCGCTAGGCTGGACGATTTCAACATCAGTAGCCCTACAACGCTACGCCTGGCTGAGGTCCACTGGCTTTTCAGGTGATGTCCAAGCTACACTTATGGAACGAAGTGGCCAGGTCTAAAACAAGACTTGGACTCTAACGTGCACAACAGATTGTGTGATACTCAAGGTTCATATACAAATTTTTACTTTATCAACAAAAAGGTTTTTCGCTATCAGTGTTATTTACATGTCAAAAAATATGATCAACGAATTAAAGCATATACATTCAATACATATCTTATGTATGAATTACATGATGACTTTCATGATTTAACATAAGAAACAAAGCCCAATGCATTTCGGGATATGATGTCCCTTCGTCAGGGGCAACCTGTAATAGTACAAAATGGGAGAGCAATTCAGATGATGTTTACAAAAGCTTCAATAAAGTTAGTTGTAAGCATTGTTATGTCATGCACCCTTCACCGATTTCTTATGTGCTCAAGGTGATAAATGTACCTAAGACCGATCACTTACTCTTTCGTGAACAGACGCTGACAACACGTGAAAAGACTGCCTAATGAAAAAGAACGAAAAAACAACAAAACGTGTCTAAGAATTCCATCTGTCTAAACAAAATGTATATTATGTTTTAAACATGATTTCTCAACGATCTCTCTATAGTCAGTGACACCGACTGAGTCACCGTGTACCCAGTTACAACGTAAACGCATCATACCTCAGAACATGTGTCGCTGCTGAAATTCACTTTTTAACTGCTACACCGCCAGCGTTGACCCAGGCATAACATCCGTTGACAATAGAAATGACTCTCCGTAACCTACTGTACACAAACAAAAAATATCCTCAATACTACAACGTCCTAATAAGGTAACCTCCCCCGTCCCTTGAAACGCTTACCGGAAGAATCCAACTGTCAGCATAAGACGGCACGAAAAAATCAAGTGGTTTCACAGCCGGAGGCGGCCACTTAAAAACTAGAATACTTCTGGGTAGTCATGCGATCACGTGTCCTTGCGCTCAAATAGAGATAGAAGAAATACTTTTCTTCAATATACCTGAACTAAAACATGAGTATTAACAACCATGTTAGACGATGGTGATATTCCACAAATTCAGGTCAACTATTCAAACAGCGCTCGTAAACATCAATCGACGAAATAAATGTCCGTGTAATCAGAGAATGTTTTGTGTATGCAACTTCGTATAAAGATAGATGTTCCCGTGTCACCTTGGTGGAGATTAGATGAGCTCAAAATTGTATAGTCATATTACACATTTAAACAATAATATACAGATTGATAATCAAATGTGGCAAAACACAATACTGAACATCTCCATAAATGTCTAACATGATTACTGATGATAAAAAAACAACAATGTAATGTGATCTAAGGAACCAAATATGGTTTATGTAATGAAGAGAAAAACTAATGAATGTTGTCAGTTGCTGTGTGATTGAAATAGTATGAATAATAGTTTGTGAAGGCACGTGCATTAGTCAAATTTTTAGGTTAATTATAAAAAGCATGCCATTTCGAATTTATCATTCAGCCCGAATGGCTGTAGGGTGTTAAGTCGGTTTATCCAAAATGCCTCACGTTGCAATATCCGTTTGGAATTGTCTGATCCTTGTTTGACAGAAATGTGTTCAATAATTTGAAATTTAAGTTGCGCTATGGTATGTCGAACTTCCTCCCAATGTACTGCTAGTCTAGAATTGATGTTCTTTGTCCTGATCTTACTCTTGTGTTCAGTGAGACGCACTTTCATTTTTCTCTCTGTCTCTCTGTCTTTCCTATATACAGAAGTCCGCATGGACATTTGATGGAGTATACAACGTTTTCAGAGTTGCAGTTGGTGCTTCCTTTAAGGCTTATTTTTTCACCTGTTCTGGGGTGTACCAATATCCCACCGGGGATAACATTATTGCAATGATTACAATTCCAGCATTTAGATGTTCCACTTTTCCCTTTGACTGATTGTTGTTTTTTTCTAGATAATATTTCTTTGAGATTATGCGCTCTTGTGTAAGCAAAAAGTGGTTTCTCATTAAATACGTTTGTGAATGGTATTCTTGATTTCTCTAGAAGCTGTGGAGAATTTGGAAACGAAAACTGGCCTGTTTGTGATTTTCTTGTTTTGTTTCTGGAGTAATTGTTCTCGTGGTGTTTCTAACACTTTCGTTAAATGTTTGTCGAGTATTTCCTCAGGATAGCCTCTGGCAATGTAATTGTCTTTTTGTAATTGTAAAGTTTCTTCACAGGTTTCAACTTCAGATGAGATTCTTCGAGTTCTCATGAACTGAGAAACCGGCAAGTTTTTGATCATCGACGGTGGATGGAAACTTTTAAACAGTAATGAGTTATTTCTATCTGTAGCTTTTTTATATAGCCGTGTGCTGATGTGGTCAGACTCTAATTCAATCCATACATCTAAGAATGCTACCGCCTTCCGTTGGATACTATAAGTAAATTGAATCCTTGGGTCAATCAAATTAAGTGTGCATAAGTTATTTTTTAATGCTTCTTCAGATTTATTCCAAATCAGGAAAATGTCATCAATGTATCGTCGAAAAAAAAACTAAACCTTCCTGCCAGGTCAAATCAGTTAAGATGAAATCATGTTCAAATTTAGCCATAAACGTATTGGCGTAAACAGGCGCCCCTGGAAAACCCATTGAAGTTCCGTTCAACTGGATGTAAAATTTGTCTTGCCAAACAAAGTAACTATTCTGCAGGCAGAACTCAAGCAATTGTAATATAAAGCTGTTTGGGGCTTCTGAGTTATCTAATCGAAGTAAGGCCCATTCTGTTGCCTCGAGTCCACTTAAGTGAGGTATATAAAGCGACCACATCTATGGTGCATAAAAGCCAGTCATCTGTAGTTACTTTACTGATTGTATTCAAACTTCGTAAAAATCTGTGGTGTCTTCAACATAAGTTGGCCAACTTTTCACGAATGGTTGAAGAGAAGCATCTATGAAACGTCCTGGACCCTCAAATATGGATTCACAACCAGAAACGATAGGTCTAAACGGGGGATCTGTAGAACTTTTATGTATTTTCGGTAGCATGTAAATTTTGGGTCTTCGCGGAAATACATTCATCAAAAACTTTTTGGTTGTTGTGTCAATGCAATTTAATTCTTCTGCTTGAGTGAGAATCTGAATCAAGATAGCTGATGTCTCCATTGTCGGGTCGTGATCTAGATTTGCATAGCTGTTGCCATTCTTAACATGTTCCTCAACTTTCCCTTCATAATAATCCAAATCCATCATTACCAATCCCCCTCCTTTATCAGCTTTCTGGAAGACAATGTTAGAGTTATTAGCCAACCGAGCTAATGTGCTGTATTCTGCCCGACTTAGGTTTCTATAGGTTTTGTTGAACATGATTTTCTTGAAATCTTTTTTGACTAAGAGTTCAAAAGTATCCAAAGTTTTATGTGATACTGGAGCCATGAACGTGCTCTTAGGTTTAAATTGTCTGCCTTGTGTATCACTTGTGAGTTGAACTGGAATAATGTTAGTGAAATAGTGACGCAATCTCAGTACTCTCATGAATTTATAGAAAGATACTTCTGTTTCTAATTCCGTGCTGTTGTAAGTAGCTACAAAAGATGTTCCTTTGTTTAAGACTTTTTCTTCAAACGTCGTAAGTTGAACTTTTGAAATATTGATTATGAGGCTTTCGTTTGACTCCGTAGGCCTTTTTTGCCTTTGTCTCGTTCTTTGTCCTCTCCTGATTTTGACTGAACGGCAATTCCTTTCCCCTGTGTTAGATCTGGGGGTCGGCCGGATTCCTCTACTACCTCTAAAAAAGGTGTGCTAGGTATGCTTCCTTCTATTCTCTCTTCAATGTTTTTATCAGCCACTTCTCTTCTCATCTGTGTTGTTTTCAATGGTACTCTGGATGTATCCAAGTCTTTGTCAGAAATGATGCTTTCGTCTGAAGATGTTTGTATTGTTTGTTTAGAAAATCTTTTCTGGGCATATACTTCAGCCCATGTATAGGCTTTGTTCAACTTATAATCAATAGTGTCTCTCTTAAATTTGCGGAGTTTTCTCTTGTAACTCCTTTCTATATTTATCAAGTTTCACATTGAGGTCTTCTAGAAATTTTTCCCATGGTTCTGCCGCCATTCTTTTTGATAAATCACTTTTGACTGTGTCAATTTCTTCCTCTAGAGCATGTATGATTTTAGATAATTCTTCGATCAATAAAAGAATCAAGTCAAGAGAACATTTGTTTAAAATGGAGTACCATTTCTCCATGAATTGATGATTATGTTGTAACCTGAATAACATAGGTTTAATGGCCAGTCTAAGGCCCCTTGGGATCCTTTTGACCCGGTGGTATTGTATTAACGTTGACGCATGTAGACGCTGGTTTAGCTCTCTCCGTGTTAAATACTCCAATTGACGTAACTGCTGTGTAGTAGATCCACTTTGTGCATCAAATGATTTAGTCTCCCGAATTAATTTGTAGATTTCATTTGCCTCATCCGAAGTATAGGCTTTAGTAAATGCTCGATTTTCTGTAATGTTGGCAATTGATTCAAAGGACATCTTGTCAAAGGGTGCTGCAATTCCTGATGTGGCAGTGTGACTTTAGACAAATTATTTGAGTGGGCGCAATCCACTCAAATAATCAAGCTACACTTATGGACATGCCCTTTGATGGCCGTCGCTTGTTTGGTGACAAAGCAGACCACGCGCTCGAGCGTATTAAGGCCTCCAGGGCTATGGCCAGGTCCTTGGGCCTCGCTTCCACCTCTCGCCCTGCGCAGTCTGCTTTTCGCACCTTTTATGGCTACGGAAGGGGTGCCCCGCCACGTTCCGTCCAGAGCCACAGGCCTGCGCAACCTCTGCGAGGCCAGGGACGTGGGACTCGCTGTCGTGGGTCTGGGGGCCAGAGGGCAGGCTAGGCCACTAGCGCCCCCTCTGCAGCAGCCTCCAAGCCCTCCTAGTCCGACCTTTCAGGGCCACCATTTGCTAGTGGGCGGCAGGATTCGCCATCACCTCCCCCACTGGCTCACCATCACGTCGGACAGGTGGGTTCTGCAGATAGTGCGAAGGTACTTCTCCCTCCCCTTCGAGACTACCCCTCCATCCATGCCACCTCAATTCCATTGCATGTCGGAGGATCACTTGGCCCTTCTCCATCAGGAAGTTACAGCTCTCTTGGCCAAGGGAGCCATCGAGCGAATTCCTGCCCCAGAAGTAGGTCGTGGTTGTTATTCCCACTACTTTCTGGTGCCCAAGAAGGGCAAAGGCCTGCATCCTATCTTGGATCTCAGGAACATCTACTGCTTCCTCCGGAAGGAGAAGTTCAAGATGTTGACACTGGCTCAGGTCCTGTCTGCCCTCTACCCTGGAGACTGGATGGTAGCGTTGGACTTGCAGGGCGCCTATTTTCACATCCCCGTCCTGCCGGCCCATCAGTGTTGCCTGCGGTTCACGGTAGGACACGAGCACTTTCAGTTTACTGTGCTCCCCTTTGGCCTTACCAGCGCCCCTCGGGTGTTCACGAAAGTGATGGCGGTGGTCGCAGCTCATCTGCGCAGATCAGGGGATCCAGTCTTCCCCTATCTCGACGACTGGCTAATGAAGGTGGGCTCGCCCCAGGCTGTCGTCTCCCACCTCCAGACTACGGCCGACCTCCTGCATTCGCTGGGGTTCACCATCATTGTGCCGAAGTCACACCTGATTCCCTCTCAGAAGCTCCTTTTCATCGGAGTGGTTCTGGACACAGTGCAGTTTCGGGCTTATCCTCCCGAGCAGCGAGTCCGTGATATTCGGGCTATGATTCCGATCTTTCAGCTTCTATCCCGGGTTTCGGTCAGAATGACCTTGAGGCTACTGGGCCTCATGGCCTCTTGTATCCTGCTGGTGGACTATGCCAGGTGGCATATGCGGGCTCTGCAGTGGGACCTGAAGTTCCAGTGGGCACAGCATCAGAGGAATCTTTCCGATTGCATCCAGATCTCGGAGGGCACTGCACACCAATTGCAGTGGTGGCTAACGAACCAGGATTGGGTCAACGGCAGATCCCTCTCCCTTCCCCAACCGGAGTTCACAGTGGTGACAGATGCATCACTTCTGGGGTGGGGCGGTCACATGTGAGAGGCGGAGATCAGAGGCCTCTGGTCTCCGGCGGAGTCCGGGCTCCACATCAACCTTCTGGAGCTTCGGGCGATCCGTCTTCCTTCTGTCAAAGGGAGAGTAGTGCAGGTGTTCACGGACAACACCACCGCCATGTGGTACTGCAACAAACAGGGCGGCGTGGGGTCGTGGACCCTGTCAGGAGGCACTTCGTCTCTGGAGGTGGCTGGAACATCGGGGCATGTCCCTGGTGGTTCAACACCTGGCAGGTTCTCTGAACGCCAAGGCGGACGAACTCAGCCGCCGGTGCATGATGGATCACGAATGGCGTCTTCACTCGGAGGTGGTGCAAGGTCTCTTTCAGCAGTGGGGAGAGCCTTGGTTAGATCTATTCGCCACCGAAGAGAACGCGCAATGTCAGCAGTTCTGCGCATTGGAATTTCCAAGGCGGCACTCGCTCGGCGACGCTTTTCGTCGCGAGTGGTGTTGCGGTCTTCTATACGCCTTTCCGCCTATACCACTTGTACCCAAAGTGCTGAAGAAGATCAAGCGCGACCGGGCCCAAGTCATTCTTGTGGCCCCGGACTGGGCACGAAGAGTCTGGTATCCCGAGCTCTTGCACATGGCCATTGATCCTCCGATCAGACTGCCTCTTCGGGAGGATCTTCGGTCGCAGCAGCAGGGGACGTCCTCCACTAGAACCTGTCCAGCCTCCACCTCCTTGCGTGGAGATTGAGCGGCGACAGTTGACAGCTTTCGACCTTCCTCCCGAAGTCTGTAACGTTATCATGGCAGCCAGGCGTCCCTCCACCAAAACGATATATACGCCTGTAGATGGAACAAGTTTGTGGCATGGTGCGCAGCAAAGGCTGTGGATCCCCTTTCTGCCCCCCTTTCAGAGGTTCTCCTCTTCATTCTTTCTTGGGCCCGGCAGGGCTCTGCTCTGGGCACTCTAAAAGGCTATCTTTCGGCCATTTCGGCCTTTCTTTGGCTTCCTGACCAGCCTTCTCTTTTCAAGTCCCCTATTGTAAATCGCTTCCTTAAGGGCATTACTCTCTTGTATCCTCCAATTCCTTCCGTAATGCCTATGTGGGACTTGAACTTGGTTCTGACCTATTTTATGTGCGCTCCTTTCGAGCCGCTACATAACTGTCCTCTTAGACTTCTGACACTTAAACTGCCTTTCTGGTCGCCATCACCTCTGCTCGCAGGGTGAGTGAGCTGCAGGCTCTTTCTTCATACCTCCTTTCCTGGGTGTTCATCCGGACAAAGTTGTCCTTCGCACTAGGCCTTCTTTCCTTCCCAAAGTGGTTACCTCTTTCCACATAGGACAGACCATCACTTTGCCCACCTTCTTCCCACCCCCGCATCCTTCTAAAGAGGAGAGGCTCCACCGTCTGGATCCAAAACGTGCGCTTTCCTTCTATCTGGATCACACAAAACAATTCCGGGTGGATGACCAGCTCTTTGTTGGCTATGTGGGCGCCAAGACAGGTCGGGCCATGCAGAAACGAACCATCTCTCGATGGGTCGTTCTTTGCATCAAAATCTGTTACTCCTTAGCGAAAAAGGAACCTCCAGTGGGGTTGCGTGCCCATTCCACCAGGGCGACGGCAGCCACTACTGCTTTGGGACGTGGAGTCCCTCTCCATGACATCTGCCAGGCAGCTACGTGGGCTTCATTGCACACGTTTACCAAACACTACTGCATTGCTGGGGTATCTATTCTAAGGTGAGGAGTCCATAACTAATTGTCTCTTTCAGATGAACAAGTTACTTACCTTCGGTAACGATATATCTGTAAGAGACATAGATTAGTTATGAATTCCAGACTTCGCGGGTAAGGGACTTCCCTTCAGCGCCCTAGTTTTGTGCACCAGTGATCAGTGTCCTGCATGGCTCTGCGCTTCTGGCGTGGAATGTCTTGTAAAGAACTGACGTCAGCCCGCAGGGGCGGCGTCTAAGTAGATACCGCGACGTCATTCCGGCGACCACGACGCCAACGACGAACGCGGAGTTGACCGACACCACCTACCGATGTGCAGGGGTACTGCTGAAGAAAAAATTCTCCGGATCCAGGCTGACACCTGGGAGTAATTCTGATGTGAGGAATCCATAACTAATCTATGTCTCTTACAGATATATTGTTACCGAAGGTAAGTAACTTGTTCACTTGGCATAAAAGAGTGGTCCATTGCACTGTAAAGTGATCTTCCCACAGCGCACTGGCCAGTTGCTCTTGTGACAGATCGAAAAACAAATGAAAATAACAGGCTACCCTACTGAGTGTCCCACAGTATAGCAAGGGGCTCCAACAGGGTTTCAATGATCTTGATGCACAACACCACATTTGTGTACAGCAAAGAGATCCAAGATATAAAGCTATTCTGAAGTCCAAGCCTGTGCAGTACAGTAAACCAAAATCCCAATTCAGCGAATGCAAGTGATTTTTGTATCCAGGAAGAAAGGGGTGGCCTTGCTTCTAGGGTTTAACAAATCAACCATAGCAAATAAAGTGCAGAGGTTGTAGGCAGTCAAGCAACTAGGTCAGAACCCGCTTGGTCTAGGAAGATTAATCCCATCGTGAAGGGGAGAATGCTGTTTGTAATGATCTTAACCAGAATCTTGATATGGAGGTTTAACAATGCCAGGGGTCTGTATGACACACAAGAGAATTCCGACTTCCTCACTTCATCACATCATTCTGGTCTGATATGTCCTATCTGTCTGGCGACTAGTGATAAATACCTTGGGATTATATTGTCCCTTTCTAGAGACCTTTTAAAATAGTGTTGAAGTCACTTCTGCCTCTCTCTTCCTACCCATATTAGTGTTCTCATGTTGAGTCGGTGAGATTCCTCCACCATGTTAGAAGAAAACTGGGACTAATCAATGTTGGAGCCTTGTATGTTAATCTTATGAGATGAGTGCTGTTCATCAAAGTGTCTAGTACAAGAAAGAAGTGACCCTCCCCATCTGCATTCGTTTCTGTGTGTGGAAAGCAAGCCACTCCTGTTCAATAAAAATACACCACAACAGTGTGCATTAAGTAGGCAAAGTATATATGGACCACCCATTTCTGGGTGATCGGCTCCACCACCACAGCAGCAGGCAGATGCGTTTCCTGGAGGTAGGCAATATTGTTCTTAAGCTTGTCTAGCTAGACTAGCATCGCCCGCATCTTGCATACATCTTTAAGCCCAATCATGCAGAAGTACATTCCTTGCTGTCTCTCAGGCATCACTCTTATGGTTGAGCTTTGGTGGCTGGTAGCGATTGTGTAGGTTGCAGTTGGCACCTATGGGATCGCACACATTGTACTAAAACGACCTAAAAACCAGAACCTCATACCAACCCCCTCCCGCACTGGAGAACCAAGCTCTTACCAAAGCAACAACAGAGGTGTCTGCTAAATCTAGCAAAGCAGGGCCTTGGAGCACATACACCGATTTCCTATTCTTCCAGCTTTAAATGCACCAGTGGCTAGGCTAATAATGTCATTTGGCAACCACCTTCTCCGTTGTATTGGGTGAGAGAATGGCAAGGTCGTGCACCTGCACAAGATGGCCCCTCTGTGCCAAGCATGTAGTTTAACTGCTCTAAAAATGAGTTGGGCCTGCCACACCATACATGGCCAATGAGCCAAAGATATTCAGACAGCAAGAAGGCTATAAAATATTTCTTAATATGCCACTCCTGAGTCCATCTCTCCCTACTTCCCCTAGAAGAGCTGCGGAGCAAGACCCAGTGGCCATCCTTCATCCTTAGCCACACCAGTTGGAGCCCTTTGCAGTTAATAACTTAACATGTCACATTGAATGGGGTCAGAAAAGGAAGACGTTGGGGGTGAATATGAAGGCCAGACTGCCCATTTAGTCCATCCAGCATTTTCCCTGGGGGGCTAGAGCAGCATTTCCCAAATCGTGGGTCGCTGCCCCACTGGTGGGCCGCCAGCAGAGTTTTGATAGGTCACGAACATCCAAGCAATAAATAAAGATGGCTTTGAATTCTGTATTTTGTCACATTTGTTGCGCTTCAAAGACAGAGGTAAAATGTCAGACGGTGCCTCCTGACAAATTGCTGCTTATTTTCTTTGGCATGGGGGCAGGTATTTACAAATTCCTCTCACTTTGCAGTCCGAGAAAGAAAAGTGCATTATGTGACAATCTTGCTGGGGGTACCTGAAGTGTGAAAGAAAAGGTTGTTGGATGTCATTTTTTCGTCACACACAACAAAATGTAAATACCCTTTCGAAAGCAAGAGTCATTATGTAGTTCTGGCCCATTGGTTCTTACTGAAATGGGGGTTTCCAATCTCACCGGAGATCAGATCATATTCCTGCTTGCCTTCTTTCAGAAGTCAGTTTCTCCAGCTTGGGGATTGCTATCCACTTTGGAAACACGAACAGGGCAGTTCAACCCCTGCAGACAATCCATAGCGGAGTGGATGGACATACATACTATTATGTTTTATCAGGGGAAATACAGCCGTTACACCTTTACTTAGAAAGTGTTCTCATTGCGGAGATCTGCAAGCCTGCCACAGGGAAATCTGAGTTCTATGGCAGATCCAAGCACCTTTCTGCCTTTTGAGTGGCTGTTTAGGTGGGTGTGGTTTCTCTTTCCAACCTGTTTGGGTAGAACTATAATGTTCCTCTCTCAAATGGTTTCCATTGCCAACTTTGCATTCTCTAGAGTTGAGCATGCTGTTCTAATAAAGTGGTTGACTACCTTCGTTGATAGTCGAATACTTTATTAGAACAACATGATCAACTCCAGATATGCAGAAGTTGGCAATGGGAACCATAATGGTGAAGGAAGTGTTCCAAATGCTCAACCAGTGTGCCCACTTCTCTGGCTGTTCGCAATGTTATTTTTTCCAATTAAGTGGAATTACTGATGTCCAGTTAAAAATACTGGTGTCCCAATTACAAGTGCAGGATCGATGGGACAGTATAGCCACTGCCTACCTTCCAGCCTCAGTGCGAAATTTTCAGATTATAAAAACCTATTACTAACTGGTATATCTTGCAATGTTTCTCTCATTTAGTTGTTTTTCAATAGATTACTGTAGAAACAGCAGGGTTGTTTTTTATTATTAGCAAACTGTTATTTGTTAAAGAAATAAATGAGACAAAAATGTGTTAGTGGTCTGGTGTGGCATACATGGAAGCGACTAATTCGGTGTTTGATTTCTATGAAGTTATCTATTGAGGAGAGAAATATTTCCTTTTTCCATTTCCATGCATGCCAACAAGCCTTAACAAGCATTGGCAAAGGCAATAGGTTTACATTTTTTACACCAAGCTATAAGCTTCGCCAGGGCTTATTAGCGTACTGGCAAGTGAGTGCAGATAAAAGCATTTGAAAATGGATGCTACCGGGCGTGGCCAACAAGATGACCGACTAGCAGCTTTCTCTGCTGGCCCGTTTCCCAATCCTAACATAATCCTGACGTCGCTGTGCCATCTAACCCTGGAAATTCCAGTCGGACCGCTGGCGAGATATGTAGTGCGAACTGAGCGAAGAACTCCGCAGTGCTTCAATAGTGGTGATTCATAAGCCCGGGAAACTGACAATGAAATGCAGCTCCTACCGCCCAATTTCACTTTTAAATATTGAAACAAACGTTTTGGCCACAGTCCTTGCCATGCGCTATTAGCTGTGATAACTTCCCTCATTCACAAAGACCAATCGGGCTTTATGCCAAAGAGATCAACAAGATTCAATCTCTGCAAGCTCTAAAATTGGTTGGAGACAGTTCGATCAAGAGGGGACTCGTATATTTCTGTCCCTAGAAGCCGAGAAGGTATTTGATGCTGTTCATTGGCCCTTACTGAGGCAGGCCCTCTGAAGTTCGGGTTTGTTCCCGAGTACTTGACATGGACAGAGCTGCTCTATAAAGGCCTTGTTACTAGAGTGAGTGTGAATGTAGAGTTGTCCGCAGAGTTCCCAATCGAGAGGGTCATGAGACAAGGATGCCCCCTATCCCCTATTGTTTGCCCTTACATTGGAATCATTGGGATGTGTGGTTCGAGCACACCCTGACATCACAGGTTTTAGAGACAGGGAGGGGGTGATAGAGAATGAACAGATCTCACTCTATGCCTATGACATCCTACTGTATGTCACTCGCCTGAATACAACTCTTCTGGGTGTGCTCCGAATATTCAAACATTATGGAGCCTATATAGGCTATAAGATGAACTGGGATAAATCAAGCCTGTATCCAGTTGGAGGAAATCTGTATGTACGAGACCTCCCACAAGAGCTGCATATAGACAGAGAGGGGTTCCAATGTTTGGGACTATATGTGACCTCGAACGTGGAGGACAGCCTCGGCTGTAATATTCAGAGAATACTGGCGGACTTCCATGGAGATGTAGAAAGATGAAGATCATTAACCCTGATGCTCCCAGGGCGGGCCGCCATGTGTAAGATAACGTTGACCAAACTCCTTTATATCCTCCAAAATACTTATCATAAAATCCAGAAGGATATCTTTGCCACAATAGAGGGAGAAGTCAGACGCCACTATGGACCGGGGGACACCCAAGAGTGGTGTTGCATACACTGCAGCGCAATCAATACAGTGGGGGTGGGGAGATGCCTCTTCCAGACATCCGGGCATACTACCGGGCAGCACATCAATACTGATCAATGACTGGGGCCATTTACTTGAAGACCACCCAACCTATGAACTAGAGAGATGCCAATTTCAAACCCGCACATACTCACACTACCTTTATGGTGGTAAGGGGGTAAAGCAGTTATTGCCAGCAACCCAGAGGGCTATAGAAGCCTGTAAAGGGGTGGAGAGATGGATGGGGTGGAAAACACGAATTACTCGAGAAACTCCCCTATGGGTAGGGACACACATGAAGGAAATTGGAAAACTGAGGGATTGCATGCATGGGACACAATCTGGATTTCCAAATTGGGGGATCTCCTAGAGGACTGAACGCTGATCCCCTTCAGCTGCATCCAGCAGGATTACCAATTGAATGAAACTCAACAGTTTAAATATATACAACTTAAAACATGCATGGAAGACAGAGAAACTCGACACAGAAGATATCTCAGTACGCACTGCTAGAAGGGAGACTGCTTCAGGGCGAAATAGCGGAAAAAGCTGTCTCCTGGACTTATAAGATACTTATTAACAGCATGCCCGACTCACTGTTGAAATTGAGGGCTCAATGGGAAAGCGCAGTGGCAGAATTGGAAGACACAGATTGGGAGGCGGCATTAATGCACCTGAGACAGACCCTCCCAGGATTTTGTGGCTTTGGGTGGCAAATTTTGCAGCCAGGAAAAGCAAAATTTGCAGCTCAAAACCTCAAAATTCGCTGTATTTTCGCGGTGGGCAAAAAATGTGCCTGCCACAAAAATACTGAAGGCCTGTGCTCTGTCACTGCTGGAGACTGCGCTGTGTCACAGTCTGCAACGTTGCACAGTCTCCAGCAGCATAGCGCCTGGAACCAGAGGGTGTCTGATGCCAAAGAGAGTTGATTAAAATATGACATTACTCTTTTTGGCCTCAGACAACCTGTGCGTGCAGGGCAGCAGGGGCCGGGGGGAGGGATATGGGGGGCAGCAGAGAAGGTTGAGGGTATTTATAAAAAAAAAAAATGAGGAGACATGGGGAGATTAGGGGTTAATAGGAGACAAGCGGGTCGAGGGAGAAGAGTGCAGTGTAGGGGGGGGGGCGGGCAGGAGAGCGTTTCAAGGGCCGGCAGAGTCCGAAGGGGGCATACAAACGTGTGAGGCGGCTGTAGGCTAATCTCACAGGAGGGGGCTCTGTGCATGTCAAAGGCAGGGGACAGAGGAATTTAACACCTCTGCTGCCTGCTGGCCTGTTGCTCGCCCTCCCTTTACTTGCTGAGCTGCAGCAAAGAGCCAGTAAAGAGCGGGTGTGAACGTCAATGTTTTTTTAAAACATATTTTGCCGGCACTTTTGCAAAAATCGCTGTATTTTTATAAAAGTGCAGATTCCACGATTTTTTTGCAAATCACGAAATCCTAGAGAGTCTGCTGAGAGAGGTAGCAATCAAATCAAGTTAAAGGCTAATCAAATTTAAGATCCTCCATAGGACATATTATGACAGGGCACGTTTGCACAAATTCGGCAGAGCAGAGTCCCCAAATTGTTTGTGCTGTGGAATAGAAAGAGGGTCATTCATACACAAACACTATAGGAGTGCCCTAGTGTACACTTGTACTGGGCCACCATATTTGAGGAGCTCAACAAGAAAATGGGAGAACAATGGACCACAAGTTCATTTTGTTAAGTATACACACAGAAGTGGATGTCCCCCGAGCCAAACTCCTCTTTTGTTACTTGGGCCTCTTAATGGCTAAGAGGGATGTAGCTACGTATTGGATTGCCCCAGGGCTGCTAACCTTACAGGAATGGATAACAGGGATGGACCTCTACATGGGTTTTGAAAACGTCACATACAAGTCCAGAGGATGCCCGAAGAATTTTTACAAAGTTTGGGGATCCTGATTGAAACATTATGGTATAGATATGGTAGAGTACGAAGAACAGCCCCAATTGACACAGCCCCCATGATGTGTGAGAGACACTTGTGTACAGTATTGACCTCATTAATGAATGATTGCAGCAACCATGTTGCTGTTGTACTAAGCTATCGTCACTTTGACCAAATGTGCTTCCACTCCTTTGTAATCATGGTTATTCATGCGTTGATGAGCATCATGTATTGTTCGCAGAAAATTTCAATGAAAATATATTTTTTTTAAAATTAAAGAAAATGGTTGCTACAAACAATAAAGCAAACCTTTTTAGGTCAAGCCTACTATTGAGGCATATTGTGGTTTACCATGAACATAGAGGGTCATAGTGGTGCGCATGCCTGCAAAATGATACGGGCAGCCCCATAGAAGTTTTTTTGTTTTACTTTAGTTGTGCTGTACATCGTTGAGGATGCTGTTCAGCTTGGCTAGAAACCATTGGCACAGCCAATAGGTCACAAAAGCGAGACCTCTTGGCTTTGCCAATATGTGTTTTCTGTAGCATCCATTATTCAGATGCTTTTCTCATTGCTGTCGGACTGTAGATAGTCTATCATGCAGTACATTGGAGACAAAAGGCCAAGCCAGACATAGTAGAAAACAGTGAGACTGAAAACTAAGCCAAAATGCTATTTTGAATATCACAAGAAGTGGCTGAAGGTACCAGAGTGTAAAAAGCCAATGACTGAAAGAGGCAGACCCAAAGCCCCTTAAAGTAAACCTAGAGTACAGTGATTGCCTTGCACATGGCAAGTACCACATTGTATATCAATGAAAAAAGCATAACTGAAACTCTTGCCTTGCCCACAAGCTTTGTAATATGAGCACAGGCAATTCGCCTAGAGTAGCTAACCATAACCTTGGCTAGGCATTTGCAAGCCATGAAACTGAAATTTATTTTCTCTTCTTTGACAGCCTTACAAAAGATGTTCCCATTTTTGTGTGCACCATGGCATTTCCTACAATCCCTTGCCCTCTTCATGTCTTTGAACCTCGGTACAGACTCATGATCAGACGAAGCATGGAAACTGGTACCAAAAAGTTTGGAATGTGCATATCTGATGAACTCAAAGGGTAAGAAATAGAAGCCATAATTTCCAGTTTTGTGTCTAATTGTTTTCATCTGTTGGTTAAGTGACACTCGGAATCAGTAGAGAGCAGCCACACCTTTCTTGCTTTAATTCTTGAAACAACAAATGCGTTTCTCCAGTTACACCTATTTTGTTTTTGCACATTTGGTAATTGATATTAGTTCTCAGAAGGAAGTTTCTTCCTTTATCCCACATCATTTTGTAATGTAATTCTCCATCATCATATCTTAATATTATTCATGAACCCTAAACATCTCTGCCTGTGTGCAGGATCCCAAAACACTTTTATTGAAATCAAATGAGCCTTTAGTTTGAGAAACATACGTATCTTCAGTCAAGTTTTTGTTAATGTCTAGATCAGTTTCACGTAACAATCTTCCGTTGTGAGGGCGTTCTAGCAATGATCCAAAGCTTAAACCACTAGTTTGTTTTTTTGTTTGATGTGTTTATTAAAGTTTTGTACATAAAGTAAGAAAAGAGACAATATACCATCATATAAATTATCAGACAGCACCAGTAGATAATTAGTCAGCCCCAACTTGCAAATCAGCAGCTCAACGGCATGGTTACATCAGTATCATTAGGTGCAATAGGCAGCAACAGGTGGCATACCCCAGCAATCACAGAGCCTCCTCCCTCCATCAACAATACTGTTTAATCTCGTCGTGGTACAATATAACTCAACTATGCACTCACATTTCAAGTACATACGTACGGCGCTTATGGCTTCACCCCGCCATATCACATCAGTCTGCTTATATAATCAAACGATCTTATGAAAAACACCGAACGTAAGAAACCTACCGGGAAGGGAGGATAGGAAGGGAAACAGGAGCCATGTAAAGGTAGGCAAGGAGTCAAGGATCCCAAACGCTATGAGACAGAACCCTGTCAGCTATCATAGGGGTGCATGCCCTGACTATGAAGAGAATAACAGTACAGTGTGGGGTGTAAAGGACGCTGTCTGCAAATCACATCACAGCTCGGGTCATAGGTCTACAAATGCATGACACTATTAGTCTGGAGTAGCAACATCCAAGGGGTTGTCCGGAGTCAACAGCCCCTGCAGCGTACACAGCATTGCATTCCATGCAGCGGAAATGGGGAATTTACGCAGCCCCAACGTATCCTCACGTACTAAGGAAACCGCCTCCACCCAATTCCGCATGGATAGAAACCAAGCCTTCATCGGCGGGGGCTCCTCCGCCTTCCACCTGCGCGTAATTAGGCGTTTGGCCACAATGAAGCTCAAACCAGAAACCTAGTGGATGCTTTATGCTTTTTGCTTCTTGAAAACACTCCAATGATGCAAGCCTCCCAGGTCTGCGGCACCTCCCTGTCCATGCTAGTGGCCAGTGCCCCAAGTATCCCCTCCCTGTATGTACGCAGATAGGGGTAGGACCAAAGCATATGTAATAGGTCGGCATCTACGAGTCTGCAGCGCGGGCAGCACGCATCCTGCCTATGAAAATATCTATTGATTTTGTCAGGGGAGAGGTAGGCCCTGTGGACAATGTAGAATTGAATCAATCTGAAACAAGCGTTCCTGGGGACCTGTTTGGGACTCTCCAATACCACCGACCACTCCTTCTCCGAATAGGGCCTCCCCCGGTCTGCCTCCCATTTAACTCGCAACGACGTTAAGTCCACCAGAGTATGTTCCCTGATCGATTCTGCAAACCACTTCACCGGGTGGCGTCCCGTGCCCATAACATGCACATATTGCAGGAGGAGGTGTGTTGGAGGCTCCTGCGCAATGTCCCCCTACCAGCGCCTCATCACAGCCATCCAGGAGGCATGATTCAGAAATTGGCCAGGGGGAACCCCTTCTTCATCCGCGATAGTGAGGAACGACCGTAATGCGCCTTCTCCGTACAGATCCCCTAGGGTAGTAATACCAGCCTCCCCCCAGACGGTAAGATTCGTACCCTGGACTCGTCCCAGCACTGTTGGCATACCCAACAGGGGCACAACGGGTGCGTATGGTGTGACATGTTTAGTAAGACGCAGCGCCCTGCGGAAACATTTCCGCGAAGTCTGAACTAGTAAAGGAAGAGGTTCGTGCGATTTGTTACAAGGGTGGAATATGGAGAGGATCCTGTCCTGAGAGTACGGTGGGGTCACGCTCCGCTGAGTCAGATAAATGCAAGCCCTCCACCCATTTTGCCACCCACAGAATTTGAGACGCCAAAAAATAATGTTCTATGTTGGGTAGAAGCAGCCCACCCTTCGCTCGTGGCAGATACAACTTCACCAACGCCACTCCGCATCGCGAGTTATTCCAAATGAAGTCCCTCACAATCCTCTCCAGAGAGCGAAAAAAGGACACAGGTAGGTAAAGCGGTAGATTAGAGAAATAATAAAGGAGACGCGGAAGCATGACCATTTTAATTAACTCCACCCTGCCTGTAACTGAAAGGTTGTGTCTTTCAAAACTCAATCTGAGACTTGAGTGCTGTAACCGCCCTAGTAATGTTACCATCCAGAAGATCCCGATCATTATGATAGATGCGGATTCCAAAATATCTGAACGCCACCGGTTGCCAGTGCACTACCGTCCCGTCCACCTCCCAACTTGGATCTTCCGTACCAGGATGAAAGGGGTGTAAGCAGGACTTATCCCAGTTCACACCTAGCCCTGACAGAGACGCAAAGGACCGCAACTTGTCAGTGATGACTTGTGGGATCGCTAGAATATCCTTAACATACAGCAGAATGTCATCCGCATAGAGCGAAATCGCATGCATGCCATCCCCAAGATGTATCCCCCAGTCCGGTGCCGAGTTTCGCAGTGCCATTGCTAGTGGCTCAATCACTAGGGCAAAGATCAAGGGGGAAAGAGGGCACCCCTGGCGAGTTCCCCGTTATATCAATATAGGGTCAGAAAAGAGAGTCCCCACCCTCACCCGGACCTTAGGAGCCCCGTATAGTAATTGAATAAGGCTCTAGATGTACGGCCCAAATCCAAATCGATGGAATACTGCGAACAAAAAGGACCACTCAACCGTGTCGAAAGCCCGTTCCAAGTCCAGCACAACACAACCGGTCATCGGCCAGTCCTCCGCAGAGCAACGCATCACCCGGAACAGCCGTCGTTTATTAAGCGACGTGTTACCGGCCGGTACGAACCCATTTTGGTCTTGGTGAACCAGTTGCGGGATCAGCGGTGCCAACCAAGCCTCCAGGATGCCCACTTATATCTTATAGTCCACATTCAGAAGCGCCAAGGGGCGGTAGGCCCCTGCGGAAGTGGGGTCCCGACCCGGTTTGGAAAGCGTGATCAGCGTAGCCTCCGTCATTGAGGCTGGGAGGGCAAGGATCTCAAGCGCCTCCGTGTATACCCTGAGAAGGTGTGGGCTCAGAGGGTCCGCATACGCCTTGTAAAAATTCATGAGGGAAACCGTCAGGACCAGGAACCTTCCCAGATGGCAGAGCCCTCATCGTACCCCTAACTTCGTCCAACGTGAGCGGGGCATCCAGCTCCATCCACTGCTCCAGCGACAGGACCGGGAAAGGGAGTCCATCTAAGAACTCCTGTATCGCCCACTCCGGGGCCCGTCGACCTAACTTATAGAGCCGTGTAAAGTGCACAGTCAGCTCACCATGTATTTCCAACTGCGTGTGCCTAACTCTTTCATCCGAAGATCGGAGAGCCGTAATCGGCCCAACCGACTGCTCCTGATTAGCCAGGCGAGAAGAGGCCCGAGCGATCCGCCTTGGCATGCACAGACGCGGAGTGCGCTGCAAAGTTGAGGCAGCGCTGCCGATCAAGCAGCTCCGCATGATTCTTGCGCGCCTCCTCCAAGGAAGTCAATTCCCCAGCATCGACCACCGCCCTAGATTCCAACGGCAACGGACGTCTCTCTATTTCTAGCAAGTCCGATGCCACCTGCTGTCGCAGCCCAGTCACTTCCCTCTCAGGGTGACCTTCATGGCTGCCGATTCCACCAACGAAGAGGAGGCGGTACCCGCATTGATCGCGAAGGACTCCCCAATAGCGTCTCTGATCGTCTCCTGAAAGACCCCAAGTCCTCCAGCATCACCGGCTGCAACCTCCATGTAGGGATCCCCGGGATCCCACCCTCCCAGGCCAGCACAACAGAATGAGGATTGTGGTCTAAATGTGTGCGCCCCCAGTATTCCGACCCCAAGACATATGGAAGGAGGGAGGGGGACCCAAGGAATCTATCCAGACGGACATGCGGTTATGAGGTACTGAAAAGAAAGAGTACACCCTCTCTCTCGGATGATGATGTCTCCAAACGTCAACCAGTCCCCAACCCTGTGCCCAGCCATTCAGCACCGCGGATTTAATTGTGGCGGCCGTGCCCCTAAGCGGAGGAAAGGATCTGTCAGTCCCTACGTCTAAGACACTGTTAAAGTCCCTACCCAGTAACCACGGGATCTCACACCATTTCCCTAGAACAAGGGACAGCTGATTATAGAACTGACCCTGATCCACATTCGGTGCATACACATTTCCCAGCAATATATGACGTCCATCCAGCCTACTTTTTACGAGCACATACCTGCCTTCTCTATCAATATGGACCTCATCCATGGCGAAAGGCCTCCCAGGGCGTACCCAGATGAGAGCCCCCCTAGCAAACAGGGAGTAGGCCGTGGCGTATATTTTACACCCACCTGCGCTGTAACCTGGCAACTTCTAATGTGTTTAAGTGGGTCTCCTGCAAGAGTGCTACGTGTACATTATGCCTTTTGTGATAGGAGTACACTGCGTACCTACGGGAAGGCGTGCGGAGACCCCGGACATTCCAGGTGAGTATCACGTGACTCATGTCGGAGCTAAGGGAAATAAACAGCAAAGGATAGCACCCTCCCCCACCCAGATCCCAATAAGTAGCAGTTGGGCACGCACCACAACAATTCCAGTACCCAACCCATAGACTCCTGCAGCAAAAGGGGAAGGGGAGAAACCAAACAAGGAAAGAAGAAACCTTATAAGGGCAACCCCCAAAACATTGGGGTGTCGTCCAAACACAAAATACAGCAGCAAAATACAGCAGCACAGCCGTGCATCCTACTGGCCCCGAAGAGATGGGGAAGACAGGGGTTTGTGTAACCATGCAGGGTGTACCATCATGAATCCGCCCCGAAGTCATCTAGTAACACATCATCATATCTTATAACTGAAAAACAAACCACCCCCCCCCCCAACATGCCCACCCGGCTCCATCCTGATTTAGATTCAAACAAACAATATGGATGTTACGAATACCCACAGCAATTCAAGTAACAGTGCCCATGAATATATGTCCAATACGGCCACTTTCATACGATACCATCCGCCGTCTGGGGTTTAACATCCGGCATTCTCATAGAAACCTTGTCAGAGGAATCCGCTATGGGGGTTTCCACGTTGTCCTCCGGCACTGCTGTGTCCGCCATCTGTTTCGCAATGCGAACCACCTTCTGCCATTCTCTGCGAATCTGGTCCGGGCCAGGCGCCGCCGTTGACCCCAGGAATCGCCTCCCAGTCCGCCGTCGCCGGGGTCCCCTACCACCCGCCTCCCCAGGCCATGTCGCAGCAGTGCCCGTGGGTCTTGGGCCAGAGTATTGACCCGACGTCTCCAGCCAGTCCCAAGCATCTTGAGGTGTGTCGAAGAACCTGGTCTTCCCATCGAAGATTACACGAAGCCGAGCCGTGAACAGTAGCGAATAGGAGAGATTGAGCTGTCGAAGCTGGCGCTTGACTGGCAAGAAGGACCCCCGCTGACGTTGAACCTTCATTGTATAGTCCGGAAAGAACAGCACCTTGGCGTTTTCATATCGAATGTCGTCTAGCTTCCTCGTCTCTCGGAGGATCACATCCCGATCCCTGAAGTGTAGTAATTTGAAGATGAGCTGGCGTGCCCTGGCCCCTGGGGCCGGTTTTCTGCCCGGAACCCGATGTGCCCGTTCTATGGTGAAGAATGGGGAGAAATCTGTGTTTGGTAAGATGGTTTTCAGCCAGTGCTCCAGGAAGGTGACCGCGTCCTGTCCTTCCGGTAGTCCAATCAACCGGACGTTGTTCCTCCGGGAGCGACCCTCCGCATCCTCCATGCGCTCCTTCAGATACCGGATCCGAACTTCATGTGCATTCTGCTGTTTTTCTTGGAATTCCGTGGCCGGCTTCAATTCAGCTACCTCCTGCTCTACGGCAGTGACCCCATCCTTCACATTTCGGTGGTCAGCATGAAGCAGGGTATGATCCAGCGCCACCTTGTCCAACTTTGCTTCCATGGATGTACGAGAGCGCTCAATGGCTTGTAGGATAGCGTCCAGGCGGTCATCATGAGCTGTCCTGCCCCATCACCTGCCGCGGCGGATCAGCGTCTCCGGCACCCGCAGCTTGTGAGGAGGCCCTCGACCCGGTGCCCCTGGTGTGTCCCATTCTTCCAACCACGACCAGCCTCACCTGCTACACCACCAGAGACTCCAGCCGACCAAAGTGTCAGGGCGGCACCCCTCGCCAAGTATGTGGGGCAACCCAAATGTGCACTGCGTAAAGGCACAGCCCTGTGCTATCCCCACCGTCGTCGTGTCGCCGGCCCACAGTTCGCCGTCACATCAGGTAGCAACGCAACCACGTTCTCCGACCCATCACTTTAAAGGACCACTGCCATAGCTCGACCCCACTGCCACTGCTCCTGGGCCGTCACTCACCGCCGGCCGTGTCCGTCACTGCCCATCGGGCAAGCACTGTCCAAATCCTGGTGCAAGGGGGCCCCCAATGTCCTTCTCGGCCCACCACCAGCACTCTCCCTAGCAGGCCACAGGTCTCACGCTGCACCCCCTTCGCTCACCTCCACAGACGTAGCCCAGGGTCTCCTCTCAGTGTCCCACAGTCACTGGGGCACCAGGGCGTCTCGTTGTCTCCTCGATCCGGAGTGCGCCACCACCTCACACCAGTATGGTAGGCCTGCGCACTACCACGCCACTCGCCTACAGCCACTGCAGGAGTATCTCCGGCCCGCACCGCCGCCTCATGAAGTCCGATTCCAGGCTCCCATCCAAAGCGTACCTCTGCTACGTTCATTCTTCAGTCCCACTTCTCATCCGAGGCCCATGAGGGCCTTGCTTCACCGTAATGGGCTCCGGCGAGTCCACCGGCCCCCTCTCACATCCGTCACTGGGGCCCCCAGGGATCGCAGCACACTGGCACTGCTTCCGATCGGCCTGCTGGCTCCCCCTCACCGATCCTCCCGTACTTCCAGGGGCACCGCTGATCCCGGCCACAGCCGATGCGTGCACCGCCCACCGCAGCCTCACAGGTCGCACACCTCGCCGCTCACAGCATCCCGGGAGTTGGCTTTCCTGCTTTCTGTTCCGCACCACCCTCCAAGGGGGGCACCACGTATAGAAATGGACTGATCCGGCAGCCGGGGCCTAGTCGTAGGTAATTCCATGCCTCCTTCCAAATCGGGCTTCCGCGACGTGCGTCTTCCAATCGCACTGTACGTCCTATACCCACAAGGGTCTCACTCTGCCGTAATAACCCCCGAACAGCCCGCTGGCACCTTCTACCAATCGTCGCTAAGGCCTACAGGGACCTTACTCCGCAGGCATTGTCTCAGGTGAATCTGCTGGCTCCCCTTCACCGCTTCCTCCGCACCGGGCTGGGCCCAACCCGATCGTAGCCGGCGTGTACACCGCCCACCGGAGCTCCACAGGCTGCACGCCTCGCCACTCCCAGCGCCTCAGGGGCCGCCTCTCCGTCCTCCACCCCACGCCACCATCCAGTGGGGGCACAACGTGCAAAAGTGGTCGAATCAGGCAGTCAGGGCCCAGTCATAGGCTCAGTGCCCGATCGATCGCGGCTGCGGCCTCCCGGCCGCTCACCAGCGCTCCGCTAGGCTCGGCTGCAAACTCACATCCGTGTCCAGTTTCGGCCTCTGCTGGCCTTCGGGGGTGTCACTGGGGCATGAGATACAGCCCCATGGCAGAGGATAGCCGCGATGCAGGAGAAAAGTGGTGGATTATGGGGATAGCTGACGGAGCGCTCCTAAAACGCATCCGCCATGCTGCCCCTGCAGGCCACGCCCCCCCTTCAACCACTAGTTTTTATGGGTTTAACCCTTCTCCATACTGCAGGTGACTTCACAAATGATATCACAGATGACGTCTCATTACTGTTGACATTATGAATGACAACAATATTTACATAGCGTTGTGGAAAAATCTAGAATAGGCACTTCTTTATGTGTCATTGTACGGATGAAGTACCAATGTCCACGTCTAGATGTGATAGATGTTAAGAATGTATAGAGAAGAAAGGGCACAGCCTACAGCATATCTTGAATTTTCTTTAACCCTCAAGACATGGCACATAGCCATGCCCAATGAGATCAGAGCACAGAGTGTCTAAACAAGTCTGTGTTGTTAATGCTGGCGGATGTTGAAAAGATCTATTGTTTGAGGCTTCTGTTATGTGCTCATGAATGTCATTGCTGATGTCATCAATGTATGTACAAATTAAAGTCTGCTGCAGTTCTAATGTCTACCATTGCATAATCTCTTAGACATTCCATTCATTTGTAAGGCACTTTTAATAAATAGATATCCATTCAGTGGACATGCCAGCAGATAGATGTGGAAAACAGAAATTTAGATTTGTTAAGTAATTAATATTGTCAATGCTGAGTCCACCAGTGATTGCATGGACCATGTAATCTGTATTGTGTAAGGCCATGAACTGTTAATTGGAGAAGATTGTCTTTTGCATAGCTTACCAAAAGTGTCGAATTTCAGTGGTTTTTAGTTGTTTTTTCTGACCATAATGTCCCTTAAACAAAGTTTGTTTTTAGAAGACATAATTTTGTAATGTGAATTAACTCTAACTTCCCTTTACAGTTTTTTCCCCTCAGGGAACTGCTTTGTTTTTTTTTTTTATGATCTTTGCCCCTGTGCAAAGTAACCCACTGAGCATGTCCACTGTGAGCACTGAACAATAGTAACCGAGTATGCCATGCACTGTGCCAAGCCACTTGGCACCAATGTCACTACTGATGACGTCAAAAAATTACTTCTTTGACATCTCGTAATTTAACATATTAAAAGCTGCTAAAATTACATGATCTCAGTCTGAATTCTTATTGCCTTTAATATCAGTTGGAGGACTGCAGTTCGATTTTCCTCAGCTGATTTGGGATGGACATTTTTGGCATCCATCATCAGGAAAAAGAAATATGAAAATAAGCAGTTTCCTTTTTTTTTTCTTTTTGTCTAGCACAGAACCTTAAGGTGTTTTTATTTTTAGTTTAATCATGCAGGCTTACATCAGATTTGTTTTTTTAAATCTGTGCATTTGGATATTCCCCTGCAGACCATTTCCACCTCCCTGGTTGTGATAGACCTGCTCAGCCATCTGTTGCATGTCCATCTCACCCGTGTACACATGGAACCATCAGGAAAGCTGTAGGTTGTCCCACTCTTCTACATCTACCATACTGATGCATGGCAGGCCACAGAATACTTGAATGAGCGGCACTGGGCCTGAGCGGATGTTTACAAGTGGGGATGATGGCTTATTAGTGGGCTTGTACCCTGGCTGTTGGCAGAGTCCAGGGAGCTGACAAGGAGTGGTGTCAGACTAGCCCAGGGGTCTCCAACCTTTTATGTAGTGAGAGCTACTTCTGATCAGTGAAAATCATTGTGAGCTACTGAAGGCCAAGTAACTCGTGCATTGTTTCCAGACCCTCACGCCCATCTTTATTGACTTGATGTCCATAGAGCCAGATACTATAGTTTTAACAAAATACTTTCACTAGGGGCAATATGACAGGACTTACATGTGTGTCAGTAAGAGCATGGTCTTTGGGCATATATGAGCATGTGTGATTATGAATTGGATATATGTGTATGGGCGACTGAGAGCCTGTGTCGTATGTGCTTGTGGCACAGAACATACCTTTCACCATATGTGGCACTGTTACATGTACAACACACACATACCACCATTTTTTGAAATGAGAGAAATTTAAAGTGCACAAAAATGTTCATAAAATTGAAAATTTTCTGCACTTTAAATTTCTCCCACTTAAAATAATGGCTGTATTTTTAAGTTATAAATATGGCACTGTGTCTACCAGCCACTGGGAGCAAGATGCCTTCCTGCGTCTAAAGCCAACATTTTGAAATCAGAGAAAATTAAACTGAAGAGTTAACTTTGTTTGTTAGTATTCCATAAAACTCATCATTAGGATTTTCACCCATTTCATAAGGGTCACACTTGCAAACAGGCCTCTTGCTCCCTGTGGCCTGTAGAACCGTGTGCCACATTTATATCAGAAAAATACAGCTATTTGTTTAAATGGGAGAAATTTAAACATTAAGATGTAATTTTCTTAATTGAAAATAGCTGCCAAGGTTTCAGATAGCTTATGTCTGACATTTTCCTAATTTCCGGTTGAATTATGAGTGGCATTCAACGACTGAGTAACACTTTCTCACGAGCAAAAAATCAAGCAAGACCAAGGAAACTTATAACTATCAGAAAATGCACTCATGTGAGCAACAAGGAACTCTAAAAAGTTCTTAAAACTGCTGCATAGCACCAGAAAGAGAAGGGCTCTAACTGACATGACCCACTGAGAGTCTATCCACATAGCTGACAGTTTTCAGGTTGCCTATGTGTGGCATTTCTGTAGTTTGTGTTACGAGTCACATTCTACTACCTAATGTGTGACACCTCAAGTGACACTTTCTCACCAGCAAAACCAATTAATAAAGTGAATATAAAGTGCTAAATAACATAAATTGCCACCTTTAAAGCAATCAGAAGCACTAGCCTGACTACATGGTCCATTCAATCATCATTAACCAATAAGTAGCATGACCCAAACCAAGTTCATCCTGACTTCATTAACAGTATCAGAAACAGCCAGCCCACGCAATATGTTCACACCTAGTACACGTCCAGCAGATCTACCCCTACTCAATGTGCTCTAACTCCGTTTTAATCAATCCAAAGCCATTCTAGCCCATTCCCATCCACCAGAACCAGTTTTGCCCTGTCAAGTCCTTAGTAGCCCCTTTAACAACCATTAGAGCCAGACTTGCCCTGCCCAGCCATCCAACCTTGCCAGTTCCAACCATTCTACCCCATGTACATCAACCAGAACCAGCCTTAAATCGGGTTGCCACTTGGCCTGATCAGTATTTTAATGTCCTGCCGCGCACAAAAAATAAAATCTTCTTCGAAGTATTTATTTTCCCCTTATCCGTATATATTTAAAATGGCAAACATAAGAACAAAGGACTTTAAAATGTCTTCAGAAGCTACTTTAATGGTCAGTGACTGCCAATTAAAGTAAACAAATTCAGAAAAACAGTTTTAATAATGAACAGGGACAATTTTATATAATTTCTGTTTACTATGTTCAGGCCTTTCTCTGCTGAATCTTGAAATTATAACAAATATGGCATTATTTTCTGGGAAAGGTGACAACACTACGGACGCAGCCCAGTCTTACTTTAACCCCATTCACTTCCCTGTTTAACTCACCTGTGCCAGAGTCACAAGTTCCAGCCCAGTGTCTCACTGCCAGGCTGAGTTTTTGGAAAGTAGGGGACCCTACATGCAAAAATATACTTGCTAAGCGTAGGGAAAATAACAATAGAGGGAAAAAGGACTGAAGCAAGTGTACATTTTTCAAAAACTATTTCAACGCAACACAACAATATTTGTACATAGAACAGTGTGCAATATTTCAAGATAAAAAACATATCCATGTTGACTTATTTATTATCAAAACCTTTTATTTTAGTTTTTTTTTATATATATATATATATATCTGTTATCAAAATATTATTATTGACTTATGATAGATAGTTAAAATCATCAATGCAGGGAAAACAATGCAACACAATGATGTATCCATGGGAAATAATTCAATTGACATTAACAAGTAATCAGATAGTTTGTTTCATTGCATATTGTGAACAAGTGGGGAGATCCAATGTGACTGTAGATAATGGGAAGGCTGGCGGTAGGTAGGAACTACGCGCGTTTTGGCTGGGGTGCCTTCATTAGGGGACCGTCTCAACTTTCACGGCATGGAACACATAGTAAGCAGAAATAAGGGTATGTATGCACATATATTTGTTGGTTGCCCAAAATTAGTTTTAATGCTTTACTGACGTTTAGAATTAAATCGTCTTTATTAAGTATGTTAAGTACAGTTCAGTGGGGTAACCCGAGAGATAAGAAAATTAAAAATGTATACCCCACATAATTATGTGGGGTACGTGTACTAAAAATACTTACTTAGCATACTTATTTAAAACAGTTACCTTATGCCCAAAGAGATAAGAAGTGCACTGAAAGAATAAACCAAAGTGACGTGAGTTAGGAACTTTGTGCGATCTTAGTTAGTGAACTAAACATGCATCACTCGTGATAGCATCTAGTGGGTAAAATCCCATGCTTGTCCAGTGTTTGATACATGTAGAAATAGCTGCGCAAAAACAAGATTACCTATTTCTATATCAACAGAGGGCTATGGGAGATATAGCCACTTATTCTTGTCTGAATCTTTCATAGGGGGTACTATTTATGTTAAACAAAAAACAGGAAGAAGGACAAATGAGTTTTACTATATATAGGATGCATAGTGATATAGCTCTCTATCAGTGTATATTGCTGCCCATGGTGGTCGATAATACCTGTATTGTGTGTTAAAAGGGTCTTCTATAAGACAGGATTTTTCCAATTCCTGTACACTGTTGTCAGGGCACTTGTAGATGCCAAGTGTTTAGAATCCTTCTTTCGCTTCCTGCAAATGCTGCTAAAATGCAGACATATATAAGATATATCAGTTTTCTTGCAGAGAAAAATTGGAACAATTACAGATCAATCACAGTAATATATGGGCTAGGAATCCCTGTCTGAATAGAAATTGTTTTTGCCGTATTTGTGATTAGGTATGCCAAAAGGTGCTGGTAATTTTAGCTGTCCTATTGGAATATACAAACGTACTTACTCATATAGTATACCGGTAATGTCTTCAACTTTTAGTATTAATTGCCGTCATGACCTCACTTGAATGAAGAATCATGGGATAGCGTACTCAGTGGTCAGCGCTGTGGGGTATGGGACTCTAATAATGAGATAAACAATAGCATTATGGGTTTTTGTGGATGAACCCTCATCTATATTGATCCTTATTTAAACCTGATAGCTAAGGTGGCGTCGCTTTTATACTTACTATAGATTTTTAGCAATGATGTTCGACCATTAATTAAATTAGTATTTCAGTTTGTTTAGATAGGGTCCCGTGGCCCTGAGTACCCACTTGTACTTATCTAATGGAACAAAACCAAAACCCAAGGTATGGAAACTAACTGGTGGTATGTAAGGGGCAAATGTAAAAGAATAAGAGTATTCTTACTCACGCCGCGTTATCTGTGGTTGTTGGCCTCAGGGTAACCGATCGGTAGAGCCGCAAGACGTGTTTGATACTGCTTTTTAAATCCAGCAGTCGGGCGTGGAGGTTTACGTAATTGGACGTAGCGTGAGCCTTCCTCCCGATTCACGTTTCAGCAGGGAAATGGAAGATGGTCCGAGTTGAGATTGGAGATAGAGGGCGGACTAGGGGATGCATCACCATCTTGAATGGAATTTCAAACTAATGTTATCCGTTCTAGATGGGGGTCTGATTTCAAAAAGTGAAATGGCATTGAAACGGGTCCAAGCCATTGCACTATGTCAAATATGGTCCGAAGTTTGGCATTGTCTTAAAAGTTAACCTGAGTGCCATTAAAATATTTTTTTGATTAAGAAACCGCAGAAAACGGGTGGCACATTACCCGGTTAGACTTTTAGCTAACACCATGTTCCCTGATGTTAGGGTACAGAGCTGCGACATCTCAAAGCCACCCATGACATGTTTTGGTTCATAACAGGTTCCACAGACAATTCACAATGGTGAGCATTAAAATATTATGTACATTACCGTGTGCCCATCTCATTTTGCTTGTTGGTATGACTATTGCCTGGGTAGAGGTAAATATACATTCAATAGTGAGGAAGATGGCTTATTACACATATTATGTGTCACAGATGGATGTAAATGTATAGTCTATGTAGGCAATGATGGAAAATTACTAGGGAAAATGGAAAACATCCTACAATGTATAAGCTGGTATGCATGGATAAATATGCTTTCACACTATGACTTAAAATGGGCTACCAGATAGAGGAACTATTACTAGTTAACTTGTATCACTTGTTCCCAGGGTATTTCCTGGTACAAGCCCTTTTAGAAGGTGTACAATATGAAGATCCAATAGACCTCACGTCGTTTTCTTACAGCTTCAGAGTCTTGACCCTGTTTATATTGAATTTTTTCAATAATAACCCATTGGATGTCATCTGCTGTATGGTTCATTTGAATATAGTGTTGTACCATGGGTGCTGCAATTTTTCTGGTGCGAATTGGTGATCTGTGCTCTGTTAAGCGTGTGTTTAGGGTACTTGCTGTCTCACCCACGTATCCCATGCCACAGGGTCAGATTAAGAGATATACTATATCTTTTGTTTTGCAATTCGTCATCCCTTTTGCGGTAATGATCTGTCCATTAGGTAGCAGGCTAGCTGTCTCCAATGCCATGGGACATACCCTGCAGGTGCCACATTTGTAATTGCCTGTAACTGGCTGAAGCCCATCAATACTTCTCTGTATTGGCTGTTGCATTTGGGGCATACACGACCTAACCACTAAATCCTTAAGATTTCTATTTTTGCAATATGCAAAAAGTTTTTTAGGTATTTTGTCTTGATGTTCCTTATTGGCATTTACTATATGCCAGTTGGAACAAATTATCTGGCGGATTTGTTCATTTGCAAACACAAGGAGATGATGGACGGAGCGCTGAAACTTTTCAGACACTCACCCCCAGTCACAGATCTGGGTTGAATCCATCATCGTTCTTTAGCTCACTTCGCCACCCCAGTTCAGACACAGCTATATGCAAATCAGTCTTGGCCCTGTGCCTCATGGGAACAGTCCAGCCCGAACTGCCAAGCCATGTCTTCCCTGGACCGGAAACAAGCATCCTGGGACCGGTTTCGAGCTAACAGCCCTCATCAGCCAGGCTAGCTTGAATCCAGTGGCAAAGTGAGCAAGGGACCCACGTCTGGGCATACCCTGCCAACTTAGGGCGAACAAAGCAAACACAAGGAGATGATGGACGGAGCGCTGAAACTTTTCAGACACTCACCCCCAGTCACAGATCTGGGTTGAATCCATCATCATCGTTCTTTAGCTCACTTCGCCATCCCAGTTCAGACACAGCTATATGTAAATCAGTCTTGTTCATTTAGCATGGAATGTCGTGTAACAAAGACTAGTTCAGAGGTTTTTTATCTTGAAATAATGCACACTGTTCTAAGTACAAATATTGTTGTGTTGCCTTGAAATATGTTTTGATAATTGTACACTTGCTTCAGTTCACTGCCAGGCTGAGCCATGGTATTTTCATGTGTCTGACATGGCTGGGGGAGATCATGCAGTGTTCTGAAGTCCTGCAGTACTGAATATGAGAGAGCTAAGGCCGAGCATGGGCTGACTGGCTTCAGTCACGGATCAGTGCTCCCTGTTACTGCACCTCCCGTTTCAGGCCAGGAGGAGAGTCCAGCACCGCTCATTGTCTTTGTTGTGGGTGGCAGAGGCCCCACTGCTGCAGCTGGGTGCTATCAGTTGGCAGTGATCAGTGAAAAACTGGCCACAGGGTGTGCTCAGTGGCAGGGACAGCTACCCTCCTGGGTTGTGCATGGACGAAGCGTCACTCGGTACGGCAAGTAAAACAAAACTGCTGCCCCGCACTCAGTATCTGTTTTCGGCCAATCCTGCTTTCGTGGTCGGTCACATGTAGGCAGGCGCCTTAATGACAGAACACCGGCAGGGCAGGATTGTCTGTATTCATGAGAGACCACGTAGTACTCTCTCTATCTGGCTGGGTAGGGTGGCTCGTCTCATAAAACTGCATCAGTAACTGGGTGATATCCTGGTTCGCAGCATTGTGCAATGTATTTAATGTTCTCAGGCTGAAAATAAAGTTTCACGCAGCCACTGTTTTGAGGACAAAGAGCATGTAGGTGAGCAGCACATCGCGATTGCTACTTAAATGCATTCTCCAGCCTCCCCTCTTACAGCGCGCCTCGGGGTGGTCCCTAGGGCACTATATTTGCGTGACTAATGCATTTTAGTGCAGTGATGCAGACACCAGCACTAAAATGCGTTTGTCTAACCCCCTAATGTGTGGTACTCTGCATGGTTGACAATTTCTCACCAGTAAAACTAAGCAATGAAGTCCATATAAGAGCTAAATGTCACAAATTACCACCTTTTGAGCAATCAGGAGCCCTAGCCTGACTATATGGTCCATTCTAACGGCATTCTAGCCACATTCGAATCCACCAGAACCAGTGCGGTCCTGCCTAGTCCATCCTAGTTCCATTAACACCCAACAGAACATGCCTTGTCTTGATCAGTCCCCTCCATTAGCCCCATTCCCAATGTGACCCAGTAAGTCCTGCCCAGTGTATTTAAACACCAAAATTATCCATGCAACCCAGTCACTTTTAAACCATCCTAGTCCCAGGTACACTGATCGACCTGAACCAAACATTGGCGCTGCTATTTGGCCGTTTTTGTTCGGACTGACCAGTATTTTAATGTCCCACTGCAAAAATTAAGAAACTCACCTAACCTGGTATTTTTCCTCTTATCAGTGCACGTTTAAAACAGCAAAAATAAGAGTAAAGCTTTTTAAAATGTGTTCCAGTGCAGTTTTAATGGTCTATGACTGATAAAGTAAAGTAAACAAAGGCAGAGAAACTGTGTTAAAATGAATGCAAACTACTTTGTATAAAGTTCTGTTTATCATGTCTGGGCCTTCGCAGAATCCTAAAACATGAGCAAAGTGTCTGATCTAGCGCGAGGCCAATACCTGATCAGGGATCAATACTCAATAATATCACAGAACAATGGCCCATACACATTCACCCAAATCCCTGATGCGCTGGGGTCAATTTATATATGTTCAATTCTTTTCCTTCTAAAATCCATGTATGACATCCCAAAATACTTATCTAACTTATACATCAACTTTCCTTCTACTTGGTCGATGAACCAATTAGTTGAATAGTTGGTGGTAATGATACTACTATCTAACTAATTATTCAATCAGCTAAATAATCACAGACTCTCGGTGACGTTAATAAAGCTTTATCTCAAATTAAATGATAAAAATGCTCAATGCAGGGGGGCGATAGAGAGCCCGGAGCAAGATGGCCGCACTTTAGTGCTGCTCTGCTGGTCGAGTCCACCATCCGCCAAATATCCTACCTTTTTGGCGCTATCCAGGGCTGCACCAAGCTTGTCCTGACTCCCGGACTGCAGAGGAACACTTTGGGGCCGATGTTTCTGCTGTTATGTGCCTCTAAAGGCCTTTTCCAGCGGGACCTCGCTCGGTGCAAGATGGCGGCCCCGGAGGGAAATCGCCATTGAACTCTCCTGAAGGGAAACCTTCTCCCCGGTGCTGCAACCTGAGCTCACGGCGCCTGTCCGGGGTTGTGGACCTGCCCCGGCCGCCAATCTGTCATCGGCGCGCTGCGGTGAGACTGGGCTCTACGCTCGCTCATCCCCGCATCTGGAAGGTCAGCCGCCATTACATGATCCGACGCTGCGGCCCCTGCCTGTTCCGGCAGCGGCAGGGACAAGGAGCACTCTGAGAGCGGCGGAACTGCTTATAACGTGCCCGCATCTAGCCGCATTAGTGCACTTACTGCTGCCATCCTGGTTTGCCCTGTGAGGTCTGCGACTCTCCCGCCTCCGTGTGCACCGCCTCAGTGGCCCGGCGCAACTACTGGGTAATTATATGACTGCTTTGGAGCCTCTCGTTGCCGGTGTTGTCCCCCTCCGACATTGCGACATCTGCTTTGGCGGCCTTGGGCTCCTGTCTCTGTCGGCGCCGCCTGCTGTTCCTGCAGTGTGTCTCTGAACAACGTGGCGTAGCACTGCACACCCTCCTCGCTGCCTGACAACGCGCCATCACGCCCTCTGGTAGGCCGCGGTGCGGAGTGGACACGCTGCTGGTGAGTACGGGGGGCGCTCTGTATGCGGAGGAATTGCCTGTGTTCTACCCGCAACTAGCAGACGTACTGTATACACTGGCGCACTTTGCATGGACTGTGGCCCTCCCGCCTTTGTGATTACCACCTCTGTGGCCTGGCGCTGCTGCTGTGTAGTGCGCGGCTGGCTTGAAAGCTTCCATCGCCGGCGCTGCTCCCCTCTGACATCGCGCCTTCAGATCTGGCGGCCCCGTGGTTACCTCGTCGTCTGCCCCATCTGCTGTGCCTACATCGTGACTCTGCATAATATGGCGCTGCTCTGAATAACGTTCATCATTGCCTGTGAACTGCACCATTACGCCCTCGGGTAAGCTGCTGTGCAGGGCTAACGCGTTGTGCATCACATTGCTCTTTGTGGACTTCCTGTGGCTGCCGTGCTGTGATATATCCCCCCCCAGTGGAAAGCTAAGTGTTGAAGTGCAAGGCTTGTGTTTGCTATAGATATACTGCTCTCTTCAACCTGCCTGGCTGAACTGTGGGGCACTTCTGCGCGTAATTGCTACACATCTGTCACCGGGCTTCCTCCACGGGCTCCAGCATACTTAAGTTTGCGGCTGGGACAACAGTTTGCGCTGGTGTGGGACATAGCATTGAAGAAGTGACGAACACATCACCATAGTCTATCTCTCGGGTGTTCTCCGGGTGGTAGGATACGTTCAAACGCTGCGACCTCTGTGTGTCCCTGGTGTGGTAGCTCCTCGCCCCTGCACATATCATTAATTCTGCTGCGCACATCTGCTCAAGACCACGGGCAAACATGGGTAGAACGGACAAGCAGCAAAGCAAATTGCAATTCGAAGCCAAAAAGCCCACAAAGTCCCAAACCCTTCGGATACTGAGCCTGATCTTGAAGCGGGAACGAGTACAAAGCTGGAGCGTCTGATGTTAAACATGCAGCAAAGTTTGCAAACTATCGATGCAAAGATCGATCATCTCAACTTGCGCATGGACAATATGGCGGCAAAGATAGACAAGCATGGCACACAGATTGCGGAAGCTGAGCAGCGCATCTCAACTACGGAGGATCGTATGGAGGTTGTCAGCACATCCTGTGCCAGCATGGAGAAGCTATTGGAGGTGATACGGGCGAAGAACGAGGACATTGAAGCCTGTTCCCGCAGGAACAATCTCCGAATTACCGGCATTTCAGAGTTCACCAATACTGGGCCCATGGAATCCTACGTCGAAACGTTGCTCACAACCCTACTGGGAGCGGAACACTTCTCTAAAGTTCTTATAGTGGAAAGGGCTCACCGCTCCCTGGCGGCTCGCCCTGTACCAGGGGCACCACCCCGTCCCATCATAGCCAGAGTTTTGAATTATCGGGATCGGGACACGGCGCTCCGTTTGGCTAGAGAAAAAGGCAGTCTGAACTATCAAGGAATGAAAGTGGAACTATTTCCCGATTTCACTGTAACTGTGCAACAGGCGCGCCGAGAATTTCAAGCTGTAAAAAAGAAGTTGCAATCCCTACACATCCAATATGCGATGCTATACCCAGCTCGCCTGAGAATTCAACATGCTGGGAAAGCGCGCATCTTCTTAACGCCCAAAGATGCACTGCAATACATATGGCGGATCGAGCGGCAGGAGTCCATGCGGGAGAGGGGTGCGGACTCCGACTCTGAGGGCTGATCACGTGAGACTCACACTGTTTGTTGAACTCAGTTAGCGTGTCGCTCACGGATTCCAGTTCTATCTCATATATTTTTTCTTGCTGTCTTCAGTACATTATGCAGTTCTTAGTCTATACCATGTCTTAATTGCACCTCCTAATATGTTGTGATTGTTCTATGCAAACTGCATGTTGCTCAAGCTACTAATACTTTACGATGCTCTTTATGTAATGTTGGGGTATACGTGGTACTATGCACTAGGGCTCGTTCACTGTTATTGTGCCTATGGCTGGTTAGCCTTATTCTTTATGTCTCGACCCACCCTGTTTTAACGGGGGGCTAACGGCTACTAGCGACCCTCAGTATGGGAATTCCCCACAAAGTTCTTCCTTATGTTATGGTGCCTCTGGGCGCCTTTGTTGTTTTGATTTCTGTTTTTCCTTCTTTTTTATTTTCTGATTCAGGCATGCAAATGCTCAGTTGTTGTCTTGTTATGGGGGTGGGAATTCACAGCATGTTTCCATTGCTGAAGTGGGTGTGGGGGGTGTTGGGAGGGATATATTTCATTGAAGCTGCATTGGTCACATCATATTGGCAGAGCTTGGCTTACACAACACTTATTTATAGGCAGCAGCACAATCTTTATCATCAACATTATTGGATATGACAGAACCCAAGGTTTCAACGATTTCGTGGATAAGTTGGAACGTTAGAGGGCTTAACAACCCTAAAAAAGTGCGGCAAGTGCTCTCGTACCTGGATCGCCACCATATCCAGATAGCTCTCTTACAAGAGACTCACCTTACCAAGCGGGCGGTCTCAACCATAGCCACCAGGTGGGCGGGAGTGCGGTTGGCTGCATCTTACTCTTCCTATGCGCGGGGAGTTATGATTCTCATTAAGAGAGGGGTCCCCTTTGTACCAATACACGTAGAAGAGGATGAGGGGGGTAGATATATAATAGTGCAGGGAACGCTATATGGTACGAAGACGGTTATTGTGAATTTATATGGGCCAAACGTTGATGACCCTGCATTTTATGATACACTATGGGGTAAGATCTACAAACTGCCTCCCTCAACTCTTATCTGTGGGGGTGATTTTAATGTTGTTTTAGACTCTGCAATGGATAGATTGTCTACAGCTGACCCCTCTCCTAAGAAAGCTGCTGCATCAATACACGATGGACTGTTGAATCTGGGGCTTACGGATATTTGGCGGCTGCGACACCCAAGCTCCCGAGAGGGTACATGTCACTCATATGCGCGTCAAACGTGGTCCCACATAGACTACTGGCTAGTCACGCAGGACGTCAATACATGGACAGTACAGATTAGGCATCTACCTCGGACGCTATCAGATCACTCCCCGGTATTTCTCAGCATGACATTGCCATCTTACATCCCCTCCCAATTTCAATGGCGACTACAGTCTTCCTCCCTACTAGACCAGGTCTTTTGCGTAGGAATTCGTGAAGCTATTTCTGACTATTTTTCACATAACACTGGGTCTGTTCAGACTGTGGAGACGCTTCGGGAGGCTTTTAAAGTGACCATTCGGGGGGCCTGTATAGGTCTTCAGGCGGGGGTTCTGAAATCGTTACGCGGCACTATGGCTGCACTAGAACGAGAGTTGTGTGTCCTAGAGTGCAGGTATGGTGATACGGCATATCCCGCTACACTGGCACTCATTAAAACTAAAATCACAGAATATAATAATGTGGCCGATCAGGAAATACGACATATGTCACAGCGGAGCAAAGCTCGGTACTATGGTGAAGGTGGCAGGCCGGGTAGAGCACTGGCCAGCCGCATAATGGAATCCCAAGACAAGGCCTGTCTAGTTAAAGCAATCATTGCAGATGATACCACGCATTATGACACACCAAATATACTCAAAACCTTTGCAATTTATTACGCCGCGATGTATGCTCATCGACAAGCTGCAGATGAGGCAGAACTAACACAATATCTTGACGATATAGCGCTGGTATGGCTCTCACGCGGACAACAAGAGTTCTTGATGCACCCTATTACTCTAGATGAAATACGGGAGGCCATCACCGCGCTGCCTAATGGGAAATCGGCTGGTACCGATGGGCTACCAGCAGAATTATATAAGGAATATATAGATATACTGGCCCCGTGCCTCCTCCAGTTATATGTAGAAGCATTCGAGACTGGGTGTCTGCCACCGACCTTGCGTGAGGCGCTTGTGGTCACACTGTTAAAACCTGAGAAACCTCCGGACAGGTGTGATTCTTACCGACCCCTGTCATTAATAAATACAGATGTTAAAATTCTAGCGAAGGTCTTAGCAACTAGGTTGAAGCTACTCCTTCCAGTTATGGTGCTTCCCGATCAATCTGGGATTATCCCAACTCGCTCTACGTCCCATAATTTACGAACACTCTTCGCTGTAATGCATGTACTTGAGCCCACCCTGCTGGCAGTTGCAGTGCTCCTCGACGCTGCAAAAGCCTTTGATTCTATCTCCTGGACATGTATGTTTGCGATTCGGCACCGTATGGGTGTGCCCTTTATTTTTACCAACTGGATTAAATTGCTTTACACAAATCCCATAGCACGTGTAAGAGTTAATGGTCAGCTGTCGGAGGAATTTTGTATACAGCGCGGCACACGGCAAGAGTGTCCGCTATCGCCCTTGCTCTTTACACTCATACTTGAACCACTAGCTTGTATTCTAAGGCAACGCTATGCTCAGGCTGCTTTACGATTTTTCCAGCGCCCTCTGGCAGTCTCTATGTATGCCGACGACATGGTGTTGTATGTTCGTGACCCCACTACACACCTGGCGCAACTCATTAGGGAATATATCCGGTTTGAATGGTTCTCAGGACTGGGAATCAATTGGTCTAAATCTGTCATATTGCCTCTCACGGACAGCACACAACAAATCGACCTGGATTATCCCTTAGCGTGGTGCACTGACACTGTGAAATACTTGGGAATATGGCTTCATAGAGATTCGCAGGTTGTCATACAATCCAATTATGGCACAGCTATCACGCGCCTTGAAGGGCAAGTAAGTCGCTGGATTAAGTTGCCCTTGTCCTTCGCAGATCGCATAGCGCTAATGAAGATGGTAATTCTTCCGCGCTTTCTGTATTTATTTTTTAATATCCCTGTACATTTAACACGACATTTTTTCAATACGCTCCGCTCCCTCTTAATTACGTTGGCCTGGGGAGGTAAGAAACCTTGACTTAAATGGGAAACACTTACGCTTCCTTACGATCAAGGGGGGTTCACAGCGCCAGATTTTCATCTTTACTACCTCTGCGCACAGGCGCATTACACCTACTACTGGCAGCAGGACCCAGCTTACATTCCCCATGTAGCGGTAGAGGCAGGCGCTGTACACCCGATACCGCTTAAAGCCATGATAGTCAATAAACACACAGTATTTGAGAAAGGGGAGTTCGACACTGTGCAAACTACGGCGAAAGCCTGGCAAGAGCTAGGAAAACGGGCACAGAAACTGCTGCTATATGCGCCCAGCATGCCGCTAATACACCATACAGAACTCTCTGTTAAGGGAGAAACCGGAACACTAAAGACCCTTAAAGACATGGCTATGACGACAATGGAGGATGTGTTTCCTGGGGGTCAATTTATAACATCAGCGACTATGGTCGCTGGAGGCACTGCCATGCAGCTGTTTGTCTACACTAGGCTGCGTTCCGCTATGCGTGCGCTCTACCCGCAATTTCCTGCAGAACCGCCAGCACTTGAGGCGCTGCAACTTATATATACTGCCACGTCACGAGCCAGGCTGGTCACGAGACTGTATCATGCATCACAGAGGGATGAGGCCGCAGTAGGTAAGACTGCACTAACTAAGTGGAATGCCATTCTACCAAACCCACTCTCAGAAGACGAGTGGTTTGGATGTTGCCGCCTGACTGGACAGTTGACAGCGAATGGTAACCTAAGATTGGTGCACTTTAAATATTTACATCAATTATATTACACTCCGGCTCAGCTATATAAATATGGGTTGCGAGACGCTGCCAATTGTAAGCGCTGTGGAGCCTCTGATGCCGATTTCTATCATTTAGCTTGGGTATGCCCAAAGGTGCACTCATATTGGAGGTCCGTCACACATATTCTACACTTGATGGTAGAGATGCCCATAGCCTGTACTCCCCAACTATGCCTACTGGGCGCGGTCGCTAATATTAAGGCATCTCATAGGAAGTTTGTGGCTATAGCATTGTTGATGGCTAAACGCAGAGTCTCTATGGGTTGGGGGGGCAAACCTGCGCCTACAACTAAACTATGGTTGCAGGACCTGACTTACTGTCGGGATCAGTTCACATGTTATGCGGAGGAATTACCTACATCATCGAAACCTCGTGATATTTGGGGTCCACTTACTGCTTATCTGATGACTGTAACTACTGTCTGATGTTCCGTATTCCCACGATAATGCTTTGCCCTGTACTGTCATGCAATGCAGTTTAAATTACTGTCATGTTTACGTATGCCTGTAAAGCCGAGTTATATACTATTAAGTCATGTCAAATGAGTTGTACATCTTGTCTATGCCTTACCAATGCTATGATTTGCATAAAATGTACTTTGTTTTTCACTTTTGAAAATGCACGAATAAAATTTAAAAAAAAAAAAAAAAAATGCTCAATGCATACGGTCACAAGTGCAAACAATGAACTCACAAAGGGGGAGAAAAACATCAGCAATTTCAGATAGACAAACTCATCAATCAAATAATGACATTGTGAATGAAGGAGTGGATAGATTAAGAGACATCAGTTTCAGCAAAATCAAATGCGAAACAAAATACATCTAACGGAGGGGATAGATGAAGAGACAAAAGTTTCATCTAAATAATACTTTTCAATGCACCTATGACGGAGTGGATAGGTGAAGAGACAAAAGTTTCAGAGACAACATACATTTGCAGGTAATATTGCAAGAACGAGTCAGAAAAATACCAACCCAAAGAATCTGTAGAAAACCACCCCTCTGGCCAAAGTGATGGTGGGGGTCCCCTGAAATCGAGTCAGGGAACAAAGATTACAGGGACAGGAACGGGACAGGAACAGCTAGGCCTCTCTGCAAACCGACGGACAGCGACGCATCTCCCCTCTCTCTCTGTAGCCAGCCTAACCTCCACACCCCTAAAGGCACCCCAGTTATACCCTAAAACCTACATGTCCGTCCCACATCAGTTGAAACATTTTACGAAACTAGACAGATGATTGGAGAGTTTAGGAGGGGGATTGTCACACCACTGTGACTTCATTCAGAGTTTGGGCTTATTCATTGTTCTACACCCATTCCCATGATTTCATAATTGTTCCTTTCACACGATTTAATTCATGTTACAATTGCACATAATATTAAGCAATGTCCGTGGAAGGAGTCTTTTTGTCCCACGGTCAGTCACATCCCTTGGCAAGCAATCGTCACATTGGCATTCAACCCTTGCACTTCTTCTGCTGTGCTCAGCGCTTCAGTGTGTCTTTGAGAGATCAATTTCACTCGTTTATCCTGCCCCTCCTTTATCCGGCTAAGTTAAGGGAAAATGGCGTCTCATCCAGCTCACTATAGCAAATGGAAAATGAACATTCATTAATTATATGATAATGTAGTTTTCACTGTTTACCACCCATCTTTGCACTATTCCCTGTTAGCGTTTTCCTAGCATAGCTTTATGCAGAAGCGGTATTATTTATAATTTCAAAGGAAGCTGCAACATGCAAACTACGAAATGCACATGCGGCCTAGTCGTGCATTATTTCTCGTTTCTTTCAAAGCACAATGTAAATATGGTTTTAGTTCTGTCATATATTATTTCACGTTAGTGCACAAATGTGCATAGTTATTTCCCTCATGTTTATGTAAGGTGCACGTTAGTTTTCTATTACTATTTACTGTTAGTACGTATTATGGGGGTATTCATTCGAGCAGGTTTCTTTTTGTGAAATCCTGCTCCATCAATCCCCCCTCTGATGGCCTCCTGGAGCCATCATAAAATACCTACCATACTGAGTGCCATCTTCATTTTTCTAAAACTCAGTATTCTCTCTTTTTATATCTAAATCTTTCATCATATCATAGTATTCTCCTTTCATGTCTTCTAGTTCTATCTCATCTCTTTTCCTCTTTCTTGCTCTCCGTTGATTCCCTGTTTCTGTCGCTTCTCTTCTTCCACTTACAACATTTATATGTTATTACCACTAAGGCTACTATAGCTACTGAAATAAGTGGCATTATTATTTTTCCTAATAAGCTACTTCCAAAGGTAGAAAACCATTTACCTACAGAGGAGAAACTCTTACCAAGTTTTTCCCAGACACCGTCAACCTCCAGTTGGGTCAAATCTTCATGTAATTTCGTAATATTCTTGATATATCCCTCAATACCTTTACTTTTATCAGGGATATAGGTACAGCAGTGTTGAATTTTCAACATGCCACAGACTCCATCCTCTTTTGCCAATAAGATATCAAGGGCAAGTCGATTTTGCAGAACCATTGATCTGATTGCAACCATTTCAGTGTCAATCATCAGGAATCCACCAGCAGTATCTGTTGATAAACGATCAATCACTGTGGACAACTTTCGAATTTTGTGCGAATTTAGAACGACTCCAACTGAGGGTATCAGTGCACCAAAAATATCACCTACTATTTCTGAGAAACTTGCAATAGCAAAATAACTACCATACCAATGTGCAGGCAACCTATAGTAGGCTTTCTTACCACACACATAATAGATTCCCGGAAAAACAGGATCAGTTCCACCCTTCAGTCCCCAACCTCCAGTAATTTCGAAGGTATGCTCACATTGACTAGTACCAATGAAATAATTGTTATAGTTAGTTTTCATTCTAAGCAAACATATTTTTCCCTTCTGAGGCCAGTCCAAGGACATTGCAGCGTATGTCTCGCCTTTCTCATAATTTCCTTCTCTAAAAGCCCACGGTGGTACTTGTGACTTCTGTTCAGCAACCTTTCTTTGGAAACTTTCTCTTCTACTTTCTACCATTTCTATGAATACCCTTTCTTCACCCTGTAGACTACAAGTTAGGTTGTTTTTATAAGCATATTCTACATCTAAAGCCTTCTTAATATGGAAGAACTCTCCCATATAACGTGCATTTTTACTACTCAAAACCTTATTTAGTTCCCTAATAACAGGTATTTCTGAAAACACTAAATCTATATTAGAATAATGATATTCGAGCTTCCCCGTCACGTAAAACAAATTTGTTAAGACACTGCAAGACACACCATATGTTAAAGGAAAGTGATGATACGTCACCCCCTCTGAGACAGACGAAGGTAATTGCGTGCACACATAACAATCACTCACATTCATCGTATTAATGTACTCATACAACAATTTAGTAAACACATTTAACGAGAAATCACTAATTGATTTATCATGATGGAGAATGCTTCCATCCATTTGTTCTATATTAGTACTAGGTGTTCCTTTAGTAACATCATTCACCCTTACACTTGTTACATCATTAGTATTATTTCTGTTGTTGGTTACCATTAGAATAGGTACAAGTAATATCCACATAAACGTTAATAACAAGACACTACACAAGCAAGTTTTAATACATCTACGTTTTAGACTAGATTTTGGCTGTTCAGTCACTTCTGTTTCAGCCATTTTGTATTCTATAAAAAATAAAAATCTATCTAGACCTATAACTCTAATTTATTCAAAAAAATTCTAAAAATAGTAGTGTAATCCTACACTTCAAGGCTTTCTTCTCTACTCCCTTCTTTTATTTCTTTCTTCGGGTCTTCTGAATCTTTTTAAATTTGTTTTCTTTCGGTTTGCAAGGTTGCACCTTAACTTATCACAGTTCTCTTAAGGCGGTCTTAATTTGCTTTCATCAACTTGCTCAGTATCAGAACTGTCCTTTTCTTCACTTGGATCAGAACTTTCAATTTCCTCCAAAATGACGTATGTCCATTCTGGTGCTTTGTATTTCCTGCTGGGAATTCTTACTCCTTGTTTTTCGTACTAATTCTTCTCCTGACTCTTCGGGTTCTGTTTGACTTGAGACCTCATTACTTTGCTCTGGTCTCCTCTTTGACTTTCTCCTCACAAGAGTGTATTTCAGTCTTTTCACTCCACCTGTCCAATTGTCACCTTTTCTTGGTTCTTGGTTTGAACTACTTTCTCACCTTCTGTATCTGGTTCACAGGTTCTTTTATTTGGCCTTTCTTTTATTTGTCCTTCTTCTTGAATTTAAGCAACTTCTGTTTCTGCTGTTTCAACAGCTATTTCACTGATTCCTGGCTCAACAGTGAACTCACTTTCTTCTGGCTCAACAGCAGTCTCTTGAGACCCAGTATCTGGTGCCCACTCTGCTTGACTTGTGCTTGGCCGTTCATTATCTGTTTGTTCTTCAGAATCTGTCACTCTAGATTCTTCAGCTTCACACACTTCAACCACTGGTCTTTGACTTCGATTTACCAGTTGCTGCTCTTCTTGTCTTTCAAGTGGACTTAGGACTCGTCTGGTATGGCTTGCATGAATCCAGTTTGGCAAACCACCACACTTCACTGCTGTCGTCGTCACCAGGTAAGGACCACTCCACCTGGGTTCTAAACACGATTTCCTCACGTGTTTCTTGACGAGAACCCACTCACCAGGACTCCGATCATGAGCTTGATTCGGCTGTGTTGTTGTGGCGTTTTCTCCAACCTGATGAGACACAGAACGCACCGGATCAGCCAATCCTCTGCAATAATCACGCACTAGATCATCAGATATACTCCTCAGTTTGTTCGCTGGTATGTATGCTTGTCTCATTGCTCTTCCCATCAGAATTTCATGTGGACTCTATCCCGTCTTTTTGTCAGGAATGCTTCTAAGACTCATCAATACAAGGGGTAAAGCATCAGGCCATTTCAGTGTTGTGGATGCACACACTTTCCCTAACCTAGATTTTATAGTGCCATTGATCTGCTTGACCACTCCGGATGCTTCAGGTCGATAGGCACAATGCAGCTTCTGCTCAATTTGTAATGCTGCACAAATCATCCGAATTATCTCATTATTAAAATGTGTTCCTCTATCTGTCTCTAAAGTGACTGGAAATCCAAACCTAGGAATCAATTCTCTCAAAAGCAATTTGGCTACAGTTAGGCTGTCATTCTTCTCGTGGGATAGGCTTCCACCCAACGAGAGAACAAGCAGACGACAACCAACACATACTTCAGCCCATTACATGGGGGAAGTTCGATAAAATCCAATTGGAGACTGGTAAATATTCCTCCTGCTCTTCCAATTCGTCCCCAACTAACAACTGTCTTTCTGCCTGGATTTTGCTTCTGACAAGTGACGCACATCTGGCAAAGGCTCTCTGCAATGACCCTGAACTTTGGGTTATACCATAACTGCTTGAAGAGTCTGATCATTGCATCTCTTCCAACATGTATTCCATGGTATTCCCTGGCCATATGGGAAAGTAAAGAATCTGGCAAGACTGGTCTTTCGTCAAAATAAACCCACACGTCGTCTTCTGCTCGCTTTCTACAACCTGTATTTTTCCAAATTTCCTTTTCCTCATCACTTGCCTCTTCCTGCATCTGCCTCACTTCATCCCAAGTTTCAAATGTGGTTGTAAACATAAGATGGCATTCAGTATTTCCCCTCTCAATTGCTCTGTTTAAGGCCATTACATTTCGTGCACAGAAACGCGCTATTTGATCAGCGTATCTGTTGCCCTTCGTCACATAATCATCTCCTGATTTATGTGCGGCACATTTGACCACTGCAATTCTTTTGGGCAATTGCAAAGCATCCAATATTTCTTTTACAGTTTTGCTGTTACGAATAGGGGAACCTGAAGAAGTCAGAAATCCCCTTTGCATCCATAGCTGTCCAAAATCATGGACAACCCCGAACCCATATTGGCTATCAGTGAATATGGTCACCCTCAGGCTTTTGGCAATTTTGCACGCTCTAATTAGAGCTATCAATTCAGCAATTTGAGCAGAGTTTACCCCTTTTAGACAGGATGCTTCTAGAACTCCCGCTATGGTGCAAACAGCATAGGCAGTGCATAATTCACCTTTCTCATTTCTTAGGCATGACCCATCCACAAATATCTCACGGTCTGGTTCTTCCAAAGGAACATCCTCTATATCAGGCCTGGGTTTGGTGCACAGTTCTGTCACATCCAAACAATCATGATCTGCTTCCTCTCTCACTTCCTCACAACGAGAATTCGGCAGTAGAGTGGCCGGGTTTACAGTTGTGCACCTCACCACCGTCACATTTTCAGCACCCAGAATCACTCTCTTGTACTTAGTCAGCCGACTAGAGGTCATATACTGTGTCCGGGTTCGAGTTAAAAGAATCTCAACAGAATGTGGCACATACACCTTGACTAGATATCCCATCACAATCGCTTCACTTTGTTCCAGACTCTCACAAGTGGCGGCTACTGCCTTTAAACAGCCTGGTAATGCTGCAGCCACTTAATCCAAAGTAGCAGAAAAATATGCTACTGGACGTCGTGCCATTCCATGTTTCTGAGTTAGGACTGAAAGTGCACACCCATCTCTTTCACAGCAGTACAACGCAAACTCTTTTGCATAATCAGGCATTCCCAATGCAGGTGCTCAACAAAGACTGTTTCTCAATTTTGTAAAGGCCTCCATACCTTCATCATCCAGCACAATCGGATCTTTCACATCTTTTCGTGTCAACCTCTGTAGAGGTTTTGCAATCAGTGAGAAATCACTGATCCATTGCCTACAGTATCCAACCATTCCCAAAAACATTTGTACTTCTTTCTGAGTTTTAGGTGGACTCATCTGTTTGATCGCATTGATTCTCTCTGGTGTCACCTTTCTAACTCCCTTTTCTATTTTGTGTCCTAGGTACTGGACTTCTTGTTTACAAAATTGTAATTTGGCTGGGGACACTGTGTCCTCCTTCTGCCAAATGGTTCAGTAGGGCAACTGTGTCTGTTACACATGCCTCTCGTGTCTTTGATGCCACTAAAAGGTCATCAATGTACTGAACCAAAACTGAATTTCCTGGCATGACTAAAGTCTCCAGACATTTTTTCAAGATCTGATTAAAGATTGAGGGACTCTCGGTGTACCCTTGAGGAACTCTGCACCATGCCAAAACACGGTCTCCGAACCGGAATGCAAACAAATATTGGCTCTCCGGATGTAAAGGAATCGAAAAAAATGCTTGGCACAAATCAATCACTGTGTACCATTCAGCATCACAGGGAATTTGATGAAGTATCACTGCTGGATTTGGCACTATTGGACAACAGGGTACTACAATTTTATTTATTTTTCATAAATCCTGCACTATTCTGTACTTCCCATTGGACTTTTTGATACCTATAATAGGTGAATTACAAGGACTGCTCATTATTTCTTTCAAAATTCCCTGTTCAATCATTTGGTCGATCACAGGAGTGACTCCTGCAATTACTTCCGGACTCATTTTGTACTGAGGTGTGTTCGGATATACAGCACCCTCTTTCACTGTTACCTGAATCGGATCTATATTTGTCATTAGGCCAATTTCTTTTCCTGAAAAATCCCACACATCTGATCTCACTACACTTTTTAACTCTTCAGGCAAGTTCTCTTATGTGAGAAGTGAAAACAACTCATCCACTTCTGTCCCTTGCTTCGCTAGCATCATTTTAAATTCGACATCCTCATCAGGTGTCTGAAATGCAATACCATCCGGCGTACAATAGATGGTGCAGTTAATTTTGCACAATAAATCTCTACCTAAGAGATTTACTGGACTCGAGTCACATACCACAAACCGATGCATGTCTCTGAAGTTTCCAATATGAACTTCTATTGGATTTGTGACTTGGGTTCTAATATGTTTATTCGAGACTCCTACAACTTGGATAGTTTCTCCTGAGAGGGGTAGGTTTGGAATTTCTGCTGCTCTCACAGTAGAACGGGTAGCACCAGTGTCCACTAAGAATGTAATGTCATTCCCTTCTACTTTTCCGTCAACAAATGGACCTGACTGATCTACCGTCAAGGATGCGCCAAGTACGCACTCTTCCTCCCCCCTCAGGCACCGTCATTGAGATGAGTCTGAATCATTCACATTGCACTGCAACCAATATTGCGGAATCATTTGCACAGTTTGATTCTTACCACTTTGGTCATCTCCGTTAAATCCAGTATTTGCAACGCACCTCTACACTTGAGCATTCACATTGTTTGGCATGGGAGCTTGTGGCACCTGTAACTGTGGAGTAACTATCTGCTGCTGATGCTGATTTACACCCACCTCATTCTGCATCTGTGGAATTAAATTTTGATTTGCCCCATTATTCTTTTGAGCAGATCTACACTCATTCTTCCAATGTCCATGCTTTCCGCACACATGACAAGGAAGTTTCTTCATAGCTTCCTCTCTACTCATTTTACCTCTTCCTCTACCCCCACTGGGTATTTGACTATTTTGATTTTGACCATTCATATGGTAACCAGCTTGAGGACTATTATTTGCCTCTTGCTGCTCTGCCACTTTCACTTGTGCCACATCATTTCTCTTTTAACTTTTTGTCTCGATTCAATGTCATCACTACAATACTTTGCATACCTCAGAATTTCATCTATTGTTTTGCTCTGCCAGCAAATCAAATGTTGCTGAATCATATTACTAATTTCCGGTTTGAATCCAAACACAAAACGATATACAAAATGTCCCATATCCTTGTCTCCAATATTCTCAAATCCACTATACTGTTTAAATACCTGCAACAACCTTTCATAGTATGCATGGACTGACTCTTTTGGTTCTTGGGTCGTCCTATCAATTTTAACCCAAATTGTTTCTTTCGGAGATATTTTCCCTTTCAAAAAGGTGATTTGATTATACGTTTTCATCACCTCCTCAGATGGTGCACGTGTTTTAGGATCTCTAGGATATTCTTCTTTTGGCCAATCAACGGTGATCTTACATTCTGTCCACAAATCTGCTGGAACAACAATCTCAAACAACCCATCTAAATCCTTTAACAAAACCTTCGAAACTTTCACAAACCTTTCTACCTGTTTATACCATTCAACCGGTTTCTCTCTTAACCTGGGAAAATCGTTCGTGAAAGACAATATATCCTGCCTTGACCATAGAATGTGAACATATCCACCACCTGGAACTTCTCTCATCGGACACACCCTTTCAACTTGTTCTGTTTCTTTTAACGGAAACATAGACACTCCTTTACTAGCTGCTTCTTCCTTCTTTCTCGTCCATCTATTTTTCCATCTATCTACATCTCCCCATTTCTTCAGAATGTTCATCAATTCTTTTATCTACAATCTTTTTCCAGACGTATTCAAACTCTCTAAATGCTTATCAGTTAAGGCCAACCTATATGATTTTTGCAACACCTTCGATTTTTCTATGTCTATTCCATACTCACTAGCAGCTTCAGATATTTTCTTGTGAAGATTCATCGCTCTCCATGTAATGCTTTTACACAAAAACAACAGTTCATCATCTCAGTAAGTCCCTAATCTATCTGGACTTATTGTGCCAATAATCATCTCTTCCAAATCCACTTTCAATTGACTCACATTTATACTCTGTGGTTGCTGTTTTGGTTTTGTCATTTCCTTTATTCAATTCCTCTGGTGAAGGACCTGCTGAACTCCCTGCTATTGGAGTGACATTCGGTTCTATTTTCCTTGGGTCTATTTGTAAACTTCTTTTAGGGGTTTCCGTTATCAATTCACTAACCGGAAGATCCAACAATGTAGTATTCAGATCAGCCTGTCCACTCTCATTCGTTATCGTCACCATTTCACCCCTGACACTGCTTCTTGGAACTGCCTACGTATGTACTTTTGACAGATTTTGCTTTTCTCCATACAATGGGACCACGGGACCAATCGTCACAGGTACCGTCAATGCTTCCGCATTCAGACTTAACTGATTAATTTTCTGAACCTGCTCTAGTCTTGCCTTATTCAACAAATTCACTTCATTTTCTCGCACTACCCAAGCTATTTCAGTGACCTGTGGAGTTAATGGGGTTCCCATTTGTGGGGCACTTGGAGTTACCCCTCCTGAGTTTTCCTCATACGGCGGAGGTCTTTTGGTCATGATATCCTCTAACAACTCATCATCAGATTCGTTCGGGCCATCCCTTAAACTTGAGGTCTCTATATTTTTCTTTTTCTCTTTACACTTGCCTCCTGTCTGATCATCAGCAACTAGAACGGGGTACAAGTCCTCTGTTACTACAGCTCTCCTCCATCTTTTCAACTTTTCTTTTCTACTCTCAAATGGATATCCAAACATCGAATTTCTGTATCTTCTGTTACCTCTATATTTCTCTCTCTCAAATGCCTCAACTTCCCATTTTTCTAAGGCTTCGTACTGGGTTAATCTGGGATTCGGCTCTAGTGAATTCATTCGATTTCTCAAATTCTGCAAAATCCTGACATTAAACGTACCATGTTGTGGGAAAGCAATAACACCATCATCCTTCGTATATTCCACCCAGTTCTTTAACCACATACACATATGGTATCCTCGCTCCAACATCATATAGGAAGCAGGCGTTCTTGGAGGTGGAATAGGAATTCCCTCTCTAGTCACAATCGGTTTATCTTTTATAAAGAAATTCTTTATTTTCTTAAGCAACTTCATTTTTCTGACTCTAATATATCTCAACAAAATAAACACGGAGACTTTTCCGAAATTCTACTTATTCTATTTGTCAGCTCTCGTCCTTTACCAGTGCAACACACACCAACCATCCAATCAGAGCACTGCTACGTAAGCAAAGTCTCAGCCAATACTAGCGCGACTCACACCAACCAACCAATCACAGCTCAATACACGCCCGCTGCCTGACCAATGCCAGCGCAGCTATTTCTGACGTCCGTATTACTTCTTCTACTGACCCTCCCTTTACAAAATAATACGGCAATGTATTTCTAAGTATGTTTAATCAAAAGTTCGATTAGTAACAACACAAAACAATGCTACCTTGTCTGTTCCACTAATAAAGAGCTAGTTTTCACTTTTCCAAGAGGTTTTCTTCACTACGAGTCCTAATAATGACCAGCGCTATTTTACCCTTCAAACAAGCTCCGGGAGGACCTGGTACTCCTCTAGGGATAAGGCCAAAATTTCACAAGAGGACTTTTTGGTGTGAAAAGAGGTCTTGTTACTCTCCTGGGGATAAGGCTAGAGTTTCGGAAGTGGACCCTTCGCTATTTCAGACACTCTACTCTCATACGAAATTTCCCTAAATATAACACCTTCAGCCCTCCGTAGCTTCGGTATTATTACAAAAGTCAAAGTACTTCTGCAGTATGATTTCTTTACCATACTCTTCTTCTGCCTATTTCAGGCTAAATTCCATTCCCGGGATTCCTCAGGTATCTCCGTACTTGTACTTCTAGACAACATAGAACAGGACACTAACTTTTTCGTGTTAGGAACATGTAATCAATAATCATTACCAAACTAATCAATAATTAAACCATCCTCTGCTACCAAGAAACTGATCCAGCGCGAGGCCAATACCTGATCAGGGATCAATACTCAATAATATCACAGAACAATGGCCCATACACATTCACCCAAATCCCTGATGCGCTGGGGTCAATTTATATATGTTCAATTCTTTTCCTTCTAAAATCCATGTATAACATCCCAAAATACTTCTCTAACTTGTACATCAGCTGTCCCTCTACTTCGTGGATGAACCAATTAGTTGAATAGTTGATGGTAATGATACTACTATCTAACTAATTATTCAATCAGCTAAATAATCACAGACTCGGTGAAGTTAATAACGCTTTATCTCAAATTAAATGATAAAAATGCTCAATGCATACGGTCACAAGTGCAAACAATGAACTCACAAAGGGGAGAAAAACATCAGCAATTTCAGATAGAGACAAACTCATCAATCAAATAATGACATTGTGAATGAAGGAGTGGATAGATTGAGACATCAGTTTCAGCAAAATCAAATGCGAAACAAAATACATCTAACGGAGATAGATGAAGAGACAAAAGTTTCATCTAAATAATACGTTTCAGTGCACCTATGACAGAGTGGATAGGTGAAGAGACAAAAGTTTCAGAGACAACATACATTTGCAGGTAATATTGCAAGAACGAGTCAGAAAAATACCAACCCAAAGGATCTGTAGAAAACCACCCCTCTGGCCAAAGTGATGGTGGGGGTCCCCTGAAATAGTCAGGGAACAAAGATTACAGGGACAGGAACGGGACAGGACAGGAACAGCTAGGCCTCTCTGCAAACCGACGGACAGCGACGCATCTCCCCTCTCTCTCTCTCTCTCTCTTTGTAGCCAGCCTAACCTCCACACCCCTAAAGGCACCCCAGTTATACCCTAAAACCTACATGTCCGTCCCACATCAGTTGAAACATTTTACGAAACTAGACAGATGATTGGAGAGTTTAGGAGGCGGATTGTCACACCACTGTGACTTCATTCAGAGTTTGGGCTTATTCATTGTTCTACACCCATTCCCATGATTTCATAATTGTTCTGTTCACACGATTTAATTCATGTTACAATTGCACATAATTTTAAGCAATGTCCGCGGAAGGAGTCTTTTTGTCCCACGGTCAGTCACATCCCTTGGCAAGCGATCGTCACATTGGCCTTCAACCCTTGCACTTCTTCTGCTGTGCTCAGCGCTTCAGTGTGTCTTTGACAGATTAATTTCACTCGTTTATCCTGCCCCTCCTTTATCCGGCTAAGTTAAGGGAAAATGGCGTCTCATCCAGCAAATGGAAATTGAACATTCATTAATTATATGATAATGTAGTTTTCACTGTTTACCACCCACCTTTGCACTATTCCCTGTTAGCGTTTTTCCTAGCATAGCTTTATGCAAAAGCGGTATTATTTATAATTTCAAAGCAAGCTGCAACATGCAAACTACGAAATGCACATGTGGCTTAGTCATGCATTATTTCTCGTTTCTTTCAAACCACAATGTAAATATGGTGTTAGTTCTTTCGTATATTATTTCACGTTAGTGCACACATGTGCAAAGCTATTTCCCTCGTGTTTATGTATGGTGCACGTTAGTTTTCTATTACTATTTACTGTTAGTACATATTATGGGGGTATTCATTCGAGCAGGTTTCTTTTTGCGAAATCCTGCTCCATCATGTCCTTATTATTTTCTGGGAATGGTGGCAACCCTACTGGTCTATCCACCTTAATCCATTCACAGCGCACTTCACCAGTGAGAAGTGCTGCCCCAGCACCTCAATGCCAAGATGAAAGTCAGTGTGTCCTCAATAGGCCAGGCGCGGCTGGTGGTGCTCTGACTGCTGAATACCGCAGAGAGAGTTCAGGCCTGGTGTGACCTCCCTTGCTTCAGCCCATACAGCAACCCATTGCTGCTGCAAGTTTTGAGCCCTCAGGCTAGCAGCGGTTTTAGAAAGCTATGGTTGAACGGCCACACAGACATTCAAAGACATCTGTGCGTGCACACAATCACATGTATCAAGATGAACGGAGGGACGGACCGTATCCTGCAGGCACCCTGGGTGCACACTTAGGAGTCAGGTGTGTCTGCTCACTCAGACATGACTGAACAAGGCGATGTATTACATTTTGCTTTTGGATAGAAAAAAATGATTCCATTACCTTAAGGTAGGTTTCTGCACTCTGCAAGAGCTTCTTTTTAGCTGGTCACTGTGTCAGACCTGCTGGTTTTGCTGAAGAGTAGACTGCCCTTGGTGAATAACAGTCTGTTCTTGGAATCCTCCTTCGCTGCTCAGAGGTTGTTGCTGGTAATTGTACGGTTGGCCTAGCTGTCTCGGGATAAAATTATGTCTGGGGGCACTGCAGGCTGCTTAGGGGCCTTTCAGGACTTGCGACGCAGGGGAAACAACACCCTTTCAGCAATAAGCACCACTTAAGCACGGAAACTCAGTACAAAACATACAGAGCTGCCTGCCGCCGTCTGCAATCATCATCTGCTCTCTGTGGACCGTAACCACCGCCTGGCGTGCCTTGCTGCGATTTAAAACGACGAGGCAAGGCAACATCAATCCATGTGAAGGATGCAGACAGTGCCCCATCTGCATGACGATCAAAGTGTTGTTCTCCTTCACACAACCGCGCATCGCTGACCACGTGGTCCTTCCAAAAAGCCTGTTAAACGTGCTGGCAGTGGGCCTGATTGATGGACGAACCGCCCTGACCTTACTGTAAAACGAAACCACTTGAACATGCCATCTCTCACCCCTCCCAGCTGGCCGTCTCAAATCGGCGTAAAAAATTGTTGGACTGCAGAGTGCACTAGTCACAGCCAGAGTAAGCCGAAAGCACGCTGGCTGCTTTTGTGAAATCCTGTCAGCCTTGTTGAGCGCCTCATATCGGGTTGTCCCTGGATTGCTGTTATGCATGACTAAAGCATTTTAGGGTGGTGATGCAGGCACCAGCACTAAAGTACGTTAGTCTAACGCCCGATGCGTGGTACTTGGCAGGGCTATTGAAATCGGAGAAAAACCTTAAGACAATGTTTCATTTTTCTTCACTTTAAATTTCTCCCACTTAAAAAGAATGACTGTACCTTTCAGTTATAAATTTTGCACGCCTTCTGGCTACTGGAAGCAAGAGGCCTGCTGCTTGTAAATTTAACATTTTGAAATGGGAGAAAAATAAAATGGACAGTTAACTTAATGATTAAGTGAACTCTTCACATTAATTTTGTTCCATTTAAATGATTTCAGAAACGCCATGCTGTTCTCATGCTCCAGTATTGAGTTGACAAGGACTTTTATTTAAGAGTTAAATACCTCAGTGGTCAGTTCGTCACCTCTGTGCCCCAGCCTGGGTCATAAATATGACTGAGCACTGCTCATTATCAGGCCCTGCTATCTGCAGCCTGATGATAATGTAAAATAAACACAGCTTTCCCTTAACTGTAAAAGAAAAAATGTGACCCAATGCTTATTTGAAAGTGAACTGAAGGCTGCGAGCTACTCTGAAGGTGTCTGCAAGCTACTAGTAGCTCACGATCGACTGGTTGGACACACCTGGACTAGCCAGACTCGATTCACTACCTAGCCCCCAGGCCAGGAGCACATAAATAACCTTCTTTTCTCTTGTTTCCTGGGCAGTTAAAGGTAGGCAAAGGGCATGCCCCATAAATATAATTTTTTTTAAATCCCCCCCATAGTCGCCATTTCGTTACTGGTAGGGGCAGGAGGGATAGATAGACTGCTCTGCCTTGCTGTGGCCTGTAACAGTTTTGCAGAAGGGCTGTTTTTTTCTTACACCAAGTTACCTATATGCAGTAAAATTGGTGCTTACTTTTGAATAAAGTCTGGAAAGTGCCGGTGTTGCAAACCTGGTATTATTAATTTTAATATTGTGGGAAGATGGCAAAGAGACATTTTTCCATTGCCTATTCTATATTTATTTGATTGTTTTATCCACATTCGGTGGAACAATTGATCCACCATTAAGCCTGTATAGTCTTTTTTAGGAAGCCGCATATGTTTGTGTTTAAGGGATGAGAAACAAGAATAATGGATTATTCTCTTAATTCGTTTAAACGTATACTTGTATGTAATAATGTCTCTCTTCCGAATCCAACTCAAGACGTAGTGTCCTGAATAAAAGTAATATATCTGATAGTCTTCTAGCCGCAGATTCCTTCCCTTAGAATATTCTTCAGACTGGATCCTCTTGCGTGCCAGTAGGTGGATTTGTTCAGCTCTGCGTGGTGTAGTTGGCGACGTCCATGCTGGAAATGACATGCACGGTGATTATATAGGCACCACACCAGCGCGCTGACCTCATAAATTTGTGTCTGAACTTTTTTGACCATTTTGTTGAATTCGACCAGTGTGCCCTTTTTTCCATCTGTTTTTTGGACTATGTCTCGAATAAACTGACCAGTTTCAAGCATTGTGGTGCCTATCACAGGCAAATGTCTGTGACAAACCCCCACTTGCTGTGTCTGTGGTGCCTGGAATAGGACCACAACTCCCCAGCCTATCGGAATGCAGGACTCTGAATCCGAAGGCCATCTGGAGTAGGTCATGAAGCTTCTGGCCACTCGCCGTGTGACCCCGCACCGCTCCAGGTCCTGTTTGCGAGGGTGGTCCCGGGACAACTCTGAGTCGCTCGCACCAGTCATCATCATGAACCCAGCCACAAATCCACTCTCCCAGGTCATACCTGTGGAGTCCACGCCTGACACTGGGTCCGTTCTGTCCTTCCCCGAGTTTCCTGGAGCCAGAGCGACCCCTGTCCAACTACGAGAATTTTATGAGGCCATGAGTCTAATTGTTGGGTGATCAAACCCCTATGGGGTACCTTTGGACCCCATGGCTTCGGGAGAAGCTGGAGCTCCACCAGTGGATCAGCACTCAGCACTAGTTGGGCTTTCAATATCCGTTGATGGATCCGGATCAATCCCAGCCACTACTCCGCAATCTCCTCCGGGGACCATTCCAGTGGTGCTGTCATTGGCTTTACCAAATTCATAGTGATTTCTAACTGCGATACAGAGCTGGAAAGATTCCGACGCCGACCAGGTCCACACAGCCTGAATTTGAGATGGGGCTGCCTTTCACAGAAGGGCAATTTGAGGAACACGAATGTAGTGTCTGAGGAACCTTATGGCTATTCTATCCCCCTAGCAGAGTCCATGGCCGACAACACCTGGTATGAACACCTGGCTGATACCAGTAGTCTGGACACCACCACACACTGGCCTTCTCTCTCCTCCTACAGTGGCTGTGGAGGAGGGGGCTTCCTTTGTGATGGTGGTCCAGAGGGTAGCTGAGGCCCTGGACCTTCAGCTGCCCACGGTTGAGGTCAACACCAGTGTATTGACAGAGGTGCTTCAGCCTGGGGTATGCCCCTCAGAACCCCTACTCCCCTTTAATGAAGTTCTTACCGATGTCCTGCTCAAGCCATGGCCCAAGCCCTGCACAGGCACTCCTACGCACAGGACTATCTCCTGCCGCCGTTGCCCCCTGCGCCTGGGGACTCAGCGTTCCTCTCACAGCATCCAACCCCTGAGAGCCTAGTGTTCAAACCTCAACCTCATAGATACATTCTGTTGTGTTCCCTACCACACCACCAAATAGGGAATCCAGAGGCTGGATACCTTTGGAAAGAGGATTTTCTCTTCCACCAGCCTAGCACTGCAGTCCGTAAACACTGCATGCCTACTGGGCCGTTATTCCCATACTGTGTGGGATACGGTTGTGCAAGTACTGCATATAGTCTCGGAGGAGGCCCAAGCCATACTCTTCCAAGCTATCGCTGATGAGAGGGATGTGGCGAAGTTCACTATCAGATGTGCATTAGATACGACAAATTGCAAGGCAGAGCCTTTGCTTCCAGGGTTGCCCTCCAACATCATGCCTGGTTAAGGACAGCAGGCTTTTTGGGGGATGTCTGAGAATCCCTTGTGGACATGCCCTTCGATGGGGCTAGCCTTTTTTGACGACAAGGCAGATTCGGCACTAGAACGTTTTAAAGAAAGCAGGGCCACCGCTAGATAGTTGGGGCTCACTATGTTCCCACAACAGCCACATTCCACCCCATCTGTGGCCATGGCAGAGATTATCAGCCGCGTCCCTTTTGCTCCTAGCCACGACGGCAAGCAGGCACCAAAGTCCTTTCGTGGCGGTGGACATGGCTCCCACAAACCTTGTGGCAACTAGAGCCAATCCTTCCTCCCCCACCCCGGAAGCCGCAACCTCAAAGCCTCTTTAGTTTGCTCTCATACCATCATGGGCACCAGGTTTGTGGCAGGATTTGGCACCACCAATCCCATGGAGGCAAATCACTTTGAAGAAATGGATTCTTCAGATTGTCAAGAGGGGGCTATGCCCTACTTTCCCAACAAAAACTGCCACCGTTTCCACCGTCCCCCAATCGGCTGACCGAGGACCACTTTTGGTCTTGCGACAGGAAATACAAGCTCTTTTGGCCAAAGGAGCCATCAAGAGGGTACCGACAGCAGAAGTAGGTCATGGTTGCTATTCCCACTACTTTCTGTTGCTGAAAAGGATGGAGGCCTCTATCCTATCCCTAACCTATGTCCTCTCAACTACTTCCTGAAAAAGGAAAAGTTCAAGATGCTCACTTTGGCTCAGGTGCGGTCTGACTTCAACCCTGGAGAGTAGATGGTAGCATTGAACTTGCGAGATGCCTACTTTCATATGCCTGACCTGCCTGCGCACAGGTGTTATCTGTGGTTCATGGTAGGCCAAGAGCATTATCAGTTAGCTGTGCTCCCTTTTGGCCTTACCAGCGCCCCTCGCATGTTCACCAAAGTCATGGAGGTAGTTGCAGCACATCTGCGGAGGTCAGGGGTTCCAGTATTCCCCTACCTTGACAACTGGCTATTGAAGGCAAGCTTCCCCCAGGCGGTTGTCTCCCACCTCCAGACTACAGCGAACCACCTTCGCACACTGGGGTTCACTATCAACGTGCAGAAGACACACTTGACTCCCTCTCAGATGCTCACTTTCACGGAGTTGCTCTGGATCCAGTGCAGTTTACGGTTTATCCTCCTGAACAGCGAGTCCAGGATATTCGGGCTACGATGCCAATGTTTTAGCCTGTCCTGGAGTTTGGTGAGACAGACTCTGAGGCTGCTGGATCTCATAGCCTTATGTATCCTCTGGTGAAGCATGCCCATTGGCATATGCAGGCTCTGCAGTGGGATGTGAAGTGGTCGCAGCATCAGGGAAATCTCTCCAACCTGGTCCAGATATCGGAGGGAACTGCAAAATATCTGCAGTGGCGGTTCAAAGGCCGAGAATGGGTCAGCGGCAGACCCCTCTCCCTTTCCCACCCAGAACTCACAGTAGTTACACATGCATTCCTCCTCAGTTGGGGAGGCCATCTGGGAAAGTTGGAGATCAGAGGACTCTGATTTCTGGCAGAGTCTCAGCTTCACATTAACTTTTTGGAACGGAGAGCGATTCGCTTTCTTCCTTCAATTAAGGGAGGCTAGTTCAGATTTTCACGGACAACACCACCGCCATGTGGTATTGCAACAAGCAGGGCGGGGTGTCTTCATGGACCCTGTGTCAGGAGGTCTTTCGTCACTGGACATGGCTGGAACGTCAGGGCATTTTACTGGTGGTTCAACATCTGGTGGGCTTCTTGAATGCCAGAACAGACAAACCCAGCCATCAATGCCTCGTGGATCAAGAATCCCGTCTCCATCCAGAGGTGGTGCAAGGTCTCTTCACAGAATGGGGAGAACCTTGGTTAGATCTATTTGCCACTGCCGAAAACGCGTAATGTCAGTCAGCACTTCTGCACACTGGAGTTTCCAAGGCGGCTCTTGCTCACAGAGGCATTTGTCTGGAGTGGAGGTCAGGACTCCTGTACGCCTTTCTGCTGACACCACTCCTGCCCAGAGTTCTTAAGAAGATCAGGAACGACCAGACCCAAGTCATCTTAGTGGATCCGAAGTGGGTAAGTAGAGTATGGTATCCCAGACTCTTCAGCATCTATCCTCCGATCAGGCTGCCCCATCAGGAGTATCTCTTATTCCAGCAACAGTGCAGGGTCCTGCACCCCAGCCTGCATACTCTCCATCTACATGCGTGGAGATTTAGCAGTGACATTAGGATGTTTGACCTCCCTTCCGAAGGATGTGATATCATTCTGGCAGCCGGCATACCTCCTTGGAAATGATTTGCACCTGCCGATGGGACAAGTTTGTGGTTTGGTCTCCTGCTAAATCTAGTGATCCTCTGTCTGCACCTTTGTCTGAAGTTCTGTTGTCTGCCCAATCCCTTGCCTGGCAAGGCCTTGCTTTGGGCACAGTTAAAGGGTTCCTTTCTGCCTACAGCTTTCCTGCTGATGCCGGATCAACCCTCGCTGTTCAAATCACCTGTTCATTTTGTGAAAGGTTTTCAGCATATGTTCCCTTCGACGCTTTTATTACGCCCCAATGGGATCTTAATTTAGTTCTCACCTTTCTAATGTGTTCACCATTTGAGCCTATGCACAGCTGCCCTTTAAGACTGCTGACCATCAAAACAGTTTTTCTTATGGCTATAACATCTGCCAGGAGGGTTAGCGAATTGCAGGTGCTTTCAGTTCACCCCTCGTACACAATCTTTATCCCAGATAAGCTGGGCCTTAGGACCCGTGCCTCTTTCTTACCAAAGGTAGTTACCACCTTTTTACATTGGGCAGAACATCACACTGCCTACTTCTCTTTGCGCCCTACCCCCCCCCCTCATCCCACCAAGGAAGAGGAGAGACTCCACCATCTGGACCCAAAAGGAGCGTTGTCATTTTACATCGATCGTACCAAAGACTTCCGGGTGGATGATCAATTCTTTGTTGGTTTTCTGGGTGCCAAGAAAAGCTAGGTAGTTCACAAGTGAACCATCTCCAGATGTATAATCCTCATGCACAAAATCTGCTACACAGTGCTTAAGAAACAGCACCCTGAGGGCTTGAGAGCTCTTTCCACTAGAGATAAAGCTGCAACCACTGTGGTAGCTAGAGGAGTCCCAGAGATTGCTTTGCTACTATTCTAAGGTAAAGAATCTGTTGCTAGAAGCCTTCATCAGATGAACAAGTTACTTACCTTTGGTAAAGCCCTAACTGGTAGAAACTCTTCGAGTCGCAGATTCCTTACCAATCCTCCCTGTTCTGCGAACTGTAAATCTCACATTGAGGCGATCCTTCAGGTCCTCACCTTGGCACACTGGTCAGTCCACCTCAGTTTGACTCTGTGCTTCTTATGTGGAAAAATAGTCATGAACTGAGGTGAGCGCGCTGGGGTGGCACTTATATACACACCGCACGCGTCATTTCCGGCGCAAACGGCTCCACGTGGGGCCGAGCAACGCCACATACCAGCTGGCATGGGAATTGCACAAAACATTTGTGGATCCAGTCTGATGCCTGGGGAATATTCTAAGGTAAGGAATCTGCGGCTAGACAGAGTATCTACCAGATAAGATAAGGTAAGTAACTTGTTGATTTCTCATATTACAGAGAGAGATGAAGAGTCAAATGTGACTGACTTGTAATTAGTTGGAGAATACCAGAAAAGAATCTGGGTGGTCCTACGAGTTACTGGAAAAGGCCATGTTTTAGAGGCTGGAAACAGTTGTGTAGTCCGAGACAAAATTATCTTTTGCTCATATGAGATTATACTGTAATTCAAAAATACTGAGCTAATTCCAAACATAATGGAAAATAAAACTGTCATTTATGTGCAATCACTCATTATAGAGAGGCTTGTTCTTATAACTAAATTCATAGTTCTGAAGAAACATGCATTTTTGTAAAGTGCTTTGGTCTTGTAAATTTGCTGAAATATTGTGTGCTCAAAATTAACCTGCCTTTATTCTACGCATTGATCTTTTTTTGTTCCACATGTGTGGACTCTGTTCTTGCCAAATCGTGTGGGGAAATATAAAATATAGTACCCTCATTGGAACTTGAAAGATTTAAAGCATGTGTTGCAAAAACAATCTTGCTTAGAACTGATGTCGAAACGCAAAGCCATTATGGTTACATCTGTTGCTTTCTCTTTAACAAAACTATTAGTTGCCTGAGTCATATCCAGAGCAGTAAGTCCAGAGGCAATGACAAATTGACACCTAGCTTTATTGTTGGATCTGTTTCAGTCCTGTTCTCAAACATTGCACAAACACTGGGTTTCCTTGTGTCCAGGAGAGTATGAAAAACCTACTCCTACAATCCTTTCATAGATCTACATTGAGTAAAGAAAAGGGTCATAGTAAACAATTTGTTCAGTATTTTAATTTTAATTTTCCATTCTGTCCTATTTTTTCCATGACAGTTGTAATTAAACAATTCTGTGTTTATGCATTTTGAAAGTACAGTACTGCAAAATATATTCTAGCTGTATGCTGTCAGCAGTTACAGAGATGAAAAACTACTCACATAATTAAAACAAGCTCATAACATTACAGTCCTTAAACCCAATAAAAGAAAAGCTACTTCAGAATGTGAAAGTCCTTCTTTTTGCCGATCACCCCCATTTTTTTTACTGATACCGGTAGTTACTGACTCCCAGTGAATGTGCCCTGGGCCCTGCTAACCAGGCCCAGGGCTCTGTTTAAAAGGTATATGGTAATTAGTGTAATTACAATTGTTTCAGACAACCTACCTGTAAATCCCTAGTATATGGTAGGGCGTGTAGTTTTAGAGACCCCAGTGGATTTAATGCTCTTAATTGTTCACTGCTGTGGTGTCTGCTGTCATGTTAAAGCCAGCCCTGCCTTGCAGGCTGGTTTTAAAATAAAACTGTGTCGAAATTCGACTTTGTAATTAAAAGTGCTTCCAAAGTCTAAAACTACCTTTTTATTACATATGTCACCCCAAAGGTCTGCCCTAGGCGCCCCAAGGGTACGGTGCCTTGTTATGAAAAGCTGGGACATTATGAAATATGTTTTATATGCCCTGGTGAGGGAAAAACTGCCAATTTCGTTTTGGCCATTGTTGTGCTGCTAGCTCCATTAGCTAACACAGGAAGGCTTTATTAAATTTTAATAAAGTCTAACTAGACAGGATTGAGCTAGAACAATAATTCAAAGTATCAAAATAATAGCTACAATAAATCCAACAAATTGGCAAGGTCGGGTTTATTATAACTATTGCAGGAAAGTAGTTTTAGAATTTGCTTTCTTAAAGTTACCTGTAGCAGCCTGCAGAAGGACTGTCCTGCTGGATCCTTGGACTGCACAAGAAAGGACTGCACCTGCTGCACTCTCAAGGCTTCACAACAATAGGACTTTGCCTGTCTTAAAAGATAAAGGAGCATACTCCCTGATCAGCAACAGGAAGTAAAGTGCTGGAAGAAGTCACCTGCATAATCTACCACAAGGACAAGCCCTGCTGACCAGCTTTTCCTGGACTTTCTTTGGATCGGCCCGAAGCATTGTGGGAGTTGGAGTCCCAGATACAAAAGGCAAATCAGAGCTTCTGAACACTAGGCTGGTGCTGTGGACCCTTTCTGATCCTCAAAGAACGTTTCTAAAGAAGATCTGACATTTTTTACTATTTTTGGTTAAAGATCCTGGAGAAGACTGACATCGACGAGAGTCAAGCCGGCGAAGTCGAACCGCGACTCGGCCTGCCCATGCAGGTTTCCCGGTTGAAAGGTCCAGAGCTCCTCGCCCTCAGTGACGAAGACAAAGACCTCCAGGACTCACTGAGCTTTGTGCTGCAGCAGGCCAGCGTTGTTGAATCGAAATCCGGATTGAAGAACCCGATCGCTCGACATAGAGATAAAAAGCTCCCAAAAAGTGACTACGTGCGAAGGTAAAATCTTGACCGGCCCCAACCACTTGACGTATCCAATCTGCCCGCCATTGCGTTCGGCCTAAAATGTTAACTTGGGCCGGGTCTAGCGTGACCAGATAGCCGAGGTCTGCGCTTTTCACTTTTAGGCAATAGAAAGCACATTTTTTCTTTCAGTCTTTAAAAATTCATATCTCTGGTTCCCTACATTGATTTTTGTAATTTTGGTGTCATTTTAAAGATTAAAAATATTCTCTATTTTTGTAAATTGGTATTGGATTTGTATTGTGTTTTGTGTCTTACTTATTTACTGTTTTGGTGATAATAAATGCTCTACACACCTGTCTCCTGAGTTAAGCCTGACATACTCATCAGCCAAGCTACCAAGGGTTCAGCAAGAATTAATTTATTGAGACTTGACTGGACCTTATTTGGGATTGTGGTGTTATTACTAGTTGTAGGTACCTACCTGCACCTACTAATAAACCACCTTCCAACACAGAACCATCAGCTTCACAGTGTAAAGGGAATAATAAAGTTTGTCTACTCAATAAACTACCTAAATAGCTGTTACACAATATTGATTTATCTGACATAAATGTCGTATTTAAAACATTGTAATAGCCAAGAAGATGGTTCCTAAAATTCAAATATGAGGAAGCCTGGCATATTGGAGTAGGTCATATTTTCAATAGCCTAAATCCTAAGACCAGCAAATGCCCACTCCCCATAAATTGACCTTGAGGAACATATAGCAAGTAGTAGTCCTGCTTTATAAATGTCCGACAATTTAATATTTGAACATCTTTTGTACCACATATGTAGGCCATGTGAAGCTTATCTTTTGTGTTACTGGGGAGTGTGTGAAATTTCTTGGTGGTCGGAACTATGTGGTAAAATTTCCTAAGCTTCAAACAAGTCTTGTTGCCTGGTCTGGATCTTTTGCAGTTTCATTCTGTCCATATTTGGAGTTCCGGTGTAGACTGTATTGCCGTTGGCCTAGTGCTATATTATTAGTGCTGTTGAGAATACAATCCTGAGATTAGTCTGTAATAATGCAGGCTCCTTCTAAATATGAGATAGAAGCTGGTGTTCTTTTCCAATATTGTGATTTTTCTAGTTGAAGGAGAGGTCGAAGTCAATCTAGGCATAACGTTGGGCCTGCATAATCTTCCGAAATTCACAATTATAGCAAGGTTTTTTTTTCTTTTTTAGAAATGCGACTTTTTGGATTTCTATATTATCATTGTCAAACATGAACAACCATGGATTTAATGTTTTCGACTGCATGTTGGAGCGATTTCTTTTTTTATTGAACAAACAATGTAGGTGTGTCCAACTTTCTGAGAAAAACCTGATGGCCTCATCTTTTTCCACCTCACCCTCTCCAACGAACATACGCTTAAGCATGTGGAACTTGAAATGATGAGGTTTACAGAACCAAAATACACTTTTTTACCCAATATTTTATTGATAGAGAAACGTCACGTGTAATGTTTTGTTCTAGTTTTTTTTTAATAAACTCAGGGCATCTGTACATTGTTAATCGAATCACAGATAGGGCAGCTGTTTGATTAGAGGGTTTTTTATTTCAAGCAAAAAGAATACATTTTTGGATTTTGAATGTGAGCATGCAACAATACATTTGAAAAGGACTTGGCACAGTGCTTTGAAGTCCGTTATGCAGTAAGAAGTTGTAAAAATAAACTACAAACGAGGTATTGATCAGTAGTAGAACAGGAAGAGATGGTTGATAATGACGGAAGTTGACTTAATTTAAAATAGTAGAAAAAAATCAACGTATAGTAAATGGAAAAATATTTACTAGAAAAATTGTGAAACCATTATGGATCTCCAAATTCTAACTGCAGTAATCTAAAAGCAAATATATTTGTGGCTTAAACAGGTGAATGGAAGACCTTCGCTTTAAACCTGTTTGTGTCACATTGTTATACTTGGGATAAATTACCCCCAAATATTAGCACTTTTCCTATTTCTGCTTAAAATGACAATGCACACTTTCCTACCACACGTAGTACAGGCTAAGGTAAACAAGATTATCCACTGGTAACCAGACTCTAAAAAAGCATGTTTTCCCCCAATTGGCTATTGTAGTGTCTATGGCCTGTATTTAGCTTTTAAGATTACAGTTTTCATTAAAAATATAGTCGCAAGTCCTACATGCAAAAAGTAGATGGTATTCTTAGATGCCCTAAATATTGTTTAATATTTTTACTCAGTCTTCTTGTTTCTGTGCTGGCAGGATTCTTGTCTGTGTGATATGGCAGCTTAATGTGTACTTCTGAATATAAAAAATGTTTTGCTACATCTAGCTATGGTCAACTTACTGGATGATCAATGAGAGGACGAGTGTGGCTCTTAGACGAATAAATCAATATAGTTGGAGTTCAGCACAATAAATAACTTTTATTTATTGTTTACTGAAAATGTTAAGGATGCAGAAGTGCCTATGACTGTAAAATGGCAACAAAGTTTGGAACAACATGTAAATAAACTAAGATGGCGAAAATCATTAAGGCGTGTAGATAAAACCTTTAAGCTACAACGCCATTAGAAGAATCACTTTTTCCCCTAGTTCGATCTAATTTACACACTAAAATAAAATCAGCAGATTAACACGTTCCCATATATATCAGTTAAAGCACATACGGACAGCAGTAAGCAGATCTGCTTCATAAAGTGGTGGAAAGTCAAAACCTGAATAGGTTTTGGAAACGTATTGAATGGAGATTGCAGAATGTTCATCTTTCACTTAAGCCCTTCTTGATCATTTTATGCTTGAAATTGTAGAAATATCAAGTTGACTTACTGCACTATTATTTACTTTGTTTTTTATAATGCGAGTGTGGAAGGATGTGAAGGTTCTGAGGTTACAGGAATTACGACACAAATTTTTAAATAATTATATAAAAAGATAATTCTGGAGCAAGTAAGTTACCCCCAAAAGAGATGTAGTGGTGGATGGGATCTAATGCAAGCAGTGATTCTGAAAATGAAAACTGAGTTTTAAAGATGTGGAATGGATAAGGGTAGATGGATGGATATCCAATGATAACATAATTTCGCAAAGAAACTGTACAGTCCATTTAAGCATGTGCTATAGCTACCAAATCGGGTACCTTGGGACTGTGAACTTGAGGAAAGACTAGGAAACAAAAATGTGTACTCATTCAGTGCTCGTCTTGGCAAGAACTACCGATACAGAGTAAGTAATATATTCATTAGCTGATACCTTTGTCTTGAATACAATGTGATTTGATTGGGTTTCTGTTATTAAAGTTTCATTTGCTCCTTTCAGGTTTGCTGATTATGGCTGTATGTTGGAAGTCAGGGATGTAAAGTTTTTCCCAGATGGGCGCTCTGTTGTCGACACTGTTGGCCGGAGTCGATTTAGAGTCTTGAGCCATGGGCAAAGAGATGGCTATAACACAGCGAATATTGAGTATCTTGAAGATGGAAAGGTAAAATGAAAAAAAATTGCAACATTAATTGTTTGTTTTTGCTTCTTGATATGAGGAGGAGAGACTGAAAGTGTAGATGTTTAAGTGTGGCCGTAACAGCAATAAGTATTGCTGTGTAGGAGAAATGTAGGTGTGAAAACAGGTCACAACAGACACTCCAGATTTGGTGAAATCCTAAAAATATTTAGTCTTCTCTTAAAGTTTGGGCTTTGAACACTTAATACCATCATCTAAATCTTCAGCGAGTGAAGCAATCCATACTCTTGAGTTTCAGCCCTCAACTATTTGCCAGCCAGCTATGATAAAACTGTTTGACTTGTATCATTCTGAGTACTCCGTTCTGCCTGACATGAGAGAGATGTCAATGTGTACAACCCAGTTCTCCATTATATTCAGCAAACAATGTGAAGCTCGAATTCGGACTGGAGACTGCATGATAACATCCTGGATCAGCTTTGCTTTTCAGTGTCGATGCGATCAGGAAAATACTTATTTCAAGAAAGGAAGTCCGTTTTCTATATAAATTTGGGACCAATGAAAAAGGGTTATGCTTGAAGAAATGTATCAGAATTAATCCATAATTATGGCTTTATTAGAGCATGGTGTAAAGATTGCAATGTGGAAAGTCTGCTCTTATAATGAAAACCCATATTCCCGCTTTTAAGCTGGCAAAGTTCTTCTGCATAAATTGCTTTAAAGTGACATGAGCAATCTGTTGTTTAATAGCTCATACTGGAGGAACTAATATGACCTAAAGCTTCAAATAGATTAATCAGCCTTCATTTGCTTTTTCACATTTCTTTTTTCTGTCCAACTTTTATACTCACTTCCATTCTAATGTAGTAGTCCAAATATCTCTCTTCTGCAACAGTTTGCTGTTCTACATTGTTTATCTTTAGTTGCACTGCAGAAAATATAGATGCCCTACATGAGGCAAGCAATAACGGTAAGAACAAGGTGTGGGCATTCCACGAGAGCCTCTGTTATTGCAAAGCTTACCATTTGGGATCACTTTAAACAAAGTATAATCTACTTGACACTTTTGACGTAGGGTCTTTCCCTACTGGTTTGTGCTCCTCACATTCATTGTGATTAGTATTCTTCTTGGCTATGGCCTCCCACTCACTCCTTAACACTACCCGTCTGATACATCTGTACAAAACTTTGAGATCGTTGGGTCTGTTTTTAGAATTGGTCCCCAATTCCAATACATTGATAAAGCCACTTTCTAGGCTTTTCATTTGTGAATGTTTTTGCCAGGGCTAGAAGGGACAGAGGGGTGGCAGAGGCTTCAAGCATGATCCATTCCATACTTCAGCAGAGTATGGATATTTTGTTCCAAAATAGGGTTCCATTCCTATCTCATTCATAAGCCTCTACCCGGATCACACAAATAAGTTAGAGTTGGCTGAGGGTTCTTCTATAAAAGAGATTCAGTGAAGGATTCCAAATCTTAACTTCAGCACATACTTAGTTAACTGTAGACATAAGCCATACTTTGTTAATTAAGCTTTAATACATACAATGTGAACCCTTTGGTCCAGAATGAAGCAATATGTACTTCAGGCTTACAGAAACCATGTGGGTTCTTTTTGAAAAATGACAAGACCGAACAAAAATGGCAGATTTATGTTACATTGAGAAAGTGATGTGGGGTTGTTATAAGGCCCCACTCATCTCATCTTACAGATGTGAGCTTGACTGGTTGGGTGGTATTACTATTGATGGTGTGGGGGGCACACTTTACCAGGGAAGTGAAGGAGGTAAGCATATTGCTTCTCTTGGTCTAGTGCAGTGATTGTTCACCTGTGGTCTGGGAACCCCTTAGGGTCCACAACGCCTACTCGGGGGAGGGGGGGATGTCTGCAACTGCTTAGGGAATTAAATAATAACAGATTACTTGTATTTAAATAAGAAAACAAAATTGAAATTTTTAAAACATTCTCTCAGTGTGAAGGAATTTGAAATTGGAGGCTAAATATTGACATCCTTAGATTCATTTGTGGGAGCAGTGCAGGTGCATCGAACAAAATATAGTGTGGACGATGGTTGTCCTCAATTAAATGTATAAAAGCTCCAACATAAAACTATTTAATCATTTGTGTATTTGTTTGATGAATGCTTGTTTTTGTATTTTTGTGTATTGTACAGTTAAAATCATTGAAATTGCTTAGGCTGGGGCCCTGGCTTTCAATAATGATTCAGCTTGGGTCCCCAGATTCCTGTAATGATAACGTAGTGGTCCACAGAAGTGAAAAGGTTAAGAACCACTGGTATAGTGTCTAAAGATCGCAGCCATCAACTCAGAACTCAAGGCACTCAAAAGTGTTTCACTATTTCCTTACTAGTTTTTGCCCATTTTCAAAAGTAAAAACAATGTGATGGAAAAAAATGCTTGAATTAGTCTGAGCCACTGGCAATCGCTCGGGACTGCATTCCAGAACATTTTTTGCCCCCTGTGCCATTCTAGATGGAGAGCCACCTTATGCAAATCAGTCTTGCTCCTGCTCCAGGAGGAACATTTCAGCCCGAACTGTCTGTCCAGGTCCCCTCCAGATCGCAACACAAGCAACCCCAGACTGGTTTAGACCTACTTAGGTCTCATCTGTGAGGCATAGTTTGTCCTATGGCACTGTGAGCACAGGACCCACATGTGGGCATACACATTCCACTTGGGACATCTACTGAAAAAACACAACGTGATGAAGGGAATGCTTGAATTTATCTCATCCACTGGCAGTTCGCGAGGCCCCATTCCAGACCGTCCTTTTTCACTCACTGTGCCATTGTAGACTAAGGCCTGCCTTATGCAAATCAGTCTTGGTCATGTTCCAATAGAAACAGTCCAATCTGAACTGTCAGGCCAGGTCTCTTCCAAATTGGAACACAAGCAAACTCAGACAAGTTTCGACCTAGTTAGGTCTCATCAGTCAGGTACAGCTTGAGTTGGAACCAAGCTGCACCTGACTAATGAGCCCCAAACAGGACGAAACCGGTCTTGGGCTGCTTGTGTTCCAGTTGCCTGGCAGTTCAGGCTTGACTGTTCCTATTAGAGCAGGGTCAAAACTGATTTGCATATTCTTGTGTCCAAACTGAGGTGTCATAGTGTGCAAGTTAACCACGGACTGAGATGTTGCTCGAGTAACTACCAGTTGCTGAGATTAGTTCAAGCATTCCTTCCATCACATTTTTGTATACTTTCTTCAATAGTAAGGCAGAGGAAGGTACCTGGACGAGTGTTGGTTTTTGGAAAGATTCAATCGTATCCATATGCAATAGGCGTTATCACTGCAAGACTAATAAGTGCTGTGGTTAAGAGCTCGTTATTTCTCAAAGTTTTATTTAAGAGTCTTGTTTGCTCATTACAAAATAATCATGTTGTGTGGCACAGCCAACACGTGTTTCACCCCCGTGGCACGTGTGCCGGGGCTTTTTCAAGGCTGAGAAAGCAGTGAGCAAACCACAAAAACACATTATAACCCGCAAAAAACCAAAAGTGTGCCAATTTCAAAATATTCATACATTTAGTATAACAATTGTCATATCGCGCAATGGAAAGACCAAGTGTCATGTTCAGCAATACATGCAGTGTGTATAAGAATAAAATCGCATAAGAACAGAGGAGAAAAAAGAAGAAAAGAAAAAAGAAGAGAAAGAAAAAGATGTAAGAGGGATAAATGCCATGTAGTGTCAATAGGGAAGATAGTCCAGAGCAAACATCCATACATAGTATATTAATAATCATAGTGAACAGCGCACAGTGGGCAGAAATTATTAGAAAACGTTATTGTTGAATATTATGCAGGAATTATTAGAAAGAAATTAATCATTAGATAATATTTGTAAAATCAGGGTGTTAAAGTCAATAGCGTGGTTGAAGCATAGGGAATATTCCCAGCATTAGAATCCAAGTAATTAACAGCAACATTAGTTGCCCCCAGTGGGCACAGCCAACCAAGTGACAATTGCCAATTTGGGTACAGTAGTAACAGTATCATATAATCATGCAGCAGATCAAGTATGGTACAATATACATACGTTCAGTAATGCAGTAAATGTATTGTCAAGCGTCAATGAATTTGACCGGGTCCGTAATGAAACAGAATAAGAGGAAGACATATAGGGCCAGATGTAGGTAACTTCAATTTAGCGAGTCCTTAATAGCGATTTTTACCGAATCGCTATTAAGGACTCGCTAAATGGAATGTAGGTAGGAATCGCTAAAATATTAGCGATTCCTTAACATTCCTTAATAACGAATCGGTAATTGAGATTCGTTATTAAGGAATACCTAGCCATTCATTCCTATGGGCTTAGGAGGCCCATAGGAATGAATGGGAAGATATTCACTATTAGCGATTCGGTATTACCGAATCGCTAATAGCGGGAGGTATTTCAAGGGTGCCAGGGTGTCCAAAGGACCACCCTGTTGCACCCCTGAAATGTGCATTTGTGCACATGTGGCGCACATACATGGCACATTTGAAAAAGCAAAAAAGTGCTTTTTTAAAGGAAATCGCTACTTACCACCAACTTGAAGTTGGTGGTAATTAGCTGATTCCTTAAGACTCAAGTGCACTATTTTTAGTGCTACGTACATTGCATTTAAGGAATCGGTATTTCTGATTCCTTAAATGCAAGAGCAAAATAAGGAATCGCTATTTTGCAATTCCTTATTTTGCATGTAGGTATGAACTCACCTACATTGCACTCCAGCCAAATACCGGTCGGTAACGCTGAAATTCTCCGAATTTCGGCGTTACCGACCGGTATTTCGCCACCTACATCTGGCCCATAGTGACTAATAATTTCTGCTAACTGTGCGCTGTTCACTATGATTATTAATATACTATGTATGGATGTTTGCTCTGAACTCTATCTCCCCTATTGACACTATATGGCATTTCTCTCTCTCGCATCTTTTTCTTTTTTTTCTCCTTTTTTCTTTTCTCCTTTTTTGCTTTTTTCTCCTGTTCTTCTGCGGTTTTATTCTTATACACACTGCATGTATTGCTGAACATGACACTTGGTCTTTCCATTGAGCGATATGACGATTGTTATACTAAATGCATGAATATTTTGAAATTGGCACTTTTTTGGGGGTTATAATTTTGTTTTTGTCGTTTGCTCACTGCTTTCTCAGCCTTGAAAAAGCCCTGGCTATCGGGCAACGGGGGGCGAAACACGTGTTGGCTGTGCCTCACAACATAATTATTTTGTAATGAACAAATAAGACTCTTAAATAAAACTTTGAGAAATAACGAGCTCTTAACTACAGCACTTATTAGTCTCGCAGTGAACACCTATTGCATATGGATACGATTGAATCTTTCCAAATACCAACACACGTCCAGGTATCTCCCTCTGCACTACTGAATGAATGGGTAAGGGGTCTTCCCATTTCCATGGACAAGTGAAACCGGATTTTTCCTCATTAACCAACATGGGGACAAACAACTGGACTTATTACCCCTACTAATCTTTTATCATTCAGTAGTAAGGCCACTGATGCCATGTTTTCTGAACAGAGGTATGTGCCAATTTCAGCTGGGCCTGTGTTTGTATGTCAGATTTGTTTCTAGCCCTAGAAGAACAATGATCTGCAACTGAAAATGCTGCTGTAAGACCATTTAATGGTTCCACAATTCTTTGTAGGGTCCGTGTGCAGCGGTCCTATCACATGTTGCAATCCCAGCATTGATGACTCTTTAGTTGTCCAAGGTCAGTAAGAGACTATCAGCCGACAGTCTGTTCTCAACTATTCACAATGTGTCATTGTCCATAATTAAACTTTAGTTTTTCTGCAGATGCCTCAAACCCAGCCATGGTTTCAGGGCTGTCTCTGCCACTCATCTGAGTCTGGTGTCCCATGCCTTGTGAGGATTCATTCACTCAAAAGAACTGTCTCGCCTCCTAGCTTTGAAGTTGCATTATAGCAACAGTGGGACTCGCAATGTTATCTATCAATTCAGTTCACAGGTTTGGTGCTCCGGAAGCACTTGCAGTTTGCCAACTTCTGGGCTCTAAAAGAGCAGCTTCAATCCAAACCTTCTATTTCTCGTCCTTCCCCACCCTGTTTCTTGTCGGGAGAAATGGCAGTCCTTTTCAAAGGTATCTAATTATTGTTCCCAAACAATCAGCACTTCGGTATGTTAGTTGGGGGGAGTGCTGCACCTCAAAATGCTTAGCTTCTCTCCAGAAGACCAAACCCTGTTTTTTATGCTGGAGAAGGTGAAGTGAATCGCTCAGGGTATCTTTGTCCCAGTGCTCTTAGGGATAATGTTAGTAATCCAAAATGATGCACTTGTTTCTCTGAGCAGCTACTTAGGCATCAACATCTTTCCCAGCTCTCCCTTCAGTGAGTTTTTAGACTGGTACTTCAGATTTTTTTTAATTTTTTAATTTTTAAAAAAAACATTTTTATTGGCATTTTATACTAGGCAACAATCAATACATCAGTGGAATATTCGATAGCGCATACATAAAATGGCGTGACATTATACAGTAGCTGTGTATGTTTTACATTGAGCAACAAGTACCATCTCTCACCCATTGACTACATATCTGCAGCGAATTACATTACACACCTCAGTACTCCCGGCTCAATTATTTAGTCACTGTCATCTGACAGCGATTCCTCTTGCGGGGGTTCGCAGATATTGCCCCTGAATGCATTCCACCTTCCCCACACCCGAGTCCATTTTTTGGGGCATCCCCGGTGGACATAGACTGATTTCTCTGTTATCATTGTGCCGTCCATATCACAACACCACTGTCGATGGTTAGGGGTCAGTCTTGAGCCCCAGTGCTGCGCTATATTCCGCTTCGCCAATGCCATGCCCAGTGCCACCCAGTCTTGAGCCGCATGGTTGAGATCTGTAGGTTCCCAAATGTTGAGCAGAGATCTCTTTGGTTCTGGTTGAACCGTGACTCCAGTAACTTGAGAAATCGTGTGCATAATCGCTTCCCAGTAGGGTGTGATTGCCGGGCATTGCCAGATTGTGTGCCAAAAAGTGCCTGGTGCGCCACATTGTCGTAGGCAAAGTGGAGTGTCTGTCCTGCCTAATCTGTGTAGAAGTATTCGGGTATAGTAAGTGCAGTGTAGAATTTTCAGTTGTACTAGTTTTAGTTTAGAGGGTATCGCTACCTCTCTTGGAGACGCAATTGCCTACTGCCAGTCAGCCTCGTCCAATTCTCCCACGTCAGCCTCCCATCGTTCCTTAAGGGCTGTCGTGGTGTCCGGCTGATTATTGATTATTTTCCGGTATGTTTGGGAGATGGCCTTCTTGCTCAGGTGGTCCGTCAGAAGTCTGTCCTCTAGCGGTGAGGCCTCCGGCAGTTGTGTGTCTGGTGGAATTACTGCCATGAGTGCATGTCTAATCTGCATATATCTGAAGGTTTCCACCCGTGCCAGTCCATAAGTGACCTGCAGCTGGGCGAACGGGACCACCTCACCTTTTTTCCACAGATCTCCCACCCTTGAGACACCTATCAAGTCCCATTGTCTGAATCCCTTGGTATTTCGCAGTTTACCTAATTTCCGGGTGTCCCATAATGGTGTAGCTTGCGTTAGAATTCCCTCCCAACCCAGTGCTCGCTGTGCCGCATGCCAGACATGGACTGTGTGTGTGCCGTTGGACCTGTGAGAGCCGTCTTCCTGGGTTTATTGTATAATACTCCCATAATCCCTTCAGCTTCTAGTAGATGCCTATCCATGCGGAACGCTGGTTCCTCCTGCGGTGCATGAAGCCATTGATTTATCACGATGAGCTGTAAAGCCCAGTAGTATATTTTTATATTGGGGAGGGCGATGCCGCCATAGTACCAGCCCTTCACTAGTTTATGCATGGCTATACGGGCAGACCTTCCATCCCATAACAGATTGGTTACTTCGGCGTTTATCGTTGTAAAGTATGCGGGGGAAACCGGGAACGGGGTGTTTTGTAAGACATATAAGAATCTAGGAAGTGCCATCATCTTAAAGAGGACTGCTCTACCCAGTAGTGTGAGCGGTAGTGATCGCCAGTGTTTGACATCGCGGTGGAACCGCGCTAGGGGCTGCATAAGGTTTTCTTCAATGGAATGCGAGGCCTGATGTGTTATATATATGCCGAGATATTTAAATCCCTTGTCCGCAATCTGGATTTCGCAGTTGCGCGGTAGCCTCGGCGGGGGGCCGTGAAGTATATAGAGGAGTGACTTCGCCCAATTTATAGTATAGCCCGAGACCCGTCCATATGCGGCGCATATGTCCAGTAGGCCGTTAATAGAACGCGAAGGGGACGCCAGATATAGTAACACATCGTCCGCATATAGTGAAATGCGATCCTCCCACCCCATAGTCCATTTTAAACCACGGATGACCGGGTTCTGCTGTATCCATGCTGCCAGTGGTTCCAGTACTATTGCAAATAAGAGCGGTGATAGGGGGCATCCTTGTCTCGTCCCTTTTCCCAGAGGGAAGTCTGCCGAGATGCGGCCATTAACCACAACTTGCGCCAGGGGTTTTCTATATAACAATTGCACCCATTCACAGAATTTGGGGCCGAAACCCATGTGTCGGAGGACCGCAAAGAGAAAGGGCCATTCGACCAGGTTGAAAGCCATACGTGCATCCAAGGACAGAATAACCGCGTCTTCTTCGATAGTAGACCTACGTGCCATGACACTATGAAGTCTCCTGAGATTTAGTGCTGTGTTTCGGTTTGGCATAAATCCGGACTGGTCCCGGTGGATCACTGTAGTAAGGTATGGCTGCAGTCTCATGGCCAGTGTTTTAGCCAGTATTTTAGCTTCTGCATTTATCAAGGATATCGGCCTGTAGGACATGCATTCCTGCGCCGGCTTGCCCGGCTTATGGATTGCAACTATCGTCACTAGGCGCTGATCTCTAGGCAGCTCTCCTATTTCCAAACTTTCCTTGTACATGTTAAGTGGGTGTGGTGTAAGCTGAGTTGCTGCTTTTTTATAGAACTCTACTGGAATACCATTAGGTCCTAGGGCTTTTCCCGTATGCAATGCACCTATCGCTAAGACAAGCTCATCTGGAGTCAGATCTGCTTCCAGTGCTTGAGTGGCGTCACTAGATAGTGTGGGCATTTGGATGTCTTTTAGAAAGGCTAGATTGTCTTCTGTTGTGTTCGTAGCTGTGGGTGTATATATTTTCTCGTAATGGGCCGCTAATGCGTCAACTATTTGCTGAGGGTCTGAGGTCATAGTCCCATTCTCTAATCTGAGTTGGGCTACCCATCGGTTTGCTCTTTCCTTTCTATCCAGCCAGGGTAGGAGCTTGCCTGCTTTATCACCAAGTTCGTAAATAGTATGCTGCGTGCTGATGAGTTTGGATTTCGCTTCCTCCCATTCAAAGGCCCTGTATTCCTGTTGTGCTAAATTTAACCTATGCGTCGTGTCATCACTGGTGTCTGTGGTATGGTCTGTCTCCGCCTGGGCCTACCCCTTGTTCTAAAGTCTCAATCTGCTGTCTTTGTAACTTTTTATGCCTTGCTACCAGCGAGATTGCCTGGCCACGTAATACAGATTTATATGCCTCCCACACCGTCGTCGGCGAGGATACCGAGTGTTCATTTTCGGCGAAATACTGCTCTGTGGATGTGAGCAGACCCTTCCCAATATTTCGATTTTTAAGATATCCAGGGTAGAGTGGAAACAGTCGGCGTCGTACTGGGGTGTGAGATGCGTATGCAATGTGCACTGGTGAGTGGTCTGAGATGCCCCTGGGTAAGTGTAGGATCTCTGATATCCTTTCCAGCCCTTCTGCCAGTGTAAATATGTAGTCTATTCTTGAAAGACTATTATGAACTCCCGAGTGGAAGGTATACTGTCGTTCCTGTGGGTGTCTGGCTCTCCAGACATCAATGAGACCAATAGCGTCGACAAAGTCCACTAATTTGAGATTTGCGCTACTGGGGTCTCTAGGGGGTTTTCTATCCATGGATGCGTCAATCGTAGCATTAAAGTCGCCCCCCACAATGAGTTCACCCTGCGGGAGTGACAATAAGAATTTCCCCAGGGCCGGGAAGGTTGATTGATGCAGCGTCGGCGGGATATAGACTGATACCAAATTATATGACCGCCCCTCCCATTGACATGATATCGCTGCAAATCGTCCTTGATCATCTGTCCAGGACCCAGTTAGTATCAGTGGGAAGCGTTTGTTAACTAGGACCCCCACCCCCCGAGAACCGGAGGTGAATTCAGAGTGTGCTGCCATTTTGTAGCCCCATCTATCCAGGGCCTTACAGGCCGAACCCATCAAATGTGATTCTTGTAGCAGTGCTTCCGCCGGACCCTTGCGTTTAATGTATTGGAGGACCAGTCCCCTCTTTATCTTGTCACCCAGTCCATTTACATTCCAGGACAGCACAGTGAAAGGAGGCGGCATCCCCCTAGAGTTCGAGGATTGGGTGTTTGAAACGTCTGTGAGTGTGTCCATTCGTGTCATATGGGACATCATCTATGTAAGAGTGTAGAGCGCCCTGTATTCTCCACGTCATGTTGCCATCATGCATGCCATCAATTATATCTCTATGTATCTGTAATAAACCAAACAATAACCCGCTTAACTGACCCTTACCCCCCTCCCTGCACGGCGGACTTAGAACTACCCGCCACCCCAACTCATCAGAGTGTTTAATTCCCAGAACTTTGTACTTGCGTGAGGGGGGAGAGCCGTGCCGCGATCTCCTTAGGCCCCTCCCTTAAACATGTATATTATAACGGCCATATACCCACAGCTCAATGGCACAGCTGCAATTATAAGTGTCTTCAGCGACAGCAGGTCAGGTGTTCATTAAATCTTGGTCAGTATACCTCTCACATCAAATTATGGCGTCGTCAGGTCTGTGCGCCCACGTCGCCGGGGGTTCTCACCACTTAGTCTCAAGGTCCGGGAAGCACTATATCAGTCTGAGTTCTCGTCTGCGTTCTATTGCGTGTCACCTGAGGCTTCTGATTCCCTCACTCCCAACGGCGCCGATGTCTTGGCTGGAGACATCTGTCTCTGTCCCTGTCTCCTGGGCCCCGTGGCCGGGCGCCACCCCTCCAGCCAGTCGCGGGCTTCCTCAGGCGTGGTAAAGAACCAGGTTTTCCCTTCTGCCTCCACCCTCAGCTTCGCAGGGAACAGCATTGCGTACTTAAGTTCTCGCTTGCGCAGTTCTTTCTTGACTTCCAAGAAATTACGCCGTTGCTTGGTCACCGCTGCCGTATAGTCTGGATAGAGGGTCACCGTGCAGTTTTCAATGTGTATTGGGGGGGCAATGCGCGCCGCCTGTAGAATTGCGTCCCAGTCTCGGATATTGAATATGCGTGCTAGTATGGGCCTGGGGGGGGGGCCACCGGTCGGGGTCTTCCTCCTGGTACCCGGTGGGCCCTATCCACCGAGAAGAAGCTGGACAGTCCACGCAGCTGCAGTTGAGTCTTAATGAGGTCTTCTACGAAGAGGTCCAAAGCCGGTCCCCTCACACTCTCCGGTACACCGACCAGGCGCACGTTATTACGCCTCGAGCGGCCCTCCTGATCGTCAAGCTTGTCTGCCATTTGCTTATGTGCCAGTTCCAGTTTTCGGACCTGACGTTGCAAAGTCGCTGTGTCTGTGGAGAGAGCCGCTGTAGTAGTTTCAACCTCCGCTATTATCGTACTCATCTTGGAAACATCGGCACGGAGTAGTTTAATGTCTGTAGAGATAGCGGCAATAGATGTTTGTACCTGGTGTAGGGCGGCCATGACGTCCTGCAGGGTGACCTCCTTAGGTTTGTGGTCTGTGAGCTGTCGCCGCGTTCTGCAGGTGTCTCTCGTGTGACTGGCTGGTCTTTCTGGTAGGTATATTTGTCCAGCTTGTTGCTTTGCACCGTGCGTTGTCCTCGTCCTCCCATAATGTCTAGCACACCGGGCGGCGCAGCCAGGCACCCAGGGGGAGGGGGAAACAGTAGTCGCCGCTGCCTGCCTGCGGGAACAACGTCCACGCGCGGCTTTTCGGTTTTCCTGTTTCCACTTGTGCGTCCCCAAGAGTAGGTTTTGCCACGGGTGAGTCTTTTCGACCCTGCTTGGTTATCAGTTCTGCCTCGCTGTCTCCACCCGGAATCTTCTATGAATTATATCGCTCCCTGCAAGGCTATTAGGTTCTTCCGGTGTTGTCTTGGCTCCCTGACCAGTTTTAGTTCCTTGCTGTATTGGTGTGTCTCCCTTAAGTGTAGCGCCTACCAGGATCTTGTGGTTTAATTAGTCACGGGAGATGTGGGCCAATGCGTACCTGGTGTCAGTTGTGTAGTTTATTACATAGTGTAGGGCCGCCCGGTGATGGCCTGTGGGTGCCAGCGAGTTTATGGCCCAGAGAATGCGGAGTCGCTCTGCCGTGGTTCCACCCACCTCCGTAGGAGCTTCGGTAATTCAGCTCGAATCGGCCACGTCTCGTCCCCCGTGTGGTAGCCGACATCGAGAGCGCACCTCCGCTGCGTGTTGTGGGTCGTCCCGGATAATGTTGTGGGACGCAGGCCTCCTGTATGCCGCCCCAGCTCCCTCAGGTCTTCATCTATGCCTGGATTGAGCACTCGGCCGTAGATGCAGAGTACGCTCCCGCCCCGGCCCCCAGAGCGGTTCCACGTTACTTTCTTCCTTCTCCGGGCTTACCGACAAGGGCGGTGCCCGGGAGTCTTTCCCGGTCCGGGCAGCTGCGTCAGTGATTTACACGCCGCGTCTTGCGGCCTGGTCCGCAGCTGTCGCTGGGGCTATCGGCGCTGTCCTGGTCCCTTTCACACTCGTAGGGATCTTGGCCAGTTCTGCCCTCGCCCGATCTGCGCGAGGCCCCGGCGTTTCTTCGGCGCCCAGGCCGTAACTCCTCCTCCACGGTCTAAGTCTCTGCCGGTTGTGTCTGCAAAGCTCAAACTGGCAGCAGCTGTGCAGCAGATGTTCCGGTGCCGTCTTAAGCACCTGGATCGCGATAAGCCGTCGGATCAATTACAGGATTAGCAGGGAGAACCGCCGTCGGTCGCAGAGCTCTCCTAGGCTGCGGCCATCTTCGTTGGCTGCTAGCCACGCCCCCCCCCACTTCAGAATTTTTAATGTGAAGGCTGATGTTCTTCTCTAATTACCTCCGATCCTTTTGAGAATGGACCTCAACTCTACAGAATTTGGCTGGATTTTCAGCACGTGTTCTCAGTCGACTCGACCACTTTGCGAGCATGTGCATCTTTGGAGCAAAGCTGTTGAGGTCCAAGAAAGATATCTGTGTAGAAGATTGATTTCCTTCCCCCCTAGTAATTGCAAGAATTGACTAACAAATATTCTTGTCCGTTTAATCTTTGACAGCCCACTTCTGAGCAAGACAAACATCTGTACCTACGAGCTATTAAAACACAATAGTGCCGGCTAATTGGACATTTTTGTAAAAATTACTTTTAGGCGATCAATACCACACAAACCTGGCCCCAAGGTGCAGTAGCAAATTGGATTGCTGCAGGGGCATCTCAAACATAAGGTGTTTTAATTAGAACTGCGTTCTGCATCCCTGATGTAGTTAAAAATAGGGCTGACAAAATGTACTTAATTTTATTTTTGTGTGTGTAATTATGTGGATTTTCAGAAAAATTACTCCGAATCTAGTGAAAACCAAAACCGGCATTTGACGCTATATTTTAGTCTGAAATTGATTAAGAAAATAGTGCAAACAAACACAAGTACCGCTAACAGCAAATTCTCACAGCCTGGTTGCAAGCATTTTTCTTATACGCTTGTGTCAAAATGTTGCAGTGAGCAGCGCATTATGCAACGTGGCATAACAGTGTAATTTCGGGAATTATGCGTAACGTAAAATTGTCCAATTAAATGAAATTACCACCTGCATAACAGAAGCTTCTCCTGACCTAGTTGAAACTCGATTTTGCACAAGAACATACAATCACTTGATTGGAATTATTTCACCATCTAGTGCCTGCTCTCAGAACAGCGCCCCCATAGAGCGAGAATTGATTTATTTTGACCATAGGCATGGTCCGAGTCGTTCTCGGTATACTCTTAATTACCCACACTGCAAACATCATAGTCAGTTCTCAGGTCTGGGTTGCAGGCAAACGTAAATTCTTTCCAGCCTCATGTAATGAAAACAATTGATAAGTAAAAGGATAGACCGACAGACAGATCTTAGCATGTATGGCTGCAGATGCACATTCTCGGCATACTCCTTCCATCTATTGTTGAAGCCCAAGCGTTTGCATCCTGTTTTATTAGAAGAAATTGTTACAATACCTGTTGTGACTGTTATTAACCTCACCCTTCATCCACAAAGCACCAGGACATGGACTGCACCTCCAAATTGTTTTCTTCTGCCATGTGGCTTGGATGTTTGAGAGCACAGTTCCAAATCTAACACGTTTCTCTCCAGATTAGTCTGTGCCAGCTACTCCTACTTCTATCACACAGACTGGGAATCATCAGTTTACCTGCCAAGAGTTTCCCTGCAGTGCCTGGGACTTCTTTCCTAGTGGACACCGACTATTATGCTTTGATGCATCACGCATGTGGAGCTCCGGCTTTCCAACTTGCCCCGAGACTCCCAACATCTTCGGGCCTGAAGACCAGCTCGGAGCTGAAGAGGAGCAGGCAGGCCCATCTGGCATCTCGGTGGCCCAAGGAGGTGACAGGCCCTGTTCCTAGAGGCATCCAAGGCAGAGGAAAAAAGCCCAGAGCTCTTGGTAAAGCAGGTGCCACCCCAGACCACTGGCCCAAAAAGAAGTTCAACTTTCTGGACTTCGTCAGCACCCCAGGTGCCACAAGACCAGTTGCAATACCCTAAGTGCCCTCGGAACGAGTTAGACCACAGATACTGAGGGATTCGGGCTACGAACCAAGAGTCGAGCCAACATGGCACAAACCTTTGGGTCTGGCTCCTTCAACTGGCATTCTCTGGCACCAAGACAGAGTTTAAGGCGAAGGTTGGTACACCCGAAGGTCAAAAAAAAAAATTACCCTGCATCTGATGACCCTGTCTATATCCAGGGCCAAGTTCCTCATGACTCATATAGATCACACAAAATGACGGTGGCGCAGGCAACGGGATGCCGTGAGAAGGAGTCTTGGTGCGTATATTCTTTAGGTAAGCACGTAGTGCTTGGGCCGCACTGACTGGCTCATCGCCAATTCTGTGGGCCCCCTCTTCTGATACGAATGCCCTGATTGGTAGAAGATGGGGGAGCTTATTAAGCACCTCTCAGAGTTCCACAGAAAGCCGGGTCAAGAGCTGGTTTCTGAGGGTAACGTAATCTGCAACGTCAAATTAGGTGGGCTCTAGACTCGATAGCCACCACCCTTAAGGTAATCAACAACAGCACCCTTCACAGGCATGCCTGACTTAGACTCTCCAGATTCTGGACGGAGGTGCAACAGCACCACCTCAATGTCCCTTTTGACGGCGAGCATCTGTCTGGCCCCAAGTTGAGGCTCGAGAAAATTAAGAAGGAGACCGACATCGCAAAGTCCCTGGGTGCCCTGCAGTTGTCTTTCACAGGCAGCAGAGCAGAGGTGGTCCCAAAGCTGCAGCCTCAAGCGATTGGCTTTCTTGTACTGTGAGTGATGGCATTTTGCTTGATCACTTGTGTACATCAAACTAGAAGTGTACTTGGGTGCCAGGACCAGTGGGCCAATACTTTACTTTGCCAGTACTTGTTTATTTCCATTCTTTAGCCTTTTATAATTTTAATCCTCGTGTTTTTAAACTAGGCTTTCAGGTTACAGTAACTCAAGCCAATAGTACATTTTCCTTATGGAATAAGAATCATATTTTCCTTTGGTGTGTATTAAAGTTAAAAATAGTTTTTATGCATGTATAAATGCCTGCTAGGAAGCATCCTTACCGTGCTTTTAATTTTCACGTGCAGTGGTAATTTTATTTTTAATTTACATTTTGTACTGCAAGCACATGTCTGTCGTGTAGGCTGCAACATGTTTTCTTTTTCTTTTTATGGCATACGCTACAATAAAAATAAAATATAACTGTTGCACCAACTTGCCAAGGCCAGAGCAGTTTGTCAATACTTTTTTTTTTTCGTCATTGGGTTTGGAAGCGAGAGTGGCTTTGGGAAGAACAAACAGTACAAACCTTGCTCAATGACCTGAACCGTTACAGTTTGAATCCCAACTCTCACTGATTGACGAATAACTTGGATTCACCCTGTGCACCTAACTCGCCTTCAAGGAACACATTGCCAAACTAATAGACGGCGTGGTACCATCTCTCTCTATCCTGAAGAAAACCAAACAGTTTCTTCCAGAAAGGGACTTAAGAAATGCAGTTAAAACCTTCATTGTCTCATATCTGGATGGTGGTAATGCTCATGGCCTCCCAAACTCCACACTGGCACCTCTCAAGGGCATCCTACATGCTGCAGCGCATCTCATCCAGGGCCTAAAGAAATATGATCAGATCACACTCATCTTGATGGAACTCCTTTGGCTCCCCTTTCCGACCCACGCTATCTTCAAAACCAGCTGCATCATTTTCAAAGCCATCATGACCAGCACCCCTGCTTATCTTGAAGACAAACTAACTATCTCTGGTGGTTGTTGGCACACTCCAGCCAGGACAGCATCAGACTGCAGATTGTGAGGTGTAAAACAAGAAAAACACGACAACCGGCCTTTTCCATCTTTTCACCCAGGAACTGTAACAAACCTTCCAGTATCCATCAGGACAGTCAAAACTTTGTTTAGGAAAGAGTTGAAGACTTACCTCTTTAAAGAATACTACAATATACTACAATACAATGGATTTACCATCCACAATCCAGCTCTACGAGTAGCAACATGGGCAACAAAATCAATAGACAATATCTACCTTTCAAGTAACTGTCATATCTGTTTCATGGTTCCTGACAAAAAGTGGCAGAGTATGCATGCATAGCAACCATTGTAAGGCACCAAGCTGCAAAACCAATGTTGAAAGTAAGGAATTTATTCATTTAGCTTGTTTACAGGCTCATTTCCTTATCTATGTCACCTCATGCATTCCTCCCAACCCAGTGCTCCACATATAATAGCCCACCGAGGCTCTCTTAAAGTGCTGTTAGTACCTTTTCCAGCAATGCCATCTAATTAGCTCACTGCTTCTAGTGGGTGGAAAATTGTAAACTGATTCAACTTAGTTATATTTCAAGTAATTATTATTACCAATGAAAAAGCAGTTCTTAAACTTCTTCAAGTTTTTTTCCAAATGGCGTCCCCTTTCTTGGCTTCAATCACAACAGACCCATTTTCCAAACGGTGCAAGCCACTCAACCCGTGTTCAGTGCAACATGACATTTCCTTCCCTACAATGGGTATGAGTCACAAACTGTATTTTGTAGTACATAAAGTATCACTATATGGGTACTACAAAATACTATTCACAAAAGTATGGGCTGAGATCTCCGTCTCTCCGTTCTTTTCTATGCAGAGAACTCTTCACTTTTAGGTGTATGTTTCAGTAGAAAATATGACGGGGACAAAGGGGGAGTGGCTGGAAAGTAGGGGAATAATTACTACTGAATTGGATGGGTTTAAGGATATTTAAGGGGTTTAGGGAGGGAGGGGCATGCTAATACAAACACACCCCCTTTAGAGTAAAACCATTGCTGTTCACAAATGAAACTTCTAAGCATTGATTTGCTATGTGAATTCATATAGGAAACTTTGCTCTCCCATGCAGAAACAATGGTTGAATAGAATTACATTAAATTTGGCACAAAGGTTACGAATTTACTCAGAAGTATTGCTCTGTGTGATTTCGTGTAAATCCAATTAGCCATTTTCGGGAAATTAGCATTCAAAGAGGGGCTCGGCTTGGGCATGAGGGGGTTAAAAAACTAGGTATATCTGGACGGTTAGTCATGCAGTTCCAACGATAAAAAATAAATAAAAATAGGGTCCTCTGATAGACTAAGGGAGCTTTTTCTCCTGTTGTTCATTTTGGTACTGGTGCCAGTACTGCGGTAAAAACAATCTGATTGGCTGCCTGCAACTCTGATAAAACAAATGTTGCAGCCGCCATTATAGGGACTCTATCTCCTTGTCCTGAAAAGATTTTTTTTAAAGGGCATAAGAGGGCAGGGTAGGGACACTCCGAGCCCCAGGCACTTGGGGGACGGGGGAGAAGACCCAAACGGACTACACTAGAGGTCAAAAAGAAATAAACAAATTTAAACTTTGGATACCGCTTTACTCCTGCCAGACTGTGAGGTACCGCAGTACTATCGCTGTACTCTGAATATCTGCACGCAAGCTTCCACCCTTTGGCCCCGGAGTACCATGCACAAGCTTCCCCGATGAAGCTTACATGATACCATCAGGTTGGAAGCTCTTGTGGTGGTACAATAGTAGTACCGTATTACCAGAAAACAAAAAATGGAGGAGAGAATGCCGTTGGGTGCCCATGGGGGTTTGGGCGCCAGGCCTGGCCAGGTCTTGTAGGTAACCCCCCGCTGTGCACGGCTAAATCCCTTGCATAGTAGGGGCATTGACTGTAGGTTGCCAAAGGGGGGTTCGGGTGTATGCTCAAATTTTAATATGATAAAAAAAAACTCAGAAATTCACTGAAGCAAAGGTTAAAGTTATGTCCTAGTTCGATACAGTAATAAGATCTTAGCTTACGTTAATAATTATTATTTTTTTTTTTAAAACATAGATTAAGGCAATGTTAGGTGTTAAAATGAGGTAAAAACTAATGTTTAAAAACCAAAAACCACAGAAATTCATGTTATAGTTTACTGAGCTAACAATAACTTGTGCACCTGTTATGCACCGCTTATGACCTCACATATTTCATCACTTATGACTTATTAGATGCCATTGATGATATACTGATGACAAGTGACATTATTCATGACCACTGATGACATCTTCCAATTAATGCAACAGTTTGCTGTATGCTTTTCATACTAGAACGTATTCAACAAGTTACCCCTTAGACTCAATTTTATATTACCTCTATAGTGCTAATGGGTGTAAGCTTTCACAACATGCAGGAGACTAAGCATATTTGTGAAATCACCCACATTTAGTAGGTATTCAACTTTTTTGTTTTGTTTACTGCTGTTCAGATGCGTAACAAACGTAATATCTCTGTCAATATTTATGCTATCCTCAATTTCTTAATCCTTGAATACTGTGCAAAAGTGTGTTTGGTAATTTTTTATCTTGATGAGATGTACCAGTTAAATACCTCACTTGACATAGAATTTTAAGTCAACTGCTTTTTATCTGTAGATAATCCACTAATAATGCATGTCGAACCAGTCCTTATGGACAACTCTCTGTAGTTTGTAAAAATACACTACACACATTCCTGAAATGAGCAGAATGGTGCACACGATTACGGCGGTTACAATAATATTACAACTTAAACCATCTGTAAGTAAGTCATCCATACATTACATATTCTTCAACAATGTATGTCTCAATTTTCACTGAACTTCTGGACAGAAACGTGTGCACCTTTAAATCTCTAGATAGAAATGTTGATGCCACTACATAAGAACCTTAATGTCAGCATGTATCTAGAGATCCTAAGGTAATGTAAGAAGCTTTAGTTTTTCTCACATATTTTTGGTAACAGCCCGTTGATTTAAGCCACTACATATTTGAAACTAATGTCTGCAACTCGCACTAGTTGTGCTTAATCTCTCCCTTCTTTAAATGAAGTAGTGTGTATACATAAAATGTTACTGGTCGCTAAAATGTGCACCATATAACTTTTACCATACTGAATGAGGCTCGTCTCCAAGGGCATGCTATTTCTATTTTGTACACGCACACAGGCACATTCAGTCAATCTTTGCTGTATATGATTGTGTACCCTTTTATTGCCAACTTTGTTTTTTAAAATTATCTAGTGGTTTTTAGAGCAATTTGAGAAGCAGCAGCTTCTGTGATGTCATCAGTAATTGCCATTAAACATGTCATGAGTGATGTAATATGTGAGGTCATAAGCAGTGCATGACGTGGCACCAGTTCTAGTTAGCTCAGTACGCTATAACTGATGAATTTCTATGGTTAGCTTGTGTTATTTCAACACTTAACTATAAGGTCATTTTAAGCTTGACTCTTTCTATTTATCTATGTATGTATGTGTGTATATATGTGTGCGTAATATGTCTAGTGAGAGAAGGTTGTATTATGTTAAAGAGTCTAATTATTTTTAATGGTAATAAAACAATTAAAATCCAAAACCAATTTAAATAATTAAACACATGATTTTTAACAAAACATATTTAAAATGAAAATTTTTAGTGGGGTGTGATTTTTTTGTGCTTTAAAAAGTATTCATACATTGAATATATTTAAATTAATTACTTAGAACACATGTCATTTGATACTTTAATGTGCTGTAAAATGTTACATTGGCTCTGGGTTAAAAAATAAATGTCTAAAATTATTTAGCATTTAAATTTTACATTAAAATACTTTAAATATGTTTTCAAGAATGATAAACCTTAATAATTTTTCCTATGCCCCTATAGGGAGATCTTCACCATGCCTACAGGTGTAGAGTTACTGGTGGTAACTTTACACCTGAATATCCTGTTGTAGGAGGCTCGATCTCTTGATTTGAAGGGATGGAGACCTGTAAGTCTCCTCCTCTGAGTGAAGCCTCTGAAATGGTGAATAACAGAAAAGGGTAGAGTTACACCTAGGTGTAGTAGTAAATATATATGTGAGTACATTTACATGTGTATATTTACCTTTGTGAGTAGGCCCCAAAGTGCATTACATAAGCAGACTTAATCTTCTGTGTTTCATGTTTCCATCCTTCTGTGTTTGCTGTTTCGCCACCCTCAATTAAAACAATTAAAACTTATTATCTACCGAAACATTTTGGACATGTATTCCGGTAAAGAACACAAAGTGGGTAAAAATATGTCCTTGGTTAATGGGAAACCTTCTACATCGTTGATGTTTCCCAAACCTTCCCATACCCATCAACCACTAAGGAGGTTACTATAGTCCGCCATTGAGTTATTAGATCTATTTTGCTGTGAGCCACAGGTGCATCTTGGGCTGCCACATGATGCATAGATCAACTGAGCACTGCACCTACAAGATCTACTTTTATGAATAGCACATTAAGGTCATTTCACACAAGTATTACACTTTTCCTCTATTAAAACATAATGCACGTCATTTGTTTAAGAGACATATGTCACTCATTACAAGCAATCAAACTGATACAGATTAGTAAAGCCCATATTTATGACTGGGCTATGAGACCATATATACGCGAGAGTTTCACTCGGAAACTTGTAATAGTAGCAACAATTACATTTTTTGAAAATGGTTTAAATAACTAGAAGAAAGCATCATCCTTTATAATATGTTTTTCTATAGAGGGACTGGTGATGACCACCTCTTTTCTTCTCCAAGTTTAATACCCTGCATAACTCTCGAGGAATTTTCTTTTCAAAACAGCTTTGTTTCAAGAACGTTGATGTAAGTGGTTTTGGGTAAAAGCTGCAAGACAAACCACACACATCTTAAAGGATATTTCATCTCCGCATCACCAAGCTGTGAAGGCAAAGGTCACAGAATCCACCTTGCTGGATTCGTACACTTTGTGGTCTTTTTCCCACTTTAGAATGATTATTGTAATCTGATCACTCATTAGGTAGATCACACCTATTATGAACAATGACCAAATTGAAGAAATGGGAGCATGTACACAGAGGTGAAGAGAGAAAATGCCACATCTGCAAGTTATCACTTCTATCTATTGATTTAGCTGAGCAGAGTGGGAAAGAGGTCAATTCATAGCTTTGTGGATACTATAGGAATGTTTCATTGCCTGATTTCCACAATTGTATGGTGTTTGAGCTTGTTATACTGAACAAACCTCTAATTTCCTACCTTCAGCAGTTTGTTGACTTGGCGGTCTTTTAATACAGTATAAACAAAGGAGAGAGTGAGGATTGCATCATCCAGATCACCGAGAAGAGCCGCAATAGGTGCCAGAGGCGGGCGTTCTGCTTTGATGAATGTGTGACTACAGGCGTTCACCCCTTCTGGGATCTGCTTAAAGCTACTACAACACGTAGCTAGTGTTTTTTTACATTTTTCCAGTCGGTCCGTAAGTACGCAGACACCACTGCATGCACAGCACACCTTAGCGTGTGTGCTGCAAAAATTACACGTGGCGTGTTTTTGGCACAATATCAACTGTTTTTCACATAGCCTGGTCCTGAAGAAAGCCTCCAAATCCCTTTTTAAGAGGCTGGAACTTGCTGACCTATTGGATAACCAAGACCAATTAATCTTGACGTTGTCCTCATCTTGTTTTTAACCTTGTCCTCGGCCGCTGGGAATAAAAGAGTTAATCAGTAAGGATCCCAGAGACATTTTTAATCTGCACCACTTCACCTCCTCTTTTCACACAAACACCAATCCCGCTCCGCTGTAATCAGGCGTTGAAGTACAACCGGGTGGCATTCGGCTACCCGGTTGGGAACCCGATGATGAAGCATGGCACCAACTAGGTTGGTGGGTGAGGGTTCTTTTTACAAACCTAGTGGGTTTCTGGCATTCGAAAAGCGAAACTGAGTCGCCTTCACTAGTGGGTTCGTCCACTTTGTTTACTAATAAAAAGGTCTTTTAATACAGCCAACAGGTTTTCCCTTTCAAGCTCCTGATGTCCTGTTTCGTGGCTAGCATACTGATAACATGTAACACTCTCAGAGAGACCTAATCAATTCAAGGTTTAGCAATTACAGCGTATGTTGAAGAGGGCTTGTGCCATGACTCTGTAAGCCAAAAACATATCAAATAACACAGGACAGTATGCTGCATCCATCATCTTAAGATAAAGTCATACCTTGGTTGAAGGAATCCTTTATCAATGGGTTTGTGAATGCATCATTCACAAACAACATACAGCACACCATTAGATACCTGCTTTATTTGTATTTAATACAAACCTAGCTAAGAAGCAGTGGAGCGCCAAACATTTATTTGGACTGGGAGTAGCAGACCATGCATGACATCTCAATGGGGAATTTCACATACTTTTATTACACCTTGCATTTCAGCATTTACAATTGCATTACATGTTGCATGTGTGCCAAGATTAGGCACAGGGAGATAAAGTGATTGTGCAGGTTGCAAAACTTTCCCATGCCAGCAGCTCACCCACAAGATCAAATCTCCTCCCTAGTCAAAGTTCTCTAAAAATAGCACATGCTAGATCATAGTTAGATAAATAAACCACAAGATTCTTTCACATTCAGAATCGTACAGTGAGACGAAGATGAATCAAGACAATTTCCTTACAGGTAGATGAGGAAGCACATGCGCATATTGTCTCATTGGAAAAAAGTAGACCTCAGCAAAATTTAAAATACGCTTGCGTAATTTCAGCAATTTCATGCGATGTGTGTTAAGAAAAAATCTCAAAATTATACCACATTGCGCATTTATGCTGCCTTTTGTGTCAAGATCATAGTGTGTGGGAGCGGCGGGAACAACCTGAATGTGAGCGGATGTTGGTCACAACAATTGTTTTTTCATACTATTTTTTTGTAGTGGGAAATGCATTTTTGCATCAAAATTGATGGAAGGACACATTTGAGCTAAATTACCGATTTTGATTTTTCGAATGATTTTCCCGAAATTTCACATAATTACCTGAAAGCAACTTTCGCATACCACTAGAAAAAAAAGTAGGGAACATCAATTGAATACGTTAATGAGGCATTTATGTTATTTAAATCCTCTGCAAACAAATTTCCACATTACTCTTTTCTCCATTATTAAACTTTGACTTATCAAACGTTAAGGACCAGACACTGGCCTGAAACACAACTGATAGTTTGATCACTTTTGGTATTTCAAATGGCGGTTCAGAAGAATGTTAGGGTTATCTCTCTTGTAAAAAGTTAAACCAGATAGGGCAACAACATGACCTGTATGGAGTTTTCTTGTTAAACATTAAGGGCCTGATTACGATTTCGGGCTGACATCACCGTTGCGGTCTCGGGACCGACTGACCTCCGGTCGATGGTCCCAACACCACTATTACAATGCGACCGCACATGGTGCGGTCGCATACTCCCATTTCTCTATGGGAGATTGTGTTGCGACCATAAACCGGCCGCAGCACAAGCTCCCATAGAGAAATGGGAGTTTCTGTTAATCCCTGCACAGCGTGGCAGGCACCTCACGGTGCCTGCCACACAGTGCAGGGATTGACAGGGGGGCACCATAGGTCCCCCCTTGGCCCCCAACCGGAGGCCGCAGGGAGAAGGGGGTCCTGCTAGGGGCCCCCAAAGTTGCTTTCTAACAGGCTTTCCATGTCAGAAAGACCGACATGGAAAGTCTGTGAGAAACTGACATCGTAATCCCAAAGGAGGAAACACCGTCTTTAAGGGAATACGTGCCCGTTCCTAATAGCTGACGGGCTCCTTGAGCCTGTCGGAAGCCATCCAGAATGACCGGCCGGTTTCACTTCCGACCGCTGTCATTGTAATACGGCGGTCGAAAGTTAAACCTATGATGTCGGTCCTACTGACCGCAGGTCGGAGGCTTTCTGACCGACATCATAATGGGGCCCTAAATGTATGCAAAGTGCATCATTTATTTTGTTAAAGAACTCTCTCTGCAGCTGTGAACCTTTTTGTTTTGCCAGAGGAAGGTGATTTTTTTTTTTTTTTTTTTACTTTGATGTGATAAAAACGTTTGGCCAATTTATCTTTAACACATACATTTCATAGTTGTATTGAATGATGTTAATGACAGGTTTGTTTTCATGGTTAGGTGGAAGGGTCAGAATATGAAGAACTAGTCTGCCTTCACAACTCCGTGTATGATCAAGCCTACGCCTGGTTCACCTCCCTCAATGACAACATGAAAAGTCAAATTCTCAGTCACTTTGGGCCCATGCCAGGAAAGGAACCCGAGCCACAGGTAACTAATCTTCGTAATAAAAATAGTCATTCCACACTAAATGAAGTTGCAAAGGGTTCTCAGCTGTATTCAGTACCACTCTGTCCTGTAATCTTATCATTTACTAGTAGGCTAGAGCCTCTAGAAACAATATGTTTTCAGAAATTATTTACCGATTACAGTCCATCTGCTGATGTACCTAGGTCAGTCTTTGGGGAAGGTAAGCTAGTAGAGCATTGCAGTTGGGTTTGAGGGTACTAGTACTCCATTTAATGGCACCAATTGGGTCAGACAAGGATGCTCTCATGTATCCATTGTCTTTTATTCCTTACTTCTCTTTCGATTTGGACAAATTGATAAATAATTTTTTTTCCATAATAAGCCTGTCATTTGGTCAGTAGTCTTGGAAGACTGATGGGTGTAGCAGCTAGCAAAACTAAATTGCAGAAGTCAGTTAACAGTGCGTTTCGACATTTCTGAATTTCACCAGTTGGCAATCCAAAAATGTTCATACCATAGAAACATCTGCTGTATGGAAGCAGAAAAATGGTGACTCAAGGATGCAGCCTTGCTCAAGACCATTAGCTTTTCTGGTTTTACTCTAACCCAGGTATCTTCACGCGGTTGCATAATTAAATGTAGCATTGACCGGTCTATGCGCCACTGCTACTTTGTTAAAGGCTGAGCTACTGTCTGTAAAGCACACATAAAGCGCTCATTCATGTTTGATTAAATCTTCCTGCGCCTACTGCCAGGCAGGCCAGCTTAATCTGAAATGCCGCTCTTCTTGATAATCAAGTAGAGTGTACCAGCGAATATGAATGCTTAAACATTAACATTTACAGACAACTTTTTTTTTAACAGCCATTCACAAATAGTAAAAGAATCCAAAACTAATGTAACTGGGCTGCAAATAATATTTTTGAAATTAGCCAAGGAGTAAATGACTTTCATAAACATGTTTAAATAAGTTGTTTTACTTAGTTAACGTCACTACATATGACTGGGGAATAGATATGATAAATTACAGACGTGTGTTAAAGTACTCCACATTACCAATACAGATTATGTGAATGAGATTAAATTTGCTATTCTTCGACAGTACGTGCTATAATAGTAATAAGGGCTTAATGAAGAGTAAATATGCTCTTTATGATAAAACTGCTGTGAATAAGTCAAATGAACATTAGATTTAACACAAGTCTAAAAAGTTTTGATAAGAACAACAGAGAGGTAATGAAGTACTTATGGAGGACTGGACTCATAGAGAGTACCTACAGGGTTACAGCGTTTATTATAACACTTCAGAGAAAGGAAATTATATTTGGTAAATCCCTTGATTGGAGTGGGTTTACTTTTCTATTTTTTAGTAATTGTTTCGCACAGTGCCATCGCTCAGTGAAGAAATTCAAAATCATGACTCATGATGTGTCTGCTGCTGGCTTCTCAAACAATGTGCTTCATTGTCACAATGTCGGGACTTTGTATGGTCTGATACCACAGAAAATTAACTAAAGTTGATTAGGAAAAAAACACATGATCGCTGGGACGTTTTTGCCAAAAAGGGCGTGGGCGTGCTAAAGGGAATATCTAGATATTGTATGACAGTGCATTAGACGGTTAGATCAAGATATTGCTTTCCCAGGTGTGAATTGGGATCAGACTGTGGTCCACATCATTATTACCTGATGCTTGGCAGAAGTCATTGCAGAAGGAAGTGCATGCTCATGGTTGATTTTCTGGACATTATTCGTGGTGCAGTTTATTCAGACCTGTGAGTCTTTACAGATGCAAATCTGTGTATAGTGCAAAATAAGATGACTGTCCATAAACACATAACTTTGACCAAGTTAAGACTTGCTATGCTCATCTACTCTGCCTTTTGTCTCCCGTCCAGCAACACCATAGATGCTGCTTGGTATGGAACTATCTGTTCGAGGCATATGAGCTGCAGATCACACACTATGCATAGATCGCCATCTGGTGTTTGTCCCGGATGTTTGCACTTTGTTGTTGTATTGGAATAAGTCTTTGGAAGTCACGAGATAGGTGACTCCTCCTTTGGACAATAGTGCGCGTGGGCATCGACTCCATCTTCAGATTTTTTTTTTCCGCCATCGGGCTCGGATGTGTTTGTCGCGCTCCAGTTCGGTGTCGTTACCGTTCTAACTTTCGACGCGCAATCCTTTACCCTTTCTTCGGTATTGTTTTCGATCTCGTTTCCCATTCGACGCGTATCTCCACAAACTTGAACTCTTCGATTCCGGTCGTCGACGCAGGCCTTCGGGCCTAGCTGCGTCATCAGGCCTTTTGGCTCATGGAAAGGACTCCTTTCAAAAAGAGTCCTCAATGTGGATCCAAGTTTCCACACGCTGATCTTCACGAGGTGTGTAACCTCTGCCTTTCTCCCGAGCACGAGGCCAAAGACTGTCCAGCTTGTGCCTCTTTCCGCTCCAAGAAGACAATACGGGATCGTCGGGCTCGAAGAAGCATGGCTCGATCATCAACATCCATACCGGACGATATCTTCCAAGAAGGCATCAATGTACCGGAGCAGGAGCAGATCGAAGAGGGCAACATCAGCGCCTCCGAAGCCGACGAGTCCGACCTCGAAGACATCACTCCAGGGCAACGGGTCGTAAGTACTGACGTCGACCCCTCCCCCTCACCCATTCATAAAAAGGCTTCGGTAACACCTTCACCTTCGGGCCTAGGTGCACACCGGGACAAAACTTCCCATGCCCCGCCTTCGGGCTTGGCAAAGAAGTCAACACATAAGCCTTCAGGCAGCTCGGGATCGAGCCAGCCTACCGTCGGTACTGAAACCCCACCCCCGGCACCTAGAACAAAGGACAAACCCAAAGAGAAACCACTGTCTTCGCCCGCACCGAAGCCTGGTTCCACATCGGCGCATTCGGCACCGAAATCCACAGGCACCGAACCTTCGGATCCGAAAAAATCATCGGAACCAAACAAACGACCGGTTCCGAAGACCACTGGCTCTGAACCTTCGGATCCGAAAAAATCATCGGAACCGAACAGACAACCGGCTCCAAAGACCCCAACGGAACCCAGGAAAACTGATTCCAAACCTAAGGAGCATAAAACAACTCCAAAACTTGTGCCACACAAACAGTCGGACCCGAAAAAATCAGCACCGAAACAACACACTCCAGAGGAGGAGTTTTTTCAACCTGATCCAACCCAAAAGACTCTTGAAATAGACCCAAAGACAGGTCAACTTATAATTAGTCCCTCCAGGGAAGGGAAATTGGACAAATTGTACCAGCTCCACTCCCTTTAAAGAAGAGAGACATTGCCACTTCTCCTTTAAGAATTCCTTCTCCACCTCCTCCTCCACACCACATCTCTCCTATTCCATCTCCAGTACCCTCACAATCTCCTCCACCTCAGGATTATGAGGACCCCTCTGGGGACGAAGAGGATGATGAACCTTTAGGAGAACCTAGTCATCCTAATATCCCAAATGACCCATGGGACAATTATGGCACACCAGATGTTCCTGATACACCACAAGATGATATCTACCCATCTAGACCATCCCCTCCAGAGGACACTATAGGATTCACTCAGCTCATACACAGAGCTGCAGAATACCACGGTGTAAATTTGCACACAGACCCTATAGAAGAAGATTTCCTTATGGACACTTTTGCACCATCTCAAAGGACCACTTCCATTCTCCCAATGTTAAAAGGGGTAATCAAACACGCTCCTGAAGTCTTTAAGGATCCTGTAAGGGCTAGAGTCATTAACCCCAGAGTGGAAAAAAAATACAAGTCTTCCCCAACTGACCCTGTTTACATTAAAGGGCAGCTTCCCTTAGATTCCTTGGTAGTCTCCAATGCCAGGAAAAGGGCTAACTCCCAAACCTCAGGCGATGCTCCACCTCCTGATAAGGAGTCAAAACTATTGGATGCATCTGGTAAAAGAACAGCGTCCCAAGCAGCCAACATATGGAAAATTGCCAACACACAGGCTTTGCTGGCTAGGTACGATAGGGCACATTATGACGAACTAGAGACCCTACTACAACACCTTCCAGATCAATATAAAACAAGAGCCAATGATCTCATCCAGGAAGGCAAAATTATTACCAATACCTCCATTCGATGTGCTCTGGATGCTGCAGACACAGCCTCCCGAGCTATTAATACCAGTGTCCTTTTGCGCAGACATGCCTGGCTGCGTATTTCAGGGTTCAAACCCGAGGTTCAAACTACCATACTAAACCAACCGTTTGACCAGGAACATTTATTTGGGCCTAGTGTAGATTCATCTTTGGAGAAGATGAAAAAAGATACTGATACTGCCAAATCAATGGGAGCTTTGCAATCGCAAACTCCCAGAAGTTCCTTTCGTCGCTCCTGTTATAGGAGCGCCTCTAGAGGTTTTACCACCGATAACTCCTCCACCTCCTATAAAAGTCCCGCCCAGACCTCATCTACCAGGGGTTATTACAGGGAAGGTTACAGGGGCAATAACAACAAGGGTAGAGGCAAAACTATCAATACTCGCACTGCCTCCACCTCCAAACAATGACTTCCCTCCACTCCCCCCGGACCATTATACTCCGGTTTGGGGAAGATTGCTACAGTTCCTACCTGTCTGGAACACCATTACCACGGACAGGTGGGTGATACAAATTATTCAATCCGGTTATTGCCTAGAGCTCACTTCAACTCCCCCAAACATACCACCCAAACAGCGTCCAATGTCAACAGAGCATTTAACGCTTCTCAAACAAGAGGTGCTTTCCCTCCTACAAAAACATGCAATAGAACCAGTTCCCCTGCATCAGCAAAACACAGGGGTTTACTCCCTGTATTTTCTCATTCCAAAGAAGGACGGAACCCTGAGGCCCATCCTGGACCTCAGACCATTAAACCTCTACATACAATCAGACCATTTTCATATGGTCACTCTTCAACAAGTCCTTCCCCTACTCAAACAAGGCGATTTCCTTGCCACCTTAGATCTCAAGGACGCCTACTTCCACATTCCCATTCACCTGCTCACAGGAAATATCTTCGATTTGTAGTGGACGGTCAGCATTATCAGTTCAAGGTTCTCCCATTCGGAGTCACCACAGCACCCAGAGTCTTCACAAAATGTCTGGCAGTGGTAGCAACCCACTTAAGAAGACAACAAATTCACGTCTTCCCATACTTGGACGACTGGCTCATAAAAGCCAAGTCGCATACCCAGTGTGTACATCACACACACACACCACAATCCAACTACTTCATGACTTAGGGTTTACAATAAACCTCACAAAGTCTCACCTCCAACCGTCCCACATCCAACAATATCTAGGTGCCACAATAGACACCTCAAAAGGCCTTGCATATCCCAATCCAGCCAGGATAGCAAGCATGCAAGTCCTTATAACAAAATTCCAGCCGCAACACTCACTTCCAGCTCGAGTATTTATGCAACTAATAGAGATGATGGCCTCTCGTATATTCATAGTACTGCATGCAAGACTCCAGATGCGCCCCTTACAGGAATGCTTGGCACGTCAGTGGAACCAAGCTCTAGGTCAGCTAACAGATCTGGTGTTGGTGGACGGCCGCACACATCGCTCTCTGCAGTGGTGGAACACCCAAAACCTTTCCAAAGGGCGACTGTTCCTAGAGCCGGTTCCACAGATTGTGCTAACAGCAGACGCATTGCTCACCGGATGGGGAGCTCATCTACTACATCACACCATACAGGGCACATGGACACCTCAGCAAAAGCTACTCCACATCAATCATTTGGAGTTACTAGCAATCTTTCTGGCATTAAAATCATTCCAGAAACAAATATCAGGCAAAGCTGTCTTAGTCCGGACGGACAATATTACAGCAATGTATTATTTACAAAAACAGGGGGGGACGCACTCTCTGCAGCTCTCTCAACTAGCACAGAGCATATGGAGGTGGGCTATTCCTCAAAACATATTCCTTTTAGCCCAACATCTTCCAGGAATTCAGAATCAGATGGCAGATCTGTTAAGTCGTCAAACACAACAGATTCACGAGTGGGAACTTCACCCACAAGTTTTTCCAAATGTGGGGGCATCCAGAGATAGATCTCTTCGCCACACATTACAACACAAAATGCCCAAACTTCGCCGCCAGATATCCACACCCATTGTCCAAAGGCAATGCGATATGGATGAATTGGTCAGGCAGATTTGCGTACGCTTTTCCGCCTCTCCCACTCATTCCATTAGTGGTGCGCAAGCTGCAACAACAGTCAGTAACACTGATTCTAGTTGCTCCAACATGGGCCAGACAACCATGGTACACAACATTGCTGGAACTATCCGTAGTCCCGCACCAAAAACTACACCTCTCCCCACAACTCTTAACACAGAACCATGGAGAGATCAGACATCCAGATCCAGCACAGCTCAATCTAGCGATCTGGCTCCTGAAGTCCTAGAATTTGGTTACCTCAATCTTCCACCTGATTGTTTAACGTTATCAGAGAGGCTAGGCGCCCCACCACTAGAGCCTGCTATGCAGCCAAGTGGAAAAGATTTGTTATATACTGTACCAATAACACAATCAATCCTCTAGATGCGTCCATTCAACACATCCTATGTTACCTGCTGCATCTTCAAAGATGTAATCTAGCATACACATCAATTAGATTACATCTCGCTGCCATAGCAGCTTACCTACAAAATAGACAACATTTGTCATTGTTCAAAGTACCTGCCATTAAGGCATCTATGGAAGGCCTCAAAAGAATAATTCCTCCCAGGGTACCACCCTCTCCAGTGTGGAATCTAAACATCGTCCTCACTAGATTAATGGGTCCTCCATTTGAACCTCTACATAAATATGAGCTACAATTTCTTACATGGAAAGTTGCTTTCCTTGTGGCCATCACATCTCTCAGAAGAGTTAGCGAGTTACAGGCATTTTTACAACTCCATCATAACAAAGTGGTTCTCAGGACAAATCCCAAATTCCTTCCTAAAGTTATTTCTCCCTTCCATCTCAACCAATCTGTTGAGTTGCCAGTGTTCTTCTCGCAACCACAAACAGTAGCAGAAAGAGCTCTTCATACACTAGACGTGAAAAGAGCACTCCTTTACTATATTGACAGAACAAAACCTTTTCACAAAACAACTTTTTGTATCCTTCTCACCACCACATAAAGGCAATCCTATATCAAAGTCTGGGATTGCAAGGTGGATTGTCAAATGTATACAAATTTGCTATCACAAAGCAAAACGTACACTATCTATTCCCCCTAAAGCCCACTCTACCCGCAAAATAGGGGCTTCCATGGCATTTTTAGGGAACATTCCCTTAGATGATATCTGCAAAGCAGCTACATGGTCTACACCGCACACATTCACAAAACACTATTGTGTAGATGTGCAGGCAAAACAACAAGCTAGTGTGGGCCAGGCTGTACTCAAAACATTATTTCAGACTACTGCAACAGATACTGGTGGTCACCGCTAACGGGAAGTACTGCTATGCAATCTATGCATAGTGTGTGATCTGCAGCTCATATGCCTCGAACGGAAAATGCTACTTACCAGTATGCAGCTGTTCTTGGCATGTAGAGCTGCAGATCCACACACGCCCACCCACCTCCCCGGCTACCTTTATCTGTTCCAGTATTATCTTAATTAGATACAACATACATGGACATCTATTTCTGTTTCTCACAAAACTCCATCATTTCCCTTCTTGGCGAAAAAACAATCTGAAGATGGAGTTGATGCCCATGCGCACTATTGTCCAAAGGAGGAGTCCCCTATCTCGTGACTTCCAAAGACTTATTCCAATACAACAACAAAGTGCAAACATCCGGGCCCAACACCAAATGGCGATCTATGCATAGTGTGTGGATCTGCAGCTCTACATGCCAAGAACAGATGCATACTGGTAAGTAGCATTTTCCTTTCTCTTAGGTTAGCATTACGTCCCTATCAATACCCCATGATGGGACATGATTTCCAGAAAAAGGCTGAAAGTGAATTTCTTTTCTGGCCTGTTTAGTCTTTTAGCAGCAGACCTTAGCATGATGAATAAATCCAGCAGAAGGGTTTTCATTGAAATGTGTTCAATTTAAGTTGTTGAATGCATTGGTAGGCAAAGGCATCATAATGTATCATGTGTAACCGAAATTATCTACTAAATTATTGAGTTACCTTCATCCCAGAGACCTAGGTTCTCATCCTGAGCAAAAATGGTTTAGTTCTGGGCAAAGCACCACCTATTTGTTCTTCAACATGCAAATATGTGTAATGTGTTATGTAAAAAAATAACTGTCTAGCGCTGTCAATGATATGTTCCCTTGATATGTTCCCACCACTCCCTATCGTATCTTCGCTCATGTAATCTACCTTTATTTATACTTCACTTGCAGTACTGTTCTACGCACAATATCCATCCCTTTTAAGAGGTGCTTATGCTGCAGTACAAATATATATTCCACTACTCCTTAGAGTTAGGTGTCCACTACATCAAATATCTTAGTTAGAATAGTAGTCTGAGTATTTTGAGGGGCAAATAAAGGTCGGCTGTGTTGCCCTTGGAGAGTAACGGTCACTTGCAATGAAAGAACGTCTTTTGGACATTCAACGGTTACTAATATTTGTCATGAGCAAAAGGCCTAGATAACAGGGGCTGCTCGTTTGAAGAGGCGAAACGTGACTGAGATTTTTCTCCGCACGTAATAACATTTTCAAGACAAATTACCCATTTCCTTTTTACTTTTGTTCTCAGATCTGGCCTTTCCTTCCCATTTGTGGCGCGTTAAAACTAAGGACCTATGGTTTACAGTTATTTCGTCTGCATATGGTGACCTTCGTTTTTCTCTGCGTGTTTTTTTTTAACACCAACCCTATTAGTATCACTGGTTACTGTGTAAAGACTTCCTATACGTCTGTTTGCCTTTCTCGTTCTACCTTCATGGCTGGTTCCTGATGGCTTTCCACGCACCTGATTATTCCCCAGGATCCCTGTGTAGCTGGTGTGTTTCTACTACACCTTTGTGTGTTTGCACCAGTTAAGTAACAGGGGCAGTGTACTTAACAGACATGGTGCGGCTCGATCTCGTTTCTGTCCAGCAACTAGTGGGCCAACAGGAATCTAACTTACTTTTGTTTCTCTGTGCTGTTTGTTTGCTTTGGTTATGCATCCTCCAACCGTTCCATGCTTGTCACCTAGGAGCAGGGCTTGCATTCCTACCGCCAAGAGAACTGTAGTGTGCCTCTGTTTTGTATTGCTGAGTTACTGGTGAGACAGAGGGTTTAGCTAAGTCTTCCAGTGCAACTTAAGTACAACAGCCCAGCAAAGATACGAGAATGAAGCTCTAGCTGTACGTCAGTTCGGGGTAGCCAGAGACGATGCTGTAGCGCTACTGCTGAATGCCCGAAACCGGTCCTAGGATGCTTGATTCCAGTCCAGGGAGGACCTGGCTTGGCAGTTCGGGCTGGACTGTTCCCATTGGGCGCAGGGTCAAGACTGATTTGCATATGGCTGGGCCCAAACTGGAATGGCATGGTGAGCAAAAAAACGATGGATTTAGGCCCAGATCTCTGTACTGGGGTGAATGTATGACATTGTTCTGCATTCTGTCCATCAATTGTTCTTTTTGCATTTGTCACCCCGAGTGGGACGGGTATGCCCAGGCGTGGGTCCGTGCTCTCCATGCCACTGGAGTGAAGCTATCCTGGCTGATGAGGGCTGAAAGCCCGAAACCGATCCTAGGATGCTTGATTCCAGTCCAGGGAGGACCTGGCTTGGCAGTTCGGGCTGGACTGTTCCCATTGGGCGCAGGGTCAAGACTGATTTGCATATGTCGGGGTCCAAACTGGAATGGCATGGTGAGCAAAAAAACGATGGATTTAGGCCCAGATCTCTGTACTGGGGTGAATGTATGACATTGTTCTGCATTCTGTCCATCAATTGTTCTTTTTGCGTAGCTCTACCGCTGGCATGGCCTTTGGTACACCTGGCCCTGCCTGCGCAACCTGTGGTCTTGCAGGACATGAAGGCAGCATCATCTTCCCTAGATCATCAACAGCAAATGAGAGGCTGTTGATTGGGTACGGGTGGAAAAGGAGGGGTCAACCTGTGATATCAAGGCAGTGAAAGGGTCGATGATGTCACTTTGCTTCCACTATTAGTTTAGCGAATTGACTTCTTGAAAATTATGGTTATTTCTCTCTTCTCTCAAAGTCTTAGAAGAAATGTAAAGCTGCATGATTAATGTGAATGTACAAATTGACAGTTCTAAAGTAATCTATTGTGCAAAATAGTAGTTGATATGCGTAAACGTTTCAGTTTCCTGTGCCTTTAATTTGTTTTACTTTCTCCTACAGAGTAACGCCAATGGTCCGGCGTGGTGTTGGTGGCTATTGGCTGTGCTGCCATTGGAGAGCAAGGCTCAGTTGACCATACTTGCAATGACGTCGCTAAAAGAGCGTCTTTTGGCCATTCGACGGGTACTGTTATTTGTCATGCGCAAAAGGCCTAGATAACAGGTGCTGCTCATTTGGAGAAGCAAAAAATGACTGAGATTTTTTTCTGCACTGAGAAACACTTTCAAGACAAATTACCCATTTTGTTATTTTTTTTTGTTCTCAGACCTGGCACGCAGCGATAATGAGCAACGTTCTAGCTGGTTTCGTTTCACTTCCATTAAGATGTCGGTAATGGACCTGGGCTTTCACTTGTTCAGTTCTGTCGTATCCCACAGGCTCTTAGCACTGTGCCTACCTTCCCATGGAAGTTGGAGCTGCTGTGAAGTTTTAATTCATGTCTAGTTAGTCACATTCGCAGTGACCAGAAAAGCCTCAGCTTCTCTATAGTTGAAGTAGCATCGACCCCATAGGAGAGAACATTAGCCTGTACCAAGTCTGAAATCATGCAGTGTCGTATTGACACAAAGCCCTTTAACAAATTGTGAGGGTGCTGACAGAAATTTTCCATTTGAAGAGTTTTTTCAAATTGTGCCCTATATTGTAATACTTCTGGACTAACATATGCAGAATGTAGTCGTCCTTCTGTGTTCTGTATGTAGACCTCTTCCAACCAGCCTCTTTAAAGATTGGGCTGGAACTGTCGATGCCTCAGGAGGAAACCTGCACTCACTTACTGGAAAATCTGCAATTGACTCCAGAAAATGGTACTGAAATGAAGACACAAAGTAAATAAAGTCAGTAAACAATAGTTTTGCAGCCCAGAGATCCAATCCATGGTAGGCAGGGATAGGCTTGCAACCTTTAGTGGTTGATAAAAATCAGACCAATTATAATTAGGTAATTATGATACAGTATACTTTGTAAGTTAATCTGGTGTCCTGCAAAAGAGTTAAGGGTCCCTTTATCATACCCAGTATTATATTGTGTTCTTTTGTGTGCATTTAGCAGGTTGCACGTATTGTTTGTAGAATGTTATTAATTGGCACAGCATTCTATTTTTTTATATATTTGCTTACATTAAGCCTATGCATCTTTTCACATTTCATGACTAAAATTAAGTGAATTTAAAGGGTGATATCTGCAGCCTACACATCACACAAGCCTCAAATTCATAATAATTACTGTTTTGCATCTAGAGTGATATTGAGCCTAATCTAGGCTGTATCATTTGTTTGACTAACGAACAATTGATTATTTTCATTTGGAATTCCAATATAAGGGGATGAACATGTTCAAGATCAAGCCATGCCTCAATTCATAGAAGCATCTTAGATTAATGCTGAGCCATGTCGTCAGTGATCATCACATTTAGCTTTAAAAAAACTGATAGGTTTAATTTTCTTCATGTAGCAAATATATGTAGGATACATGTTACTTACTGTTCTGTACAAAGTTATTATGCAGTGTGCGTGGCTAGACCGTCAACAGTAAACAGTGGAACTGCATAGTATGGATTTAAAAGATTCAGAGGCATCTGCATGGTGGATGGATGCAGGACACTTTTATTTCGGATCATTGGTCTTTTTTTGGCACCAGGATTAGGCGTATGCTGAGCTGAAGCTCCATATCTTACTTATCAATGGACCCCAGCAACCTTTTCAAATCCACATTAAGCCCAACACACACGACTTTCTTGAGTTTACTATTCAGGAAGACTATTCTCCTTCCAAGAGGAGGAAAGTGAAAGGGCTGTATCTGCTTAGTTTTCCGACAGCAGGTGGTCTTGCATAGGGACACTTGAGATTAGATCTGTATAGCATTGTGCTCTTGGTGCGCAGGTGGTAGAAAAATTAGCTTAGAGCCTTCATTCTGTTAGACATTAGCTGCTTTGAAAATGTAATACATTGCAAGGTTGCTGCACATTGTAGGATTGACAGCCTTGCTTTTTCCTGAGAGAGCCGTTTAGTGAGGTTTTCCAATTGATAAAGAAAAGACAACAACATTGAGATCTCCTTCTTGGTGACTGCTCAACGTTTTACACTTGAATGGCATAAGTAAAGTAGGGCTTTGGTTTTCCAGCAGTTCTGTCACAGCTAGGCACAATGGCAGAGCCCACCTAATTGTCAGATTTATCCTAGTGCTGCTGAGCAAGTCAAGGCATTTTTCGATAACCTTGACCAGGAAAATGTTGTAATTAACGTTACAGGTTGACACGAAATTCTGCCATTTTCTTATTACTAATAAGAAAAATGGCACAACAGACAAATCTTTAATCTCCCTAATAACAGTTTGGATGAAAGGAAAGCTTAAAGGTGAGATTGTGAATCTTGCATTTATGCATGTGCTCTTATTTAGATCCCATTGAGACTAGAGATAACAGTGTAGCAGTCTAAGTCCACAACCATATATTTCGGTCCGTCAGACATTCCTGAACCTCTGAAGTGTCCATGATTGCACTGGTATAACAAGTCTAATCTCCCTGAGCTATATGCTAAGACTGTCATTGCCAGAGGTTGGGAAGTTCAGACTCTTAGCCACAAAATAAGGCATGATTGTATACAGAGATGGCTCAAAAGCAAAACCTCATCCTGTAAGCTTTCAGCACTTCAGTGCAGTCTAGAGCAGACTAAAGTGCTAGTACTGATGGACCACAGAGACTAAACTGACGAGCAGTGAAATGAACTGTGATACAATCGGGTCTCTTGAACAGTAATCTCCTTTCTCTGCAAGTGGTTTGAAGATTTACACCCAGAGCTCTTGTGCAGCTAGGTAGTGATTAAGAGAACTCTATTTTATATTGTGCAAGTCCCAAGAGGTTTATTCTTGCCTTGGTGCCTGACATTTGTGTTTATCTACAGAAATACGTGATGAAAGTCCACCACCTGTCCCATATTGTCAGAAACCTGGCTCTGTGTTCAGCCTTTTTTATTGTTGCTGTTGTTGTGGACTACAAAATGGCTAACCTCTGAAAAGCCCCAATACATGAAGATTGTCATTTCTTTATTATGGTTGGCTCACCACTAATAACTGTACTTATTATTTTGGCTCTGGGCTTCACCTGTTCATTGACTGTCTGCCAAAGGTACTGCAGTTAGTGGGGATCCTACATTTTGTTGCAGTCGGACATTTGTTCCTCGCTACTGGGATGGTGGTGTGTGTTTTCACCTGCGTTTTCTCTAAAATCTGTTTGGATAGTCCCAGCTCTGAATATGGCAGTGTAATCTGGATTTATATGAAGGTTCTTTCCCTTAAGTTCACGGATCTTGGATTTAACTGCAAAAGACTTAAAAGAAGCTTTTGGTGAGAGACATTTTTCTTTCACCTCCACCATTCTTAGGAATGGAAACTTGGCGCTATAGCTTATGAAGACAAGGGAGATTTGAAGGGGTTGCATCTTAAGTCAGACATGGTAGCTTAAGATGGTATTAGGGTTCCTGTGCCAACACGCAAATTTCAGTTTTTAATTGTTGATGCATTTCTATTTTTCATGTCTACTATTGAGGACTGCATTGATTTGATCATTTATTCTGTAGAGAACAGACTAGCTATTTAGGTGTTCAGAGTTACCGATATAAACTAGTTTGGGTCTCAAAAAATGAGGTGGTTGATAAATTTATGGAAAAGTCTAGTGAGTGGGTGCAATTCTTCCTTTTAACAATTCTTCCTTTTAACAATTACAAAGCTTGCCCCAAAGAAGGTAAAATAATGCTCCCATATATCTATATGTAAATGAAAATCTCTGTTTCTTTGTTGGTGATCATGCACTTAGGAAAATTCAGTGAAATAGCACAACCTTTAGCCATAAACCAGAAATGAAACCTACTTTTTAAAATTATAAGTTACAATAAGCACCCAACAACTCAGTGCTCACCAGTGCAGGGTGAACATTTCAATGTTTGCTTTCCTTGCAGAAAGGTGTGATAAGTAACGGGTGCAACAGAACACGCAGTTATATTTTGGTTCTTGTAGGTACTTTGGGTTTGCTCCCAGCAATCTGGAATTGAGCTGCAAGATGGTCTTTTGATACCTAAAGACTGACATACTTTCCATTTCCACCTTTCAGAAACCAAGGCTTTAGTGTGGAACACTCTTAACGACTTCGGGCCCGATTATGATGGCGGTGAGACCGCCACCGACAGCCCTTCAGTGGCAGTCTCACCGCCATCAGTGACTGAATCACCGCCCGCCACATTACGATGGCGGACGGTGTGTTGGCGGTCGGAAAGACCGACCGACACGCATCCGATGGGTCTCCTTGAGCCCGCCGGTGCGGCGGAGGAGCTCGTAGTCCCTAAATAGTGGCAGTGCCTATCAGGCACCGCTGTAGGGATTAGGATGTCCCTTTCCGCCCGCCTGTTCATAACGGTTTACCCGCAATGAACAGGCAGGCGGAAAGGGACTTCGGGGGCCCGCAGTGGGCCCCCCTTCCCCCTGGTCGTAAGCTGTGGGCACTGGGAAGGGGGGGGGCAACTGTGGTGCCCTCCTACATATCCCTGCACCATGTGGCAGGCACCTCATGGTGCCTCCCACAAACTGCAGGGATATGTAAAGTGTCCCATTTTTGCATTGTGGCCGCCGTGGTGGCGGTCGCATCGTAATGCCTAGTGTGGGACCGCCGACAGCCTGTCGGGTTGTCCCGTCAACGATCGCCCGCCATCCTACTCGGGCCCTTAGTTCTTTCCTTGCACATCAAAGGGTCTTCCTCCCTACCATATGCTTCAGTACATAAGAGATCTGCTAAATACTTATTGAGGAATACAAAGCGATGGTGACTGTGACATATGTTCGCACATCTGTATCAACAACAGCCTGAAGGGATATAGTACATTTGATAAGCTGTATACAGAATTCAAAGATGCGCACGTGCTAAATGCACCCTGCCAACCATGAGTGCAATGGTTGGCTTAGAAACAAAGCTCTAGAGCTACAATTTTGCCATGCTTTTACCGAAACACACAATATAAAGTAGTCCAAATAGTGCTATTAGAGTTCAGGAATATGCAGTCTGGATGCAGTAATCCAAAGCCCCTTTAATAGTGAAGTTTTCTTGATATCCTTCTGACTCTTATAATTTGGAGATCTTGATACATTCAGAAGACCATAGGCAGCCAACACCTGTTTCGTCCACTTAACTTTTTCAAGGCTGTAAGACAAAAAGAAATGATGCCGAGAACAGTTGTATCCCGTAATGTAGCAATCCCCACTAGAAAGGTACTTCCTATTCATAAAAGGGGATAGATCTTGAGACACATCAGTATCGAGCGTATTCAATAAAGAATCGGATATCAAGAAAACTTCACTATTAAATGGACTTTGGATTACTGCATCCAGACTGCATATTCTTGAATTCTAATTGCACTATTTGGACTACATTGTATTGTGTGCTTCAATAAAGGTTTAGCACACTCATTGGAGAATAGTCTGCCTCCCTGAGAGGGAGTATTGGTACTGAAACTAACATTTCCCACTTAAACTCAATACCACAACATACTTGTTTCCAGTGCTCTCTTGCTTCTCGAATCCTTACATCTATATAGTTACTGAAAATGAGAGCCTTGCAACACCATGTGGAAATTCATTCAAATCACCTGTGAGAAATACAGACGAAGATGGTAGTCCTCTCATATCAGAAAAGGTATTATATTCCATAACAGTTCCTGACATTATGGCTTGGCAATGTCTTTGCCAGACTAAACACCCATGAACCAAGAGATAACTCTTCACGTAATTTACCTGGCCTTAAAGGTGATATACTTGACACAGCAAAATGTCTCAACTAATTGAATTGATGAGCAAAGGCCAGAGATTTTAAGAGAATATTCACCTAAATATACCTCTTTGGATTAGAAGCAGTATTGTACCTCCTTTGACCTTAAAGACATTTTAAAGAAATTATGATTCCGTGAACATTTCCAATATGTGGCATACACAACTATCTGGCAAAAGATCCAATGTTCCGAAAAAGCAATGGGCACAAAATGTACATTTTATTTCAGTTTGCGGTATGTGTTGTGTTGAAGTTCTATGTGCAGAAATCATGAAGGTTTGTTCATGGGTTTTAATTTACAGATTTACAAAATTATAGTGTGTTGTAAGTTCGTATGCACTTCAACTCTTGTAGAAAACCAGTCCTCAGACAGGCTGTGTTTTTGAAGTTCTCCTGTCTCCATTTCATTTTTAGTTAATGAAGGGTTTAGATTGGCTGTGCTTTTCAAAATCTACTTTATCATCAACCCCTTTGTTGTCAGTATGCTTGGCCTTTGCTAAGGCGTCACCTTTTCCAACGAAATACGTTTACCATGTTGAAATCCCGCAGTTCTTAAGGTACAATGGCGACCAAATTGGACCATACTCGTATGTGTAATCTGACAGTGAAGTTCTTTAAGGTTTTTGGATGTAACTAGCTGGTGTAAATGTAATTGTCTTAGCTGAATGCTGCTGTTCATCTCTTTTGTCTGAGAAAGTGCTAGAATATGTCTCCCAAGATTCAGAGGGACTGCAGTCATGGAATGGGACTAAGGATTGTGCTTTTGCTTTAAAAGATTACTACTCTACACTAAAAGGAGAACTGTTTGCAAAACATTTGGTATTATCAAGCTATTACTATCTTTCTATTTGAAGTTATTGTACATCCTGATACCATAAAGCTGAATGGAGGAGTGACACCTGCAGAGGTTTTATTTTTATTTTGTCTGACCAGAAAAAACAGTACGGACACCTTTTTAGTTGAATGTTTTACTGATATTCTATGCGCACAAGACATATTCCAAAAGGACTAATACATGCACTGATTAAACAAAAGAACTCTCAGGGAGGACAAACCAGAAAATAAACGCATCATTCCCTTTTGTCTGTGGAACAAATATAATGCAAGATGCATAAAAAGAAAATCATTGGTTTTAGCTATTTGAATTCTTCGGGAATAGAATGTTGTAAATTGGTGGGCTGCGTGGGCTTTCAAGTGACATTTTTCACATGCACTTTAGTTTTGAAGTGTTACGCCTTTGTTTTTTAACGAAAAAGTGTCAGAAAGCCCAGTGAATGTTATTCAGGTGGGAAGAACTAAGCAGAAATAAACAATGTGGTGCATGAGTTGAAATACTCAGATTAGTGAAGTGTTCTTATTTTCGTTGTACATTATTAGCCCTTGGCAACACAGTAAACTAGGTAGCTCTAGGTATGTGAATGCCCCATTTATCTCCTGACTAGGAACTATGCAACAGGGAAATTGTACAACACTTCTGCAGATCTGCCTTCGAAGTGCTCTATTCAAGCAAATAGGATGTAGTAACTATTCAGAACGCATTTAGTCCAGAGTATCTCTGTTCATAGTCCCATTTCCAATTGTCAGTGAAGTGGTGCCCAGTATGAGCTGGATTGCAAGCATTCAGTGTAACATCTTGTACCTCTGAAGCAATGAAAATGTTCTAACCTGGTACCAGATTATCAAGCCATCTCATTTACCACTTCTTCATGTTTTCATGGTGAACGGATATTGACGAGTACTTGGCTTTAAATTGATTATTTATGTAACTAACCGTCCTGTCTGTCAGATTTCTACAGCATTTTCAGAGAATCAGCTTCCTCAAAGTGTTCACCTGGTTCTATAGATTAAGGGCTTGGAGTCACAAGGTTCATTCACAGCTCTACCGTTAAAATGTAAGGCACTCCTTTTGTGATATATTGGAGTATCAAACTGTTGTTACCTCTTTGTGTCACCAATATCTTGTCAACTTTTCATTACCAGTTTCTATATTGTGAATGTGTTTTTCTTTTTTCTGGTCTACTTCATTTGACAGCAGCCCTAGTGCTATTGGATGACACTGTACTAAAATGGTAATCCATTAAAGAAATGTTTATATGGGTGTAGAGAAACATATGTTCACAAGTGGATCCGTTTTGTGGGACCGAAGGGAATCCAGGCTCATCTCTGGCTTTTTTTTACCATATTGCCAGGCAGTCCATTCTCCTTATGCCCAATTTAAAAAAAATGCCCTTTTACATCCTAATTTGATTTGTTGTCCCTCTCCTTTCACAGCCATCCACATGGTAATGGCAGAGGAAGTGGATGGGGAGGAGATTGCTATTAATGGTGTGGGTCAGTTTCGATTATCTTAGGAGTTAATTTTCCTAGCCCTTGTAGGGATGTTTTGCTAGCAAAAGATTTAGAGGTTAAGGCACGATGAAGGGAAAAAATGATGTGTTAAAGGGTGGTTAGTTTTAAAGTACTACTAGGTAAAGATTAACTGGGTGTACATTTCTAATTGTTATTTAATTTTTTATTCGTCTGATATAAATAGTAAACAACGAGTCTTGCTCCTCAAACCTTTCTGGACTGGCGTTTGTGCCAAAGGATACAGTTTAGTTGAGCTATCAACACCCTGCCTGCCGATGAAGATAGGTCATGGATACCCTTAAGGCAGAACGCATATGTGGCACTTTGCCATACCATAGCACTTACATTATGGGACCGCTTTACCCCTTCAATTGTTCTTTTATCCTAATTTGGTGACACAGATTTGCTTCTGCTACCAATGACACTGATTCCCAGTACACTTGGAAGCCAAAATCTGTCTAATGACCATTCTCTCTGACTTCTCCCTTCCATTAATGCATATTAAAAATGTTGGTGTTTAAAGAAAACTAAAATTTATTAACACAAAGCCTTTGTACCTGTGACAGGCGGATTTTGTAGAGCCTTAATTGTTCATTGTGAAACGCTCATGACCGTAATAGTAATTTTAAAAAAACTGCAGGAAGTTTCTTCCGTTCCAATTATCTGGTCAAGTGGAATGAAAATGCTTTACATAACCGGTAGAAAAAAGTGTTTATAACCTGTTTATTTAAATTTTAAAAAAACAATAATTGATTGTATCAATGATGGATCATCACCATCTCTTCCATTTTTTAAGACAATTCAAGACTGGTTCACCATGTCACAACCAGGATTGGCATTCTTGCTGTGTCTGCAATGCCAAATGTTACAAAAATGCTGCATTTATTTTCATGTACATTTGTAATCATTCAAAATGTGTATTTAATTTGTGATGTTTGGAATAAAATAAATCGGACAAATCTGTATAAACCATATTGTGGTATTCAATTTATAAATATATTTGTTTCAGGTCATTGCCTCATTACTCAAATACAACACAACAATAGTACGCTTATTATAAATTAATTTATAACACTGGTTAGAGTGAGTCTGATTTATGTGCATTTGGTTTTCAACAGGGAACAAGCGATTAGCATGGTGATATTACTTCAACTGCAAACACTACCAACAACAAAAGATGCCACACCTCCAGTTGTGTATATTTTATAGAAATGCAAGCTAGTTAGAATATTTTTGCCACTATCTTATTGATCACCGAGAACAGTTAAAAAGACTTCAGTTTTATCCATGTCATCATCTGTCTTTCCATTAAGTTTGGACCAGCATGAAATGAGCCGGTAGGGGTAATAATTTCCACAGTTTCCTCTTCCTGCTTCACTCTAGGATCTCCCAAATCCATTATTCGATTGAGGCATTTGCCGTTGTTTTCTTGTTGAACTTTTCCCTTGGAAGGATACCAAGTCCCAGGTTTCAGTGCTTATGACGCACACGTTATCTTATATTTGATTAATTCCAGCCATGGTCTGGATCCTTAACTTCCTGAGCCTCTCCTTTGCTGCAGTAATTCATAACAGGATTCTTTCAGTCATAACTTGTAGAATGTCTCTGGATACGTACAGCATCACAGAACACATTCCTCATGTATTTATCAATCAATATTTAAACGGTTAAAACTTGTTAGCCATAAAAGCACAGAAATCATAGCACAAACAATACACTTACAAAAAGCAAAAACACTAGCATCATAAACAAAACCTAAAAGAAAAACAGTTTTATAGAGATTAACAAAGCAACAAATTACGGAACCATACAGCTGATTTTAACAATGCAGATGTAGAACTAGTAAACCCACACCTCTTTAAAAGCTGGATTAAATATCTAAAGAAAGAAAATTGTAATATTTACAAAATAAAATCCAAAATGCAAAAGAGGCTGGGGCGAATTTGTATCACATGAGCAGCAACAAATTTAATCAGTACTAAAGACCCTTAAGGAAAGGGACATGACAATGAATAATGCCCAAACTAGATCTTCAGAGAAGAGCTCTCTGCCAAGGCTGTTTAACAATGAATAAATAAGGCTGCAAGCTTAAGGAATTCTGCAGAATAATATATTGTCTTAGCAGCTTGGCAAGTTCAGTTGCCTCTTTTAAGCTATTCTTGCATTCATAAAAAAGCTTGTTTGTCCGCTTTTGGGATTTGGTTAGGGTGAAAAAATAAGGAGGGTTCTACGTAGCTCCATTGAGGTAGTTTGGATGTACTGGAGCTGAGGAGTTTTCAAACCGTTTGAGCAGTTTAAATAGTCTTAGCTTACAATTTTATTAAAAAATGCCTTGGGATAAGTCCAGATCAAACTCTAGAGCAAAGGGCAGGGACAATTTAATGAGATCCTCCACATGAGGAAGCCCTAGTTGTTCATGGCAGAAATAAGAACTGTTCAGAGGAAAACTAAAAAGCTGCCGACAAAAACAATTTTCTTCAAGTTAAAGATTCTTTGTGGTACCCCAGTATTCCCGAGCCATAAGATACGGTAGGGACACATTGTGTTTTATAAATTTCTAACAACTGTAGAATTGATTACTGCCAATGTTGGTAGCAAAGTTGAACAGAGTCCCAAATGACTGAGCATATTTTTGTCATCCAAGACTGACAAGGCACCCACTAGCTAACAGGCACAAATATGGTAAATGATGCACCTTCTCAATTACCGTATCTTTTATAATTATGGATTTTGACTGAGGACCAGAAACCATGATTTTGGTTTCGGAATAATTGCTGTCCCAATTAAGGCTCTCCTTAAAAATCATTGACTAGCCGTCGTAGACCACTACAGATATGAGATAATAAAACTGCATTGTCGGCAAAGAGTAAAGCAGGGATAGGTTTATGTTAAACAAAGGGCATATCTTACCCGTTTGCTAAAAAAAGAATTAAGATTGTTAATATGTAAAATAAACAGAATAAGCACAAAGACACAACTCCGATGAACTCTTCTGTCCAGTTTAAAGAAATCAGTACACTCTCCTTAATCGTCAAACCTAACAGTTGCTTACAAATAGATATGCAGCATATGCAAAAAAATTAAAGGAGCATCAAAACACAACTAAAATACTGTTTGCCCTAATTTGGACCTATTCAAATGATCAGACATGCTGCTTGGGTCTAAAAAACAGCGCTCTCTTTGGCCATTGTGTACTTTCTTATAATTAAGTGCAAATTGAGGCTTTATTCCATGGTGCCTAGCCCCTCTCTGAAGCCATATTGAACATCAGCTCGTATGTTTCTCTTCCATCCAAGATAGCATTCTTTTTAACAATATCTTTCCTGCCACCTTAACTATAGAATCAAGTAAGGAAATTAGCCTGTACCTTCATGGATCACAGCGATTGTCATTTGTAAGCACAATAGTAGGGAAGCATCATGAACTGTGAAGCAATGTACTACAGGCGGAGTTCAGTACATTGGTTACCAACCAAAGATCAGTATTGTGCTTGTATGGATCTATGGGGCTCTGTCGGGACCTAAGGACTGCCACAAATACGTGTACCACTTTATCATCATGAAAAGTTAAGCCGAAGGGAAAAAGAAGAAAGCGGAAGACTCAATACCATGTTCACACATTCAGTGAAAAATATTTGACAATGAACAGTCCACTGATCAGCAGAAACATGCGCTGCCAAGAATGGGGCATTGCCTGTTTTATGGTCAAGGGAGTTAACCACTCCAAAACATGGAGGCATTTTTTTAATTTACACACATTGTCAGTCTCCCAGGTACTAATTACGATAGCATTTTTCTCATCTTAAACACAGTTTTGTAGGTCGCTCAACATGGGGCTATCTCAGCTTGACTCCTAGGCTGACTGACCAAAGCACAATGAAGTCTCTGTTTGAGCAACTGGAATTAAACTGCCTCTATACAGTCGGCTTAGCCCTTCCAAGCAGTTTGGTAAGTAACTTTTTAATGGGACCACCCAAATCAACGAACAAGTTTAAGGTCCAGGTGCTGTCTAAGGAGGAAGACAAACCGAAATAAGCGCTGACAAGATTCTTGCATAACAAAAGTTGGGAGGAACTTGTCAAAGTCAAGTTGTTTCCAGTGAAGTCTTAAATCATGATCCTTAATTGATTCACAATTGCTGCTTTAATACCAAAAATGTATATTTGAGGCAGACACGTTAACAACACTTAGAGGATTATGATAGCTGTAACAGCTCTACAAAATACACCATCAATAATAAAATCGCATAAACATGTAGACCCAGAAATATCATTGACTGAAAATCTCTATATATATATATATATATATATATATATTTCCACCAGATGCTCAGATATGAGGCCGCACTCCGCTCGCAGGTGAGTTCCAAACCCTTTATTTCAAAACATGCAGCTTCCCATCCCGATATTTCAATCCCTTTGGCCTTACGCGTTTCGAAGCATTTTCTCTTCTCATCAGAGGCCTGTGGCAGGAAACAGTTCATTGCAGCCCACATCTCCCCTGCATGCTCTTCACATTTAATTGGCTTCCGGTGTGCCTTGATTTTCGAGTTCGTGTTTAAATGCATGCTGGGACATGTGGTAACATTTTTGCATTGTTTAACCCTCCAGTGGGTTTGTTTGCTGCTTACATAGTTCGGGACAATTTTCTACAGCCCTCCAGTGGGCTCCGGATAAGAGTATGCATGTTTAATTTCTTTACCTGCTAGCGCCCATACAAAGACGATTTTGGCCTCTCTTGCGGTCCTTGGATTAATTTTCAGGCGGTGCGATCCCTCCACGGCCGGAGCCGCCGTTATAATGTGTTTCCACCAGATGCTCAGATATGAGGCCGCACTCCGCTCGCAGGTGAGTTCCAAACCCTTTATTTCAAAACATGCAGCTTCCCATCCCGATATTTCAATCCCTTTGGCCTTACGCGTTTCGAAGCATTTTCTCTTCTCATCAGAGGTCTGTGGCAGGAAACAGTTCATTGCAGCCCACATCTCCCCTGCATGCTCTTCACATTTAATTGGCTTCCGGTGTGCCTTGATTTTCGAGTTCGTGTTTAAATGCATGCTGGGACATGTGGTAATTTCCACTCGCAACAGAAAAACAAAAATGTACCTCTGTGGCAATAATACACATATATAATTTCTGAGAGAACAAATGTCACCACAGTACAGTAAAATTAAAATATTTTATTTCCAGCATCCATGTTTTAACAGTGACAAACTCCCATGAACACACTGTAAAGACAAAACTATAGTCATTCACAGAATAGTCCATTCCTCATAGTCCTTTGGGGACCTTTCTGCCCCCTTTTTCTTCATGTGACAGTAGCTGGTTCATGACTGTAGACCATTCTAACTAGGAAGTTGCATTCCCTGCAAGAAAATAGTAATTTTATCCTCAGTTCGTTATAGGAAGAATAGTATCACTTGACAAAATTAATATTTCATCTGTGTTTAACAATTCAAAGAGATTATTGAATAAGACCTGATTTCATGAAAACCGTAGATTACCTACCTAATAAATACCTCCACAATCACTGTAGACCTTTAAAGAAAGGTCTCTGGGTGGAGGAACTGATTCCTGTTTGTCGAGTGGGAATAATCCTCGCCTACGTGTCCTTAATAGAATTAAAATTTTCCGTTACGATAACTGACAAATTGGATATTCTACATCAGAACTGGAGGCGAGGATTATGCATGTTTAAAGCTTGTTGACTGTCAAGGTAGCAACATCTAAAACTTGTTTAAAATAAAATTGCTTAAAAGTCGAATCTGAAGATCATTCTGCTGTGTTTAAGAGGTCTTTCAGTCCCACAACCAGAGCAAAGGCCTTGGAAACCATGTCCCCTCTTGCTTAATGCATGCCAAAAGCATCTGGGTCGATGTTTCCTGCATGACACACCTAACCCACCTAGCAATTGTGGGAGAAGAAACTGTTTTATGTGGCTCACGAATAGCAATAAGCAATAGTCTCTCACCTGGAGGACAGATTGTCTCCTTCATGCTTTTGTATGCCTTAAAGCATTTTACCATACTTAACTTTGAGACCTCTCTAAAGAAAGGGGATGACACCACTCTAGAGTTACAGTTTGGCCTTCTAGATATATTTAATGTGACCCCTTCTGGGGTACACACCCTACCTGTTATATCCAGTACTCTGACGTCCCAGACTTGTCTGCATTAAATCAGTCGCAGAAGCATGGGCAATTTTCTCTGTATCTTCTTCCTTGAAAGTTACTTGTTATCCTGCTAGGAGAAGAAGAGATTGAGCACTCTGTTTAAATCCCAGAGTAAGGAGTATCGAGGCCTGGGAGGAAGAGACAAACTCCCCCTAATAATTTCCTGGCCAAGGGGTGTTCGCCCACCATCTCTCCATCAACAGATGGGGGAGATACTTGGCTGAAATAGCTGACCTGAATGCATTAACTGACCTTTATGCCATTCTCTCTTATTCCACATTAGCTAGCAAATTTAGGATGTGGACTTAATCTGTCATGGAATCTTGGCCTCTGCACACACAAACCCATCCATCTTGATCATGTACTTATATACTCTTGATCATGTACTATATACTCATGCTTTAGCAAGTAAGGAGTGTGCTTGTCTTGAAAGGTGCAGGACTTTCCATCGTTCCTGGTAATCTTCCATACCATGAGAGGCAACATGCCCTCCAATACCAGATTGTGAGGGTTCCCCGCATAATCCCAAAGGAGATCCTGAAATAGGGAACTGCAAATTGGAGAATCACAGGAAAGTTCCATCAGAACTGGAACCAAACTTGAGATCTCTACAGCGGGGTCACCACCTCTATATCTGCCCGCTTCCTCTGTACCTGAGGTGAGAGGTGCATTATCATTGAGAATGAAGGAAGCACATAGCCTACCTATTTTACCTAGTCTTGGAAAAAAGCAACTATTAAATCCGCCTCCCGGTCCAACCTCCAGCTTAAATACCTGTCTTTTCAATTGGACACAACTTTCTCCTTTGCCTTTTGCCCATCATTGCACTGCAAAGGACCCCACTAGCAACTCTGGGCAATGGATTTGCAGGTCCTGCACAGATTAATTTCCTCCTGTGGAGAATTCCCTACATCTGTCGTTCACCCCCTCCCCCAGCCCAGCCCCCGAGCAGGTTCTGCTGGCATCTGATTCTATCATGAGATCTGGTTGGAAGCCAAATATCATTCCTGTTCCTGGTTTTCATGTAAGAAAGCCACCAACATTTCCTCTTTGTCCTGATCCGACAGAGGGGCCATCTGAGAATATGCAAGGCCCTTCTGAAGGCAAGAAGCTTTCACACGTTGACGGGCTCTGTAGTGGGGAGGGCCCAGGAACACTGACTGGATGGATGCCGATAGGCTCTCTAGGAGTGCCATTTGACACAGTGATGTGCATGGTTTAGCAAGGGTTTTGTCTGACCACTGCCCCGCATTGTCAGCCCTGGCTTGTAATGAAGGAAAAAGCCATGTAAGGAGCACCAAACGTGTTCCCCCCTCCCCCCCCAGCTCATTGCAACAAAAACCAATTCTTAGTCATAGAAAATTAATTAGCCTGAAAGCAAGCATCTATTGTCAGAACACAGCTAAGGCCCCACATGGAGAACTTAATTGTGGCTGCTGAAGCAACGAAGAAAGAGGGGACATGAAGGTCGACAAATGACTGAGGAATGGACTGTTCAGTGACTGGCTATAGTATTTACTTTTCAGTGGGAAAGAGTACGTTATTGTTAAAAAAAAAAAAAAAAAATTGCTTGAAATAAAATGCGAAGAAAGTCTTGACATAGAATTGACTGTGATATATAGATATGTATCCATTTATTAATGCTGATGCAGTTATAATAAAAGAGGCTCAATAACACATTATGTAGCGCAAGTGTACTAATAAACGCACTCTCACACACTTTTAACTACAGTGAAGATGTCAAATTTGTATTTATTACCACGGTACAGCAAAAGTGACATGAGAAAAACACTTTACTGTCTCACAGATTGCATGTAACACGTTACACTGGGAAACAACTGCAAATAGTCATAGTCTGATTTTGACCTTGCTGCACACATTTAAACTCATACTATTTTTAGTTAAATGCATTTTTAAAACAAATACACATGAAAAATGTCATAGCATAGCAATATATGCCGATGGACAGACCACAATAGTTTTTTTTTTTACCATTGTTGACGGAGGGGGTGGGTGAACTAGGCACTTGAGTGGTGCCCCCTCCCCTAAGTCACTCAACAATGGTAATAAATAGCATATACGCTATGTGTATGTACAACACTCTGTCTTCTTGATACCTTGAATAGCTGGATAACCTTTGTGGCAATATTACATGTTGACCATAGGATGAGAGGCCCATTGTATGTCCCCATTTTGTTGATTGTAATCTGCGCAGGAGGCCTGAATATTTTTGAAATCAACCACAGTTTATGGACACCTTGGGACATTTTAGTAGCTCCCAGTCCCAAGCTCATAAGCCTCAGTTACATCTAAGTGCTCCCTCAGACACATGGATTGAGCCCATTTAGCGGTGTACAACTACATTGGATGAGGACTCAAATGATGAAGCATGCCACATAGAAATATGTGGGTGAGAGTCCTTTTTGAAATAAACATGACTGTTCCCTTCAAATATAATATAAACACTACCGTGCTAATAGGGCCCTACGGTCGGATAATCAACATCTGGCGGTAGTCCAGAAAATACAGAAATCTAAAAGTGGAGGACGGCTCTTCTCATATAATGCTGCCAAGTTATGGAACTCCCTTCCCCTTCAGGTTCGTCGGGAGGCTAACCATCTGACCTTCCGGAAACTCATCAAAACTTTACTGTTTCCCTAGGCTGCTCGGTGTTCTTGAATGTCCTGCTTCTAGCGCTGGGACGCCCTCGGGTAGCCATGCGCTTAAGAAATGTCGATTGATTCATTCATCTAGGAGGATCTCTCCCTATTGGGATTGTATTTTTAGACACACCATCACATCGCTGCCCGGACTGTGATGAAAGAGTTTGAGATGATGGCTTCGTACCTAGAGACTGCCATACACCAGGTTACACATGCACCTGGTCCAGGATTGCTTCTTGAAGCAATGGCACGCACAAGCGGAAGGGCTTTAGGAGGATCTTGTGTTGGTAACGACCGGGGATCAGCTCACTCTACTTTGGTGGAACAGCAATAACCTGTTGCTAGGCAGGCCAACAACCTGTTGCGGGGATTCAGCACATACACAGAACTATGCGCAGGAAAACAGGACCTCAGTGTATAGGGGCTGAACCTTCCTACCACCTTAGTACCCAAAATCCCAAAACCGATTAGCTATAGTGTCTCATTCATTCGCCTACATAATCATGAAGATACAAATGATTAGACAACCCAGAACACAACACTCCCGACTCTCTCCGGAATCGCTGTAGCAAGACATACCCTTTCGCTCACTCACTTGTACTTGTACACAATAAGAATGGTCAGAGTCACTGTTCTAGTTCAAAATGTTTATTTTAACTATCGTGCTCTATAATGCAGTATACGAGCCACTACCAGCAGCGAAATGCATAAACCTAGAACAATTAGCATTGTTACAATTCCATAGAATATAAAGGGGGATGTCATCATATACAGACAGTGGAAAAAAGGACTATAAGGCCTAACCACCCTCCCCTTGGTAAGGTGAAGTTTAATATATAAAGGAAGATCTCTGGGCTTTGTCAGCAGACCCCATACCTTAGTGCCTAGATGGACATTTTACATCATAGGAACAGCATAGCTCTTCTCCCTGGAAAGGTCCCTCTCTAAGTGTGTGTCAGAACAACATGCATCCCCGTAATATCAAAGCACGAGTTTCCAGTAGCGCAGCTGTGTTAGCATGTTTTGTCTAGATGCTAGGGACTGACCAGAACAGAATAACAAGGGGCATTGTTTATCGACCTTGCACATCGTGTTCAGACTAAACTCCAGGAACAGGCAGAGAACGCAGAAAGCAGACAGTTCTCATGTGAAAGGCACAAACAGAGTCTTGCAAAATAAAGTCATGTAGTAACGTGCGCAAAAGCAGCATCATGGCAGCCGAACTCATGCTAACTTAGCAATGTCGACAATGACCCTAATGGCCATATAACATTTCTAGACCCCCTTCTGCAGGTCACCATATCCACCAAAGCCTCTCTCATGGGATGAGATGCTCACCTCCATGAGATGACTTTCCAAGCACCAGGACCCCTCAGAGCCAGGGGACGTCACATAAGTTACCTGGAGCTGATAGCCACCAGAGTAGCCATCAGTTTTTTTTACTCAAACTGATCAAGGGTAAAACAGTCCTAATAAGATAGATAACATGACTGCCATGTACTAGATCAGAAACCGGGGGCACCCACGCCTCCCAGCTCTCTGCACTCTGCAACCTGCAATAATATTCACCTGTTGGCGGAACATTTGGTGGGAGTGGAGAATAACTTTGCAGACCTGCTCAGCAGAACTCATAACACTCTTTTTTAAAATTAATTTTTATTGCATTTTACCCCACAAGTTGGAGCGATCAGAACATTCTTACAGGATTTTTATCAAATAATTATATAAACAATATCCCATCACCAGTAATTCATTAGTTGAACAAATGAAAAAAGGGGGTAGCAATAATAATATGTAAAGGATACTTTAGGTCAGTTAGAATCAAGTATCCGAAAAAAAAAAAAGCTCAATATGGAATGCTACATCCAATGTAGTTGCGCCCAGATCTTCTCCACCTTTTTGACTGTTCTGGGTCCACGGGCCTTGGGAACTGCCATTTCACATTCATAGGTCTGTCGGAGTATGGCCCAGATTTCAGGTACTCTAGACGGTATTGAATCGACCCACGCCCTAGCAATACATAAGCGTGCACTTACTATAATAATTGAGATTAAAGACCTGAGACTAAGGTTCCCTCCGCTCTTTAAACCAATCAGTATTTCTTTATTACTTAAGTGAAATTCCAGCCCCAGCTGTGTAGATATTAATTGAAGTAAACTATCCCAAACTTCTTTCAAACCCGGGCATTGGATGAACATATGGACTATATCTGCTGCAAATAGATGACACTTGGGACAATATACCCGTGGCAAGTTCCTAGAAGATGTCCACTTAGAAATGCGTTCAGGTGTATAATACAGCATATACACTGTCTTAAATTGTTGCGGTTTAAGACTAACAGAAATGATTGCCCTATCAAGTATTTCCAGAGCCTCTTGTACTTCAGCACCAGTTACTATAGTTGCTAGCCGTTGATTCCACCTTAATGCTATTTGTGCGTTGTCATCTTCAACATGGGACATAAACTCCTGGTACATTGTACTTATGTTACAATTTGGAGGTTGATATATTAACACGAAAATTACAGAAATCTCGTGCACCTTATTGTATTCACAATTATGAAGAAGATAGTCCTTGACCTGTAAATATTTTAAAAAGGATCGTTGCGAAAGTCTATATATTTCCTGAAGTAAAGATAAAAGAACGTAGCCCCTGAGTATCATATAGCTGTCCTAGATTTTGTAGACCCATATTCCCCCAAGCTTGCCGCACACTATCGTGAAATATATTGGGGAATAATGGATTACCCCACAATGGGGTAAAAGAATGAACGGCTGGTAAAGAAAACTTAATACAAATTTCCCACCATACTCGGACTACATCCCTTATCACCTTAATTCTCACCCTCTTGAAATAATTAGGGTCAGTTAACTTATGCATTGCATATCTAATGTCTAAGCCTAATTCTAATTGATACCCAGCTGCAATCGCCCTAGGCTTGCCCCCAATCAGTAAGCTTCAAATCCGACCAATGAATGAGGCCCAGAAATCTAATTTTAAATCCGGCAGCTTAAATCCCCCCTGCTCATAGGGCAGTTTCATTTACCTTTCCGATATCCACATATATAACTACTAATTGCCCACTCAAGACGTCTGAAAAATAAATCAGGAACCCACAGTGGTATAGGACGAAAAAGATAGAGGAATTTTGGTAGGATGTTCATTTTAATAATATTGCATTGCCCCAAAATACTTGAGGGAAGCCGATGCCATTGCCGTAGCTTAGTAATAACTGCCTTTAAAAGCGGCTCATAATTGAGGGTTACAATATTTTCCACCTGACTACTAAGCCGGACCCCCAAATACGTAGCGGTGTCCATAACTCCCATTAGAGGAGTGGATGTTTTAAAATTAAGAATTATTTGCGTTTTAGATAGATTGAGCTTGTATCCTGAAAAGGCGCTGAATTCTTCTGCCTCCTTAGATGTAAAGTCGATAGCTATACATGGGTTAGTAGCGTGCACTGCTATGTCATCTGCATGTGCAGTTATTTTCAATTCAACCCCATTGAATTTTACTGGCTATATGCCCTGATACAGCATCAGATGTCTTATATAGGGTTCTATATAGAGAGAAAACCGTAGCGGGGAGAGTGGACATCCCTGACGCGTGCCCCTAAATATAGAAAATGAAGAAGAAGACTTGCCACCCAATAGAAGTTTGGCCATCGGATTCTTATATAATGTCTGCACTAATGATATATACCTATCTCCAATTCCAAAAGTCCCAATAGTCATCCAGAGTGACTCCCAAGTGACCCGGTCAAATGCCTTCTCTGCATCCAGCATTATCATACCCATTTGATCCCAAGTTTGGAAAGCAACTTCAAATGCTGCAATTGCAGTGCTAATATGCGCCGTGGTATCCCTTCCAAATGCAAAAACAACAGTTGATGGACAGAATGCAGAACAATGTCATACATTCACCCAGTACAGAGATCTGGGCCTAAATCCATCGTTTTTTTTGCTCACCATGCCATTCCAGTTTGAACCCAGCCATATGCAAATCAGTCTTGACCATGTGCCTCATGGGAACAGTCCAGCCCGAACTGCCAAGCCTGGTCCTCCCTGGACTGGAAACAAGCATCCTAGGACCGGTTTCGGGGTTTCACCCCTCTTCAGCCAGGATAGCTTGATTCCAGTTGCATGGAGAGCACGGGACCCACGTCTGGGCATACCCGTCCCATTCGGGGTGACAAATGCAAAAACAACAGTTGATGGACAGAATGCAGAACAATGTCATACATTCACCCCAGTACAGAAATCTGGGCCTAAATCCATCGTTTTCCAGGCACAAACCTGTGCTGGTGCTTGGAGACCAGCTCGTGCATGAGAGGGGCAAGGCGTGTAGCCAAAACTTTAGAATAAATCTTTGCATCTGCATTTATCAAAGATATCGGGCGATAAGTCTCCCTATCTTCAGATGGCTTGCCCTTCTTAAGAAAGACTACAATGTTAGTCACCCCCCATGACGCTGGGACTTCTCCCCCACTATAAATATAATTTATCAGTTCTACAAGTTCGGGGCCAAGAATATCCCTAAATATTTTATAAAATTCTAGAGGAATGGTATCCTTCCCCGCTGCTTTTCCAGATGATAAAGCACATATAGCTGCCTCCACCTCCCCTGGCCCAACGCTTACTTTTAACATAGAGCTCTGCAAAGAGTCTAACCGGGGTATCCTACTCTCCCTGAGATAGTTAGCAAAAATCTGCTGATCGATACTCTCCGGTTTATTATAAACCTTTGAGAAAAAAACGGCAAATTGCTCAGCAATTCATTGTGGGCAAGTGTAGCTACCCCCATCATCTCCCAAAATACATTTAGTAGCACTGCGTGCCTTTTTATCAGCTATCTGATGGGCCAAAATACGTCTCACTTTTTCACCATACTCTTATTGATCCGTCCTATTGTTCTAATAACTTGATGTCGCCTTCTCAGTTACCCCCGGTTTACCATTTGCTGCCTTTCCTTTAACCTAAGATGTATGGCCTCTTCAAGGGAATTGCATGTAAGAATTGCCTCAGCATGTTGCAACTCTAGGTCTAAACATTCCTTCCACGATTGAGCCAATTCCAATTGCATACACTTATTCTGATTTAAAATAAACTGAAGTGTAACCCCTTATATAAGCCTTCATGCAATCCCATACGGTAGCATTAGAAGCAGTGCCCTTATTAATCAGAATACATTCAGCCAATACGCTTTTTAAATACCGACGATATTCCAAATTGGCAAGCAGATGTCGGGGCAATGAAAATAAACGTCGAGCTCTCGGTCCTACTTGTGAGATCTGCAGCGTCAGTATTGTAGCGTTCTGATCAGATATAATCTTGGGGCATGTCTCTATATTTGCCCCATCTAGCATCTGCTCTCTTACAAATATGTCAATACATGAGTATTACCTGTGAGGAGAATAAGCATAAGTATAGCCGGGCCCTCGGGATACAGAATTCTCCAAGCATCCTCTAGCCTATTCAATTCCACAATCGAAGCCCGTGTTTTGGTCATACGAATATTAGGTTGACGGTTAGTAGACTCAATATTATATTCCATAACACAATTGAAATCACCCATTACTATCAATTCCCCCGCCCAGTCCAACAATTCTAAGCTTAAAAAATCAAACATATCTTGTTCATCCAGGTATGGGCCATAAACAACATAGATAATATATCTTTGGGTATTAATGAGCAGCTGAGTGATGGCCCATCTCCCACTACTATCTGTAGAGGTTTTAATAATTTTAACTGCTAGACCCTTACATTTCATTATGACCACCCCACGTATGGACATTGTCTGGGATGAGCAGGTAATACTATCATATCCCAATTGGCTCAGTACCTGCCTATCTTTATATGCCAGATGAGTTTCTGTTGTGCCCAAAATATGAGGTTTATAAACTGCCAATTCTTCTTGAACTAACTGCCTTTTACGGGTTTGAGTTAACCCAGCAACATTCCAGCACATCAATTGCAACCTAGACATTGTATAATTCAAAAAATCATAGACCTTCCCTGCCTTTAGTATCAAACAGTCCACCGAACATTGCATTACATTCTATGCATGATTTCTGATCAATCTAACTTTTAAAACCCTCCCTGAGTGTGCGTTAGTAGTGACCTCCATTTCTCCAAAAGCTTGCCCCACCTCAAGAACCCCGCCACCCACCCGTACCTAGTAAAGGAATCACCCAACCCCTTACCTGCCAGCTTATATGGCAGTCACCTGGGAGCACCCCCCTTAGAACCACCCACCTCCCATATATGCCACTACAAAATCTATCATTATTGCCCCACAGAGCTACCATATATGATCCTTTCTTTAAATTTTTTGGCTTAGAATCTTCTCTACCAGATCATAGCCCTAGCGTCATGGACTCAAAACTTTAGGTCTAAATGAAATATTTGCTGGTGTCCATCGCTGATGATTTTAAGACGTAAAGGCTCTTGCAGGAACACATGTGCCCCGACTGCCTTAAATGGGTCAATTAGCTGGCGCATCTACCAAAGTCTGTCCATCGGGGCCTTACATAAATTCGATCGGGCAAGGATAGACATCGAATCCACCTTTAGAGGTGCAGCTGGCCGTGCTTTAAAATAAATGGCCTGTCTCAACAAAAAGTTGCCAACAAAGATGAGAATTGGGCGAGGGTGCGCTGAGTGTGCTTGTCCAGCTTCCCTTATTACTGATGGTAGTCTATGAGCCCGCTGAATCTGGGAGTCCATATCCCAGTCTGACAGCTCCAGGAGTGCCTTCTGCAATAAATTGACCACAAAGGTTCTAGGGTCGTTGCCTTCTCTCCCCTCGGTTATGCCAATCAGCCTTAGATTGTTGCGTCGCTGTCTGTTCTCCAGATCCTCCAATTTGCTTTGATTAGTCGCAATATGACCCCCTTCTTCCCGAACTGTTTTAACAGTCACTGACCCAACTTCTTCAACACCTGCAACTCTTTGTTGAAGTTCCATCATCTCAGCCGAGAGTACTGCCACCTTACTAGAAACCTTTGAGAGAGCCTGATGCATCGCTGCACTATCCGCCTTAACCTGTGCATAATGTTCCAGATCCCCCCCCCCCCCCCTTGAGTTTGCAAAAATTGAAAGATTTTTGAGAGTGGGCTCATTAGTGCCTGATGTATCAGCACAGGTATCAATATGCAGAACACCAGATTCCATGACACCAAAAGAAGGCCCTTCGGGGAGATCTGTCCTCTTGCCTTATCCAGGAGAGATAGTTGAGCCGGAATTAGGACTACTTCCATTTAATATGTTATTCTCCTCCCTGGACAATGCTGATTGAGATTGTGAGGCAGAGCTAATATTTGACAGCCACGGAATCAGAGCTTTAACGTCCCTTTTAGAGGTGACCCACTTAGTAAGGGACTGTCTTTAGAGCCTGTCTTCGAACGGGTTGAGACCGTGTGATCTAATTGAGTGTCGGTACGTTGGCCATATCCCTTTTTTTTTTTTTTTTTGTCCTTTTATACCTTTAGCTCTGGCTTGTTTCTTACTTGGCATACTATTATCCAGGTACTCAATGTCCTGGGATGGTTCATTATTTACCCTCCCTCCCAATCTTATAACATGGTCGTCATCCTTGTTTTTGGATAGTCCAGCTATACAATCATTCAGGACCTCCAGATCCGCACTTTTATCCAACGTTACAAAGGTACATGAAGTAGTGATTTCCGATCTATCATAGCCCACTTCAGCTTGCTAAGCCACTTGACCTCTTTCAGAGGAGTGTAGTCCACCATTGCCATTGACATTATCATCCATTGGGCCAGACCCTGCATTATCGGTAGTGGGTTCAGAAGTGTTTGTGGTACCAGGATCAGCATAAAATGATGACCCCCCCTCCGGGTAGTGTTGGCATACTGACGTCTGAGGCTTTATCTAAAGTGCCATCATTATTGCAGATATCCTGCTCCACCTCCAGAGCAGTATCGATTGCTAAGTCTATGGAAGGCTCATTATCAACAATTCACTTATTGCTCTGAACTGCATTCATGAGCACTTCCACCATAGTCGAGTCTACCATGCCTGCTTCCCCCAGATTGCACGACTGTAGCAGACCTGCTGTTTTACCAGACTGCAACAGTTTCAATATGGGCCGCCCGACCAGGGATTCCACTACTTTGATGGCCTCCTGACTCAGGTCCTCGCCTAGACGCACAGCTGTAGGTGTAGTATTGTGTCCCCCTCTTCCTCCTCGTTGTGCGGCTCCACGTGGTGGTGCCATTGCTGGTTTTTGCTCTCGCCCTAGGAAGGCACAGGTCTGCCAGCGAGCCTTTCGTGCTTGTTGCAGACTCCATCGCAGGATGATGCAGAGCTGCCACAACATCAACAGCGCCTCTGACACCCCGACACCTCCTTCACTGCCAGTGAAATGTCGGGTCCAGAGCTTTACCCGGGACCGCTGCCAGGACCGAAGGTACGGGGGGAGCGTCCTGGGAGAGTGCTCACTGCTGCGGTATCAGCCTGCCATCTGCCTTTAACTCTCGCAGGACGCATCACACGAGTGGAAACTCCACCCCAAGTCATTCACAAGCAGTTTCAATAGTGGTGAACTGCGTCCATATACCTGCTCCCCACTCCTGAAAACACAGAATGCCAAAACTTCACCACCAGGTACCCACAGTCCATGGGCAATGCACTATGGATGTACTGGTCCGGGATATTTGCCTATGCTTTGCCGCCTCTCCCCCCTCATCTTGTATGTAGTGAGGAAGAGGCGGCAGGTCTACCATGGCCCACATCCTATTGACACCAATTTGGTATTCAATGATCCTATAGATGTCCGTTAATCCCCTCGAGAAGCTTCCGATCAGGATGTATCTTGTCACTTCGCATCAGAGCCAGCTCGGACATCCAGAATACAGGCAGCTGAACCTCACAATCCGGCACCTGAGTTCATAGAATTTGGCTATCTCAAACTGCAAGAGGATTGCACGCTTATCCTGTGAGGGGTGCATAAGCCCAATACTAATGCCTGTTATGCAGCTTAGTGAGAAAGGTTCATGCATTACTGTATCCCTGAATAGTTCGCCCCTTTTCTGTGCAGGAGGTTGCCTTCTGCACCTGTAACGTACATCCGTGCACTTAAATGCAACCCCATTTCCAGCATTCTTGCAAAACAGACATCTCTCATTTCTTTTTAAGGTCCCAGTCATTATGGCCTTCGTGGAGGGTCCCAAGAGGGTTATACCTCTAAAAACTCCCCCTGTCCTTGTGTGGAAGCTGAATGTGGTCCTCACAGAATTCTTGGACCCTCTCTTTGAGTCCCTACACTAATGTTATCTACAGTTCTTGGCTTGGAATGTGGCCTTCCTAGTCTCAATCACCTCTCTCAGATATGTTAATGAGCTCCAGAATCTTATTGTACTGGAACCATTAATTCAGGTTCACACAGGTAGGGTAGATCTTTGTACCAACCCCAAATTTCTGCCAAAGTTGTCTCACCTTTTCACATAAAGCAGCCCATTGAATTGCCCATATTTTTCCCACAACCAGAGTCTGTAGCAGAAAAAGCACTTCACACTCAGGATGTTTGAAGGGCACTTATGCATTCTATTGACAGACTTAAACGGTTTTAGGAAGTTGAATCGACGTTTTGTATCCTTTGCCTAATATCAAAAGGGCCATGCGTCTCTAGCTGGTATTGCAAGATGGATACTTGAGAGCATCAAGACCTGCAATGCCAAGGCCCACGTGCTTGCCCTTAGTGCCTCATAGAGCCCACTCAACATGGAAAAAGGAAGCTTTCTTGCCTTTTTGGTAATATTCCTTTAATGGATATCTGTAAGGCTTCAACTTAGTCAATGTTCACACCTTCATCGAGCATTATTGTGTGGATGTTTTGACACATCAACCTTCTGCTTCTGTTGTGCGCATTGACGGCCGTACCGTAGCTGACTGGAGGACATGCCTCGCGCCTCACTTACTCCGCTTTCACTCCGCCACGCCTGGACGTCGACGTGGGAGCTGACGCGAAGCGCGAGACCGCGGAGCCGAGCCGATCAAGGCTGAAATCGGACGCCGAAGATTAACGGTGGAGACAAAAAAACCCTCAAGGAATCATTAAGAAACGCCAAGGCAGCCTCGGAGAATATGGGTCCGGTGAGAAGGAGGAGGGCGCAGTACCCGAACCCCCCGGTCCACGGCAGGAGGAAGGGAGAAGGAATCCAAAGGGGTAGAACGAGTGCCAGGTGCCCCAGGCTCATTTCCCAGGGTCATAGCTTCCTGGCCTCTCTGCAAAAATGGTAATATGTGATAAACTGCCTGGACTACATATTCCCTGATCGAGACAAGGGACAAGAAGTCTAGCTGCTTTAATACACAGAGTTTAATCTTCAAAAAAGGATTGGCGGAGGCATTGATCAGCACAGTCAGCACGGTAACGGGTAAGGTCAATGAATTGAGCACAACGGAGGTAAGCGTGTGAATGTTATTTTGTTTTCTCCTTTGCTTACTAATTGAGTATCAAGGGGGGGGGGGGCTAGGCTGGTCCTCGTTGGTTCGGATCTATATTGGACTTACCTGGCTTAAAAACAAATAAAATAAGTGGTCATAACTACGAGTGTTGTAATGGCCCCAAGGAAGAACAAAGTTCACATGGAGCAAAGCCTTGCGTCAAAAGAGCTCTCCATGGAACAGAGGGGTTCTGGAGAGAGTATAGTGAGCCCCAGAGAAGGGGTTAAAAAAGCACCTAAAAGGAGAGTAAATATGGAGGCGGTGCAGGGGAAACAAGGGGGCATGCCAGCCTCAAAGGCAATAAAGGACTTTGTGGGGAAACATTTTAAAAAGGTGCATTCACCATTGAAGCCCCTGGAAATGGAGGTCGATCAGCAGGCTGAACTGCAGAACGGGAATGGCTCAGTGGAACTTTGCGAGCAAATATTGGAGTCATTGTCTTTGGTAAACCAATCACCCCTAAGCCCAAATGACGTAATAATGGCACCCCGGCTGTCCTCATCCCCGCGCGTCTTCTCACTGCAGGAGCAGGAATTGATGGCTCTAGACCCTCTGGAGATAAACAGTGAGAGTTCAAAGACTGACTGGGGGGATGTTTCGGATATAGCAACAAGGCAAAAATTGAATACGAGCCGAGATCAGCCTGATATCCAAAGAATTGAATCAAAAGAAGTGGGGCGAAATTCTACACTAGATTTAGACATTTCAGCTACCCCTTCTTCATCAATGTTGGACATAATGTTGATGTTGCAAAAAACATTACAAGGGCTATTGGAAGTCACAATGTTAAATAATGACATTCTTAAAACACAAAAGATGCACTTACATAAGATTGAGGGGGAGCTGCAAGGTATCGGGGGCCAAATGCCAACTATGATGAGAACAGTCCCAGACCCGCAGCCCCCTGTGTCTGCAGAGGCCACAGAGTTGCCAAAAGATCCACAAAATGTTTATATCTCAAAATGGCCAATGTTGATAAAAAGAAGGGGTGGATACTCTAGAAATAGGCCGTCTAACCTTAGGAGCCTAATAGGAAGGAAGGTTCAACTTAAGGGGAAAGGAAAGGTGGTGAAAAGAGGGAAAGATGACGTGGCAAATTTAGAGATTGCTACTCAGGAGTCACCCCCTACCATGATCCCCAAGGAAACAGGAGTGAGGAAGGGATTAAAAAATTGGAGAGGGAGTACGAAAGGCACAATTAAAACCATTGCGGCAATTGGCAAGAGCAAGTCACAAAGTACTGATGCCAAAAAAAAACCTTGATGAAGACCCCCATCACTGGGAAAGCATAGATGCAAGTAGTAAATCAATGGTAGCCATTAAGAAGAACAACTGGCAGTCACATATGATAATCCCAAAGTTGGGAAAGGAGGTAGCTGAGAATAAGTGGTTATATTTTGAACCTGTACAAAGAGAGAAGGGGGGAAGAAAAACAAGGAAGATCATACCCCTAAACAGGTCTCAATTATTACACTCATTCTCAAAATGCCAGAGTTTGAGAGGAATTGGAACCAAAGATCTGCGACAGGTAGGTTTTAAAGTTAATTATGAAGGGAAGGAAATTACCAGGGTGTTAGTTTACTCAGACCTGGTAAAGGTGGCAATTGAGAAGGCAGAGAGAGAGATATTGAAGGAAGGAATACGGAAAGTCCCAGCGGGAGAATTAGAGGGGAATAGCCAACTAGGTGGAGGCTTCCTAAAGTGCCATGCAGGATTAGGGAAGAGACAGGTAAGGTTACTGGAGGAAGATGGAGAAGGTGCTGGAAACCTCAATATAGTAGCAAATAATTCTGATATTAGTAGATCTTGGGGGAATTGGAGTCAAAGAAGTTGCCTTGCAGGTCCCTCTGAGTGGTATAATGAGGAGCTTGGGGAGGAGGGACACTTAGATGATGTGGAATAGGATAATGGGGGGTCGCATAGCCTTAAGTTTGTAACCTGGAATATAAACGGCCTCGAAGAATCGACAAAACAAGAAAATATAAAAGAGCTTGCCAAAAGTGCCAAAATCATATGACTACAGGAAACCTGGCTATGCAACAAAACCCCAATTATTGATGGCTTCCTCCAACTCCATCGCCCGGCAAAGCAAAAAGGTTTGGGCGCCCTGCAGGTGGGATCATGACCCTCCTGTCTACAAAAGTTGTAAAGAGTGTGATAGAGCTCTCTGTAAAATGTAAATGGTTGCTTGTATGCAGATCATCGTTGTTGGTAGCAGACAAAAAGCAGAAAAATGTAATCCTCATAAATGTGTATATTCAATGGGGGGGCCCCGAGGAATATGGCGTTGAGTTGGGATTTTTAAAGATGATATAGGTACCCTATGCGAAAAATATGGCACGGATATAATTTTATTGATGGGTGATCTTAACCACAAACTAAACCCTGAGAAGGTAGATAGTTGGTACACGGAAATTCTGGAGGCTTATGACATAAGTTTAGCGATTTTTCCAGATTGCGTCCCTTTAAGTCAAGATGTAAATCTGGGAAACTGTTTGGGGACAAAGAGCCTGTTTTGCCTGAATGGTAGGTCGGAATTAGATTGCCCAGCTAGGAAAACATTTAAAATAGGCACACAAAACTGCCCAATAGATTATGTGTTAAAGTCTCCCTGGAACTTTGCCTTAATCGAGAGGTTTCGGGTGTGTCACAGGGAAGGTAGTGATCACAACGCCATGTTGTTTGAGATCTCAGATGTAAACCCGAGCCCACAAGATAAAGTAATTCCACAACAAGTGGAGTATCCTAGGCGGCTGACAACAAGGCTAACAGATGAATATATAGCAAAGTTAACAAAATTACAACAGAAGCTAGATTTGGGAAGTGCCAAAGGGCAGAATCTGAATTGGTATGAGGAAAAAATTGAACAGGTTGTGCAATGTCTTCGAGTTGAACTCAAAAATGAGAAAAAGGTAATAAACCAGGACAAAATCCCAGCACGGCAAGTAAAATGGTTCTTGTAGAATGTCTAAAGGTGAAGAGGGAGATAAGGAGAGAAGCACGTAAACTTAGAATTAAATATGATCTAAATAAAGTCATATACCTTAAAAAATTGAGAAGGAATTATAAAATGCTAATCAGCTGCTCGAAAAGAGCCTATAAAGAAAAATGCTGGGGCAAACTGCTGGAGTCTATTGAAACAAAAAATATACGCCAGTTTTGGAAACTGATACGTGCAGCAGCAGAACATCCGGTGGGAGTTATGAATTGTGTGGTAGAAGAGTCTGCATGGGAGGAATACCTACAGGAATTATATGGCTCCTGTAGGGCATCAGAAGGAGTGATGCAAAACTGGAGTGGGTTAGTAGAAGACCTAAAATTAGATTTTTCAGTAACAAATGTAAAAAATACGATAATCAAATTAAAGCTAACCAGAGCTGCAGGACCTGATAATCTCCCAGCTTCTATAATAAAGTTCCAGCTGAACTGGTGGGCGGAATTTTTGTCTCGTATGTATTTAGTCATCCTGGATACAGGAAAAATCCCCAAAAATTGGAAGGGAGCAGTAATTAGACCTGTGCATAAGAAGGGTGATATGAAATCTCCGAAAAACTATAGATTAATTAATTTGTTAGACATTGGGGAAAAAGTCTTCGCAAAGATAATATTAGCTAGACTCAAGGACTGGGTGGAGCAGTTTTTGATTGTGCCGATAGAACAGGGGGGCTTCAAATAAGGCCACTCCACTGTCGATCATTGCTTCGCCCTATGGGCAGCGGCGCGTAAGTCAATAGAGCAAAAAGGGAAGCTATATTGTTGCTTCGTTGACTTTCGGGCCGCGTTTTATTCTGTGGACCGTAAATGTCTTTGGGACTCCTTGGAAAAATACAACATACCAGAAGGCTTACTAGCAATAATTAAAGAGCTACACAGAGGAAACTGGGCACAAGTTATTAGGGATGTGGGTGGGTCCTTGACGCCGAAAATAGCAATAGAGAATGGCCTGCGTCTTGGCCCCCTTGCTCTACGCCATATTCCTAGCAAACTTACCGGCAACCCTAGAGGTCGACAGAAGCGCCAGCCCGAGAATGGAGGGCAATAAATTGTCATGCTTACTGTATGCAGATGACCTGGTGATTCTTGATCAAACCGAGCTAGGCCTCCAAAGGAAACTAAACGCTTTTAGAGAATATTGTGAGGCAAAGGTTTTAATTGTAAATATAGAAAAAACAAAAATTTTATGCTTTGGGAAAAGAGACACTAGATTCAGTTGGTTTCTGGGGCCCACGAAACTGGAGATTGTGAGTGAGTATAGATATCTTGGGGTCTGGTTCGATAGTGCATTAAAGTGGCATACGCACTTAGATGCTCAGAAAGCAAAAGCCTTTACATCGATCTGTGGGTTGAAAAAATTTAATCGAGAATATGGAGATATGTCCCACAGACCGTTGTTAAAAGCATATAGTGCAATTATACCCCCGCAAGCATTGTATGGAGCTGAAGTCCTTTACCTAAGTGGGAAATGTGGTTGGGACCTAGAAGAAGGGAAGTGTCTAAAAACGTTATTGTCACTACCAAGCTCAGCTATGATCCAGGCCATTAGAATTGAACTAGGAACAATAGCATGGAGCGTTCAGACTCAAGTTTCTTTAGTAAGATTCTGGAAACGCCAGGATCCCGGAGCAGTACAGAAGGTCTCACATTGGTGTAGAAAGGAGATTCAGACTAGTAGCCTAAAATGGGCCAAGGAAACAAGAAGGAAATTGTTTATGGTTGCTGAGAACCTAAAGGTGATGATCTGCCGGCAAACACTGTATGTAGAATGTACTAAGAGCACACTCAGAGCCCAAGGGCAGGAATTATCCAGAAGGGTCGATATGGAGTATCTGAGATCGAAAAAATCAGTACAGTGTATGAGAGTCCCATGGTTGAATGAAGCTTGGTACCCGTATCTGGATACACTACCCAACTATTGGTTTAGATGCGAAATTTTAAGATTAAGAATTGGCATCAATCCTTGGCTGGCAAATGAGAAAATAAAAGCAGAAAGAATCCAGCCTGATGGAAACTGCAAATGTGGGTTGGGCACAAAAAGCGATATTTTGCACATATTAGTAGATTGTGCCTCTGTTTTAGACCAGCGGAAATCATTCCTACGCCCAATTTTTTTTAAATATGGAATAAAGACACGGGATCAGGCAGTAGTGTTACTTACAGAGATGCCAAACCTTGACATTGCTATTGCACTTGGAAACTACATGAAAGCCATAAAAAAAGTCTCTTGTAGGGAGTAATTGAAGATGTTTTAATGATTTTAAAAGCTGAAACCTATTAATATGCATTTTTGCTATTTTAATTAATATTAAATGATTTTAAAATGACTTTTAGTAAGTTTTAGGATTGAATTGAACTGGATATAATTATTATTCTTATCATGCCTCCTTGTGGGATATTTGTGCTGCTACCATTATGCTTCTAGGTTACTAATTTTAATGGAATTGGTGAATGTATTTGTTTTGTTTTAAAATTTTCAAATGGGTTTACGGTTGTTTAAAGACTATGGTCTAAATAAACATAACTTTTGACTGACTGACTGACACATCAACATCCCTTAATTGACCAAACTGGACAATTAAGAACACTTAAAACGTCTCCATTATCTGCTTGCTCGGAACTGTTTTTAGGGAAGGAATGATTTATAGTCTATGCAGAACATGTATAGCTACTGCTAAACATGCTACAAACGGAAAATGATACCCTGTAGCCATCTGTTCGTTGCGTGTAGTGCTGTAGGTTCTCATGCACCCACTCTAGTCTCCAGAAGCCAGCAATTAACACTGTCCTTTTTTACTTTCTTGACTGCACAAGCTCACTCTTTCTTCGAAACTGCACTCCACTTACGCTACTTGCCTGCTGAGCAGAAAACAATTTGAGCTGGTGCATTGTGGACGAAGAGGTGACTCAAAACAGGTCATCTGACTAAGACTTCAAAGAAAAATAAGTTGAAACACTTGGGCCCAATGTATGGAGCATGTTAATCTACAGCAAGGTAAGAAACATTATACATTTCTTGGCGGTTGCCACTGGGTAGTTATAGTTAGCACTAAGTTTCCATAGGAAATAGATTATTTGATAGCAATCACAGTTTCCCTGCCTGCAAGAGCTCCAAAGCACCTGCCAGGTGTGAGCTCATTTTTCCCCCTGCCTGTGCGGGCAGTGAAAACTACTGCGTCGCGGTAGTGGGCTCCCTGGGACACAGTTGAAGAGCTGGGCCTGGGAAATGGGGTCCCGTGAGCCTCCTAAGGCTCAGGGAGGGGTCTGCCCTTTTTAATGATTTGGCCCTGGGGATGGCATCTGCGAAGCTCACCTGTGACTTGGTGTGGGAGGAGGGGCGCATACCCTCCCCCCAAATATTGAGTTATAAAATGCAAGCAGGTGTTTTTTTTTCTTCTTCAAAAGATTAGTGATCGCGGGAGTCATTTTGTTTTAATACTTTGCGGCTCCCCGACCGCCCCCCTACCTACAAGGGCTAGGGAGTAGGGTATCCCTACCCTGCCCCTTTATATATATATTTTTTAAATTCCAGGACAGGGGACTAAGTCCCCGTGTCCTGAAATGGCTGCCAGCATCATTTTTCTTCATGGTGCTGGCTACCAATCAGTGCGCAAGCTCCCGCAGTAGTCTGACTTTCATGTAGCAAGATGGTCCAAGGAAAAAATGCCCCATGCGCCAATCAGACTGCCACTTTTTAAAAAAAAACTTGTATTTGAGGGACTCTTGTGAGTTGCTCAAACTCAAACGTCGATGTTTCAGTGTTGATTTTCACATCCAAGAAACAAAACGACCCACTCCAACCAGCGCTTGTTCAAATTACTTGTTTATTACGGCAACAAAGAAACAACTCATTATGACCTCACTTGGTCTTGGTCACATGACCAGACGGCCATTACCGACATCGATATATTGGCGTGATTACGTCAAGGGCAGTGAAGATATACTTTAAACTGAACTCTCCTATACATTTCCCATATGATTACAATTAATTTCATTGTTACAAAGTATTGATTTATTCGCATTTCTTCAGTTCATCTCGTTGTTGTTGGATCGGTCATAAAGATTAATTGCTTCACTTTTCATTACCGGCATGTACGGGGATCAAAAATAATTTTTTTCCAGGCACCAAGTAGCCAGTTTTAACATCGTGCATGAGCTGTTTCAAACAAATAAATTAAGCAGTCAATTGCTTGTTGTTCAACCTGCAAGTATAAACTGAATTCACAGTATGTCGACTCCAAGTAACCTAAAGGAACACCATAAGCAGTATCATGCATCTCAATTATCCCCAATTGATCTCCAACTTCAGTCCTTGATTTAAACAACTCTAGTGGCATATTCTATTGGCACTTAAAACAACCACATCTATATGTAGTTTTCATAGTAGACACATTGATATCTCGCAATGATTTCTACTTTGCATCAATATATTCGACCCATCTTGATGTCCACTTTCTAGACATCCATACAATAGTATGTATCCTTAATGGTACAGCACCCCATAAATGCCAAAGCATGTAGCTCAATTTAAGTACTAGTTCAGCACAATTCTCATATTATTCCACACACACAATGCTTATACTTAATAATACATAATACACAGTATACTTTCGATGTATATAGAGGAAAGCTCTTTATTCATTTTCTTCTTTTGACAAATGCCTTACAACAGTAGCCATTGCATTTCCTCCTACATGGACTTCTTCAGGGCTCTTATTTGGGCTACTTCTTGTTCGAAAGTACTATGCCTTTACATGTGTCACGTGAGTTGTACCCATTTTCTTTTCTTATTTTTTTGTATTTATAAGGTGCTGAACCATTAAGGATTAATTTGATATTTGGAGTTTTTTTCCATTAGAAGTTGAGAGAGGTTGAACTTCTGGTTCTGTGCACCACATTGAGCATTCAAACTTTTCCCACTTTGTTAGTAAGTGTGGAAGTCTATTGCCTCAACCATTTCTGTATGTAATTGTTCTATAATTGTATGTATGTATGTGTGTGTGTGAATATATATATATATATATATATATATATATATATATATATATATATATCCTAGTGGTGGTTGCCACTAGGTAGTTAGAGTAGTAAGCTGGCTCTGTATATGCTATACCACTAAGTGGTTATACTGTGCACAGAGTCCAGAGATTCCTTCAGAAGTGTACAGGGCTCAATGCAAACCCAAAGTGCTCTATTTGTGTTAGTGTGGGCGAGCAGCCTTAGGCAGTGGCGGCTCCTCCATTGGGGCGTGGGGGCGTTGCCCCACTGCTTTCTCGCAGTGCGAGAAGCAGAAACATGAAATGTTAAAACTACCATTTCATGTTTCTGCTTCTCGCACGGCGAGAAAGCAGAAGTGCCTGGAGTGCCTGGTTGGGGGCGGGCGGGTGGGCGGTCCTTCTCGAGTGCAGGGGAGGCGTGGCTAGCCCACTGTCTTTGGTGCTGACTGTTTGTTCGGCCCCAGGGCCGACCAAACCAGTCATGCGCAGTTGCCAGTCTCTCTTTTTCTCTATGTAGGCTGCCTACATAGAGAAAATGGCTCCCTGGCCTACAGGCGCCCGGCTGGGCCCGCCCGCCTCCAATCACAATGCTGCTATTGCAGCGTTGTGATTGGCTTAGGGGAGCGGGAGGGAGGCTGCCTAGGTTAACGCAGGCCCGACCGGGAGCAGCAGGAGCGGTGGCGCGTGATCCAGAGGAAGCAGTGGGAGGGAGGTATTAAGGTAAGTTTTAGTTTTAATTTTATTTTCATTACTGTCCCGCTCCCCCCCACACCCGTGCGAACCCCCTCCCCGTCTTGCCGGCCACGACTGTTTGCAGGCCGAGAGCCTCATCTGTTGTTGTGGTAGGCCCCCTGGTGTTATACAGCGCCCGGGTTGAACCTTTTGGCCAGCGAGTTCACCAGCGACGAAGTCGAAACCTTCCGGCTGGGCGTGCTCATTTTTCCCGCTTACTCGGGAAACACGAAGGGTGCTGCTGCCGAGTTTCCTGACCGCAAAGCACAAAAAAATATGCTTCACTAATTTTAATTTAGTCTTTCTGTAAATACCTCCATGGCTTTTGAAAGTGCATATCCAGTTCCAACCGTCTCAGGCTGATTTACTCGCTGTCCGAAGCCAGCTTTCCTTACTTCACAACGATTCTCCGGGCACATTTCGTGCACCTAGATGAAAGTGCCTATAGTCAAGGAAACCGGGCACCTAACAAACAGCTTGCCCTGGAGTTGTCTCCCAACCTGTTTAAGAAGAGCGAAAATAGTGAGGGGGCCTTTGCTTTGCATCCTAAATGCATTAGCCTCTCTGACGTCCGCGAAGGAGAGGACAGGGCTATTTGAACAGCGTGGAATTTGACAGCTTGAGGACTGCGAGCCACCCGAGGGGTCTCGGTGCACCGGGATTTGCCAACCATACGCCTGCTTGTCAGAACAAAACATGTCGCCTGCTATGCGATAGTGGAGCTTAAAAAGAATAAGGGCTTCTTAAGGGGAACCTAAATTTAGAGCTCCGAATGTTTAGGTGTCAGTGTTCATTTGAAAGGGCAGACAGCTAGAGAAAATAAAAGAAGTCGCTGCTTTCAGAGACAGAAATAGGGAGCGGGGAGATTTACGTTCCACAACAAAACACAGCGGAGATCAGCAGTAAAGCTACTGTATGATTAACTTTGTTTTAGTCAGTCATGTTTATCAGCATCAAAGTCTAGGAATGCACCCGGTTTGTATTTTTAAAATTAAAAAGGATACCTGCATAACCTACATGAAATAAATCGTCGAACAGTAATCCAGGGTCAAGGAATGACTTCAGTGTTAAGGAAAAGCCACCAATCTTGCTTAACATTGTTAAAAATCTGAGGCTGAACTTTGATGCGAGTCTGGCGCTGGAGGCGAAATTTACTGCTGTAGTCCAAGCAACTTTCATCTAAATCCACATGCCCAAACTAATTTCACACATCACCATGGATTCATCCTGAGCATGCTCCGAACAGTTACACAGCGCATGCTTCTGCGCCTCGTGTGTATTCTGTTTTGAGCATTATTTTCTAGCGCCAGCAGAGATGGCCTGAGAGATGATTTTTATGAGCTGCAGCAGCTGGGCCTCGTCGTTGAAAATGCCACCGTGGACTGTTGAAGTGCACCGATTGGAAGACTCCTGAGGGTGAGTGTTGTTTTATTTACTTGCTGTAGTGTCGGGCTCACTTTCATCTTTCATCCTGTCTTTTTTCTTCCTACCCTGCACTGCCCTTGACCTGTCTGTCCCTCTCTCATTTTCACCCGCTGTTTTCTCTCCCCAACACACTCTCTTTACAAAGGATGGTAGGAAGATGGAAAAAGGTAGCCTGATTGTGCGCCGATTTACCAGCCAGAAGTTTGCCTAATCAATTTTCTAGCAGGGAAGGCTCAGCACTTTCCTCCATTACTTTGGTTAATGATGGGGAGCAGGTGATTCAGCTACCTAGCAGCTCTTCATAAACATGGTCTGCAATTTGGAAGCAAAGGCTCCGATTGATTGGGCTACGTGTTTGGGCTTTTCAAACATGGTTTGCAACAAAGGGCCATCTTCGACTATGGACCAGATTGTGGGTGCTGCATTGTGTGTGAAAGGCATCATGGAGTGTCCTAATGCATATTTACCGGTCCAGCAGAATTTAAGTCTGTCATTAAACATACTCCGAGGAAGGCCTGTGCTTCATCTTCACACACAAGGCTGTGCAAACCTTTGCCTCGGCAATGCAGCCTGCACAGCTGCAAACTCACCCTCTTTAGGGAGTGACATCCGCTCTCGATGTCTTACACCCTCTCACCCGCTTGCTTCTGGGTGAAACAGACACGGGCTGCAATGCAGAACAGGGATTTAGAACAGCAGGCGCTCCAAACAATATGCAGATATTAACGTTAATTTGTTTTTTGGTTAGTCCCCTCTAGTAGCAGCAGTAGTGACAACCATCACGGGACGCTGAATTTCAATAGTTTAAATTAAATACTTCATAGTGTCATTAAGTGTGTTTCCTGTTCTGTGAAACGAACGCCAGACAGACAGCTGAGCTAATGAAAATCAAGCCTTCCTCCCAGGGTACTTGCTGGCCTGAAAGAAATTCAAATGTACACTACAACGAGTTAATCTGCAATTGTTAAGGCTAATCTGCAAGTGTAAAGGGTGGTTGGGAGCTGGGTATTGGGAAATTGGCATTAATTGATCAAATCACTCCAAGGTTTGTGGCAAATATTTATTGTTTTTGAGCATCAGTGCAAAGAGTTAACAACTGAGCTGTAAAGTAAGTGTGTGCTTTTAATTGTAATTGTGTATATATATAGCCTTTACTACCCCTGACCAGGTATTGAAGGGACAGTTATGTTAAAAAAATGCATTAATAGTGCAGTTAGCTCTGAATCTTGCTTACCCCAATCACATGATACATATAACTTATAAGGGAACGATTTTCAGTCTGTGTGGATAACTTCCTTATGTATTTATATCTGTATTGCTGCACTAAGCACATTACACAGATAGTACAGTGTGCAACTGACTGTATGTGAGGCTGCACGTCACACACATATTTTACAGCATTTTAGTTTTAGAAACACAAGCACGTATGCTCGGAGCAGCGGGCGGCATGACCTTGGGTATACTGAATAAGCAGCTACCTATGTTGTTGAGTGACCTCTCTTTATTAATGTAATAACTGCACTTTCACAATTGCTTTATTAACCTTCCTGCTTTCTCAAATTTGCTTGAAAATGCACCATTTGTCCACTCTTTTGTCAAAATTTTCTCGGGGGAGAATCCCCCCCAAGCCTCCCGTAGGTTGTTCGGGCTCGCTCGCTACGCTCGCTCGCCGCAGTGCAGTACAACATTCATTTTACGCCCCCACCACTTTCAAATGTCACCAGCCGCCACTGGCCTTAGGTCTAGCACAGGAGAGTGCAAGTCATTTATTGCACACACATTGATCAATAACTAACACACGACTCAAAACAGAGATCCACACCAATTTTATAAAAATAAGCTTTGTTTGAGTTTTATTTTAAGAACAAGATCTTCCCAAAAAGGTAAGTACATTTTTTCAGGAAAAATACTTTAGTCTTTCAAAAGTCAACACTTAGTGTAATTTTCAAACAGTTCAATGTTAACCTAGAGAGGAAAACAACAATCTGGTTTCATGGGTAAGTACCCAACTGACAGTTCCAGTCTTCAGGGTTTAAGGTCAGCAGAGGGCAAGGTTCAGGTAAGCACAAAGTCTGCACCACCAGCGGCACAGGGGCGGCCGGGTGCAGAGGTCAAATTTGAAGATAGGCCCAATGCGTTTCAATGGAGACTGGGTGCTTGAAGCCATGCTGCTTGCAGGTAAGTAAATAGGTTGCAGGGGGTCAAGCTTCGGGGGTTAGAGCAAGCACGGTGGGGCCACAAGGCAGCACCAAACATACACCACCAGCGGCACTGGGGCGGCCAGGTGCAGGGTGCAAAGACAGAGTTGGGAGCCCAATGATTTTCAATGGAGAAACTTGGTGGGACAAACAGGCTGCAGGCGTCGAACCGGAGGCTGCTCGGAGGTCACCAGCAACAGCAGAGGTAAGATGAGATGCTGTGGGTCGAGCTCCCCAAGGCCCATGGGCTCGGTGCAGGGGTGTCCTTTGACATCGGTTTTTCTTGCCGGGCAGGTCGCGGTAGGGGGACCCTTTGGATGCAGACTGCAGGCGTTGTCATGTAGTCCAGGTGGGGTCAGTCAACCCTGTACTTGAGGTCAGGATCGCTGGGGAACCTGTTCTGGATTTGTGGGCCACCTGGACACGGGCCGGAGATGTCTGGTGCAGAGTGGTCGGGACTCGCGGTCCCGGAGGGCACCAGAGTCCTTTGCGTAGATTTCTTGGGGACAGGTCCGCTGTCCTCAGGAGTTCTGGTCTTTATTAAAGGTCAGGCAATCTTCCTTGGGTTCTGGAGGTCGCTGGCTGCAGGACAGGCGTTGTCTTCTTTTGCAGGGTCTTTGAAGCTGGAGACAGGCCGGTGGGGCTTGGGGCCAATCAGTAGGCATCTTCAGGCTCCACTGCACGGCGTCTTCTTCATCCTTCTTCTTAGGTTGACAGGAACTAGTTTCAGGGTCTGAGGGAGCCCCCTAAATACTAGATTTAGGGGTGTTACATGGGAGTAGCAGGTAGGGGACAATGGGTCCCTTACCTTGGGTAACTACACCCACTACTATGCCACCCTCCTGTGGGAGGGGGCATAGACCTGGCCCTGATTGGAGGGGCCCCCTCATCTTCAAGATGGAGGGGATTGAAAAGTATGATCAACTTTGCCTCCCACACCTTAGGGGTGGAGTTGATGAAGGGGGGCACACCACCTATTCTTTCCAAGTTTCCCGCCGGTTCTCCCACCCAAAGTGGGGGTCTGAATTGGTGGAAGCCAGCTGCTGATAGCAGCAGAGGCTGGGGTTATCTTACAAAGGCAGCGGGCCTTTGAAGCATCCATCTCGAGCACTGTGCCCATCATGGGGAGGAGGTGCGGCACCTTCAACCAGGATGTGCTCTGTATCTGGCCTCAAAGAGCGGAGGGCTCTCGACCCAGGGGTCCAGAAACATGTCTGGTGGTGGCAGGCTGAGTACAGCCAGTCAGAAACCACACCAGGGTTGGTAGGTTTTCAGGGGGCGCCTCTAAGGTGCCCTCTGAGTACATGGTTTAATAACTCTCACACTGGCATCAGTGTGGATTGATTAAAAGGAGTTGTTTGGTACCAAACACTCCTGGTTTCAGTGAAGCCATCATGGTGCTAGGGAATTCGAGTGGTCGAGCTTACAGCCCTTGTTCTCTCTATGGCTTCCCTGGCACTTACAATATTTAATAATGGACTTAAGTATTGTAGGGATGTATCTGCTCATGTAGATATGCCCACGCCTGTGATATAGTGTGGCCTGCCTTAGGGCTGTAAGGCCTGCTAGAGGGGTAACTTACCTATATCTTAGGCAGTGCAGGCTGACATGCCATCCAGGCAGTGTGCCATGTCTACTTTGTTGATTTGTCTGCACCAGGGCATGCATGCTGCAGTGGCAGTCTGCATGGCCTAGGTGAGGGGTCCCTAGGGTACCCTCTTCAGTCCCATTGCCCTAGGTACCCGGCACCATTTACTAGGAACTTACAGGGGGTCTGACGTGCCAATTGTGGAAAGGTTTGTGGGAAAGAACACTGGTGCTGGGTACCTGATTAGCAGGGACCCGGCACACTTTCAGTTGAAGTTGCACCGGATACCAGGCAAAAAGCAGAGGGGTACAGCAACAAAACCCCATTTGCTCACAGTTAGGACTGCTTTTCCATAGAAAAAGCTTTTTTGTGTTGCTAATAACATTGGCCCGTTTGACGAATCCCCACTAAACTTTCTAAAAAGGTGCGACTTTTTGACTAGTTTGTGCTTGGAAAGTTTCAAGGTAATCCGTCAAGCGGGGCTGAGAACAAACTGGGGAGGAGGGTCTCAGAATGCAAAATCCCCATACATTTTCCATAGACTTTTTAAAGACGCGCTACAGTAAAAACTGCTAAATGTAATTACACCAGATTCGTCAAGAAGCTAGATCTTGGTCTGCAGATTGTGCTTTTTGTGGTCTGGTGTAAATCCGTTCAGTAGTTTTTGAGAAATTAAGGGTAAAAAATAGTTGCATATTTTGGCAGTTGGACTCGCGAGAGTCTCCTAGACTTATGGGAGTGCCAATTTCAAAATAGAGCATTCTGATTGGCCCAGGTAGCTTTATTTTCCTTGGGCCATCTCGCTCCTGACTTGAGCGAGTGCTCTGATTGGCTGCCAGCAACATGAGAAAAATGTTGCTGGCAGCCATTACAGGACTCAGGGACTTAAACCCCTGTCCTAAAGTTCTAAAAAAAAAAAAAAAATAAGATCTGTAGGGGCAGGGTAGGGATACCCTGACCCCCTAGATCCCATTGGGGGTTAGGGGGGGAGGAACCTAGAGGGACCCACTCCCAGGCTGAAAAAGAAATAACCGCAATCCTGCAAGGGTCTTGCAGGATTGGAAAAAGAAATTGCAGCAGGGCCACATTTATTTATTGTAAGCCCCAGGGAGTCTACCCCCGGGGATGTGTTTATAAAGGGGAGAGGGGCTGCATGGCCCACTTCCTCAAGCCTCCGTAGGCCCCGGAGAGGCCACTCCCCCGGGGCAAAAACACAGTTTTTATGGGGCAGGCGGACAAGAGGCCTCGGGGAGCTCACCCTCGGGCCGGTCTTAATATTAATGGGGAGGGTACCAGGGCATCCTCCCTCCCTAAGCCTCGAGAGGTCCTTGGAGCCCACCTCCATAGCCTAAACTTTATTAAATAGGGAGGGAGGGGCGTGCAACATGTCATGAGTTATATCAGGTCATAAGAAGTGCATGGCGGGGGTGAACGTTATAGTTAGCGCCGCTAACCATAACTGGTGAATTCCTGTGTTTTTTCCCTCAAAACCTTATTGTTGTCACTGACAAATTCACCTAACTATAACGTTACTTTAACCTTTGGTTTTTACGGTGAATTTCTAAGGTTTTTTGTTTTTTTTTTAAATAAAAAAAATATCCTTTTATCACAACTAACTATAACATAACCTTAACCTTTTGGTTTTCTCAGTGAATATGTACATTTATGTATATATGTGTGTGTGTGTGTATATATATATATATATATATATATATATATATATGTCCATCCATCCATCCTAGTTATTGTCATACTTTTTCCAACCAGTTTTCAAAGTGTTAAGAGTAGTTTCTGACCTTTTTGGTGAGGGGGTGCTCCCTCTTGTCTCTCATATAGCATGCCTGCTCTTTTCTGCAAATGTCCATTCTGTGGTGGGAAAATATTCAGGCGACAATCTACTGCTTCTACATGGCTCATTTTCTAAAGCGGTGGGACAGGGCCAAATAGATAGAAAATAAAATGTTCAGATTCCTCATCCCTCATTCCCACATGGGTGTCAAACCACCTATCCTCCACCTGCTGACACATGAGGTGAGCAACCTGCTACACAATAAACTGTCTGATCCTGTTCCACAACAACAGGTGAAGAAGAGCATTTAATGCTGTCACTGCCTACCAAAATTGGATTTTTGCCTGATCCTGGAACTAAAACAGTCAAGAAATGGTTTAAAAGAGAGACATACTGGATGATTACTCTAAAATCATATCCTCATCATATCATAACCTCAGCTTCACCAAGGCAACTTGATGAGCACCATTGATTTGCAGGATGTGGGCTTCCAAATTCCAGTACTGTGTAGACACAGGTATTTTCACAGCCAGACATTGTTTGAGATCCATTATTGGTACGAACCATTACCTTTTATGCCTTTATTTGTCTTGAAGTCTGCTTTTATAAATATGTTGCAGTGGTTGCTATTTTCTAGGGGAATTTTCTCCTATTTCTACCTCAGCAATTGGCTCTTCAAGAAAATTGTCGTCTTAGGACACATCAGGACTTGAGAAAAATGTCAGACCTTCCACAAGTTCTAGTGGTCCACACCATTAGTGTGATGGCTTGCTCACTGTGTTGGTGTTCAAAGTCTGTCCCCTATGTTGGTAGAGGCCCATAAGGTGCCCTGTCCCCAAATTACAAGGACTCACACACGCAGGAGTCCAATATCCCTCAAACCAGGGGTGTCCTAACATCATGTTCTGCAGCTCATTTGGCCATTCTATTGTTTTATAGCAGCCTCCTACACAACTTGATCTAAACTTCCATCTATCGTGACATTTGCGAGAATATCCACTATCTCAGGACTACGGCAACTATTTAGGGTGTGGTCCCATTTAAATTGTGACCAGACGCTCTTGTTACTTTACTATGAGCCTCACAATCAGCAACACAGCTTCTGACTGATTTGTTCCTGCTCCTAGTTCTCCCTGCCTGCATTCAAGTTTGATCTGAATTTTGATCTCTCCCCATACTGGGATTGTATTCATAGTCAGTAGCCAACTTCCAGCTATCTACCTACATCAGCACCTGCATCCATTGAGACAAGAAAGACAAAGGTTAGTGCTGCCTGCAAACTGTACAGTTGCAACAAACGAATTAAGGACATAAGGAAGTGCAACCATGCAGCTTGAATCCTAGCGGAAAAGTACTTGTGAGACAAGTAAAGACAGCTGCTACTTTGTGCACTCTGAACTGCTTCAAACTTGGGCATACAATTGAACATATAACTGGGCATTGCAATCCAAGAGCTACACATCATAGAATATGATACCAGCATAGCCACCTCGTGTTGTGCCTGGTTTCTAGCTCAATAGGTAATGATCTTTAAATACATGTGATAAGCTGTTACTGATGGATACCTCTAGTTGCAGATTCCACACCTTTTGAACATCTCCTGAAACCAGGTGCCGCTGGACACTCTTTTGCAATAGCTCATCCATGCCAGCAGAGATCACAGCCTCTATTACGGCAGCAGCATCCAAATGCCTGGTAACGTCTTTGGAAGAATCAGGTGACCAACTGGCGTACTATTGAAAGTTAAATTTTTTCCATGTCACCAGTGCAGACCTGGAATTCGCTCAGCTTTTTTTTTTCTTCAGACATTTAAATATGTCGCCTGTGAAACAAATCAGGCTTTAAGCCCTGCAGAGATTGTGAGGGTCATATGTCCATCACTGATCCTCATGAGATCTGCCTATGGTATTTGAGTTCAGACCATGACACCAATTTTTGTCATTCTGCAACAGCATATACTCCAAGGGCATTAAAAAGAGTGAGATGGAACTCTTTCTGGCTATGGCAACAGTAGGTAGGAGGTTATCTCATCCTCATACAAGGTCACCTGCACCTCCTAAATCTTCCAGGAAATGCAAACACAAGAAGAAAAGAAGGCATGGGGAGAAACAAGGCAATACACCCAGGTCTTCTCTTTCTTCTGATTCCTCTTAGGAGCACGAGTGGCTTTCAGTCGCTCCAGGTCCAGTGCATTCTCTGCAGACTGAACCTGGCCTATTTCTTTTGCCTCAGAGACTGGCTCCGGGGTTGGATGATCTTTACCCTTACCCTGAGTTACCTTTTCCAGGAGCGAAGCCAGTGTTCTGTTTTAGTGCCATGTGTGAAGTATTTAGAAAGGCTATGGTCATCTCTGGTGTACCTTGGGGCTTCAGGGTTTCGGACGGGGGGCACTGTTTGGACTCCCACCTATGAATCTTCCACCGGCTCTCTTCTTGCTCCAGCAGTCAGCGCTATCAACGCAGAACCGAGCATCTCTGCTGGCATTGATTTCTAATCTGATGCTGGTGGTGGTGTCACTGGCACCAATATCTAAAACTTATCTATCTGTCCCTCCATGCTTCACCTCATAGGTCTAGAAAAGAGGCTCAGAGACTCTTGGAACAGAGTCAATTTAAAAGGGCATAAACTCTTTGAGTAGTTTTGGACAAATTCAGATCCTTTATCTGATGGAGAAATAGGTCTTCCACAAATGACTTCTTCAGACGAGGATGAATTTCAGGATTTATGGAATGCAAGTCGTTAAAACTCTTCACCTGAAATAGACATGATGGTGCCTTCTGATCCTATGTTTCAAAAACGGCTTCATATTATTCTGCCATTAAAAAGAATTAGTTACTTCTTCACAATGGAGGCAAAGCCTAATATCTTAGCTCAGGTTCTTTAATCTTCTTTTTAAACCTCTTTTACCCTTTAATGAGGGGTTCTTGGCTTCAGTTCTGTCTGCCTAGGGTAAACCATCTACTGTTCCTGCTGTGCATATAGGCCTAGCTAGTAGATACAGACCTACACTTGGGGACCCAGAGTTTTTGTCTAGCCATCATTCTCCTGCGAGTCTTGTTTTTAAGGAATCATGTGCTTCAGAATTTCCGTCTGGTGCCTTCTCAGTGGCGACTGCTAATAGGGAATCCAAGAAATTAGAAAATGTTGGGGAAAAGATTTTCTCATACGAAGTTTAACCTTGAAACTTCTAAACGCCACTTGGTGTTATACTCCTACTATGTGAGATATGACCAATTTAGTTGTTCCCAGTTTGCCAGCTCACCTGTAAATTAAATGTTCACAACTGGTGCAGGATGTTCACGCTGCCTCTAATCATTTAACTGAAAAGGGTTTAGACATTATGGATTCAGTGGTCAGAGCCATAAGTTCCTCAGTTTTTCTAAAATGCCATGCTTGGCTCTGGTCCTCGGGTTTCTCATCAGACTGTCAAAACACGTAATGGACCTCCTTTTTGATGCCATAAAATTGATTTGGCATAAGGCAGACTATGCAGTTGAAAGGTTTAAATCTAACAGAGCTACTACTTGTTATTTAGGCCTTCAAACACCCCAAAAAGATTTATGTCAATTTCAGGAGTTCAGAGCCTACTACAGAAACGGACCTCCTCAGCAACAAATTCAGAACCTCCTCTAGAGACAGTATAGGGGTAGAGAAAGGTTCATAGGCCATTAGAGCCATAGCCTATCTCTTCGTTCTCCTGTTACTCTACCCCACCCCCAACTCAGGCAGGAAAGCAGTTCTAGTCTGGCTTTGTGGTCATGATTGACCTGTGGGAGGTAGAGTATCCCTTTTTGTACAGGCCTGGAAGGCTATAACTTCGGACCGGTGGGTCCTACAAATAGTAGGAAAAGGGTATACGCTGCATTTCCTTCACTCCCTTATTCACATTTCTCCGTCCTGGTCTTTTCAGATGGAGCAACATTTGCACATTTTAGAGCTGGAAGTGGCTTTACTGTTCAAGAAAGAAGCAATGTAGCAGCAGTAATGGGAAGTTGTACTATTTATGGTACTTTCTGATTCTCAAAAAGGATGGCGATTTCGGTCCAATCCCAGACCTCAGATAATTGAACTGGAAAGTAGCTTTAGTAATTTCAGTACTAGAAGGACGAGTCTAGATGGTGTCATTGGAGTTGCAGGATGCATATGTCCACAAACCAATCCTACTGCATTTTGTGGTGTGTTCTACTCACTACCAATTTGTGGTTCTTCCTTTTGGGCTAACTGCGGCACCTTGAGTTATAACAAAGGTGATGGCAGTAGTAGTGGCTCATCTCAGAAGGTTGGGAATCCAGATATTTCAGTATTTAGATAATTGGCTACTAAAAACTCAATCATCTGAGATGGTGTCGTGCCACTTGCAGCCAACAGCAGCTCTATTGTTCGACCTGGGCTTTTCTATAAACAGGCCTAAATCTCACCTAGATCCCCCTCAGTGTCTCCAGTTCACAGGGGCAGTACTAGATGCAATGTCTCTACAAGCTTTTCCCCCAGCTCAGAGAATTCAATACATTGTCTATAGATCTGTTATTTCCAGGAAGAGCTCAAATTCCCTTCCTGAAGGTCTTACAACTACTTGGTCTGCAGGCCCCTTGCATACTACTGGTCAAACCTGCACTTTGACACATGAGTGCTCTTCAGTGGTGACTAAGACTTTCAAAACACTATCTTTAGTGGCAATTATTTCAGGAAAAAAACATCAGTGAGTTGCAAGCACTCCGCGTCCTTCCACCTTTTACGTCTGTTTTCCTGACAAGTTAGTACTACAGACCAGAGCTGCTTTTCTACCTAACGTTGTAACCCTGTTTCCCCTAGATCAGTATGTTGCCCTTCCCTCGTTAACCACCTCCACACCCTTCTAAGGGAAAGAGTAGTTCTATAATCTGGATCTAAAAAGAGCTGCCTTTGGTACACCGGTTGGGCACAATATACTTAGTGACTTCACCAGGTGTTTGGATACTGATGTCTTAATGGAGCCAGTGCCCTCTGCTGGTGTGGATGAGCTATTGTAGGAGGGTTTCCGGTCCACCCTGGCGTCAGGGGAGGCTCACAAGGTGAGGAATGAGCAGGTAGATAGAGTATCCACCAGAAAGATTGTTACCAAAGGTATGTCACTTTTTCTCCTTTACTTTTTTCCATTGTCTGCACACACTGTCCAGTTTGTAGTCTTATGTTATCCTCATCATATTCATTTTCTACTGTGTGATTAGTGTTTTTGTGCCCATGCCACCTGAAAAGAGAGGCACCATCCACAGATGACCTTGAGCACTAGATACATGAGGCAATGCTGCATATTCACAGAAGCCAAACTCTTCAGAATTTCCCCAGTTTACCGTCAGCAACTGTCAGTTTACTGTTTGTCGGTTTTATAGAGATGTTAGCGGAGTGGGGATCGACATGCGCTCTGCAAAGCATGAACTTAAGGTTAGTGGGTACATAGACCTTGACATACAGACAAATCATCTCGTTTCAGTATAATTTATCAAGTACTTAGGAGCAGTACTAGACAACAAAACACAAGTGTTTCCTTTGGCACAAAGATGGTTATGTATTAAGGACAAGTGTTGTTATCTTCATTACTCGCAGTCTGGCAAATCTTCTCTCTTTGAGGTTTGATAGCATCTTGCACATTTTTGTCCTGAATGCTAGACTACACATCATGCGTCTTTAAGAGTGTCTATAAGTCAAGATGAGATGCAGTTCAAAGGACTGAGGTGATAGAATATCGATGAACTATACACTCCAAGCCTGTCTATGGTAGTGGAATAGGAAAACTGGGTACAATAGTTCCTTTTTGACCGTCCCAATGGGTCATACCATCTTCATCAATTCATCACTGGAAGTTTGAGGGACCCACTTGGATGATCTGATAAGTCAAGGCTAGTGGTCTCCCAAGGAACAGCAATATCACATCAACAAGTTGAAGTTGAGTGTGGTCAATATAGCTATGAAGTATTCATTTCCTGTGTTCTGGCTAAAGTTTAGTCTCTAAACTATTAGTATAACCACAATGTGTTAATTGAAGAAATAAGAAGTTATGAAGTATCTAGTGCTCCTCAAGCAAGATTAGTGGATTTGACATTGGCTTCTGGCAATCTCCACGCCACCACAGCCCACCTCCTAGGCTTTCAGAATTCAAAGGCAGATGAGCTCAGTGGCGTAGGGGAGGGGGGGGGGGGATTGGGCGGTCCGCCAAGGGTTTGTCGCGGGGGTGGCAAACGCAAGAATCATCAGCAGCATCCGAGCCCCCAGCTGTTCAGCGCGGCCGCAGGGCACGAAAGGCAGGGACCACAATGGGCGGCAAAGTGCCTAGCTACGCCACTGGATGAGCTCAGCAGATAGCACAAGTAGCTATTGACAATGAGGTGCTTTACAATGTTTTGCTATGTGATGATCTCCAGACTTTGATCCATTTCCCTCAGATGTATATGTGAAATTCGAAAATGATACTGCTAAGTTTTTAGAGCCTTGGTGAGGAGAATGCCCTTTTCATGAACTGCTCCGTGTCATTTTGGTACAGTAATGTCATCAATTCTAAATATTTCCAATTTCAGAGAGGGTAAAGCTGAGATGATTCTGTCCTCTGCAGTAGAAAGACCAATAAATGTGAGATGTTGAAAGGCTTTTGGCTTATTGCTTAGAAGCAAAGCATGGGCCAAATAAAAAAAGTTGATTGTTGATCCTGAAGCTTCCATACAGGACTTCTGTCCTTATAGTTGTTCATAGCTTGGTGGATGGTGTCCTATGTCATTGTATTTTACCCAAAACCTAGTCGTTTCCTTCCAGGCAGGCCCATAGTAAGTGATTTGCATTCATAGAAGGAATCTTGAATATCTTTAATTGGTTCAATTGGTTCAGGGGCCAACCATTTGCTAAAACACTGCAGGTTGGCACAAGGACTTCTGGAATGAACTAATTCAAGCAATGATTTCCCCTTAACTAGACTGGAGAAAGTGGAGAGAGATCTCTTTTGGGCTGTATTTGGAAGAAACCACACTTCTCGCCTCTCACTGAGATGTGATAGTGATATAATCTTTGCTTTTATCTGCTTTCAAATTCCCCATTGCATTTCATATATTAGTTTATTTGATTGCATATTTCACAATTATAAACACGTGTTACATTTAACATTTGTACAAATGTCATTTTATGTTTGCTTCATTATGATGTAATAATTCAGCAGTTACTTGCCATATGCAACTTAAGTGTTCACTGGTGCTACATGTAATTTAATGTTGATTAGCGTCACTGTTCGTATCCACATTTCAACAAACAACAATGTGTTGTAGAACCAGTAAGAAGGTGAAAGGTCATATTGATTGGTTTTATCTTTTTTTATCTGTTTATTGTTTTATTGCTACCACAAAGTCTCATCATACATACCACTGGTATAGCATCAGTGATGTTATACACATATTATTTCACTTTAATTTAGTTACACAGCATGCAATGTTAGCTCGGCAGTATTAGTGTCTAATTTGCTTGTTCTCATGTTAACAACTAACCTTAACCGTAACTTCTGAAAACAACTATTTAAACATCACTGGATGCCTAGTGTAGCTTTGCATCTAGATGATGGTTAGCCTACTTTATGATCTCAGGACACCTCTGTTCCCTCACTTAGTTAGCTGCCCCCCTCTTTTGGATACTCACGTTGAGCTATGTTGCTTTACTATGCTTCCTCTAGTGTGAGGAGTCTCTCTTTAATTGACCCTCCTCACTCTCCACGCAGGGAACTTGTTAAATGAGTTCTTCGAACACCTTTAGTATTTCTTCCCATAGGTTTGTCATTGGGTGCCTATGCACGCCTGGTCTCTCTTCCTCACGCAGTGCTGCGCCCTCAGCCTCTGCCCATCTCACCACCTCGCCTTCCCATCTGCTACATGGTGGCCATCAGCTGTCTTAGTCTTTACCAGTACAGGCTATAAGAATTTATTACTGATGTTTTTGGCGTTTGGCTGAGGCTAGAGGCACAGTAAACACGCTTCTAAGGTATTGAGATTGGTCCTATTTAGAGTATTTCCATGTAGGGAGTCACCTCTAACCATAACCAGATAGGACAGCTCCAAACCACATGGAGAAAACCTGCATCTACTAATTCACATCTAGAACACTTCTTGTCATCCGTCCCAGCAATGATATTCAATTTGTGGGGTGCAGATTGACACTATGCAAATAAATATATTGTGGGTATCTGAATCTAGTAGGGGAGGCTCCTCTGTAATGGCGGAGGACCGCCGCCCCACTAAAAGATGAAAAATAAAATGATAATAAAAGCATTTTATTTTTGCCTGTCTGACAGCCAATGACACAAGTCCTCAGCGGGGAGGGGCCAGGCAATCCTGTGTGACAGGCATGGCAGGGGAAGGAGTGGTGGGCACTTTTAAGTGCACATGTCAGTTTGGCCTGCCGTCTTAGGTTTCTCCAACCCAGCTGTGTTGCATAGCCGGGTTGGAGAAATGCCACAGGCTCTAAGGCACTGTCTGAGCGGCAAACCAGGCTGCTCAGACCAATCCCAGCTTTTCTCTCATGCTGGGAATAACATTCCCAGCATGAGAGAAGCGCCTGGATTGGCATCTGGGAGCCTGCGCAGTGAGCAGCCGGAGTCTAGGGTCGGGAGAGAGGAGCAAGGTAGCGGCTGTCGGAGTGGCAGGTAAGTACAATTTTAATTATGTCTTCCATTTTGATTGTTCTCCCCCCACCTCACCACTAAGCAATGCGAGCAGCCGCCACTGGAATCTAGTGCTCCTAGAAACTTTATGGGGGTATTCCGAAATGTCCCCAAACCTTATTTCTCAAATCCCAGCCTATTAATTCTTCCCAATCCATTTTAAGGCTCGAAAGACAACATTTAGACATTGACAAAAGACTTTCATAAAGCTAGGAAATTAACCTGCATCGCCTCCACTAGGAAAGTCGCAACCTTGAGATTGTGGTTCTGAAAGGCTTGTCCCTAAAAACATTCCGTATCAATTGCACTGCTGCTCCATATGTCAAGAACTGGATCTCCAGCATCCCTTCTTTTGTCGTCTAGCAAGAGAAGCTCTTAATTACCCCATCCTCGTAGCAGTCACCTACAGTAAGTATCCCTGCATCTGTCCATTCACTCATTCTGCAGACTGCAATGAACTCTCCCAGTGGTGGGGAGAGGAATCAGTGGTAGGTTCAGGGAGTAGTCGAGCTCAGCGTAGTTTTTTTCCACAGATGCAACGAACATTGCAACTAGTGCTCCCTCTTGTTGTGCCTCACCTGTCATCCTAGTTCTTCATCTGGATCCCATTAAGCCATTGAGGTATCCACTCCAGTTGTGATGCCATAAATTATAACTCTTAATGAGGACTCCCAGGACTCGATCCCTAGAAGGGTGTTGCAGAATACTTAAGAATGCTCTCGGCTGCATCCATCCCATATTAATTCCCTAAGTTACATGTTTAGTGCTTTGAACCAGGTCTGTGGGTTCCAGACAGGGAGGTTAGCAAAGTAACACAATACTCTCTATTTCCATTCAAAACAGCACAATCCTGGTCATTATTGGTAATTTATGTGTACTCCAAAATTCCACATTCCCTCTCAACCATCTCAGGGTTGCACCCAGGTTCCCCTCTCAGATGTCCTTCTCACTGTGGTAGACCTTTACTCCCAGGTAACGAAGCAGATGAGGCTCCCAATTTATCCCCAAATGAGACACTGCATCTGGTGTCTATATCACATTTGGGGACACTGGGAATATGCAGGCTTCATCCACTTAGTTTTAAGACTCAACATCTTCCTAAGCTCCTCTTAGCATTTTATACTCAAATCTATCCCAGAGTTAGCATCTCAAAAGTACAAAAGTGCATCATTGGCATATAGCACAATTAAGTGCATGCCCTACCTCAGCAGAATGCCACTCTGACATCCATCTATCCTCAAGATATAAGAAAAAGATTTAACAGCTAATGCAAATAACACAATGGAGATACATTGGCCTCTTCGCACCCTTGCTAGGAATACTGTATATAGGAGTGCCAATCATCTGTCTCACTTCTCCTATATTCATGCGGTGCAATACAGCCTGCAGGTATCCCCAGTGCAGAAGTTCGAATGCTTTTTTCAGATCTGTTGGAAGAACTTATGCCTCTCAATACTGTATCTTTGGAGTTCCTTCGAGAATTCTGAATAGTCTCCTTACATTAAGGGATGTGATGCGATTAGAGATGAATCTGTTTTGGTCGAATATATGACGATACTTAGCATGCCATTAGTACGCATGCTTTTAGTGCGATGTTTTTACATCGCAAATGCCATTACTACGCATATTTTTACTGCGCACACCATTACTTCGCAAATCCATTAATAACATTAGAATTTACTTTTACTTCGCAGATTTTTAGTTTGCATACCACTACTTAGCGTACATGGACCTTTTTTAATATTTTTAATTAAAAGTACTCTACCCCCTTGGACGGGATGCCAGGGAAATAGGGGTTTTGGGTGGGGGAGTAATTTAAAATATATTAAAAAAAATAATAGGGGATGAAATTTAATACACCGCATAGTTTAACATCGCATTTTTCCTTTTTATAAACACCCCAACACTTAGAAACGTAATAAAATATGTTTCAAACAATAAATAAATAAACACCCCAACACTACGCTAAATACTAAATGCAAATACACTACCCTACACAACAGAAACTTCACAACACTACTCTAATCCCTGAAACACTACCTCAGCACGACCCTACCCTGTGCCCCAGTCCTGCCCTTACACGCAAACACTTCCCTACACGACCCACTGACACTACCCTAAAACACTGCCCTACACTACACAAACACTACAACACTACCCTAAACCCTAAAACACTACCCCCAGCACGACCCTCCCCCTACTCCCAGTCCATCCCCTACACTGAAACACTACCCTGCACAACCCCCCGACACAACCCTAAACCCTAAAACACTACCCTACACTACACAAACACTACAACACTACCCTAAACCCTAAAACACTACCCCAAGCACCACCCTACCCCCAGTCCGCTCCCTACACTGAAACGCTACCCTGCATGACCCCCCCGACACTACCCTACCCTACACTACACAAACACCACAACTCTATCCTTATCCCTAAAACACTAACCCCTGCACGACCCTCCCCCATCCCCCACTCCTGTCCCTACACACAAACACTACCCTGCACAACCCACAACACTACCCTTAAACTAAAAACACTACTCCTCAAACACAAAACCTTCAAAAATAAACCGTCCCTCTTACCTCTCTCTCCTCGGTGCATGTCCCTTGTCCTCGGCTGAAAGCGTTGTTAATGAAAGGACAGCAGATGTTCCTCTAAAAACCCTCTGAATTACGTGGGTGCTGAGATGATTGCGGGGGTGCCCGGAGCCCCTCGTGCCCCTGCTTCGATGCTGTTGTCACCAGGTCTCCTTCCACCACGCCGTCTTGCTGGCCTCCTCGTCAGTGCAATTCCGTGCGTGTTCCGTCTTCGCTGCCTCCTCGTCATCGCTGCCTCCTCGTAACTCCCACAGCTCGCCAATCCATACCCTGACTGCCGTCATCCATACGCGCATTACAACGCATGCAAAGTAATAACATGCGTAGTAAAGGCTACGCGTTATTACAGCGCATGCGTTGTAACGCTTGTGTAGTAATGGTACGCAGTGTAATGACCGCGTACAAATGGATGTTTACCGTTTTGGTCATCATGGACAGTGTCCCGCAGATAGAGGTAAAGATGGCCCGTTAGAATCATAATCCAATATTCTCAATGGTTGAGAGACCACAGCTGTTCTAAGGTGATGGCATTCTTTTCTTTCACTTCTAATAGCTTGGGTATTCTTTTTAATAAAATATTTTTATTATTTTTAACTAAAACAACAAAACAACTTAGCAGGTGCATTTCAGTCAGGTTCCATTGACTATAACCAACACGATTTACAAGAAGCAATGGTAGACAGCAAACGGCAGTATAATTATCCTTCTTACCCCCCTTGTTGTCGTCTACCCCCCATAGTGTGTAGCTCCTAAGCCCCTCTGCTAAGTAGGTGTCCAGAGTGACGTACCCCGCTCCCCCATTCCAATTCATATGGCTTGCAATACCACAGTATCTTCCTCTTCCATCTCTAAATGGTAGTAACTCAGCCATGGCTGCCAGATTTTCCTAAACTTTCGTGGACATCCCCGTGCTTTGTATACCGTCTTTTCAGCTCCCATGTACATATCCATGCCAGTGCGCCACTCTTTCAGGGTGGGAATTTCTTGTCTCCCCCAATATTTAGCTATGTCACGTTTTGCTACCACAAGGCCTAGGTTACAGAGCAAGAGTTGATATCTCATAATATCAACATCCGTGTGTATGCCTAACAGAATGTATTTAGGGTCTATCGGGATGTGTATATGGAGTATATTATTTAGCTCTCGCAGGATCCGTGTTCAGTAGTCACGGATTTGCTGGCAGTCCCATAAAGTGTGGATAAAAGTACCGCGCTCCGTTTTGCAGCGCAGACACTCCGGCGTCTCCGCCCTGCCCATCGCGTGCAGTTTCGCCCTGTCATAGTATACCCTATGAAGAATTTTATATTGGACCAATTGTAGCCTAAGCTTAATTGCCACGTCCCTCGGATGCATTAGTGCCGTCTCCCAGTCAATGTCTTCTAATGCGCCCACGAGGTCCTCCCACTTAACCCGAAGTGTTAGTAAGTTGTCGGGCGCATTGTTTATTAAGGTTTTATATGTCCAGGAGACTGCTTTCTCTGATATCTCTTCCTGGAGCAGTTGCCCTTCCAACGGGGCATATTCCGGGAGGTCAGTGATGTCGTGTCTGCACGCCTGCCTGGCATGTCGGAATTGAATATATTTATAGTGCTGCGTGTCCGTCAGGCTATATTCCCTTTGCAAATCGGCAAACGTCATCAGGGCGCCCTGTCTCATTATGCATCCTAAAGTGGTAATCCCAATGGCATCCCATCCTTTAAATCCCTTTAACTTTGCAAGTTCAGGTAGTCGTGTGCCTTCCCAAAGGGGTGTGGCCTTGGTCAATCTTTGTCCCCATTTCATTACGCGTTCAGCTTCCCTCCAAGCCTCAATCGCCCTCTGAGTTGCTGGCAACAAACTTCGGAACCTGTGGCCCCCATATATGTAGTGAAGGTGTGAGCTTTTGGAAAATTGGAGCCTTTCTAGGGAGTAGGTGGGGTGATCTTGAGGAGCATGTCCCCATTCGTTGATAACTACGAGGTGCATCGCTCTATAGTATGCTCGGACATCTGGCAGTGAGATTCCCCCATTATACTGGCTACGTTGCAACGTTTGCAGCGCCACTCGAGGGTGGCCTCCATCCTAATGCAAGGTTCGCAGTTCGGTGTTTATCGCTCTAAAGATAGCTTCTGGAATTTTGCAGTATGTGTTCTGGAAAGTGTACAATAACTTGGGTAGTGTAATCATTTTAAACATAGCCGCCCTCCCAAGCAATGTCAGGGGGAGACGCCTCCATCTAGTCACGTCGTCTTGGAAGTCCGACCAGGACGCGCTGAATGTTGCGGGCTAGACAGGTTGCCACATTCTCGGAGATATAAAGTCCTAGGTATTTAAAGCCTTCCTCGGCAATAGGGAGATGCACGGGAAGGGACCGCGTGTCCATGTGGCCCCCTAATGGGCATATGGCGAATTTCCCTCAATCAATCTTATACCCCGCCTGCGCACAGTAATCTTCAACCACTCAAAAAATAATGGGGAGTGTCTTGTCTGGATTAGTTATGTATAAGAGGATATCGTCTACATAGAGCGAGATAAGCTCATCCAGCAGCCGGCCTCCAAGGTCCTGGAACCCTGTTAAGTCTGGGTGCGTTCTAATCAGGCACGCCAGCGGTTCCAAGACGAGCGCAAAGAGTAGGGGGAAAGTGGACAACCCTGCCGAGTCCCTCCCTGAATGGGGAATTCAGCTGATTTGACTCCGTTGACTCGTACTCTGGCTCTGGGATTTGTGTATAAGAGATTGATCCATGTCCGAAAGTTATGTCCAAAACCAAATTTTACGAGGACCCTCTGTAGAAAAGGCCAGTGTACCGTGTCGAATGCCTTTTCAGCATCAAGTGATAAGAGCATATGGGGGACCCCACTCCCTTTGGTCGTGTCCAGCCAGTTTGCCAGCCTACGGAGGTTGAGGCGTGTGGCGCGCCTAGGCATCAAACCCGACTGATCCTTGTGAACTAGGGACATGATGATCGCCAGTAGCCGTGTAGCCAGTATAGAAGCCAATATTTTGGTCTCCACATTAAGAAGGGAAATTGGGCGATGGGAACCGCACTTTTCTGGGGGCTTGCCCGGTTTGGGGATGACCACAACCGTGGCCTGGCGGAGATCCGAGGGAAGCATTCCCTCATCTCTTGCCGCCAAAAACATGTTCAATATGCGTGGGGCTAGTGTAGTAGCACTTTGCTTAAAGAATTCCCCTGGGAGTCCGTTCGGCCCCGGAGTTTTCCCTGACTTCTGTTTGGTAATAGCAGCCTGCACTTCTTGTAGAGTAATCTCCTCGTCTAAGGCCGCCATGTCTTCTGCTTGCAGGATGGGCATATCTATTGCTGAAAGATAGACGTCTATATCATCCTCCGGTACCGTCGGATGGGCCGCGTATAGGGTAGTGTAATAACTTGCGAATGCTGTCGCGATTGTGGGTGTCGTCCTATGCCATGTCCCCTCCTCTTCTATTTGATTTACCCAATTTGCCTCCCTTTCCTTCCGGCTCAACCAAGCAAGTAGCTTCCCCGCCCTAAGCTTGGGTATTCTTAAAGGGTTTAGTGCAACTTCCCCTTCCAGCTCATGGAGAGTTCTGTCTAGCATACATAGTTCCCATTCTAATGTCTTATTAACCCCTATCGTCCAACTCCTACAATGTCCCCGCATTATGACCTTAAAGACCTCCCATTCAACTGACACATGAGCTGATGGATATGTCGTGATTTCAATGGAAATATTCTCTGATCATGTTAGCTAAGGAGTCTCTAAATGCTGAGTGATCCAGGAGAACACCTCCAGGTTGGGATAGGAGATGCCTAATGCCCTTATCGCAATCCTGCTGTTAGAAATCGGGTCTCTACAAACAACAAAGGTTTCTTTTCTGCTAAGGCTCTTTCAGACTTAGCCTGTTTGGCTTCCCTCTCAACCCTTTTCTCCTCAAGCTCTATTTTTAGCATCGCCATCTGCAGCTTAAATTCTCTCTCCTCCTTCCTCAGCTCCTCTGGGGAGAGGCCATGGAAGGATACACTGCTTCCTGCACTCCCAGGAGGTTGAATCCAGGGATTTCCTCCTCATCTATTGCAGGTAGCTCCTCAGAAGAGTCCATCTCAGGCTACTCCAATGCATCATTCTCTTGGGAGCTGGACTCTGCCCAGGCAATCAGGGCCGTTTGGAACTCCACCTTCTTGGTGGCTCCTGTGGAAGGTACCTTCATCTCCTTGCATAAGCTTTTTCAACTGAGCCACTGTGTAACTTTCCAGCTTGGCCAGTTCAAACTCCCTGGCCCCACTTGCAGACCCAGCCAGAGACATGATGTAGAGGACGGATCAAAATGGAAAGCAGGGAAAAATGAAGAAAAATCTAAATGGTCTTGGATGTGGAAGGGTAGTGTACATGTAACTATTGTATGGCACTGCACAAACACAAGTCTATTCTCACTGCTGATCACCAATGTTAGAAATCGGGTCTCCAGTTGGCAGAGGTATGCACCATGTCCAAGTATAGACCACGATACTAGTCAGGGTAAGTCGCAACACAATTCTAAATATCCTATGCTCACCCCCTTGTAGCTTGGCACAGAGCAGGCAGGTTAACTTGGAAGGCAATGTGTAAAATATTTATGCAATAACTTCTACAGCGACACAGTAAATACACCACAAAATGACTCCACAACAGTTTAGAAAAATAGAGAATATTTGTCTGAGTAAAACAAGACCAAAACTATCAAAATCCATCAAGTAGGAGTTGAGAAATTTACGGTTGCAGAAATAAATGCAATAAAGCGCTTAGAAGCAGGTAGCGCTAACAAAGTTACTTCAGGTCACAAAGGACAGGTGCAAATTCAAAGTTCAGGCCAACCAAGATGGAGTGAGTGCCAGCTACAGGGACACACTTGGGCCCGCTGAACACAGTACCTTGGTTTCTGGTGCGTAATCTGCGTGGCGAGGCTGTGCGTCATCCGGCGGTGGACTCCCCCTGGTGTCTAGCTTTCAGAAATGTGTGGGTTTGGTAGGTTTCCCTAGATGGCTGCCAAGTCCGGGGCCAAAATCCCAGGTGCCCCCCTTGCAAAACCAGGTCGTTTTGTGATAGGTAATTTTGATGTCTCCTTAATACGTTTTGGGCCCTTGTCTGTCGCGGGTACTTGGCCCACCCACGCGAGTGAGGTACCATTTTTATTGGGAGACCTGGGGGGAACGCTGGGTGGCAGGAAATTTGTGTCAGCCGGGTGATCCCACAACTTTTCCACACAGAAATTTGAGAAAAATTTGATTTTTCCCAGCTAAATTTGAGGTTTGCAGGGGATTCTGGGTAGGAAAAGGTTAGAGGGGTCCATGCAAGCCATAACTCCCTGGACTCCCCCGGGTGTCTAGTTTTCAGAAATGTGTGGGTTTGCTAGGTTTCCCTAGATGGCCGCAGAGCCCGGGGCCAAAAACCCAGTTGATCCCCCTTGCAAAACCAGGTCATTGCATGTCGCGGGTACTTGGCTCACCCACACGAGTGAGGTACCATTTTTATCAGGAGACCTGGGTGTGAGAAGTTGGCCTGGCATATGCTGTCCACTAATTATAGTGGGCACCTTGCACCAGTCCAAATCGACTCTTATGGTAGGTAGGTTAAAGACAACCTTATTGAAAGCTATCCTAGTGGTAGCTATGGAGAGCAGCCTTCAGGCTAAGTCTTGAAGGAATGTAAAGCAGCTTGTTTTACCAGTCTATAATCTCTTGAGTGACCAAATGAAAGAGCACCACACCAGGTATATATTCAAAATATATGTATTTATTACTAAACACACCCCTCTAGTCTCTTTATGAGGCTAGAGTTCGAAGTACATAAGTTATAAGATCTTAAATCACAATAATAGCACAAATACACGTTTGGGACCTAGGGGCGTACCAAACCATATACCAATAAAGTGGTATGCGAACCACGACTGAACTAGACACTAGGCCTAGAGCCTCTAGAAGTGCTCGGACCACAAGGAACCACCCAAGGTAGTGACACAGGGGACCCACGGGAGACGCGTGCAGTGTAAATACACAACCGCGATACGCCGTTAACTTCTATGGAGAAAGTCGGGATCGGGAAAATAGAGGAAAGGGACACTTAGAAGAGGACTAGGACAAAACCCTTTGAGATCTAGGACTTTGAAGAGTCTCTACCCACGGGAGCACCGGAGTACTCGTGTTACCTCACCCAGGGAAGCCGGGTGCATAGGTGCCTTTCGGGGTCGGGTTTCGTCGTCGATTCGAATGGCGATCTGCTGCAAAGTGCTGCTGGCGGCCAAGAGAAAAGTGTCCGGGTGGATCCAAGAGTGGATCGGAGTTCTGGTGAACCTGAAAGCAGAGGGGACAGAGTCTGGGTCACTAGCCAGTGACCAGGAAGGCGATGGACAGATGCCCACCGATGTCGAGTGCTTCAGGTGCGTTGACGGTCGTCTTGACTCTTCAGCCACGAGGTCCGGGAGGCATTGTCGGCGACCAGGAGCAGGATTCGGGCTGGTGCTCGATGTCTGTCGAGTGCTGAGGTGTCGGCGACCGGATTGGACCCAACAAGCCTTGGCAACGGCAAGTCTCGAGTAAGATGTAGATCGTCGATGGTGCAGACCAGCAAGGTCTGTGGAACTCACCCAGCGAGGGTAAGTGAGGGCAGGCCTGGAGCAACCAGGATGCCAAGTAAGGAAAAGATTGGCCTTCGTTAAGGGCTACTAGCCAACGGGCTAGCGACCGCGAAGGAGCTCTCGTGACGCCGCACGTGGAGCTGGCTTGCAGGACACTCGTGGAGTGGGGGCCAGTGATCTTCGGTGCAGGTGGTACTGGAGGCTAGGTCTACTCGGAGCCCAAAGCACGACTTTTTGGGAGACCCAGAAGATGGTGCACTTGCAAATGTGCTCGGGGTCCAGGGGTCACGGTCTCAAGTCACCCACGATAGCCACGGGCCTCAGCTTTGCTGGGGACTCAGGGTAGCCTCGGGAAGTCTGAGAATCCACCTCTGGTGATGCGATGACTTCGGCGTCCGACGGGAGCTTCAGAAATGCGAACCGGACAGATGCTTCTTTGGTGCCTGCCAAGCAGGGGAGTCACTCCTTGACCCCAAGGGAGATTCTTCAGTCCTCTAATCTTGTCGTAGAGCGTCGAAGGTCCAGGATTCAGTTTCAGAGTTTCGTCCAGGTATAATCTAAAGTCCTAAGGACTGGGTTCCTACCTTTATTCTAAAAATAGGGGTTGGACTACTCTGTGGCCCCACCTATGGGTGGGTCAGGGCAGAGGGGTGGCTACACCCTTTCTCTTTGTCCAGTTCGCGCCAAAGCAGGGGCTGCAAGCCCCTGATCCGGTTTGAACTGGGGTATGCACAGGGACACCAAATGTGCCCCCAGTGCAGGACTTCAAAGCACCCGAAAGTGCTCCCGCCCAGCCCCAATACACATTATCCTGTCTGGGGAGGTGGTCACACCTCCCTGGGACAGGAAACCTATTGTCCAGGCCTCCCCTGCCGGAGTTTCGTCCAGCAGCAGGAGGCCAGACTCGTGTCTGTGGCAGCAGCATCCATTTTGTGATGCCCGGCTCTGGAAAGAAGTTACCGGACTCGCCAGAGTTAACATGTCTTTCCCTCCAGAAGGGTGGAATGCTATCCCCGCCGCCAGGATTGGCGGGGGGGGGGGTAGTATTCCAAGATGTTTGACACCAAACACGACATGTTTAGGTGCAGCCATTCCAAAGTTAGCATTTTACCGCGAGGATATAATGCGCTTAAGAGTATATGGTCGGGCTGCACTACAAACAGCATCAGAGATGGTCTCCGAACGCTGCAGAGGGGCCCTGCTAATGCAGGGGCACCCTCTCACATAGGAACCATGCACTCTGCCTTCAGGATTGATAAGGCCTGCCTTAGGAGTGACTTATAGGTTTATATGTGTGTATGTATTTAGTGATATAGGTAACCTATATCACAGTAAGGGGTGCATGCACCACCTTACCCAGGCTGCAGTAGCAGACCTGTGGTGTCAGTTTGGATGGCCTTCCAGGGGTGGCATAATACATGCTGCAGCCCCTGGTAGGCCTCTGAGGTACCTATGCCCTTGGTACATAGTATACCATATACTAGGGACTTATGTTAGTGATTTGGAGAGGAGTACCATCATCGATAATGGATTTCAAAGCTTGGCTCAACGACAGGAATCAGTATTTAAATTTTACCTGTGAATACAGTAACATCAGCCTCCCCTTTTTGGATGTCAGGATTTTCCCCACAGATGGTGGTTTGGGGACTGAGCTTTACAGAAAACCGATGTCAAGGAACTCTTTGTTGTCATTCCAGTTTCCATCCCAAAGCCCTACGTGAGAACTTGCCGTTCGGACAGTTCTTACGGATTAGAAGGAATTGCTCGTCTACTTCTAAATATCATGAGCATGCACAAAATGTGGCAATACAATTACACGCCAGAAACTATCCTAAGAAACTAGTGAGGAGATCATTAAAACAGAGCAGCCAACAATCACAGAGCTGCTCTCATAGAACCTAGTGAACCGAAGGAAGCGAATAACAGACTTACTTGTGTGCACACATTTTGTAGTTTTTCTAATAAGATCAAAAAGAGCATTCTCTCCAATTGGAGAATATTGAACATTGGGACAACACCATTGCCACGTCCACTTTTTGCTTTCAAACGGAGTACTAATATGAAAGACCGTTTGATACACACAAGACCTAGAGTAAAGAAGATAGGTCTACAAGAAACCCTTTGGGGGTTGCCGCCGGTGAAAGGACACTTTCCCTGTGGTTACTGTGCAGCTTGTCCTCAGACGTCTCATACCACAGAGATAGATATCGGGACGGCAAGACCTTGGGTATTACCAAACCACACGAATTGCAATAGTGAACAGTTGATTTATTTGATCACTTGTCCTTGCACACTTCGATACGTGGGGATGACTACACGTAAAGTCAAAACCTGTATCTTAGAACATAAGAGCACTATTCGTTGTAGAAAATCTTCCACCAAATTGACCACTCACTTTCTTGAAGCAAACCATTCCCCACAAGATCTTAGATGGACTGTTCTTGAGAAGCCGTACATACCTAATCACATAACAGACATCACTACCTATCTGTTTAGACGTGAACAGAGATGGGTTCACAGACTAGATAGTGACAGGTTGGGTCTGAATGATGAGATTCCTTGGGTGTCTCTTTAAGGTTCCATTACAGTATCCAGCTCAGGTTTTGCTCGAATTGGGCTCATGAATTTGCATGTATTCTTTGTGTATGGCGATGTTTACACAGTGTATTCTTTAACATTGGCTGTGGGTTCAGTCCTTGGTTTCTAGTCATCTTATTTTGAGGTGGACCTAATCCATCTACTGCAATTAATGTCCCCTCTCAGATCTATTCATCTATTCTGATGCATGTAACATGTATGATATGAATAGAGCGGCATGTTAATCCATTTGTAACAACTTTGTTTGTTCTTTCCTTGCTGCTCTATTTTGTTTTCCAGAAGATATTACTTAGTATTTTATATGTTCCAGCATTCTAGGTAATTAACAATGCCCCAATGTGGGTTAACACAAACTAGACACTTGAGCAATTTCGATCTATGAGGTGTATCCTTGACTCCTTATATTTACATTTGTGCACATGTGTGCTTTAGTTCGGATTTTCGTATTGTAAATCACGCAGTGTCCGGGAGAAAGGACAGTTTGTGTATGACTTATTCTAGTTCTGATATCCTTCAAGTAATTTTTTCAATCACCTGTGCGGAACTACATTTCCCGATATGCTCATTTAATCACTCACACGCATGCGCATTATTAAAGTGACGTTTTTAACGTCTGGAACACTTTACGGTGGATACGCTATTATATTTAGCAGTTTTGGCATTGCCTCCTTTGGACTTGTGCCTGATTTGATAATTACACACAGTTAATTCAGTGTCCCGATATTGGTGTTTCGACTATTGATTCTCTTTGAGCTAGTAGCGCATGCGCAGTGAATTAGCATCTTTTCACTAGCGCATGCGTAGGCTTTTCTTAAACAGGATCTTCACAACTGTTGTGCATTAGCTGTGGGCATTATAAAAATGAACGCATTTGCCACTGACACTCGCCTCCGGTTGCAGGCTCAACTCGAGCTCGGGGTACCGACGGACAGGTGAGTGTCAGGGCGAAGCTTTATCTTGTTGCACGCTGCATTTAAGAATCTCTTTGCAGCGGTCCCTTTGTTCTCTTGGGTTCACTTAGGTGTCTTTCTTTATGGACCTTACCTTTCAGTGAACGATGATATTGATATGCATTTTTTTGCAAATGCTATTCACATCCTTGTACTCCTCGTGTGGTCTGTTCTATTAATACACACATATGAGGTTTGTAACTATTTTGTATGCTAGATATACTGGGGATTTTTTGTGTTCCACCAGTTTTCCCCCACATTTTGCTCTTTAATAATTCCTGACTGGGCTGTATGATTTAATGATATTGTCAACCGTGCCGGCAGTAGTACAGGATATCTTAAATATAGTTGTCTTACTATTATCTTTTCCTCTTAGAGCGGTGCCGCTATCCTGAGCTGTTGCCAGGCTGAGGTGGAGTTCTTTACCCAGCAGTAGCGGGTAAGAATTTCTTCCTTTTCTTTTCGTTTTCTATTGTAGATTTAAGCCTAGAGATATATTCTTTTCACACAGGTTGCATGAATTCCAATCAATGCTTCTGTTTCCAATAGGTAATTTCACCTTCCGGAGCAGTCGGAGTTTTTGCACACATTTGGTTTTTGTATCCTTTGTTTGTATTCTTATTTGAGCACCAGCAGCAGCATTGTATAGGTCCTGAAGAAAGCCTTGTCCGATCATGGGGGCACTCTAGGCTGAAACATGTCGACCATTAATTTACAACATATTATTGCGACTTAAATCTATGTCGTTGATGCACTATTGTTTTTAATCCTGGCAGAGGGTGCTTCTGAATAAAACATATATATGACGCCCCCTAGCTAGTTTTATTTTCACCTCCTTCACATTTTATATTTGTTTTGCGCTGCGTCCTCGTTCACACCATTCTGCTCATCTATGTGGATTTAGAACATCCCAAAAATTAGATATCTAAAAAACATCCCTGAGCTCCTCCCTCTCAGAGAGGGGGTTGTAGCCCTCGAAGGAACTAGGTTTTTCCTTCGAGAGGAGAATCCCATATGATGAAGCATGTCACCTTTGGTGAGTGAGGGATTTCGTCCTTGAAAGGGAATTTCCCACAGTTAAATCTGTGTGGAATAGTCTATGGCTTAATTATCTTTTATTTGTATTCTATTTTTACACATGATAGATCCAAGGATTTCGTACGTGTCTTTATCAGTACACTATTAGACTCATGGTTGCTCCCAAAAACTCTTTTGAGTGTGATACAATCTGAAACATGTGGGCCCACACAGACCAGGATTAGAAGGACAATCAGCACAGTGCATACGACTCTTCTTCCGCATACCTCTTCGCAAACAGACTCTACATCTCTTACAGGGATTGTTTTTTTGGACGTGGGAGGAATTAAATCGGGAAAGTGGCAATCTTTCATTCTAGCTCTGTTGCACCTCCCCACTGGGAAGTGTCCCTCGTAATGCACTGCCAGAATCCAATCTGGATTTGTCAAGTCTGTAAAATAATGTTCAAATTTTCGATGGATGTTTCAGCACATCGTTTATTGTAAGCTGTATGTTTATAATCACATCAAATTCATGAGATATATCGTTCTTTGAATCTGTATACTTCCATGATCAATGAAACAAACATATGTATTGGCCCCAATGCATTTCGGGCGTGTCCCCGCCCTTCATCAGGGGTTAATTTCCTAAAGAAACCAAGAACGAGTGAATGAGACGACATATTCAAAAAGAAGAAGAAAATACTGTACATTTCATCTATACTGCGTAACATGCAAAATAACATGATTCCTCATGTCTTGAGGTCCCATGGTGTTTGTGGTACATTCAGTAGGAAAACATAAAACAGTGCGATGGACGGTTGAAAATAAGTGAATAAAAGGTAAGGGTGCTCGCAACTAAAACAATTTCTCAGAACGTGAAATATACGTGTGATTGTGATGGTTTCAAGCTTATAACACGCTGTGAATAAAGACGTGAAAGCTAAGGGGTGTGATCATCAACTCTATGGGTGAGCAAGTTCCCAAGAGATGATGAGGTTATGCTCGAAACACGGGTCATATAGATACACGTAACTATGCATTTAAGATCCCATATGGCTGAAAGCCAATGTGCTTGTAATGTCCGACCGGTCAAAATCGTGCAGTTATCGCGCAAAGAAGCGGCTTGCATGCATGCTTACGCGTGTATTATAGCTCGAATGGCTGCTGCGATTTACCTCCGAACACTAAACTTCGGGACCTGCCATGGTTGGTACCGCCAGTTACACACATAACTCGGGATATGCGTCCCAACGGTCGCCATTAAAAACAAAGGTGCAAAAAGTAAAAAGTAAAGACGGCGTTACTAAGCTCCATCACATCAACATTGGCGGCCATCTTAGTGTGGTGCATATAAGTGCCATGGTCAAAAATTCTTGCAAAGTTTAACAGACATTGGAGATTAAAGAATGATCGAAAAGTAAACTAAAAGGTAAAAAGAAGAAGATAGGTGATACGCGTATGAAAACATTAAAAAGAAATAGAGGTTGACAGTGCAAACAGCATAAGAGGTTCAAAACGAAAAGGAAAGAAAGAGGTTGCCAATGCAAATAGCGTAAAAGATTAAGGAATGATAAACGGAAAGAAAAAAAGAGGATAGTGATACGCATATGAAGACATTGTAAATGGTAGATGTAGGCAACATGGATCACAAGAAACAACTGTATTCAATCCGGTCATTGAGACCATTGGGTGTCAACATATTCAACTTCATGATCCAAAATGTTTCACGCTGTATTAGAAACTTGCGGTTATCTCTTCCTTCTCTGATGTCAACAACTTCACAAACTAAAAACCGCAATTGACTGATGTTGTGATTGTGAAGTGTGAAATATGTGGCCACCACTGATTTTGAATTTTTATTCCCAATGTTACTATTGTGTTCGTTGAGTCTGGTTTTGATCTTACTTTCAGTTTTGCCGATGTATGCCAGTCCACACGGGCACTTAAGAAGATACACCAGGTTTTTAGAATCACACGTGGCTGTGGTATAGAGTCTGATTTTGAAACCTTTTGTCGGATGGTTCACTGTGTTCCCTTTGATGATGTTGTTACAGTTGCCACAACAACACAAACTAAACAAGTGGTGATAGTTTCTAAATTTTCGACTGAAAGTTGGAGATTTAAAAAGATCATATTAAAGCATTGGCCAATGCTTCAGGTTGAACCTTATTTCAGACAATTCTTCTTGGAGAAACCACTCTTTGCTTATCAAAGGAGTAAAAATCTGGCAGAGCTCATCAAAACAAAAAGACCTGACACTAACGTAACTACTTACAAAGGCACTGTGCCTTGCCACAATTGTGGCAACTGTAACAACATCATCAAAGGGAACACAGTGAACCATTCGACAAAAGGTTTCAAAATCAGACTCTATACCACAGCCACGTGTGATTCTAAAAACCTGGTGTATCTTCTTAAGTGCCCGTGTGGACTGGCATACATCGGCAAAACTGAAAGGAAGATCAAAACCAGACTCAACGGACACAAAAGTAACATTCGGAATAAAAATTCAAAATCAGTGGTGGCCACACATTTCGCACTTCACAATCACAACATCAGTCAATTGCGGTTTTTAGTTTGTGAAGTTGTTGACATCAGAGAAGGAAGAGATAACCGCAAGTTTCTAATACAGCGTGAAACATTTTGGATCATGATGTTGAATACGTTGACACCCAATGGTCTCAATGATCGGATTGAATACAGTTGTTTCTTGTGATCCATGTTGCCTACATCTACCATTTACAATGTCTTCATATGCGTATCACTATCCTCTTTTTTTCTTTCCGTTTTGATCATTCCTTAATCTCTTACGCTATTTGCATTGGCAACCTTTCTTTCCTTTTCGTTTTGAACCTCTTATGCTGTTTGCACTGTCAACCTCTATTTCTTCTTAATGTTTTCATACGCGTATCACCTATCTTCTTCTTTTTACCTTTTAGTTTACTTTTCAATCATTCTTTAATCTCCAATGTCTGTTAAACTTTGCAAGAATTTTTGACCATGGCACTTATATGCACCACTCTAAGATGGCCGCCAATGTTGATGTGATGGAGCTTAGTAACGCCATCTTTACTTTTTACTTTTTGCACCTTTGTTTTTAATGGTGACCGTTGGGACGCATATCCCAAGTTATGTGTGTAACTGGCGGTACCAACCACGGCAGGTCCCGAAGTTTAGTGTTCAGAGGTAAATCGCAGCAGCCATTCGAGCTATAATACACGCGTAAGCATGCATGCGAGCCGCTTCTTTGCGCGATAACTGCACGATTTTGACCGGTCGGACGTTACAAGCACATTGGCTTTCAGCCATATGAGATCTTAAATGCATAGTTGCGTGTATCTATATGACCCGTGTTTCGAGCATAACAACCTCATCATCTCTTGGGAACTTGCTCACCCATAGCGTTGATAATCACACGCCTTAGCTTTCACGTCTTTATTCACAGCGTGTTATAAGCTTGAAACCATCACAATCACACGTATATTTCACGTTCTGAGAAATTGTTTTAGTTGCGAGCACCCTTACCTTTTATTCACTTATTTTCAACCGTCCATCGCACTGTTTTATGTTTTCCTACTGATTCTATCACAAACACCATGGGACCTCAAGACATGAGGAATCATGTTATTTTGCGTGTTACGCAGTATAGATGAAATGTACAGTATTTTCTTCTTCTTCTTTTTGAATATGTTGTCTCATTCACTCGTTCTTGGTTTCTTTAGGAAATTAACCCCTGATGAAGGGCGGGGTCACGCCCGAATGCATTGGGGCCAATACATATGTTTGTTTCATTGATCATGGAAGTATACAAATTCAAAGAACGATATATCTCATGAATTTGATGTGATTATAAACATACAGCTTACAATAAACGATGTGCTGAAACATCCATCGAAAATTTGAACATTATTTTACAGACTTGACAAATCCAGATTGGATTCTGGCAGTGCATTACGAGGGACACTTCCCATTGGGGAGGTGCAACAGAGCTATTTATACGCCCAGGTCTAGGGGATGATACCTCGGTGCACGCCCTCAAACTACCTTTAGATTACAGAACTTTGGTTTACACTTTTATAAACTCTGGAGTGCGGGATCCAATACCTTTTGATTCAATCTTTCAATCTAGCCACATCCTCCACCACTACAACTCTAGGAACACTTGCCTGTTGCACTACAACAAGGCTGCTTGCACAGACTCCTGAAACTGAACAAAAGTCATTTTTGATGCCAGAGAACACTCCTTGTGCACAACAAAAGCATTAAAAGTTGCTAAATTAAAAAGATGGATGGCCAATTTCTTATACCAAATATAAGCCTTACGAACAGCAGTGTAAGGTTCCAACCTCTGATCTACTCTAAAAACACCACCCAAGTGCTTATTGTAGTCTACAATGCACACAGGTTTGCGCACTTCAGCAACCTGACCCCAAACAGTTACAGGTGAAGTACTGTCATCATGGATGGTAGTCAGCATGTACACATACCTCCTGTCCACACATTTCACAGCTAGCAGTTCATCACTACGCAAGACACTGCACTGTCCCCTCTGAAGCTTTTTGCAAACAAGCTCTTTTGGGTAACCTTTACGGTTAGAGTGGATTGTGCCACAAGCAAGAGTGCCCACTTTGAACAATTTCTTAAACAACTGCACAGTAGTGTAGAAGTTATCTAGGTACAAATGGTGACCTTTGTTAAACAGTCCTCTAGCAAGTTCCCACACAATTTTCTCTGACACTCCTAAAGTGGACGGACAACCAGGGGGGTCAATAGTGGAATCCCTACCAGTGTACACCCGGAAATTATAGACATATCCTGTCCTACTCTCATACAACATATACATCTTAATTCCATAACGTGCCCTCTTGCTAGGAATGTACTGCCTAAAAACCAAATGGCCCTTGAACAGGACCAAAGACTCATCAACAGCTATTTCTTTCCCTGGAGTATAGATCTCTGAAAATCGATCTACAAAGTGATCAAGAACAGGCCGAATCTTAAAAAGATGGTCACAGTCAGGGTGATCTTGTGGCAACGCCAAAGCATTATCAACAAAACGCAGCATCCGAAGCAAAAGTAAATACCGATCACGACTTATAATTGCAGGAAATATGGCCGTTGCCATCAATGAACTGGTAGACCAATATGAAGCCAGGGACGACTTCCTTATCAAGCCCATCAAAAAAGTAAAACCCAAAAACTTCTTCATCTCATCCAGATTTGTGGGAGTTCACCAGGTAGCTCTACAGCGGGCCAAAGTCTGGCACTGTTGTGCCTCAAATACTGTTCGGCATACAAATTAGTCATCTCAGCCAAAAATACATCTTCCGTAAACAACTGAAAAAACTATAGGCAAAAAAAAATCACAATTTACTCTACACACTGCATCACCACCAAAGGCAGGCAACACTGGCTGCACCATGTTTGGGTCAACCCAGAGTCCAGCACTTCCAATGGGAAGCCTTGCAACGCCAAGCTGCAATCCAGATGCCTTTTGCTGCACCATCGACACATCCGTGTGCTCCTCTAAAACAGGCATTTCATCCGCACTGAGAGTAGCTTCATAGGCACTGAGAGTAGCTTCATCATCAGATGATTCCTCATGGACAGAAAACTTACTGCCAGAATCTTGCACTCCCTCCTCTCCCTCAGACACACTGTCAGTCTCTCATAATCATGGTCAGAGGAAGATTCAACAAGCATTGGCATAGCCAATAGGTCTCGCCTTTGGGACCTTATGTGTTTAGCCAGAACTTTTGGCTATGTTGTAGAGCATTGTGGCTGCTGTGCATCATATTGAAAAGTTATAATAAAAAGTGTTAAGCATTTTTGTTACCTTTATACAAACCAAGACGACATTATATACACCTGAACAACCTGATTAAAAAAAGATTTTAACATAAAAAATGTCTTCTAGTTTTTTGTAGTTGCACTGCTAGCAACTTCTTTCTGCCTGTTCTCATGCTTGCTTGTTATAATTTCTTTTGTTATGGGGAGCGGACATAAATAACGGGGAGTGGAGGTTGGAAAACAGTAATTTAATTTTAACACGAGCAGCGGACGGACACTAGGGGAGAATCAACAGATGCCAGATTCCGAGGGCAAACTGACGTGATGCTTAGGTGATGTTTAGGTGATGCTTAGGTGGTGCTCTGATGCAAAATGGTGGTGGTGAGTGATGTTTGGTGCTCAGGTGGTGCCACTATATGGTGTGGATTGGCGGTACGTTGTGGATTGTGGAGTTGAAATATGTTTGGTGTGTAATTATGTGGTGTGTATTGGAAATGTGTGGAGTTGAATTGTGTGGCCTGGAACTGTGGTGTTGAGTGAAATTATGCTTAGTGAAATTGTGTCATGGTGTGGAGTGCATTTATGTTGATTGGTGGTATGTGGCATAGAGTGCATTTATGGGGAGTGCATTTATGTTGCATCGAGTAGAGTGCAATTATGTGGCGTGTAATTATGTGGCACGGAGTGGTATTATATGGAGTGCATTTATGTTGCATTGAGTAGAGTGTAATTATGTGGTGTGTAATTATGTGGCACTGAGTGGTATGTGGAGTGTATTTATGTTGCATTGAGTAGAGTGTAATTATGTGGCTTGTAATTATGTGGTACTGAGTGGTATGTGGGGTGTATTTATGTTGCATTGAGTAGAGTGTAATTATGTGGCGTGTAACTATGTCACACTGAGTGGTATTATGTGGAGTTTATTTATGTTGCATTGAGTAGAGTGTAATGTGGCGTGTAATTATGTGGCACAGTGTTATGTGGAGTGTATTTATGTTGCATTGAATAGAGTGTAATTATGTGACGTGTAATTATGTGGTACTGAGTGGTATTAAATGGAGTGTATTTATGTTGCATTGAGTAAAGTGTAATTATGTGGTGTGTAATTATGTGACACTGAGTGGTATTATGTGGAGTGTATTTATGTTGCATTGAATAGAGTAATTGTGATGTGTGATTATGTGGTACTGAGTGGTATTATGTGGAGTGTATTTATATTGCATTGAGTAGAGTGAAATTATGTGGCGTGTTATTACGTGGCACTGAGTGGTATTAGGTGGAGTGTATGTTGCATTCAGTAGAGTATTTATGTGGCATGTAATTATGTGGCACTGAGTGGTATTTGCAGTGTTTCATTGAGTGCAGTGTAATTATGTAGCATATAATTATGTGGCACTGAGTGGTATTATGTGGAGTGTATTTACGTTGCATTGAGTAGAGTGTAATTATGTGGCATGTAATTATGTGGCACTGAGTGGTATGTGAAGTGTATTTGTTGCATTGAGTAGGGTGTAATTATGTGCCGTGTAATTATGTGGTACTGAGTGGTATGTGGAGTGTATTTATGCTGCATTGAGTAGAGTGTAATTATGTGGCATGTAATTATGTGGCACAGTGGTATTATGTGGAGTGTATTTATCTTGCATTGAATAGAGTGTAATTATGTGACGTGTAATTATGTGGTACTGAGTGGTATTATGTTGAGTGTATTTATGTTGCATTGAGTAGAGTAAATATGTGGTGTGTAATTATGTGGCAATGAATATTATATGGCGTATATTTATGTTGCATTGAGTAGAGTAATTATGTGGCGTGTAACTATGTCACACTGAGTGGTATTATGTGAAGTGTATTTATGTTGCATTGAGTAGAGTGTAATTATGTGACGTGTAATTATGTGGTACTGAGTGGTATTATGTGGAGTGTATTTATGTTGCATTGAGTAGAGTGTAATTACGTAGTGTGTAATTATGTGGTACTGAGTGGTATTATGTGGAGTGTATTTATATTGCATTGAGTGTGGCGTGTTATTACGTGGCACTGAGTGGTATTATGTGGAGTGTATTTATGTTGCATTGAGTAGAGTGTGATTATGTGGCATGTAATTATGTGGCACTGAGTGGTATTATGTGGAGTGTATGTTGCATTCAGTAGAGTAATTATGTGGCGTGTAATTATGTGGCACTGAGTGGTATTTTGTGGAGTGTATTTATGTTGCATTGAGTAGTGTAATTATGTGGCATGTAATTATGTGGCACAGTGGTATTATGTGGAGTGTATTTATGGTGCATTGAATAGAATGTAATTATGTGACGTGTAATTATGTGGTACTGAGTGGTATTATGTGGAGTGTATTTATGTTGCATTGAGTAGAGTGTAATTATGTGGCGTGTAACTATGTCACACTGAGTGGTATTTTGTGGAGTGTATTTATGTTGCATTGAGTAGATTGTAATTATGTGGCACAGTGGTATTATGTGGAGTGTATTTATGGTGCATTGAATAGAGTGTAATTATGTGACGTGTAATTATGTGGTACTGAGTGGTATTATGTTGAGTGTATTTATGTTGCATTGAGTAGAGTAAATATGTGGCGTGTAATTATGCGGCACTGAGTGGTATTATGTGGAGTGTATTTATGTTGCATTGAGTTGAGTGCAATTATGTGGCTTGTAATTATGTGGTACTGAGTGGTATGTGGGGTGTATTTATGTTGCATTGAGTAGAGTGTAATTATGTGGCGTGTAACTATGTCACACTGAGTGGTATTATGTGGAGTGTATTTATGTTGCATTGAGTAGAGTGTAATTATGTGGCGTGTAATTATGTGACAGTGTTATGTGGAGTGTATTTATGTTGCATTGAGTAGAGTGTAATTATGTGGCGTGTTATTACGTGGCACTGAGTGGTATGTGGAGTGTATTTATGTTGCACTGAGTAGAGTGTGATTATGTGGCGTGTAATTATGTGGCACTGAGTGGTATTATGTGGAGTGTATGTTGCATTCAGTAGAGTAATTATGTGGCATGTAATTATGTGGCACTGAGTGGTATTATTTGCAGTGTATGTTTCATTGAGTGCAGTGTAATTATGTAGCATATAATTATGTGGCACTGAGTGGTATTATGTGGAGTGTGTTTACGTTGCATTGAGTAGAGTGTAATTATGTGGCACTGAGTGGTATGTGGAATGTATTTATGTTGCATTGAGTAGGGTGTAATTATGTGGCATGTAATTATGTGGTACTGAGTGGTATGTGGAGTGTATTTATGCTGCATTGAGTAGTGTAATTATGTGGCGTGTAACTGTTGCACTGAGTGGTATTTTGTGGAGTGTATTTATGTTGCATTGAGTAGAGTATAATTATGTGGCGTGTAATTATGTGGCACAGTGGTATTATGTTGAGTGTATTTATGTTGCATTGAGTAGAGTAAATATGTGGTGTGTGATTATGTGGCACTGAGTATTATATGGCGTGTATTTATGTTGCATTGAGTAGAGTAATTATGTTGCGTGTAACTATGTCACACTGAGTGGTATTATGTGGAGTGTATTTATGTTGCATTGAGTAGAGTGTAATTATGTGACGTGTAATTATGTGGTACTGAGTGGTATTATGTGGAGTGTATTTATTTTGCATTGAGTAGAGTGTAATTACGTAGTGTGTAACTGTGGTACTGAGTGGTATTATGTGGAGTGTATTTATATTGCATTGAGTAGAGTGTAATTATGTGGCGAGTTATTACGTGGCACTGAGTGGTATTATGTGGAGTGTATTTATGTTGCATTGAATAGAGTAATTGTGACGTGTGATTATGTGGTACTGAGTGGTATTATGTGGAGTGTATTTATGTTGCATTGAGTAGTGTAATTACGTAGTGTGTAACTTTGTGGTACTGAGTGGTATTATGTGGAGTGTATTTATATTGCATTGAGTAGAGTGTAATTATGTGGCGTGTTATTACGTGGCACTGAGTGGTATCATGTGGAGTGTATTTATGTTGCATTGAGTAGAGTGTAATTATGTGGCATGTAATTATGTGGCACTGAGTGGTATTATGTGGAGTGTATGTTGCATTCAGTAGAGTAATTATGTAGCATATAATTATGTGGCACTGAGTGGTATTATGTGGAGTGTATTTACGTTGCATTGAGTAGAGTGTAATTATGTGGCGTGTAATTATGTGGCACTGAGTGGTATGTGGAGTGTATTTATGTTGCATTGAGTAGAGTGTAATTATGTGGCGTGTAATTATGTGGTACTGAGTGGTATGTGGAGTGTATTTATGCTGCATTGAGTAGAGTGTAATTATGTGGCGTGTAACTATGTCACACTGAGTGGTATTTTGTGGAGTGTATTTGTTACATTGAGTAGAGTGTAATTATGTGGCGTGTAATTATGTGGCACAGTGGTATTATGTGGAGTGTATTTATGGTGCATTGAAGAGTGTAATTATGTGACGTGTAATTATGTGGTACTGAGTGGTATTATGTTGAGTGTATTTATTTTGCATTGAGTAGAGTAAATATGTGGCGTGTAATTATGTGGCACTGAGTATTATATGGAGTGTATTTATGTTGCATTGAGTAGAGTAATTATGTGGCGTGTAATTATGTGGCACTGAGTGGTATTATGTGGAGTGTATTTATGTTGCATTAAGTTGAGTGTAATTATGTGGCTGGTAATTATGTGGTACTGAGTGGTATGTGGGGTGTGTTTATGTTGCATTGAGTAGAGTGTAATTATGTGGCATGTAATTATGTGGCACAGTGTTATTATGTGGAGTGTATTTATGTTGCATTGAATAGTGTAATTATGTGATGTGTAATTAACTGGTACTGAGTGATATTATGTGGAGTGTATTTATGTTGCATTGAGTAGAGTGTAATTATGTTGTGTGTAATTATGTGGCACTGAGTGGTATGTGGAGTGTATTTATGTTGCATTGAATAGAGTGTAATTGTGACGTGTGATTATGTGGTACTGAGTGGTATTATGTGGAGTGAATTTATGTTGCATTGAGTAGAGTAATTACGTGGTGTGTAATTATGTGGTACTGAGTGGTATTATGTGGAGTGTATTTATATTGCATAGAGTAGAGTGTAATTATGTGGCGTGTTATTACATGGCACTGAGTGGTATTATGTGGAGTGTATTTATGTTGCATTGAGTAGAGTGTAATTATGTGGCATGTAATTATATGGCACTGAGTATTATTTGGAGTGTATGTTGCATTGAGTGCAATGTAATTATGTAGCATATAGTTATGTGGCACTGAGTGGTATTATGTGGAGTGTATTTATGTTGCATTGAGTAGAGTGTAATTATGTGGCGTTTAATTATGTGGCACTGAGTGGTATTATCTGGAGTGTATTTATGTTGCATTGAGTAGAGTGTAATTATGTGGCGTGTAATTATGTGGTACTGAATGGTATGTGGAGTGTATTTATGTTGCATTGAGTAGAGTGTAATTATGTGGCGTGTAATTATGTGGCACAGTGGTATTATGTGGAGTGTATTTATGTTGCATTGAATAGAGTATAATTATGTGACGTGTAATTGCGAGGACGTGCCGGAGGACGTGTTTCTAATCATTTTTTAAAAAGTTTTTCCATATGCGTACTGGCATACACCGGCTTAAATTAAGCCCCCTGCAGGGCCCTACATTATGCCCCTGTGTTAAGCGAGCCGCAACAGCTTTGTGTAGTACACTAAGAAACACACAGAACACACAGAACTCTTATTTAATAATTTGTGCCAGCTGCCCTCATTCCACCCAGATGCTCTAGGCGACTAAAACCAAGAAATGGGCAGATACCTGCCAACATTTGGGGCAAAGAAAAGAGAGACATTAAAAAGAACACCACAATAATAAATAATTTCCAAGAATGACAGCGATGTTGGGGGGCGGGAGGCTACAAGCGTAAAGAAAGCTAGACATTAAAAATAATATCACAATAATGAAGAATTTCCAAGATTCACAGCGAAGGAGGGGGGGAGGGTCCATGCGGAAGAAAGCTACAAATAAAGCATTTTTGGCTGAAATACCAGCAGACGTCGATCAACATTGGCAGTGTTGGCACGTATGCCTATCCTCATACTAGATAGGCCTCCCACCATGTCTCTGGACCTTTATTTGACATCCTGTTGCATTCTGGGTGTTGTAGTATAGGCTTCCTTCAGTAGACCCAGTCCACTCAACACACCTGGTAATGATTTGTAAGCGAAGCGCCTCGGACTGTAAACACGTGTGCCATATCACGGAGCTAGGCGGTACTTACTTTTAAGGCAGTGCGTCATGAATTACCACAAAGATAAACAAGAAAACAGCAAAGAAGGTACAATGCCCAAAAACGTCAAAAAATTACCACAATGACTTGTGATAAAAGATAACCAGTCACAATCCCCTTCACAACTACAACCAATACTTTGAGACTAAACAAGCATTGGCCTCCGGGCAGTGTCATCTTAAGGGTTGTTGGAGCCCTGGGCAAGACATATTTTGGGGTTTCGGTGTACGTAAAAAAAAAACCTGCATTTTATAACCCAATTACTGCTAACTCAAGCCTGCAGGATGCCAAACAAAACTAAACGTTATGTTAAACTTGAACAAGCTCACCCAAAACTATTGAAATCGGTATTGCGACCCCCAAAATCCTTAAGTTGACACCGGGTTGATAGTCAGGGAGGGAGAGAGGTACAGAGAGAGGGTTCACTTTCCTAGGGCCCCCCGTGGAAGGTCGGGCCCGGGACCATTCCCTACTTTTCTTAGGCCTTACAACGTCTTGGCCTCCGGGGAACACAAACCGCAGAGCTCAGGTCTGTTAAAAGGCCTTTTTATGTGCCAAGTTTGATATCTTCTGTCTGTGTAAAAAGTTTTAAAACCTCTACTTACCATTGCCAGGGACCGGCCTTCCGTCTCCTCTCTCTCAGTACACCTGTCTCGGAGATGCCAGGTTCGTGGAGAGTTCATGAGCCAATGGAAGAGCTAGTAAAGCTCCAAGGATGGGCGTGCGGTCCGGCCCACGTCCTGTGGAATGATCGAGACTACATGTCCCATGATGCCTTCTGACATGCTTCATCATTCAGGACAGTACAGACGTCCTTAGCCCCGTTATGCTGGTTCCTGCTTCTGAATATCAACGGGGTTGACACGTTTCCAGTACAAATTAATGTACGCTGGTATTTTAGTCAAATTGGCTCTAACCAAGAAAGTCTGGACTGCAACTCACAGACTGCATTGGAATCTTAAATGACAGCCAAGTATGGGAACGTGTGAGCCTGTGATAAGTGTCGTCTCACATAGCTTTTTTATCTGGCCCTGCGTCCTGACAGTGCTATTCGTCCAGTCCTAGTTTTTCAGCCTGCAGCGTAAAGCACCCTGGGATGTGTAGTCCTTTTCCGTTTATAATGTGATAAGTAAGTGAGACTTCCCAGCATGCACCCTGCTGCTGGCTGGAAAACCAGCTCTGGCTGAAAGTCAAGTCCGTGACATGGACTCACTCGACAGCTACGTAGTCTTGAGCCTTTCAATCGAGGTTTGTTCTTGGGCTAGAGAAACCTATTCAAGGGAGGGGGGAGGGGGGTTGGATTTAGAAAGTGTCCATTACAAATGTTTGTATGAAAATATAAAAACTAATAATATTGGGTCACTTAACGTGAAAGCATGAAAAGCATGAAAAGCATAAAAGAGGGAGAAAAAAAAAGTTGAAACAAGCGCGGCCGCGAAAGCGACCGTGCTTTATTTATTTAGTAACATGAGCCAAGATCACGATAAGGGAGGTATGCAGCTGGCACAATGCGCGCCGCTGCTCGCTCCCGAGACCCCTAGGCCATGGGAGTTAACGTTAAAAGGAAAGGCGGGACATGCAGCCGTCTTTGGCCATTTGCGTGCTTTCATTATTAAAATGCAAAAACAACAGTTGATGGACAGAATGCAGAACAATGTCATACATTCACCCCAGTACAGAGATCTGGGCCTAAAACCATCGTTTTTTTGCTCACCATGCCATTCCAGTTTGGACCCAGCCATATGCAAATCAGTCTTGACCCTGTGCCTCATGGGAACAGTCCAGCCCGAACTGCCAAGCCAGGTCCTCGCTGGACTGGAAACAAGCATCCTAGGACCGGTTTCGGGTTTCACCCTCTTCAGCCAGGATAGCTTGATTCCAGTGGCATGGAGAGCACGGGACCCACGTCTGGGCATACCCGTCCCACTCGGGGTGACAAATGCAAAAACAACAGTTGATGGACAGAAGTATCGCTTCATTATTGAAAGCCACACGCAAAGGCCAATAGAATGTGTGGGAGTTAACAAACTCCCACAGAGAAGTTTAGGAAAAGTGTGGAGTGCTCACAAGAAGCCTCCCATAGAGCAGCGCATGCGCGCTGCACTAGGCTCGACCTAAAAAGCATACCAACCACCTGCTGAGCAGAAATTCTGCGGCTAGCCATAATCTTTACTAATAAAGGTAAGTTGTCAAACAAGTCAACAACAACAAACACTTTGTAAAATAAGTAATAAACAAAATGTGGCTTTATCACAAAGACGTATATACTCCAAAACTATACCACCCACTTGCCAGAAGCAGCTAGACTCACCACCACCTACTCTGCACAGACACAGCAAGGACCAACAATATCCCACTAAAACAGAAAAAAAAAGAAAATTAAACATAAGACAACGCAAAACACATCGCAAAGAATTTCACGCTCAAAACACTAAATATGCTGCTATTATGACACCACTTACAAAAATTCATTCATGCATGACAATAATACTCATTTGGAGTAAACACAACAAAAATGTTTTTCTTCCCAAATAAATGAAACTACGCAAAACTGCAGATCAACCACTGCCGAAACCGCAAACAAGGATCAAAAGATTTGCAAAAGAATAAAAAGGAGAAATAAAACATTACAATCACATATGCAAATAATGCACCAGTCCACACACAATCCACCAGCCAAGCTGGGAGGTGGGTGGGCCTAAAAGCATAAGGCCGATCCAGAAACTGGCAAAATATTCACCCCCGTAAAAGGGGAGCGACCCTTGCCCAAGGAGCCACTCCCCAACAACATTTTAAAAAAAAAACTGGTGTGTAGTGGCTTCTGCTCCTCTTGGGGACAGATGGCCCTGAAAACATATGGCCAGTCTGCCCCCAAAGGGGGCAGAAACGGCCACAATAATCATCCCATAAAGGGGAGCGACCCTTGCCCAAGGGGCCGCTACCCAACAACACAAAACCAATCCCTGGTGTCTAATGGCTTCTGCCCCCTTTGGGGGTAGATGGGCCTAAAAACATATGGCTGATCTCCCCCAAGGGGGGCAGAAACGGCCAAAATATTAACCCCCTTAAAGGGGAGGAACCCTTGCCCAAGGGGCGGCTCCCCGCAAACATATCCCTGGTGGTCTAGTGGGGCACAATTTTTTTTTTGTCTGATCTGCCCCCCCAGGGGGGCAGAAACGGCCAAAATAATGCTCCCCGAAGGGGAGCAACCCTTGCCCAAGGGGCTGCTCCCCGCAAACATATCCCTGGTGGTCTAGGGCACTTTGTTTTTTAAAAAAATGGTCCGATCTGCCCCCCAGGGGGGCAGAAACAGCCAAAATAATACTCCCCAAAGGGGAGCGACCCTTCTCCAAGGGGCCGCTCCCCGCAAATATATCCCTGGTGGTCTAGTGGGGCACAAATGGCCCGATCTACCCCCCAGGGGGGCAAAAACGGTCAAAAAAGGAGCGCCACTTGCCCAAGGGGACGCTCCCCGCAAACAGAAGAATAACTTTTTTTAAAAAACAAAAAACCCTGGTGTCTAGATGGCATTCCTGCTGCACCATCGCGCCCCATGCGCGATCATGCAGCAGGAATGCTCAAAAGAGGCATCGGAGGAAAGGAAAACCCTTTCTTTTCCCCCAATGCCTCTTTTGTTTAAATTACCCCCTTCCCGAGGAGAAACTCGCCTCCTCTCTGCTGGATGCGCTGGAAGCAAATGGCTTCCAGTGCGTCCGGTTTCATGTAATGACGTCGGCGCGCAGGGCGTGCTGACGTCATTAGATGATGTGGAGGGGGTGCGGGGGTGGTAGCGGAAGGGCTTCCGCTGCCCTACCCGGTGGGGGCAGCATGAAGGGCGGCCCACGGGGGGAGCGCCAGCACTTCCCCCGTGGGTGGGTGCTAGGGCGGCTGGGAGCCGTCAGACGCACATGCCCACCGTGACGTCGGACGGCTCCCGGCCGTCCGACACACGGAAAGGGTTAAATTGTTTTATGTACACACTTAGTGCAATGGTTTTAATTTACGGTGCACTTTAATAAAAATAAATAATAATAATTGCACACAACCAGAGCTGTTTTTCAATAACCAATCTGGTCAGAGTCATTTTACCTGCATTAGAGGAGTGGGGGAAGTTGCTTACATTATTTCTTGCATGACATGTATAACTCTTGCAATAACTACTGTTTAATGTGGGCTTTGTGATTGGTGTTTAATAGAAAATCTTAGTTTTATGATGCTTTTCATAGTGAGACACCATTTTCACCATGTGTTTGAAACTTAAATGGTCTTGTGTGCCTATCCCTTATGGTGGTCCACTTTCTGTAGGTTGCATGGGTAATGTTGCCTGCGCTGCATAAGCTCTACACATCCAGTTTCACAGGTCCCACTGGACATTTCACCTTAAAACCCTCCCATGAGAGAAAATGACATGCTCGGGTATGCAAAAAGTAAACGAAATTTTATGCGCAGGTAGAAAAAATTGTGCCCAAACGCAACCTTCTACTATCATCCTTGTTACTAGTGGGGGGTCTATGGGGGCAGGGGACATCTGAGAGGCATGAAATGACCTTACTTTTTTAATTTTAGAAAAACACCCCCTACTTTTTGTGAAAAACAACCACCCCAGGACGGTTAATTCCAAGAGTTGAAATGCTTCAGCTGAAGTGTAAGGCAGGGAGCCTCCTGTGCTGTGAAACCAAGGGAGGGGCAGACAGCTAAACAAGACGCCTTGCCAGGGTGCCTGCTTTCCAGAAAGAAAGGTAAACGTGTTTAACTGATCAATATGCAAATGTGAAGGCTGCATGAAGCCGATATTGGCCTTAACTTAATTGATGGAATCATTTGAAGCTTCCTGAATGTAGTGTCCTGCGGGACACGTCATGCTGCAGCCCCCTCCTTACTGGCTATGCTAACACCCACCCCACACCCATCACACACAGGCGTCGCCATTCAGGTGACCCTGCTATTAAAAGGGGCGAGGCAAGCGTGCTTGTGGCCTGTGGTACCCACTATAAGCAGGTGTCTATGCCATAATTTTTTTTAGTATGTGGGCCTAGGGCCCACTACTTTACATTGGCGACTATGATGGACAACCCCACCTGTCAGTCAGTGTAGTGAATGGGTCAAGCACAAATTCGACAAGCAGTAGATGAGTTAGTAAGTAAGTAAGTAACACCCCAAAGTCCACCATACTTTGCCAGTCACGGAACATGGAACCTTTAAAACATTCTTAGAATAATATTGAAAGCAAACCAGCGTTAGTAGAATAAAAAAATAAAGAAACGAAAAAATGTAAATATAACACAAAGACATACACATACAGTAAGTACTACATTCTTTTCCCCACCCAAAAAACTAGAATTATGACAAATCATGTTCTAAAAGCTAACTTTATATCATGATGAGTGTGTACAAAAAACTTGTTTGGACCCACAAGACCCAAAACCTTCATTTACATCAGATCTAGGCTCAGAACTGTCATTAACATCAGAGCCTCTCACCTCACTCAAATCTGGTGTTTCATGTACATTCACATTGGGATCCTCGCATTCAACATCACTACATGTAGATTGGCTCGGGTTGGAAGATAACATAAAATCAAAGGCATCACCATCAAGGCCATCACTGGAAACTTTAGTTTGATTGTAAATTTCAACCTGTTTTTCAGAAAATGGAACTAACTTGATTATATTGATAGAATCGATTCCAATGTTTATAATGATACATTTGCACATAAGAACGAAATCGTGTCACTATTATCAAATTCGCCCATCATAAACTCTCCATCAACCCCAACTCAGAAATAGGTGGTCAGGCAGGCTCTGCGACCTAGGCCTGAGGTTACTGACTGACATGTCAAGATGAGGTGGTGCGTAGCTGGCAGACAAACGTGTGAATAGGAAACTCAGTTCAATCCCCCAGATAAGCGCAGCGACACCACAATGGTCCAGGGAGATTGGCCCCAATAAAGCACACAAGGCCAGAGGGGTGCGTGCATTCCCAAAACACCATAAAGTTAGATGCCACATGAAAGTTAGGAACACACAGCAAATCAGGACACAGCACACACACTACACACAGTGATCACGCGCTCCTCAGGCCGGACATCTGGACACGTTACCCACTGGCCGCCATTGTGTCCACGCAAGGTCGAGGCCCACCTGAATTTGTTATCATGGGCCTTATGACTCCACAGACAAGGCCTGCATTCTTTTACCAAAAAAGGATCGACAGAAGTACTTTATGATACCCAAAGAAATGTATAAAACCCTGTTCAGATTGATTGTACTTTGAGACAGTCCTCAGACCCGCTTCTGTAACTGTGCTCCCGGCCGAACTGTTTAATTAAACCAACTTTTCCTGTTTTGCCAAGTGCCTCTTGTCTTTTCAAGGTAAATTCATATTCGAGCAACAAACTGATTCTTATTCGACCAACCTTTTTGATGTAACAAGACTGAACTTTTGTTCACTTTGATTACTCTCACCGGTTATGAAAATCTAGAATCTTTCTCTGACCATGTAAGGTTTTTAAATAAAACCCAACCATCAGGTGTAAATTCCAAACATTTGATATTTCTTTTACTTTCAAAATACTCATTTTGTTCACTTTGCTTACCCTGGATCCTTGAACACACATCTGAATATGGAGAAACACTCCGATCAAGCATAACATTTTCTTTCAACTAGTTAGAAAACAATTCAGACTTGGGCTTCCTTCCTCTCAATAAGAAGAAAGGAGAGACGCTGGTCAGACTCTCCAGGATTTTCGCAGAATCGGCAGTTTTGTTAAAATGCTGCGATTTTTACAAAACTGCCCGTGAAATTTGGAAAATGTGGTGAAACGTTTGCCCTGACAGAATTAATGAGTGTTCAAATGTAGTGAAATAATACTGTCACTGCCACAGAATGTGCTGGATTATGCCGCATAATTTGCCTTTGTTTTTTGCATAATTTAGTCAACACTGCCATGTAATTCATGCCTCCGTTGCAACATAATTCCATTGGCCCCTCATCCCGAGAGAGCAAAGCGTGCATGCTGGTCTGATTAGGGCCAATCAGACCCTAGAGAAGAAATAGTACTTGATAAAAGTCCCGCGAGCACTAGCGGAAAATGTAGTATGTCATAATATCAAGCACAATATTACTATGCTACAAAAATATCGTAGCTAGAATACCTGAAGCCCGGCTTTAGTTACAAACGAGGGAAAAGTATCACGCTGTTCTGAGTGTGACCACTGTGCAGCTTTTCTTTGACTGTACTAACCATATAAATGAAAAAATAAATACCTCAGAACTGAACAAGCAGCTGCCAAAATAAATTTAGTAAAAGGCAAGCTAGAAGAATGTAAGTGGCAACAGCAGATGGTTTCCAGAACTAGAGAGCAATGTGAGCGCAAAAGGCTTGTTAATATGCATGGAATACTTGGTGACTTGTTGGTAAACTTGAATACCTCAAGTTTCCTGAAAACAAGTAAAAGTGAACCCCTGGATGAAATTAAGCCAATCAGGATTTACTTAATTCTGCTACATTCCGGGTAGCGAAGTTGAGAATAATAGCAGATGGTCTCGCCCTGGGATCCACCCTTCGAGCTGGCAATGGGTTCCATTCCTTAACAGCAGTGGCATCATTATTATTGACTGAATCAACATGTAATGGTTAAGGGTTATTCAGTTCATCAGCAAAAATAGCTACATAGCTACATCTTTCACAAGAAATGATTGAAAGCCTGTCAACCCAAAGGTATTGCACCACTCTAGATAGCCAGACAGCACCAGCAGAGCATACCTGCTGGCACTAGGTATGTTGTAAGTGTAGTAACCTGCAGGTGTAATAGCCCTGATTACTTGTGGCACCTGACAGAGCAAACAGTCAGATCGCTTGTAAAAATAGCCCAAAAGGTAGCACCTTTATCTTACTGAGATAAAATGGGAGGAAATTAATCCTCCTTAAGCGGTTATCAACAACACATGCCCTTTTAAAATGAATCACTCTGCAGTCTCCAAAATCTTGCTTTTGCCCGTTGCCCACCTAAGGAACACTTCTAACAATAGTGATTTCAATATGCAAAAAACTAAAATCCCATAATCTCCTGCTGAACCAATGAACAACTTTATTAATAAATTGTTGACATTCTTCACTCTGCGCAGGTCGAGGAGGAGCTTCTTTTAAAACAACAACAAAAGGAGTTGCTTGAGGTGTCGGTTGAAGAGGCGTTTGGGGCTGCTCCAGAGTCAGAGAGACAGTACAGGAAGACTAGCAGAATTAGCTTGAGGGACAAATGTTACAGTATTAGTTTCCTTGGAAATACAGCTATCTGAATCAAGGCACTGTATGGTCCCACAAGATTGGGGGGGGCATCAGTGGCACCCTCAATTGTTTGCATTGAAGTGGGTAGGTGATCAGAGGTGGGCAAGTCGAAATGGCACACTTAATTGCTTTTAGTCTACCCATGAATGAGTCAAATAGTCTCTTGAGTGCTGGGTATGTACAGCGTTTGTGATGTTGAAACTGACCTAACCTCCAAATTCACTACAGCAGTAGTGGCATACACTGGACTGCCAACTGGATTGGGCAGCACTTTATCCTTACGGTGGACAGTACCCAAAGAGTCCTTTTTTTTTTTTTACTTTTCCCTGGGTGTGAGCTGAGAAAAATCAGTCAAAGGCTTCACAGCATTAACAGGATCTGAATCAATAGTTACAAGTTCATGTGAAATACAAGGATTAACTCTCCTCCATCAGGAGGACCCAGATGTCTTTAATCAACTCAGGTCACTTGATTTAGTATTAGGGCCGGCGACTTCTGATGCTGGTACAGCCTGCTTATCTTCCAGCAAAACCTGTTTGGTGACACCTAGGCTTTCCTCAACACTACTGATCTCATGGTTGAGGGCCCCCATAGCACTAGTTAAAAAATTTGCAAAAGAGGGTGCCTGAGGAAGAGGTGTCCTTCCTCTCGGATCCGGAGGCAGCGGTGCCCCGACAGGGGTGCATACATTGGCACTAGAACATCCCAGGGAGAAATACAGCACCCTCCCACAAGGTTAGGACTGGAGCTGTCCTTCCGTAGAGCTGCAGACACTTTAAACATGCCTAATTCAAGTGGAATACTCTGCTAAAACTGTTTCCATTGATTTCAGGCTGAAAATGAATGAATATGAGTAAAATAAGTGCCGCAAAAATGCCTCTAAATTTTCATATTTGTGCCGCTAAATTTCCATATTTCTGTCGCAAAATTTGCTAATCCATGCCGCAATTTACTGGGAGGTCTGTCTGGTAGTACAATATGGCATAGAATGATACTCCCAAATCTTCTCTGTAATATACTCTTTAACATCCAAATCTGACGAGATAGCCATTTGGATTCCTTCTTTAAAAAAATGATTAGCCCTCTCCACCAAGCCATTGGCCACTGGACTATAAAGTGCAACACAAAGATGTTGCACATCATGCAAATTTAGAAAAACATTAATTTTTCTGGACAAAAAAATTGTGCTGTTATCAGTAATGAGCTGTTTAGGTACCCCTCAAGTTGAAAAACATTTGTAAGAAATCTTATACCATTCCTGGTGTTGGGCAAATCCATCAAAGGAATAAGTCCACTTCGAAAAATAGTCAATCATCACTAAAGGTTATTTATCATCAGTGGATAACGTGGAACAGACCAGAAAATTCCAAAGAAACCAAGGCCCCATAGACAGGAGAACAGGGTGAAAAGGTTACTCAAAAGATTTCCAATGTTTATCTGAAGAAGTGCATTGAGGACAAGCACTTACAAAGGGTCCAACTTGGTTATCTAAGGATGGCCACCAATAAAACTCTTTGATTTTTTTTTATGCATGGCAGAGATGCCCAGATGTCCCTCATGAGCAATTTCAATTATCCTGTCACGTAATTCCAGTGGAGGAACAAAACAACTACCTCTCAAGCATATGTCATTCTCACAGGTTAGTTCTGCAGAAATTTGAGCAAAAGCTTTCAAATTGTTAGAGAGACTCTTCATAGGAGGTCATCCTTCCACAGTGAACTTGATGATACTTTTCATGGTGTCAACTTGCATGGATGCAGTTACCCAGTCGCTCTCAGTGGTAATCGCTTTAGATGGAGAAACCACATCCACTGTACCTACTGTAAGAAAGTGGCTCAGTATATACTGCTCCCAAATAGGTACAGTGTGCACAGAGTCCACAGTCCCCAGAGGTTTGTCAGAGGCTAAAGTTAGATATAACCTTACTCTCTAAAGTGGTAGCTTGGTCGAGCAGTAAGGCAGTATCAGAGGACAGTGTAAAGCATTTGTTGTACACACTCAGTCAGCAAATGGTCTCACACACTCAAGAACTGAACTCTAGGCCAATGGTTTTGTATCAAAATATATAGTTGTTTTATTTTAGAACCAACAATAGGTATCAAAATATACTTTCTCAGGATGAGATGTTTTAGTTAAATACTTTCAATAGGCAATAGACTTTTGAATACAATAGTTACAGTTGTTGCAATAGGCAACACAATTTCAAACACAATAATACATTGAGCTCAATGGGAATTTTCTAGTTAAATGCAATAGATTACTTTTTCTAACCACAGGACTGGATCCTAGATTCAGTCCTGGGACATCTCCTGTAAACAGTTGAGTAAAAACGTTTTGGTTACAGTTGTGATTTTTAAGGAATATTATTGTATTTTAAAACTTGTCACAAACTTTTTCACATAGAATCACCAATGTTATCCTATGGGAGGAAATTCACTTAGCAGGTAAGTAGTGTTATCGTTACTTTTTCTTACTCAGTGTTGGATCCTGGATCCAGCACTGGTGCATCTCCTGTAAACAATTGAAAGAATGCGTTTGTCACACAGGCGATTTTTAGCAAATATTTGTAAGTTTCAAAAATCGACACTTAGAAACTTTTTCAGCAAAAACCAGGCAATGTTATCCTATGGAAGGAAATTCAAGTTACCGGTAAGTACAGTTAGAATTACTTTTCAGGGTCAGTGCTGGGCACCAAGGTCCAGCACTGGGATCTCTCCTGATAACAGGTGAGTATTTTCGTTTTCGTGATTCGGCTGATTTTAGATGAATATTTTAAAGTTTCAAAACTCCACACTTAGAAGAATTTCCAAGTGAAACCAGTCAATGTTACCCTAAGGAAGAAAAGTGAGTTATCGGCTTTTGGGTAAGTACTCGACTGGCAGAGTTAAGGTTCTGGGCATAGACTCAGGGGTCTCCCAGGGTCAGGTAAGTACACTTGTTACACCCTCAGCGGCACAGGGGCGGCCGGGTGCAGAGTGAGTTAGGCCCAATGTTATCCTATGGAAGGCAGAGGGGTCCTTTGGTTGGTGGCTGCTGGCTAGCAGGCCACTCGGCTGTGGGAGCAAAGCTCCTGGTCACTTACTCAGGGCAAGTGGGGAAGTCGAACAGGGTAGTTGGTGCACCCTCAGCGGCACTGGGGCGGCCGGGTGCAGTGGGCTTTTGGGCCGACGGGCACCCAATGGTTTTCAATGGGAAAGCTGCGTGACGAACAAAGGCTGCAAGACATGGCTGCACAGAAAGGCTGCCCCTTACGTGGGTTCCTACAGTTTCCTACAGACTAATGTTGAGATGCAACATCAGTGGGGGCATCTCATAAAAAGTTTCGGACTGGCCTCACACACCGCCCGGTGTCATGCTTCATCATAGGCTGTCCTCGCCCTCTAAAAACTTCGTTTGATAGAGGGCGGGCATACACCTGAAGACAGGGATGCACTTCTACAACTAAGTGATGGCCGTGTGAAAGTGAAAGGTGATCTAAAAACCATCACACCTGTCACTCAACAGTGTTTTATTCAGGGAACAGATGTATGGTATTAAAAATAGGTATACGGTGATCTGGGACATTATTCTCCCTTCACCGTATTAGGTGTGGTCAACATGTTTCTGCGTTCGTGTCCCCGTAGGGTACGTCGCATCTCGTCAGACCAAATGGGTATATTCTTTTGCCTCTAATGCAAAAAGCAACTGTTAATCTGGGGACGGGATAAAAGATAGATAAAATACACGCGCCCGTCTGGTGTAGTACCACTGTAACAGATTCTGTAGGAAAAAGGAAACAAAGAAAACAAACAAACCAACCGTGTAAGTAAGTTTTATACAAAGACAATTGTTGTCATCCAACCCAGGTCACACCTATAGCGCGCGTGGTGTGGTCTATATGAGACACGTGGCACACGTACGTGTCATCACATGGTCAATTGCATAATCCATTTCTTACCCTGAAATACTATCCTCTATACTCCATGGGAGGGCGAGGGTAGGAGGGCCTACTTTTGACTTTCTGTCAATACGGTGAAGGGAGAATAATGTCCCAGATCACCGTATACCTATTTTTAATACCATACATCTGTTCCCTGAATAAAACACTGTTGAGTGACAGGTGTGATGGTTTTTAGATCACCTTTCACTTTCACACGGCCATCACTTAGTTGTAGAAGTGCATCCCTGTCTTCAGGTGTATGCCCGCCCTCTATCAAACGAAGTTTTTAGAGGGCGAGGACAGCCTATGATGAAGCATGACACCGGGCGGTGTGTGAGGCCAGTCCGAAACTTTTTATGAGATGCCCCCACTGATGTTGCATCTCAACATTAGTCTGTAGGAAACTGTAGGAACCCACGTAAGGGGCAGCCTTTCTGTGTTTGCATATAAGAGTGGAGGCTGGCTTGCCCTTTGGCCCCGTGCCTCTAGTTCCCATCCTCAGCCCAGTCTGAGGTAAGTGTGTGTGTGCAAGACATGGCTCCCTCTCCACAGGAGCCGTTTCTGACTCAGGCAGAGAGTATCAAGACATGGCTCATACGGGTTAGCGACCGTGTCGCTCCCCTTAAGAAAATCACCACTATGAGACCCCATGATGCCCAACGTTGGTTCTCTGATGACTTAAAAATAGGAAACTCCTCTTAAGACAGGCTGAACGCAGCTGGAGACGCCACTACCTCCCTGACAAGAGGGCTATTTATGTAACCCTACTGAAAGAATATAAAAGGAGATCCTTCGTACCAAGGAAAATTACTTTTCTAAAAAGATTCTCAATGCCTCTAACAAACCCAAAGAAATTTTCTCCATAGTAAACAAGCTTTCTAAACCAGATCGAATTTTGCTGAAGCCAGCTCTCACACAGTCATTTTGCGACTCGCTCAACTCTTTTTTCTTGGAGAAAATTGCTTCCATCAAAGCCAGTATTTCTTCTTCTACTTTCTCTATATCCGATCCAAACACTCACCGGATTGCTTCTCGGATGGATCAAATTCCTCCAATCTCCAAGGAGACTTTTTTGAATTTACTTGGAAAGATCGACTCTGGCTCTCCTCTCGACTGCTGCCCTCCACATATACTTCGGGAAGCCTTTACTATCTGCCCCGATCCCCTCTCTCTCTTCTCAACAACTCACTTAAATATGGCATTGTTCCTGATATTTTCAAAAGTGCCGAAATTCTTCCCATTCTGAAAAACCGGCGCAGATCCGACAGTTCTAAGTAACTATCGCCCTATCTCCTTGCTACCCTATCTGGGCAAAGTCTTAGAGGCTTACGTGGCAAACTGCTTGAGCACATTCGTCGAACACCACCAGCTCCTGGATTCCCATCAGGCTGGTTTCAGACCAGCTCATTCAACGGAATCTGTTATACTTACAGTTCTGGATGAATTAAGAAGGCGAGCTGATAGCGGTATTTCCCAAGCCCTGGTCCTCTTAGATTTGTCAGCTGCATTTGACACGGTCGACTATACTATTCTGCTCGACCGTGTCAGAAATGTCGGGATCCAGGGTATGGCGCTGAACTGGCTCTCCTCCTTTCTCAGCAACCGTTTCCAAGCAGTACGGATTGCCAACTTATCATCTAACAAGAGGGAATTGACTTGTGGAGTCCCACAGGGCTCCTCCCTTTCCCCTCTTCTTTTTAACTTATATCTCTTGCCTCTAATCCAATCCTTGAGAAAAAGCAAGATTGGAACTACGCTGATGATCTCCAACTGGTGTTTGACATCAACTCATCAGCATCTTCAATTTCCCACTTCCAATCCACCATGATTTTTATAAGCAACTGGATGAATGTTAACCAACTCAAGTTGAACCCCGACAAAACTGAGCTGATTCTCACTGGTGGTTCTTCCAACCCCTGGCACTCCAACTACTGGCCCCCTCTTTGGGTAGCCCTCCGATGCCGGTAAGCTCAGCTAAAAGCTTAGGCATTGTGATCTCTAATGATCTGTCTATGAATGCCCAAATTGGCGCTGTGGTCTCCGGTAAGTTTTTTTCAACTGCGGAGAATAAGGAAGATCAGTAGATTTCTGTCCAGGGAAGCTTTAACCATGGTTATCCTAGCATTGGTTACTTCCCGACTAGACTACGCCAATTCATTATATTTTGGCATCCCCGCCTATCAACTGAGACGCCTTCAGCTGGTTCAAAACCAAGCTGCCAGACTTATTTTCCATCAACCAAAGCGGCAGCATGTGACTCCTATTTTGAAGAAGTTACACTGGCTTCCGGTGGCCAAGAGGTGCGCCTTCAAGTTGGGCTGCACTATCTTCAAAGCCCTTCACGGCAATAGCCCAGTTTTCATCTCCTCCCTAATTCAAAGATACACCCCCTCCAGGGTCTTGCGATCGTCCCATCTAAATCTATTAGCCATTCCCTCCTTCAAACGCAAAAGCATGGAGGCTCCAGATTCGCAGTTTTGGCTCCTCAATTTTGGAATTCCCTCCCGGTGGAGCTAAGACGGGCTACGTCGTATACACAGTTTAGGAAACTGCTTAAAACTCACTTATTCATCCAATCATATGACATTTAAACTCCTGCTTCCTGCTAGCACCTGTCTGCCCTACCAGCGCCAAGAAACCGTTTGGTGTATGTGCGCTATATAAAAACTTTGTAACATAACATAACCTAACAAGCTCGGGGACGGTGATTCTTCAGGTGTCACCACCACTTCGAGAGGTAAGTTGGGAAGCTGTAGGAAGGGTAGGTACCCAGGAGCTGGGCACAGGAGGCCGTGAAGCGCCGGGTGCAGGGGTGTCTTTAGGCGTCGGAAATCTTACCCTCGGCTGGTCGCGGTTGGAGGGGTCCCTGGTTCTGAGGCTGCAGGCGTCGTCAGGAGCGTCGAGGAGGGTCCTTGGGTGCTGGATTCTGGGTCACAGTCGCCGGGGGGACGTCCTTGTGGTATTTGTCCCCTCAGGCACAGGCCGGGCTCGGCGGGTGCAGAGGGTGCAGGATTCGCGGTTCCTGGTTGGCACCAGGGGTTGTTGCTTGCTTTGAGCAGTACCACTGCTCGTGGGAGTCCCAGGTAGTTAGAGTCACAAGGCAGTCAGGTCCTCCGGGCTTTTTGAGGTTGCCGACCACTGGAGACGCCGGGGTTTAGCAGGAGCAGGTTCGAGGGTCGACAGGCCGGTAGGGCTGGGGCCAAATCAGTTGGTGTCTTCCTCTTGTGAGCAGCTGCATGGCAGGTCTTCTTGTTTCTTGTTCTTCTTTCTTGTTTCGGAATCTGGAACTGAGGAAGGAAGGTTCAGGGTGCCCCTAAATACTAACTTTAGGGGCGTTACAGGTAGGGCAAGGGCAGGGACCAATGGGTCCCTGTCCTGGGGTGAGTACACCCCCTATCCTGCCACTCTCCAGTGGGAGGGGGGCAGGAGCCTAGCTCTGATTGGGTATGGCTCCCCATTCTCAAAATGGCGAGAGCCCGGAGTTGTGCTTTACCTCGCCTCCCCCACCTGAGGGGTGGGGTTGGCAGAGGCTGGCACACCCCCTTCCCTTCCTTTGTTTTTCCCGCCTGTCTTCCCGCCAAAGTGGGGGTCAGAACCGGTGGGGGACAGTTGCTGAGTACAGCAAGTGGCCTGGAGAAGCTCACAAAGGCGGCATGCCTTTGAAGCTTCCCCTGCCCATCCTGGGGGAGGAGACCTAGCACCTCGCCCAGGATGTGCATTGTTGCAGGCCCAGGAGAGCGGATGGCTCTCCACCCAGGGGTCCAGCAACATGTCTGCTGTGTGGCAGCTGGGGCAGCCCCTCAGACAAGACGTGGATTGTAGGTTAGGTTCAGGGGCAACTCTAAGTTGCCCTCTGTCGTGCATTTTACATTAAATCCCACACTGGCATCAGTATGGGTTTACTGTGCTGAGAAGTTTGATACCAAACTTCTCAGTCTTCAGTGTAGCCATCATGGTGCTGTGGAGTTCGTAATGACGACCTCCCAGCACCATATACTCTTAATGGCAGCACTGCACTTACAGTGCCCAGGAATGGACCTGGTACTGTAGGGTACAGGGCTCATGCACCTGTACCCTCACCACTGGCATAGTGCACCCAGCTAGAGGGGTGACTGAGGTATGCCAGGGCAGTGTAGTTTAGGGGCATGGCACACAGGGATGTGTGCCATGTCGACTCTCTGTTTTGTTCTGCACCAAGACACTCAGCCTGCAAAGGCAGTGTGGGTGTGTCAGGGGTACAGGGCCTCTAAGGGTGGCACAACAAGTGCTGCAGCCCTTAGAGGCCTTCTCTGGTCACAGTGCCCTGGGTACCTAGGGTACCATTTACCAGGGGCTGACATGTGGCCAGAGATGCCAATTGGGTTTAGGCTACAATGCAGTTTTAGGGAAGGAACACAGGCCCTGGGCACCTGATTGGCAGGAGCCCAGGGCACACTCAGTCAAAGTACATCAGCAATTCAGCAAAAAGTGGGGGCATACCATGCACGAAAGATGGCACTTTCTCACACCTACCACCACACATGCTTGCTCATCATTCACAGGTACATTTCCTATACAAGCTGGCAACAGTAAATGAGAAAGGCAGTCTGCCCGAAAATTCTTTCCCCCTTGTAAGTACTTCACTTGCATGTGATACTCTATTAACTTAGATAAAAGCCAGACAAGGTGAGCAAAAGCTTTTCCCAGACTATTTCCACTGCAAAGATCAACCAACCGTTTATGATCCCTGTAAATTACAAATGGATTTCCCCATATTCAAGTCTTAAACGTCTGCACAGCCCATACACAGGCTAGGGCTTCCCTCTCAATAGTGTTGTATTTGGACTCTGCATCTTGTAGCGTCCTAGAGGCAAATGATACATGGTCTCTATTTATCCAACAATTTGCCCAAACTCTGCACCAATCCATCTCATACTAGCATCAACAGTAATAAAAGGCTTTCCCTCTGGAACAAAAGAACCAATTGCTGGAGCATTAACCACCAACTTTTTAACAGATTCAAATGCCACACCCACTTCCTCAGTCCAAATAAACGTAGTCCCTTTTTTCAAAAGAGATCTCAACGGTTGGGCAACCAGAGCAAACCCTGGGACAAAATGCACGTAGTATTTACAAGGTCTCAGGATTGAGCACAGGGCATCTTTGTCTGTGGGTGGGGGAGCCTTCTGTATGGCTTCCAGGTTGCAAAATGTCTGCAAAATACCATCTGCCGAAATAGTATGCCCTAAATAATCTACCTGTTGAGCTAGTAACTTACATTTTTAAGGTTTGACAGTCATGCCCCTATCATGTAGAATTTTGAAGGCCCTTTCAAGAACCAACAAATGTTCCTCCTTATCCTTAGTCAAAACAAGAATATCATCATGGAAAGCTTGTCCTTTATCCATCTTTTAAACAAAACATCCATAGTCTTTTGGAACATGCTAGCTGCATATGCCAGCCCAAAGTGAAGTCTCAAATATTTGTAGGCACCAAACGGCATAACAAACTTTGTGAGATCTTGTGACTCCTTACTGAGGGCAAATTGGTGAGAAGCTGAATGGAGATCAATTATGGAAAAGAATTTGGGTTCACCAATATTAGCCAGCATTTCCTGTATATGAGGCAGGGGATTACAATCAATCAGAATATTACTGTTGAGTGAATGCAAATCCACTCATAAACGAAATCCCAACTCCTCTTCTTGGCCAGCATAATAGGCAAAACCCAAGCAGATGAATCAGTGCTCTGGATTACCCCTTCGGCACATAACTTGTCCAACAAACTTTCAGATCATTGCGGACACTGAGGGGCACAGGCCACACTTTATGAATTATTGGTACAGCATCCTACCTTAAGTTGATACAGTGTTCAAACCGCTTTACTGTACCTATCTCATCCATGAAAACATCAGGAAATGTTTTAATCATGGCCTGCAACCAGGGCCGGACTGGCCGTAGCGGGCACCGGGCGTTTCCCCGGTGGGCCGCTAGGTTGGGGGCCGGTTTTGGGCCCCAGGGGGCCGTTTTTGTAACGGGGGGCCAGCAATATCGGCCCCGGTAACCAAATCGGGCGAAACGGGGACTAGCAACCAGCTCGGCCCCCCCCCCCCCAGGGGGCCCGACCGAGATGTTTGCCAGGGCCGGTTTCGGTTCCCAGTCCGGCCCTGCCTGCAACACATCTTCATGATCATCAATGAATAGGACAGGCATGTCACCAAGCACGATAGGAACCTCATACCCTGGCCACAACAGAATGCCCAACCTAGCCAAGTCTTTCCAACCAATTATGTCCTTCCTTTTCACAGCAACATACACTTTGGTATGAATCTTCCTACCTAAACTGTCTGGAAGACCTACAAATTGACCCATCATGTCAATGTCTTTGTCTCCAAAAGCCTAATGATTAACATCGGTTTTCTCTAAGGGAACATTTTTAGACCAAATATTGTAAAAGGTGGAATCTGCCAGCACAGTGATGGGTGCCGGTAAGTTAGCCATCATGCTGAGTTCATAGCTATCTATGGTGGCTTGACATAAGCGACCCTTAACCCTATTTCCAACTACACACACATCACTAGTTTCCAGCATCAACTATACATTAGAAAAGCTATCAACACACTCTTTAACATCCACACTATTAATCTTCACACTGTTTTGCGCTCTACAAACAGACTGGAGGTGACTCATTTTCTTGCATGCATTGCACTTCTTGCCAATAGCTGGACAAGTTGCACTATTGCTTAAGTGAGACTTTGAGCCACATCTAAAGCAAAATTGCCCCTTCTTAATCTTTACCGCCTCAGTATTCAAGGCACAGACAGTAGGGTCATCAGAAATGTACGCCACAGGTGACAAACCATCATGATTTGCAAAGCTTGTGTAGAGATAATACACCTCTCTATGCTCTTGGCAATGTCAATCACTTCCCCTAGAGTTGGGTCCCTGCATGTGAGCAATCGCTCTTGCATACAAACTGATCACTAATGTAAGTTTCCACACAGTTTTCAAATTCACAAGTGGAAGCAAGAACATGTAACACAGTGATAAATTCCTCCACATGCTCCTTGCTGCTCTGCTTCCACTTAAAAAAATGGTGTCTCTTTAACAGCACACTTGACTCCGACGAGTACTGTCTACCCATATATGCTCAATAGCCTCCAAGTAAACATTACATTCCACATTCTCAACTGTTGGTGCTGGAACTATAGGCAAGTTGTGAAAAACTCTTTGCCCAGCCACTCCCAGATGATTGAACAGTAACGCCATTTTTCTAGGTGGATCATACTTGGAGGCATCTGAATAGTTGTAGCCATGACTGACTGCTGTGGTGGCACCACTGTGAGGCTGACAAAGAAATAGTCGCTGCCGGCATGTCTCGCGAGTGGAGGGGGTGGGGGGTCGAGAGGGGAAGGAGTCGCGCAGGGGGCGTTTAATTTTAAATAATTTAAAAAAATGTAACTTACCTTCGCGGCCCGCTCCGGTCTGGTCCCGCGTCCTCTCCTCCACACAGGAAGCAGGCAGCCTCCCTCCCCTAAGCCAATCACAATGCTGCAATGGCAACGTTGTGATTGGCTGGGACGCCGACCGCACAGGCATCTATGGGGAGGCCGTTTTCTCCATGCAGGCTGCATGCAGCCTACATGGAGAAAACGGAGAGTGTGCATGACTGGTTTGGTCGGCCCTGGGGCCGACCAAACAGTCAGCGCCCACAACAGTGGGCAAGCCACTCCTCCCCTGCCTGGAGCAAGACCGCCCACCCGCCCGCCCCCAACCAAACCCTTCTGCTTTCTCGCAGTGTGAGAAGCAGAAACATAAAATGCTATTCATAATACCATTTTATGTTTCTGCTTCTCGCACTGCGAGAAAGCAGTGGGGCGACGCTCCTCCGCCCACATGGAGGAGCCGCCACTGCGGAAAGAAATTTTTAAAAGTTTCACCAGGCAATCCAGAACCCAATGTGAAGTTCTTTTATTTTAAGCAGAAAAGCTCTTTGCAATGAGCCAAAAAAGATATGCTTCTCAGGGGAGTGCAGCACGCTACTATGAATGCGTTGCCAGTAATACGTAAAGTTTACTCAAAACAAAATGGTGCCCAACATCTAACATCACATGACTGACTGATGCATTTATAAAGCGCTCGATTGCCGAGGCGTTTTGGCACTGAGGACAGTTCATATTAACCCAGGGATCTCCTAGTTAAGAGCATTGGGAAACAACCAGGTCTTTATCTGTTTCCTGAAGATAGTCCTGTTAGATTGCAGTCTCAGCTGAGAGGGGAGAGAATTTCACAACTTAGCCGCTTGATGTGAAAAACTCTTACCACCCCATCTGGCCTTTTTTATTCTGGGGATCAGAACCAATCCTGTGTTGGCAGACCTCAAACTTCGCAGAGGCTGGTACCAAGAGAATAGCCTTTGAATGTCTATGGCACCGCCACTGTAGAGCGCCTTATGCACCAGGCATAGGGCTTTGAATTTTGCTCTTTCTGGGATAGTAAGCCAATGAAGCTGTCTGATACCAGAAGACGTGGGGTAATATTTGGGGAGTGCAAGCAGCACTCGGACAGCCGCATTCTGCAATGCTTGTAGTTTAGCAGATTGGCCTTTGTCTATACCCAAGTATAGTGCATTCCCATAATCGATTCTGGAAAGTACTAGGGCTCTTATTACCGTTTACCTTAAGGTGAATGGGATGAACGGCAAGACTTTGCGCAGAATTTTCAAAGTGAAAAAGCAGGCGGAGGTTACTTGATTGACTTGCTTCCCCATCTTTAGTTCACTGTCGAACATGAGGCCTAAGTTCCTGGCCTTGGTCACCGGAACTGGACAACTCCCAGCCTCCGCAGGCCACCATAGTTGATTCCAGACTGAAGGGCCCTTCCCAAACTCAATGACCTCGGTCTTTTCGGTATTGAGTTTGAGCTCATCCAGGCCATAACTGAATTAAGACAGTTACGGAACCGTGTCTCTGTGATGTCCACCCTCTGTGCGACTGAAACCACAATCTGGGTGTGGTCCGCATACGAGACCAGATTAAAACCATGCAGTTTAATTAATCTTCCCAGAGGTGTGACATAGATGTTGAATAACGTTGGCGACAGAGCTGACCCCTGTGGGACTCCACAGGGGAGGCACAGGTTTGCAGACTTAAGACCCTCCCAGTGGATCGATTGTTCCCTGGATGCAAGGAAGGAAGAAAGGAGGGCTAGAGCCGTTCCTCTAATGACATGTCATGTCACGTAGCAGTGGAGATGCTCAACAGTGGCGTCAAAAAATCTGATGTACCCGCAAACGTCAAATCCACCTACTGCACCTAAACGTTCGGACTCCAGTCCAAGCCGCTCGCGTCCAGCGAGACAAGGCCAGGATACATGCACAAACTCTTGTCACCACGTGAGTAGAATGCTCAAGCGCGGCAGAACGGTAAAACGAAGTATGAAGGAAACAATCAAATGCCTCTCAAAGCAGGAGAAAGGATAATCAAATCATCCCTCCTTCCATCTCCTGTACACATAAATTCATCTAGAGAGCAGTGTTAAAGAAACAGCTACAAATCCAGAAGCAGCCACAAGTCCATCTGTGGGTCGATAAAAATGTATCCTTCACAGCCAGGATCGCCACATGAACTGGAAAGCTTGACCCCTCTCTTGGTACCAAAATGTATTGAATGGGTCAAGCAAGCATGAGTAAGTAAGCTTTAATCCATCTCCAAATGACCCACGACCGGACAGGCAACTGAACACCCAAAGTCCACCAGCGCTCTACCAGTCATGGGAAATAGAACATTTAAAACATTCATAGAATTATACTGGAAGCAAACAACTATTGTTAGAGTAACAAAATAACAAAACAAAACAATGTAAATATAACACAAGACATACACATACATTACTACAACCGGTCAGGCGGCGTTCCGGTGACCAGCTGTCCTCCCCATATCGGGGCAGCCACTGTTCTTCTCCATGGTGGTAGGGAGTAGTAGTAGTGCCGTTGCAGTGAAGAGAAAGCTGGGCACGTGTTCTCAATTTAGTGTCTGGCCCCCCCACTGTGTCCGAGTGGGAAGGCCCATGAGGGAATTAGCTCAGTGGGTAGCCATGCCTGCCAAGCACCAAACCACGGGAGGCGGAATTCCTCCCGCCGAAGACAGGGCCGGACTGGGAACCAAAACCGGCCCTGGCAAACTGCTCGGCCGGCCCCCCCTGGGGTGAGGGGGGTGCAGCTGAGCAGTTTGCGGGGGCCGGTTTCGGCCCATTTTGTTACAGGGGGCTGATATTGGCGACCCCCGGTAACAAAAACGGCCCCACAGGGGCCCAAAACCGGCCCCCACCCTAGCGGCCCACCGGGGAAACGCCCGGTGCCCGCTACGGCCAGTCCGGCCCTGGCCGAAGAGCATCACTGGAAGAAGCGGCTAGGGCTTCAGGAAGCAGTGAAGCCTACAGCTGAAAGGACGGTGAGGAGGACACTTGCGGGAGACAAAGGAAAAGGCCAGCGCTTCCTCTGTGCGTGAGGGGAATCGGCAACGGGGTAGTAGTAGGAAGGCTGTAAGATGACTCGTGGCAGGCCGAAGGTGAGTGGTGAGGAAATTACAATACACTGTTGCAGTACTAGCAGGGCACCACTAGATGGTGTAAAAGCCACATAATAGCAACGTGCTGAAGAGAGCTCACAGAGAGGCCCTACTTGAACAATTCACGCACAGGTAACACGTGCCACCCCAGTATCCTCAAACCCATCAGCCAGGGAGCGAACAGATGTGATCTGCAGTCAGGGCTTTAAATGGGATAAAAAAACAGGGGGGGGTCTCTCACAGAGGCGTGGCCAGTGTAATTAAGGGCGTGGCTTAAAAACACGTAAGCTAGAAATCTGTGCTTAGCATAGAGTGCCGCCCGACTTATATTTTGCTGTTTCTGTAATTGCATCCAGATATATGATACAACAAGTAACATCATACCTACAACAAGTCAGGACTATTGGCTTTGTCAATGGTTGTTAGTTGCATAAGATAGATAAGCAGCAACTATGGCTTCTATATAATATTGAAAAACCTTCCACTTAAAGCCCTGGTGACACCACGACAATGTTGCTGCTCCTGAGTTTCAAAACGAGAAGGGAAATCCAGAGAGAAAATGACTCTCTTTAAAGGATTTCCCTCCCCTACAACGCTCACCTGGCATGACGGCATGCCGTAACTTCTCCACTAGTGAGAAGTGAGCAGTGTGAGCACGCGCACATCGATGTGCCTGCTGTCACTGCAATCCAGAAAAAAATGGACCGCCTGTGCCAGGGCACAAAACAGAGCCCGATAGAGACCCGTTTCGAGGCCTCCTTTAAAAAACTGCTGGTGCTCAGCACCGGTGAGACCCGGCCACTTAAAGCCCTGTCTGCAGTCCAAACAAATAGTAAGCTCCCCCACTGACCAGAAGCTAAGGACACAAAAATGATGGCATTGAGCCAAGTAGTGCTGAACAAGAGGTGACCAAAACCCCTACAATACACAGAAGTCCACACTAAAGACTTTGTAGCACCAGCTGGGATGGGGCGCCATCAGAATAATGAAAATATGAACTGTAAAGTGCCAGAATAAGGACAAGCAATAAAGAACCAGGGAAGAATGTTGCGGTCCCTGCCCAGTGTCTCAGAATGCATACCTGATTTCAGGAGTTATCAGGAATCCCACAGTGGCAGCACTATATCCAATGTGACCTTCCTGAGGGAAATCACCGACGCCTGTAGTGCTGCCCCCCCATTGGTGCTGCCTCTTAGTCAGGGCTTTAAGTGGGCCGGGTCTCACCGGTGCTCAGCACCGGCAGTTTTTTAAAGGGGGCCTCGAAACGGGTCTCTATCGGGCTCTGTTTTGTGCCCTGGCACTGGCGGTCCGTTTTTTTCCGGGATGCAGTGACAGCAGGCACATCGATGTGCGCTGCTCACAATGCTTACTTCTCACTAGTGGAGAAGTTACGGCATGACGTCATGCCAGGTAAGGGTTGTAGGGGGAAGGGAAATCCTTCAAAAAATCATTTTCTCTCTGGATTTCCCTTCTCTTTTTGAAACTCACGAGCAGCAAACATTGTCGTAGTGTCACCCGGGCTTTAAGTGGAAGGTTTTTCAATATTATATAGAAGCCATAGTTGCTGCTTATTTATCTAATGCAACTAACAACCATTGACAAAGCCAATAGTCCTGACTTGTTGTAGGTATGATGTTACTTGTTGTATCATATATGTGGATGCAATGACAGAAACAGCAAAAAACATGTCGGGCGGCACACTAGGCTAAGCACAGAGTTTTAGCTTATGTGTTTTTAAGCCTCGCCCTTAATTACATTGGCCACGCCCCTTTGAGAGACCCCCCAGGTTTTTCATCCCACTTAAAGCCCTGCTCTTAGTGCCCTCTCCATCTAGGTGAGATGAGCAAAAGAGGGGGGGGCAGAGGACATCGCACGCCCCCTTATGGCCATCTGCCACCACTGCGGGAGGAGAAGGAGACCAGTTACCATCTACTGCAACCCCACAGCACGAGAGGTGCCCCATAGCACGAGAGAGGAAAATATGCATCAAGTGCAAAGAGTGCCGCACCATGGAACAGCACATCAGGGCGAAAGGTAAGCCCAGCACACAGGGGACAGAGAAGCTGAGAGGGGTTCAGAGAACACTGCACACCCCCAGGTGGCTTCCTGATATCCCCACAGGCACAGGAGAGGTGAAACCTCTACACAAGGTGCACAAGGCCTCACTCAGAAGAGTGCAGAATGACGTAAGCACTGTGCGCTATCTCAGTAGCCGAAAGAGCATGCAGGCGGGCTGACAATAGATTACAAATCCTGGCCAGATTTCGACCAGGAGGATTCTAACTGGTAAACAGTGTAGGGCCCATGAACGGGCCATATTACATGATCCAACAACGCCGATGATGCTGCAGCATTAAAGGCTGACTCCACTGGTGAGCAGTGGTACTACACCAGTTCATCCCTACGAAACAGAAAAAAGGAGGAGCAGACGAGCAGCGTCTAGGCCATCATCCAGAAGGAATCTAGTATTACCTGCTGACCCCAAACCCAAGGTTTGCTCAAGCAACATGCCCTGCCCTCAGAGACACTGTTGGCCAAGAAGAGGGGCAGGGGAGACCACAATGAAACAACCATGGCAGAAAGCAATCTAGAGACATTGCCAAGAGGGGGCAGTAACTAGGGGTGGGTGGACCTCACTGAGTTTCACTTCACAGAATTCTGCTGAGTTACAATGGGCGGAAATATGAAAGTTGCGCTGCAATTTAGCACCAGTAGCGATTGCAGCATTGAAAAATCAGTGCGAATGGCATCATACTGTCCGCAAGAGCATGCAGCCAATTCAAGTTGATTTTGCTGCAGCTCGAATAGAAACTCTACTCGAGCTGCAGCACATCTACTCGAGAAGCAGCCTTCAGAACTCGACCACCCACATTAGAAAATGGCACTAGGGGATGCCAAATCTCGCTCGCATTTCTGAAGCCTCGCGGGAGAAAATTCTGCCATGCGGTGATTGGTGGAAATTGGCCGGAGCTCCTCGTTGCAAGAGTAATGCAGAGTAGCAATATTCCGTCAGTTCCGTGGGTGGCATGAAACATTCCGCCCACCTCTAGCAGCAACACGTTGGTGATAGGCAGCCACGTGACACAGATGAATTGGAGTGGAAAAACTTGCACCGCCTCCCGGTCATGAACAGGCGGTAGCAGTTGCCACAGAAACCTCCAGACACAGTCTGATGCCCCAGAAGGAGAGGTCCTGCACGACACTGCAACCAGAGCACTGCCAGAGTGCACACAGACATTGCTTGGCTGCACGCCATGAATGCCGTGCCATCAAGGCACCACAGCACCAGACAGTCCCCCGCCATCCCTGCCCTATGCCTATTGCCCCATAGCTGAGAAGGGGATTGGAGGAGCTGAGCAGTGAAAGGGAGGAGAGCCCTCTGACTCTACTCCCACATGACAGATAAGTGGAAGCATCAGAGAAAGGAACCTGGATCACAAGGTGCAACCCACCCAATGCCATCCACTAAAGAGACTATGAACCTCTGAGACACCACATTAGTTGTCCAAGCTTGCCAGATGGGCACAGCCCCTGGCAGGGGAAGGTCCAAGGAAAGCGAGGCTGCACCAGAAGACAGAGAGAAGCACAATGTAACTGTGTTCCAGGCAGTAGGACCACATTGTTCCATACCCTCAAGACACACCGTGCCACACCCCACCAACCCTGCCTGATGGCAGCGACATCTCAAGGCACAAGTCCTGCGCCACCTAGAGAAAGGAGGTAGTACCACAGCTCCCTACTGCCCACAGAAGAAAGTCACGGAAGAGGGAAAACCACAGAGTAGGAGCCCCAAGAAGGTCCCTGAAGAGGGAACATGCGACACATGGCTGGACGCCACACTGCACTCAACAAGAAGTGGAGAACGGGATCAGCGGCTGCCCTGATCATCACCAAATCGGAGCCCAGAACCCAAGGCTAGTGGCCTGACTACAGAGACAGTTGGCCACTGAGAGGCCCTGTTGGTCGGCCTCAAAGAAGGTGCATCCTGAAGAAGGAAAAGAGACAGGAGCAATGAGAAGTCTTTCCAGAATAAGTGGAAAGAAGGTGCCTGATGAAGCACCGAGAAGGAAGTTTGGCCTGCTGGTTCACACTGGGAACCCTGATGACTGACCAAGCCCAGACGGAGGAAAGATCAAAAGTGGCAAGGCATGGAAGGCATGTTTTAGAGGACTTGAGCCACTGACTGAATGCATTTATCCACACAAAGAAGCCACCGAGGTGAAACAAGAACAGCCTGGTGACAGCACAGCGGGAGAACCGTGAGTATGCTGCAAGCACATGCAAACCCAGTCTCTGCCCCAAGCCCAGCGGGCGAACCAAGAATAAGCCTCAAGCATGCGCAAACCGAGTCTCAGCCCTAAGCCCAATGGGCGAACCGAGAGTAAGCTGCATGGATGCATGAATCTCTGCCCACGATTCCCTGCATAAACATCGAGACATTGTAACCAGTGGCTCAGCAACCAAGAGTATCCAGACTGAAGGATACAGGTGCCTCCACAAAGAAAGGACGTAAATACCTGGCCACCATCACTCCAAGTTGTTGACAAACTAAGAAAGAATACCCGTGACCATCAAGTTGTTGTCACCTGTCATACAGGTTCACTACACAACTGGCAACCTCAGCATGGCAGCCCCTGTCTTTTCCGCCATCACTACCTCCTATGGAGCATCGAACAACCAGAGTGGAGTACAACAGTGTTTGTCATACCTACAGAAAAAGCACCAGTGACACTCTGAAGTATCAGTCAACCCACACCTGCCTGCTCACCCTACCTGCATCCTGATCCTGGTGGCGAGAGCGCATCTTGACCAGGACCCATCTACCCTTGTGGTTGCACAAGCAACTAGTCAGTTGCTCCTCAGCAGTCTTGCAGCGGCCCCGGCATGCCACATACACAGCCCCAGTGCAGACCACACACAGTCCTGTGGCAACCCAACCAAGGGGCCTTCATGAGCATGAGAAATGAACTTGACCCTGCCCCACTGACAGATGCCAGGACCTAGTGGGCCTAAGAGAGGAGACTTCAACAAATTGAAGCACGCCAAGACTGTTTTCAAGGAGTCAAGCAACACCACCAATGCAAGCTTCACGATAGACTCTCACAAGGTTCCTACCGCACACTGTTTTTGAACTGTTGACGCCAACCATGAATTATCTGGAGCATCATCAGAGTGGACCAACTTCACACAATGGATATGGATCTAGGCGGCAAGCCCCAGAAGGTTTTGGACATCCTTGTACCAGGGCTCAAGTCCTGTCTCACACAGGTGAAGTATGAATGCAATCAGAGATGTCCTGTTGCAGCCAGCATCATCCAGCCATGCGTCCACTGCTGTCCTGCTGAGTGACTCTAAAGACTGATGTGCTATGTGGTATCCAGTTTTTTTTTGTTTTGTTTCCACGAGTTGAGCTTGTCCTTTCATTGTGATTGTCATGCAGCAGTCCCTCCCTACGGGCAGTGCTAACACCCACCCCACATCCATCCAACATAGGCGTCACCAGTCAGGTCACTCCGCTAATAAAAGAGGCCGAGCACATGTTTTCGTGGCCAGTTGTACCCACTATAACCAAGTGTGTGTGTCGTCATTTCATTTAGTATGTGGGCCTAGGGCCTGCTACTTTACACTGATGATACACACTTATTCTTTTTGAGAGGCATTGTAAGGGAGCTACCAGCTAAGCTGTGAATTGTGTGCTTTTAGAAAACAGTTATAAAAAAAATTCTGTTATTTCTGGGTTTTTCTAAAATCTATATTTTGAAATCACCTTTTTATCTTAAACCTTTTTGCGCAGTTTGTAGCAGCCTATCTTATACTGTATGTAATGCAAGTTTAAAATAATGCCATACATGTTCACAGTGCTTTCTCTCACAAACTGGGTCCTTGTAGCCCTAAACATACACAAGTCACTATTCTCCACTGCATCCACCAGGATTCAATTCTGTGGCTCTTTTGTGCATTAACTAATAGAGGTTTCATAATGAACGATAGTGCATTTCACACTGATTAGCATAACCTGCATTTAATTTTCATTTAAGCTGTGCGTTATTATATATGTAGTTACCTAGAGGAGAAAGACCAAAAAACATTACAGAATATTTTGTTTTTTTAGCCACGCCTTTGACCATGCCTGTTAGAAATGGGGTTTTTAGTTGTCTAGGGTATGCACCTAAGCCAGGCAGAACCCACCACTCTAGTCAGGGCAAGTCATTTACACACCAAAGATAACCTGTGCTCACTCTCTGGTAGCTTGGAGCAAAGCAGGCAGACTTATCCTCAGAGGCAATGTGTAAAGTGTTCGCGCAGCACAAAGGAGACTCCACACAGGATTACACAAAATAGATTATATTGTACATAAAACAAGACCAAAACGACATGAATCATAAAAACTTTGCACACTATGCAATTATTCAGATAATTCAGATAGTACTCGTTATTCTGATCAAGGCAAGACCAAACCGACAAACATCATACCATTAGTGCATGTAATGCAAGTTAGATTAGGAAAAATCATACAAATCACAACATATACCCATACAAACATAGGGCACAGTGCACCTGCGCTCCTATCAAACTTTATGTGGTACTCAGGCACCAAACATAGGGCACAAAAGCACCTACACACCTACTACCTTCAATACAATAATCCAAAGTCTTCCTATGTAAGGCAAGTTCCTAGCGATGGTTTCACTCCGCGCTCGGGGGCCTCCATCGAGGTTTTACTCCGCAATGCCAACAGAAGAACAAGTGCCCCCCAGGCATGTCCAACAGGGAAAATTGGGGGCACACAGTGCAGAATCATGTGGGGAGACCTCGTTGAATCCTCGGCATTCAGAATGCCAAATGCAGCTGCCCGTGAGCCTGCGCTGTAGCTGCGAAACTCAGCACCCCCCCATTCGGCCCGGGCACCTTCGAGGTCGCTTCTGACCTGGGCGTCGGCTGTGAAATGGGGCTCTTCAGTCAGGGAACTCCTCTCCTGGGGAACTCCTCTACGTGGTGCTGTGAGCATCGGTGGGCCTCGGAAAGCAGCGCCCATGGCGTCTGAACCCAGGCTTTCCCTGAGGGCAGGTCGCAGCAGTGCTGTTGACACGAGGCGTCTCCTTGTTGCCCCAGCAACGTGTCGTTAGGGAAATGTGACTCAGCGTTCACGGCCCGTGCAGCGAAGGGGAGACTGACAACTCTTCGACTCTTCACTCGCTCCGGTACCATAGGAAGCTCCTCGCCTGCCTTTGTGCAGAACGGTGGATCAGCCACACGCTGATCGGAACAACGTCTTACCTGGGCGGGTAGCAGCAAAAAGCGCAGGAGACATGCCCTGCCTTTAGGGAAGGAGGTGAAGCACTCAACACGCACAAACACCAACCCTGAGATCCCCCACACACGTTAGTGACAAAGGGCAAAGCAGCAAACAGTCAAACACGGCTGTGCAGTCAGCACACGGCTGCCAAACTCACCAGAGACAGAGCCCCATGGCAGAGATGCTGTGAGGCAATCTTTTATGACCCTGAGATCGCGAGAACAAGCCGACAAGCCCTTGGAGAATACTCGTGACACAGCAGGCAGGCCAGCACATAAAGTTCAGTTACAGAGTGGCAGCCCATCAGACAGCAGGCCAGCACAACAAAGCAGGAAGTCCAAATGGTGGTTCCTCCTGGCAGCACAGCAGTCCTCTGGCAATGTGCAGGCTGTACAGCCAGCAGCGTCTGGTTACAAGTTCCATCCAGCGTCTAAAAACATGGGGTCAGGGTCCCATTACTTATACTCAAAAATGTCTTTGATGAAGGTGTGACTTCAAAGGAACTCTTAGAAGTGCGCAACAATCCATTCAACCCAGCCCTGGTCCCAGACGGTCAGTAGGGGGTAAATCAGCCCTTTTTGTGAGATCAGGACAACACCTGTTCAAATGTAAGGGTAAACCACCTCCCCCTCTCCCAGCCCAGGAAGACTTCCAGTATCCAGATGAATGCAGATGTATCCCATGTAACAATAACTCATTCCTGTGTTGTGGCTGTCTAGAAAGGTATGAACGGCTATTTCTGTGGGTGGCACAAGCAGTGCTGCAGGCCCACTAGTAGCATTTAATTTACAGGCCCTGGGTATATGGTATACCACTTTACAAGGTACTTACAAGTGAATCAACTATGCCAAACAGGTGTAAACCAATCATACCTTGTTTAGAGGAGAGAGCACATGCACTTTAGCACTGATTAGCAGAGGTAAAGTGCCCAAAATCCTAAACCCAACATAAAAGTCAGAAAAATAGGTGGAGGAAGGCAAAATGTTTGGGGATGACCATGCAAAAAGGTCAGGTCCAACAAGGCCCCCACGCTCACTCACCTCGCTTCCACTGTGTGCAGCACCGCAGTTCCCATACTTTTTATAATGCACTTCGACCACTGCTTGTTAGACCACTGCGAGTCCCCAGTTGTCAGCCTTGCTGCTGTTGTGCATTTGGACTTTTACCTGTACTCATGGATGTCATTTAGCGGTTGCCAGGGATCTCAGCTGCAACCCATGGCTTGACCCTTTGTGACCCCTGGCACTATTGTTGTGACCCTCTGGCCTCTGAGGTAGCAAAGTTAGTGCCTTTGACACAGTGGCATCTCGTCCTTATGGTCGTTGGTTGGGGAACCACTCTTTGTTTCCTCTCAATTTTGTTATTACACAGATAGTGACTAATGTTTGATTATTCACTATTAGTGTAATAAAACAATAGAGTACAATTAGCTGGAATATGATCCTCCCTGGCAGCTGAAGTGAGTAAAATAAAAATACTTTTAATTGTAGTTGTGATCCAGCGGTCTACTAACAACAGATACTCTACTACCATATACTCATTACACGCTAAGTAAACCACTGGAATCTTTAGTTTTTAATGTTACTCATACCTCAAGATCTAGTTATTACTTCTTTAACTAAACCTTCTGCTGATCAAACAGTTCTTTCCTCTGGTCAATGGACCAGTTAGGTGGAACTAGTTGATGGCGATAATTAACATAACTTATTATACATTTCTTAATAAGTATAAAATAATGACAGACTCAATAAGTTTTTAAATCTTTATCTAAAATTAGGGGTTTTGAACCATCTCAAAGCGTTTCAGTACAAACACCCTCATTCGCGGGAGTGCCAATTCAAAAATCTCAGATAACACTTATCAATTCAGATCCACACAATAACTATGCTCAGAAAGAAGAGGATAGAGACAGAAGAGCATTTATCAAACGATGAATTTCATAATTACCAAAGTATGGTGTGAAGACCAACCCCCTGGCCAAAGGGCTGGTTAGGGCCTCCCAGGACAGAACGGGAGACAAAGACTTCAGGACAGGAATCAGGACAGGATACTTCACCTCTCTAGTTACCGACGACTACGTTGCACCCCTCTCTGACACTCTCTTCCTCCTCGTGGTTCTTCCGCGATCTTCTTTCTAACCCACCCAAATTAAGTAGATGGTTCTGCATTCAGTTTCTTCGTCAGCATTTCAGAGCACCACCCCGGCACACCCCGATGTCAGGCTTCTTCAACGCGCATCAAAGCTTCTTCGTAACTTTTCCAAAGCTCGCTCGACCCGACTTGATACACTCTTCTAACTAAACTACCTCAATTATACCTTTCCATAGGCATGTACCACCCATTAATGTTTAATTTTGCACAGAATACTAACTTCTGATTGGACAGGCGAGGGGGGGATGATCATCACACCACACTTATACTTCATTTATTCCCTTTAGCCATTGTTTCCAAACTCCTCCCCTCAAACGTTTATTCCGCCCTTCCTTTCCCATACATCTTTAAACTTTATTAATACATGTGTAACTGTTTTCTTGAATAAGTTCCTTCATATGAACTCTTCACCCTCATGTTCCCAGGGCACATCTCCGCCGACCTTGGACTCGTGACAAATCCTTAGTCATCTTCCAAGCTTCCGTATCAGGGCGCATGCGTCGCGCCATATTGGTCTGCTCGACTCAGACAACTTTAACTGGCCCAAATACGCACTAATAGTAAAGTCGAAAAGGAAAAGTGTTATTCTCAAAAATAAATGATTTCACTGTATACCACCAACCTCTACTCTAACCCATACCATTTGTTATTTCTCTCTCTGCATTTGCGTTAGTTATAAACCCATTTTCTAATTTCAGCAAAGCAGGTGCCATGCATGTGAGCTTTCAAGCGGCCATTTTATAGCTCTTTGCGCAAGCGCCAGAATTTTCCTCCAAGCGTCAGCACGTCATACTACGTAGATGCAGTAGATGCGTGCGCAGTAAAGATCCGCGTGTTAAATGCGTTCTAGTCCTACGTCCGTGTTATTTGCAGTTAGTAAACACATAGGCAAGCTTCATTCTTTTCCCGCGTGTAATGAAAATGCATATTATTAATCACAAAACATGTCGTTAGTAATTCGCTAGTAAGTTAAATCGAGAGGATTGCTTCCGAGCAAGTCTCGTGTCCGAGTCCTTGCTCCATCAATACCCTCTCTGATGGCATATTAAGCCATCGCAAAATTCCCATCCATCCCAGATATCAACTTTAGCACTTCTCAGTTTTCTCCATTTGGCCTCCCAACCTTTCATCAACTGTCTCATTTCCTTCTAAATCTCGCATCTTCTTATATAACCTGCCTTTCATTTCTTCCAAGCGTATTTCTTCATACTTTCTTTTACTTGTCTGTCCCTTTCCTTTTCTGTTCAAGTGTACTTTTCCTTTCGTACCTTTTCTACAACATCTATATGTAATCATTATTAACATCACTATTGTTATTATCATCACTAATGGTATCATTATTTGACCTAGAAAACTTTTCCCAAACCCAACAAACCATTTCCCTATTGATGTTATACTTTTTGTTAGTCTTCCCACACACTGTCAACCTCCAGTTGGGTCAAATCTTTATGCATTCTCGTAATATTTTCAATATATCCTTTAATTTCTCTGCTTTTGTCCGGAATATAAGTGTAGCAGTGTTGAACTTTCAACATGCCACAAACTCCACCTTCTTTTGCTAACAATATGTCAAGAGCAAGACGGTTCTGTAAAACCATTGATCTAATTGCAACCATTTCGGTGTTAATCATTAAAAATCCTCCTGCAGTGTCTGTAGAAAGACGATCAACTATGGTTGATAACTTACAAATTTTCTGTGAATTTAGGATGACTCCAACTGAGGGTATCAGTGCACTAAAAATATCTCCTACAATTTCAGAAAAACTAGCCCTTCTTCTTCGTATTAGTCCATTAGAATTTCCATTGGTTCCACTGATTTTGTCTACATGATAATTTTTGGGAAAAACTATTCCAAAATAACTGCTTTCGTACCATCTTGCAGGTAACCTGTAGTAAGCATTGCTCCCACAAACATAATACACTCCTGGAAACACAGGATCAGTTCCCCCTTTTAGTCCCCACCCTCCTAATATTAGGAAGTTATGTTCACATTCACTGGAACCAATGTAATTATTGTTATAATCTGTCTTTAATCTATGGAGGCAGAATTTTCCCCTTTTCACAAAGTCCACGGACATCGCATCATGAGCCTTGCCACTTGCATAGATTCCCTCCTTCTCAACCCATGGAGGTACATGGGTTTTCTGTGTAGTTGCCTTCTTCATCAAATCCTGTCTCCTTTCTTCTACTAAATCTAAAAAATCTTTTTCTTCTTTTCTTAATGTACATGTTAGATTATCTTCGTGTGCCTGAACTAAATCTATTGAACTCATTGTTATGGAAAAATTCACCCATAAATTGTGCATTTTTACTACTAATTACTGGATTCATATTCTTTCTAATAGGAAGTTCAGGAAATATTACATCTAAAAATACTGCAATCTCCCTGTAGTGTAAAATAAACTTGACAAAATACTACATGACACACCATACGTTAAAGGTATATGGTGATACGTCATCCCTTCTGATACTGATGAGGGCAATTTCATGCATACATAACAGTTGTTAATTTGCATAGTGATAACATACTGAAATAATAATTTAATAAACACATTAGAGGACGTATTATAGTCTGATTCATTATGATAGTTTGCCTCATCTTCCACTCCTATTTCTATTTTAGTTTCTCTTAATCTATCTACTTTAATATTAGTATCTGTATTATTCTTGTCACTTGTTTCCATTATTAAAGGTACCCCTACTGTTAGGAATAACCATCCTAATATTGCTAATAAAATACTACAAAAACAAAATCTAAGACACTTTCTTTTAACTCCACATTTTGGTTTTCCGCTAACTTCATTGTCGGCCATTTTGTCTCTGAGAAAATTTCTTTTCTCTTATCTTTTTTCTTTTTCAGTCTTTTGTTCTTTTTATTCTTAAGGAGGTTTCAATTGGCTTTCGTCAATTGGTGCAATATGGACTTCTTCTGTCTCATCAGACAGATCCAGGGACTCAAATTCTTCAAGAATGACGTACGTCCACTCTGGAGCCTTGTATTTTCTGTTTAAGTTTCTCAATCGTGGACTTCTTCGAGTTATTTTTGCTAATGTTTGTTTAGGTCTTGTTTGACTTGTGATTTCATTCACTTGTTCTGGTTTCTTTTCAGATTTTCTCAGGTGATATTTTAGTTTCTTTACTCCAGTTGGCCAATTGTCTCCCTTTCTGACTCTTTTAATTTGTACTGCTTTTTCACCTTCCTTATCTCCTTGTAAGGTTCGTTTTATTTCATTTATTCTGGGCACAATCTGTTTTATTTCTCTGTTTTCTGTGCTTGTACTTTCTTTTGCTTCTTCCTGCTCAGGTTCTACAGTATTTTGTTCTACTTCTTCCTGAGCTTGTTCTTCTAATTCTGTCTGATCCTGCTCAGGTCTTACTTCAAATCATTCTTCTTCTGCCTGAGTTTGTTCTTCTAACTCTATCTGGTCCTGTTCAGGTCTAAATTCAAACTTTTCTTCTTCTGCCTGACCGTGTTCTTCTCTTTTTCCCTCCTCAGGTTTGTTTGTCTTTTTCTGTTTTCACCTGAGTGTGTTCTTCTTCCCCTATCTCTTCCTGACTACTTTCTTGTCTTTTCAGTTCTGTTCTTCTTCTGGTTTCAATGGCATCATCAATTACTTCAATTATTGGGATCCATTCTTTCTGACTTAGCTCGGGCTGCTCATCATATGGTTGTCTTTCAGAATCTATCACTCTAGATTCTTCAATAGCACAGTTTACAACTCCTGATGCTTCAGCCTGTTCAGTCAGTGGTGGCTCTTGTTGCTCTGATGGGCTCGGAACTCTTCTGGTATGACTAGCGTGAATCCAATTGGGCAAACCTGCACACTTCACTGCTGTGGTAGTGACTAGTATGATTTGCCTTGGTTTGTCCCACCTTGGTGCTAGACACGATTTTCTTGCGTGTTTCTTCACTAGCACCCAATCTCCAGGATTCAAATCATGCTCTTGATCTGGCTGTCTTTCAACTGCGTCTTCTCCAACCTGATGAGAGATAGAATGCATCATTTCAGCCAATCCTTTGCAATAGTCCAATACCAGATCATCAGTTATACTCAGTCTATTTCCAGGAATAAACGCCTGTCTCATGGCTCTTCCCATGAGTACCTCATGTGGACTCATTCCTGTTTTTCTGTCTGGAATGCTTCTGAGACCCATTAACGCAAGAGGTAATGCATCCGGCCATTTCAGCTTTGTAGATGCACACACCTTTCCCAATCTTGACTTGATTGTGCCATTTATTTGTTCAACAACTCCAGATGCCTCTGGACGATAAGCACAGTGTAGTTTTTGTTCAATGTTAAATGCAGCACAGATTAATCAAATTATTTCATTATTAAAATGAGGGCCTCTATCTGATTCCAAAGTGACCGGAAAACCAAATCGTGGCACTAACTCCCTCAACAATAATTTTGCAACTGTAAGACTGTCATTTCTTCTAGTAGGGTAGGCTCCCACTCATCTTGAGAAAAGGCACACTATGACAAGTACGTATTTCAATCCGTTGCAGGGGGGTAATTCAATGAAATCTAACTGTAATCTCGTGAAGGGTCCTTCTGCCTTTCCAATTTTTCCCCAGCTTACCACTGTCTTTCTACCTGGGTTCTGCTGTTGACAGGTTAAGCATCTTTGGCAAAGGCTCTCTGAGATTACCCTGAACTTTGGATTGTACCAACTCTGTCTGAATAGTCTGATCATTGAATCTCTCCCTATGTGTGTTGCTCCATGATACACCCTCGCCATTTTTGAAAGCAGACAATCTGGCATGACTGGTCTTCCATCTAGATACACCCATACTTCATCATGTGGTCTTTTGGTACAGGCTGCCTTTATCTAGATTTCTTTTTCCTTTTCCTCAACTTCTTCCTGCAATTGTCTAATCTCATCCCATGTCTCTGGCACTGAGAAGTACATAAGTTGGCATCTGGTTTCCCCGTTTCAATTTTTCTGTTTATGGCTACTGCATTTTTAGCACAGTATTTTGCCACTTGGTCAGCATAATTATTACCAGCAGCCACATAGTCATTTCCTGACTGATGTCCAGCGTATTTTACGACTGCTATCTCTTTTGGCAATTGTAATGCTTCCAACAAATCCTTTACATTTTGCTGTTTCTGATTGGAGACCCTGAAGATGTCAGAAATCCCCTCTGCATCCAAAGCTGGCCGAAGTCATGCACAATCCCGAAACCATATTGACTATCCGTAAATATGTTTACTCTCCAATTTTTTCCCTTTTTACATGCCATTGTCAAGGCAACCAATTCAGCTACTTGTGCAGACTTGACCCTAGGTAAACAGGATGCTTCAATTACCCCGAAATTTTGCAAACAGCATATGCAGCACTTAGAACTCCTTCTTGTGTCCTAAGGCAGGAGCCGTCTACAAATAACTCATGATCTGCTTCTTTTAATGTTGTCTCTCTTATATCCGGGCGGGGCTTTGTGCATAACTCAGTCACGTCTAAGCAATTGTGATCACTTTCATCTTTTACTTCCTCATCACAGGGGTCTGGCAATAGGGTGGCTGGCTTCAAAATCGTACACCTTGTCACAGTCACATTCTCAGCTCCCAAAATTACTCTTTCGTACTTTGTCAAACGACTAGGGGTGAGGTGCTGTGTTCTTGTTCTTGTTAAAAGAATCTCAACCGAGTGTGGAACGAATACCTTTACCGGATGTCCCATCACTATCGACTCACTTTGCTCCAGACTCATACAAGTAGCAGCTACTGCTTTTAAGCAGCCAGGCAATGCTGAAGCCACCGGGTCCAATGTGGCTGAAAAATTTGCCACTGGACGCCGACTCAATCCATGCCTCTGTGTTAAAACTGAAAGTGCACAATTTTCTCTTTCACAACAAAACAAAGCAAAATCTTTTGTATAGTCTGGCATGCCCAAGGCAGGAGCCTCACACAGACAATTTCGCAATCTCACAAATACCTCTAGGCAGTCATCATTCCAATCAATCAGATCTTTTTCTCGTTTCCGAATCATCTGTATTAATGGTTTCGCTAACACAGAAAATCCATTTATCCATTGTCTGCAGTATCCAACCACTCCCAGAAACATTCTCATTTCTCTCTGAGTCTGTGGCAATTGCATTTCTTTGATTATTTTTATTCTTTCCGGTGTCACTTTTCTAACTCCTCTTTCTATTTTATGCCCTAGATATCTTACTTCTTGTCGACAGAACTGTAATTTTTCTGGAGACACCTTGGAGTCCTCCTTCAGCCAAATGGTTCAGCAACGCAATTGTATCGGTGACACAAGCTTCTCGCGTTTTGATGCCACTAACAGGTCATCAATGTACTGAACCAGAACAGAATTTCTGGGCATACTCAATGATTCTAGCCACTTTTTCAAAATCTGATTAAAGATTGAAGACTTTCTGTGTACCCTTGAGGAACACGACACCATGCGTAAATACGATCTTCAAATTTAAACGTAAACAGATATTGGCTGTCTGGGTGCAAAGGAATAGAAAAGAACACTTGGCATAAATCAATTACTGTGAACCATCCTGCATTCCATGGTATCTGATAAAGGATCACGGCTGGATTTGGCACGATTGGACAACAGGGAATTACAATCTTATTTATTTTTCGCAGGTCTTGCACTATTCTGTACTTTCCGCTAGGCTTTTTCAGTCCCATTATTGGTGAATTACAGGGACTACCCATCACTTCTTTCAGAATGCCTTGTTTAACCATCCGTTCAATTTCTGGGATAATTCCTGCTTTTACTTCTGAACTCATTTTGTACTGTCGGGTATTTGGATACACTGCACCTTCCTTCACTGTCACTTTAACTGGGTCTATATTTTTCATTAGCCCAATATCTTTTCCTGTAAAATCCCACACTTCTGGATTAACTGTGGTTCTCAACTCTTCTGGTAATTCATTTTCAGTTATTAGTGAAAACATTTAATCTACTTCTGTTCCCTGCTTGGCCAGCATCATCTTGTATGCCACATCTTCATCAGGGGTTTGGAAAGCGACACCATGCAGTGTACAATAGATTGTGCACTTCATCTTGCACAAAAGATCTCTTCCCAACAGATTTACTGGAATGGAATCGCAAACTACAAACCAATGCATTTCTTTGAAGTTTCCAATGTGCACCTCCATTGGTTTTGTGATAGGGGTTCTAATCTGTTGGTTAGATACGCCTACAACTTGGATTGTCTCTTCCGAGAGGGGTATGTTTGGGATGTCTGCTGTTCTCACAGTAGACCTGGTAGCACCAGTATCCAATAGGAAAGTAATGTCTTTACCTTCTACTCTCCCATCAACAAATGGACCTGACTGATCTACCGGCAAGGATGCGCCAAGCACGCACTCCTCTTCCTCCCTCCTCAGGCACCGTCATTGTGCAGTATCTGAATGTTCTTCATCATTCTGTAAAAAATATTGTGCAATTGTTCTATTATTCTTTCCACTTTCTCCTTGAAATCCGATGTTCGCACTGAACTTTTGATGGCTCACAAAATTTGGCATAGGAGCTGGTGGTACCTGATATTGTGGAGTGACTACCTGTTGCTGCTGATTCATAAGTACTTCATTCTGCATCTGTGGGATTAAATTTTGATTTGGCTCATTCTTCTTCTTACTATTCTGAGTACTCTTACACTCGTTCTTCCAATGTCCAAGCTTTCCGCACGCATGACAAGGGAACTTCTTTTTCGCTTCTTCTCTGTCCATTTGCCCTTTAAATCTATTACCATTCGTTCCTTGATTATTCTGACTCTTTTCTTTTACTGGATTATTATTTTGCTCATTTGTCTTCTCTTCCTGCTGCTCTGACAATTTAACTTGAGCCCACATCATTTTCTCTTTCAGCTTCCTTCACCTGGCCTCTATGTCATCCCCGCAATATTTCGCGTACTTTAACCCTTTAACCGCGGCGCGAATTCCGCCGCGGTGCGGCAGTTTAAAAGAGTGGGCGGGGCCGCGTCGGCCAACGGACGTGCGCAGCACTAGCGAGGTAGTGCTCGCGACGGCCGTTTGCCGACGGAAGCACGGAAGGGGTTAAAATGTCATCCACTGTCTTACTTTGCCAACACAACATGTGCTGCTGTATCATCTGACTAATTTCCGGTTTCAAGCCATATACAAACCGATACACAAAATGTCCCATATCTTTGTCACCAATGTTCTCAAAACCACTATACTGCTTGAACACCTGCAACAATCGCTCATAATACGCATGTACAGATTCATTCGGTTCCTGTGTCATTCTATCTATTTTTACCCAATCTGTTTCTTTAGGAGGGATTTTCCCTTTCAAATATGTAATCACTTGGTGATACTTTTTCATCACTTCTTCTGACGGTGCTCCTGTTTTTGCATCTCTAGGATACTCCTCATTAGGCCAATCAATTGTGATCTTACATTCTGTCCATAAATCAGCAGGTACCACTATGTCAAATAGACCATCCAGGTCTTTCAATAACACCTTTGAGACGTTCACAAACTTCTCTACCTGTTTGTACCACTCAACTGGCTTTTCTCTCAGTTTTGGAAAATCATTTGTAAATGATAAAATATCTTGTCTACTCCAAGGGACATGAACATATCCTCCTCCAGGAACCTCTCTCACTGGACACAACCTCTCCACCTTTCCTGTTTTTCTTACTGGAAATGCAGCTGCTGCCTCTCTTGCCTGTACTTCTTCTTTCTTCCTTATCCACCTAATCCTCCATTTATCAATGTCTCCCCATTTTCACAAAATGTTCATTAATTCTTTTATCTGTAACCTTTTTCCTGAAGCATTCACACTTTCTAAATCTTTATCAGTAAAATCCACTCGATAGGGCTTCTGTAAAAATTTTGATTTCCCTATGTCTATTCCAATCTCTGAAGCAACTTCAGTTAATCTCTCGTGAAATATTCTTGCTCTCCTAGTTATACTCTTACATAGAAACAACAATTCTTCATCTTTGTAAACATTTAATCTTTCTGTGCCCACACATCCTGTCATCATCTCTTCCAATTCCACCTTCAATCTGCTAATATCTAAAATCTTTGGTTTTGGGATCTGATTTTCCCTTTCCTGAGCCCACCTTTCTATATCTTCAGAGGTGACTACTGTTGTACCTGAAGTTCCAGCCGGAACCAAAGGTCTTCTCTCTCTCAAATTCATAGGCGTAACTCTCTTTTGAGTTTCCGCTTTAGGTTCCACAATAGGGAGATCCATTAGTGAAATAACTGACTCACTTTCACTAACCTGATCATCTGTGATTACTATCTCTTTTCTAGGACTATTTAATGGAACTGTCACAAGTTGTGATTTCTGGGTATCCTTATTATCCCCATATAATGGGATTACTGGACCAATGGTTACAGGTACTGTCAAAGCTTCAGTATTTAAATTCAATTGACTTATCCTTTGAACTAGTTCCTCCCTAGTTTTGTTCAAAGCTTCTCTTTCATTATCTTGCAACACTCTGTTGTATGATGTCTCATGTAAAATCTGTGGAGTTAATGGTATTCCCATTATGGGCGCGCTTGGGACAACCTTACTAGCTGCTTCTTGATACAGTGGTGGATTTTTAATTAAAATATCCTCTAACAATTCGTCATCTGACTCTCCATATCCTGTCGAATTCATATGTTTTGTTTTCTCTTTACACTTTCATCCAGAATGTTCCTCAGCCATCAACACTGGATATAACCCTTCCGATACCATCGCTCTCCTCCACTGTTTCATCTGCCCTTCTCTTGACTCATGCAAATGTCTCGGAAAGAATCCTCAATATCTTCCACCTCTGCATTTCTCTCTTTCATATGACTCAGTCTCCCATTCTTCCAAAGCCTCATATTGAGTTAACCTGGGTCTCGGTTCTAAATCATTCATCTTCAATCTCAAATTCTGAAGAATCCTCCCATTGAACGTACCATTCTTAGGAAACGCTAACACACCATCATCCTTCGTGTACTCTACCCAATTTTCTAGCCACATGCAAGTATGATATCCTCTCTCCATCATCATAAAAGATGCTGGTGTCTTCGGTGGCGGAATAGGAATGCCCTCTCTAGTCAACACAGGCTTATCCTTAACAAAGAAATTATTTATTCTCTTAAAAATTGACATCTTTCTTTTCTCTCCATACATTCTTGAAGAACGGTGTAGGAAATTGTATTCCGCAAACCCTTGAAATCTTCTACCTGTACGTCTTGCACTGACAGTCAAATCAAAATCCTGCATTCAATCCTTCTCTCCTCCAATCCTAGCGCGGCTTCTAACTAAGTGTCCAATCAAATCAGACTCACACTCGTACTCTGACCAATGTCAGCGCGGCCTTTTCCTGACATCAGTTTTGCTCCTCACTACTGACCCCTCCTTTACAATGCTGTTCCTGTCACGCGCCCGCTGCTTCTACCAATCCCAGCGCGGCTCTTCTGTGACGTCGATCCTACTCAGGGGATTTCTCACCCCTCCTTTACCAAGCTCCTCCTGTCACACGCCCGCTGCTTCTAACAATCCCAGCGCGGGTCTCTGTGACGTCAGTACCACTCCGGCAACTGACCCTCCCTTTGCAAGGTAATACAAAACTTTTATTTCTTCAGAAATTCTTTAAACTTCTTTGTTATTAACAACGTAAAAACATTCGCTACTCTGCCTGTTCCACTAAATCAAAAGGATAGTTTATTTTCTTTCACTGTGAGTAAAACCTTCCGCTTACTCTTCACCTAAGCTCCAGAGAACTTGCTACTCTTCCGGTATCTCCCATTAAGGAATTTTGAGACCGGTATTTCACCAGCGAACTCCTTTTGCTGTCAATCTAGCTTAGAAGAACCTGTTACTCCTTCAGGGTTACCCTTACTAGGTGATATAACGCCTAAAGTTTCACCAGCGAACTCTTTGCTTTCAACCACTCTCACTTTTGTACAGAAAATAGTCCCTAATTTAACACTGCCAGCCTTACCTAGCTTCTCAGTGTTATTCCAACAGACGAGTAACCTCACTGCAGTGTGGTTTCTATCGCCACCTGCTATTCATTCCCCGGGAATTTTCCAGACAACATAAAACAGGACACTAACTCTTTTGTTAAAACATTAACCAAAAATCAATAATCTATACTTATCACCAAACTAGTCACTAACAACCATAGCTCCGCTAAAAGAAAACTGATCCAGCGGTCTATTAACAACAGATACTCTACTACCATATACTCATTTGGGCCCATACAACTCGCTTCCGCTGCACGTGAGTGTTTGATTGGCTCAAAAGTTCCGTCCATCATCCCCTTTTGTATCGCTTTGTTCGCCCTAAGTTGGCGGGGGTATGCCCAGACGTGGGTCCCTTGCTCACTTTGCCACTGGATTCAAGCAAGCCTGGCTGATGACGGCTGGAATGCCAGAAACCGGTCCTAGGATGCTTGTTTCCGGTCCAGGGAAGACATGGCTTGGCAGTTCGGGCTGGACTGTTCCCATGAGGCACAGGGTCAGACTGATTTGCATATGGCCATGTCTGAACTGGGGTGGTGGAGTGAGCTAAAGAATGAGGATGGATTAAACCCAGATCAGTTGACTGGGGGTGAGTGTTTGATTGGCTCAAACGTTCCGTCCATCATCCCCTTTTGTATCGCTTTGTTCACCCTAAGTTGGCGGCGGTATGCCCAGACGTGGGTCCCTTGCTCACTTTGCCACTGGATTCAAGCAAGCCTGGCTGATGACGGCTGGAATGCCAGAAACCGGTCCTAGGATGCTTGTTTCCGGTCCAGGGAAGACATGGCTTGGCAGTTCGGGCTGGACTGTTCCCATGAGGCACAGGGTCAGACTGATTTGCATATGGCCATGTCTGAACTGGGGTGGTGGAGTGAGCTAAAGAATGATGATGGATTAAACCCAGATCAGTTGACTGGGGGAGTGTTTGATTGGCTCAAACGTTCCGTCCATCATCCCCTTTGTATCGCTTTGTTCGCCCTAAGTTGGCGGGGTATGCCCAGACGTGGGTCCCTTGCTCACTTTGCCACTGGATTCAAGCAAGCCTGGCTGATGACGGCTGGAATGCCAGAAACCGGTCCTAGGATGCTTGTTTCCGGTCCAGGGAAGACATGGCTTGGCAGTTCGGGCTGGACTGTTCCCATGAGGCACAGGGTCAGACTGATTTGCATATGGCCATGTCTGAACTGGGGTGGTGGAGTGAGCTAAAGAATGATGATGGATTAAACCCAGATCAGTTGACTGGGGGTGAGTGTTTGATTGGCTCAAACGTTCCGTCCATCATCCCCTTTTGTATCGCTTTGTTCGCCCTAAGTTGGCGGGGTATGCCCAGACGTGGGTCCCTTGCTCACTTTGCCACTGGATTCAAGCAAGCCTGGCTGATGACGGCTGGAATGCCAGAAACCGGTCCTAGGATGCTTGTTTCCGGTCCAGGGAAGACATGGCTTGGCAGTTCGGGCTGGACTGTTCCCATGAGGCACAGGGTCAGACTGATTTGCATATGGCCATGTCTGAACTGGGGTGGTGGAGTGAGCTAAAGAATGATGATGGATTAAACCCAGATCAGTTGACTGGGGGTGAGTGTTTGATTGGCTCAAACGTTCCGTCCATCATCCCCTTTGTATCGCTTTGTTCGCCCTAAGTTGGCGGCGGTATGCCCAGACGTGGGTCCCTTGCTCACTTTGCCACTGGATTCAAGCAAGCCTGGCTGATGACGGCTGGAATGCCAGAAACCGGTCCTAGGATGCTTGTTTCCGGTCCAGGGAAGACATGGCTTGGCAGTTCGGGCTGGACTGTTCCCACAAGGAACAGGGTCAGACTGATTTGCATATGGCCATGTCTGAACTGGAGTGGTGGAGTGAGCTAAAGAATGATGATGGATTAAACCCAGATCAGTTGACTGGGGGTGAGTGTTTGATTGGCTCAAACGTTCCGTCCATCATCCCCTTTTGTATCGCTTTGTTCACCCTAAGTTGGCGGCGGTATGCCCAGACGTGGGTCCCTTGCTCACTTTGCCACTGGATTCAAGCAAGCCTGGCTGATGACGGCTGGAATGCCAGAAACCGGTCCTAGGATGCTTGTTTCCGGTCCAGGGAAGACATGGCTTGGCAGTTCGGGCTGGACTGTTCCCATGAGGCACAGGGTCAGACTGATTTGCATATGGCCATGTCTGAACTGGGGTGGTGGAGTGAGCTAAAGAATGATGATGGATTAAACCCAGATCAGTTGACTGGGGGTGAGTGTTTGATTGGCTCAAACGTTCCGTCCATCATCCCCTTTTGTATCGCTTTGTTCGCCCTAAGTTGGCGGGGGTATGCCCAGACGTGGGTCCCTTGCTCACTTTGCCACTGGATTCAAGCAAGCCTGGCTGATGACGGCTGGAATGCCAGAAACCGGTCCTAGGATGCTTGTTTCCGGTCCAGGGAAGACATGGCTTGGCAGTTCGGGCTGGACTGTTCCCATGAGGCACAGGGTCAGACTGATTTGCATATGGCCATGTCTGAACTGGGGTGGTGGAGTGAGCTAAAGAATGATGATGGATTAAACCCAGATCAGTTGACTGGGGGTGAGTGTTTGATTGGCTCAAACGTTCCGTCCATCATCCCCTTTTGTATCGCTTTGTTCGCCCTAAGTTGGCGGCGGTATGCCCAGACGTGGGTCCCTTGCTCACTTTGCCACTGGATTCAAGCAAGCCTGGCTGATGACTGCTGGAATGCCAGAAACCGGTCCTAGGATGCTTGTTTCCGGTCCAGCGAGGACCTGGCTTGGCAGTTCGGGCTGGACTGTTCCCACAAGGAACAGGGTCAAGACTGATTTGCATATGGCTGGGTCCAAACTGGGGTGGTGTGGTGAGCAAAAGAATGATGGATTTAACCCAGATCCTTGTGACTGGGGGTGAATGTTTGCATTGTCCAGCATTCCGTCCATCAATTGTTTCTTTTGCATTTGTCGCCCTAAGTGGGAAGGGTATGCCCAGACGTGGGTCCCGTCCTCACTACACCACTGGATTCAAGCTAGCCTGGCTGAAGAAGGGTGATGCCCTGAAACCGGTCCTAGGATGCTTGTTTCCGGTCCAGGAGGACCTGGCTTGGCAGTTCGGGCTGGACTGTTCCCACAAGGAACAGGGTCAAGACTGATTTGCATATGGCTGGGTCCAAACTGGGGTGGTGTGGTGAGCAAAAGAATGATGGATTTAACCCAGATCCTTGTGACTGGGGGTGAATGTTTGCATTGTCCAGCATTCCGTCCATCAATTGTTTCTTTTGCATTTGTCGCCCTAAGTGGGAAGGGTATGCCCAGACGTGGGTCCCGTGCTCACTACACCACTGGATTCAAGCTAGCCTGGCTGAAGAAGGGTGATGCCCTGAAACCGGTCCTAGGATGCTTGTTTCCGGTCCAGGGAGGACCTGGCTTGGCAGTTCGGGCTGGACTGTTCCCACAAGGAACAGGGTCAAGACTGATTTGCATATGGCTGGGTCCAAACTGGGGTGGTGTGGTGAGCAAAAGAATGATGGATTTAACCCAGATCCTTGTGACTGGGGGTGAATGTTTGCATTGTCCAGCATTCCGTCCATCAATTGTTTCTTTTGCATTTGTCGCCCTAAGTGGGAAGGGTATGCCCAGACGTGGGTCCCGTGCTCACTACACCACTGGATTCAAGCTAGCCTGGCTGAAGAAGGGTGATGCCCTGAAACCGGTCCTAGGATGCTTGTTTCCGGTCCAGGGAGGACCTGGCTTGGCAGTTCGGGCTGGACTGTTCCCACAAGGAACAGGGTCAAGACTGATTTGCATATGGCTGGGTCCAAACTGGGGTGGTGTGGTGAGCAAAAGAATGATGGATTTAACCCAGATCCTTGTGACTGGGGGTGAATGTTTGCATTGTCCAGCATTCCGTCCATCAATTGTTTCTTTTGCATTTGTCGCCCTAAGTGGGAAGGGTATGCCCAGACGTGGGTCCCGTGCTCACTACACCACTGGATTCAAGCTAGCCTGGCTGAAGAAGGGTGATGCCCTGAAACCGGTCCTAGGATGCTTGTTTCCGGTCCAGGGAGGACCTGGCTTGGCAGTTCGGGCTGGACTGTTCCCACAAGGAACAGGGTCAAGACTGATTTGCATATGGCTGGGTCCAAACTGGGGTGGTGTGGTGAGCAAAAGAATGATGGATTTAACCCAGATCCTTGTGACTGGGGGTGAATGTTTGCATTGTCCAGCATTCCGTCCATCAATTGTTTCTTTTGCATTTGTCGCCCTAAGTGGGAAGGGTATGCCCAGACGTGGGTCCCGTGCTCACTACACCACTGGATTCAAGCTAGCCTGGCTGAAGAAGGGTGATGCCCTGAAACCGGTCCTAGGATGCTTGTTTCCGGTCCAGGGAGGACCTGGCTTGGCAGTTCGGGCTGGACTGTTCCCACAAGGAACAGGGTCAAGACTGATTTGCATATGGCTGGGTCCAAACTGGGGTGGTGTGGTGAGCAAAAGAATGATGGATTTAACCCAGATCCTTGTGACTGGGGGTGAATGTTTGCATTGTCCAGCATTCCGTCCATCAATTGTTTCTTTTGCATTTGTCGCCCTAAGTGGGAAGGGTATGCCCAGACGTGGGTCCCGTGCTCACTACACCACTGGATTCAAGCTAGCCTGGCTGAAGAAGGGTGATGCCCTGAAACCGGTCCTAGGATGCTTGTTTCCGGTCCAGGGAGGACCTGGCTTGGCAGTTCGGGCTGGACTGTTCCCACAAGGAACAGGGTCAAGACTGATTTGCATATGGCTGGGTCCAAACTGGGGTGGTGTGGTGAGCAAAAGAATGATGGATTTAACCCAGATCCTTGTGACTGGGGGTGAATGTTTGCATTGTCCAGCATTCCGTCCATCAATTGTTTCTTTTGCATTAATACCAGAGGGTGAGCACAGGTTATCCTAGGTGTGTATCTAGCTTACCCTGACCAGAGTGGTGGGTTTTGCCTGGCTTAGGGGCATACCCTAGCCAACTACAAGCCACATTTCTATCATGTATGTTGTGTGCGTGCCTGAGGGTAGAGTGTGTGTTTACGTGAGAGAGAGAGTGTGTGTATGTGTGAATTTGTGTATGTGTAAGCATTTGTGTGTGTGTTAAATTGAATGGTCAAAGGGCGTGTGGTGGGTGTCACTTCTGATACCCCGGGCATTTTGGCGTATTATTGACTTCATGCCTGTACTTACGATGTACTGTGCAAATACAAGACGCAAACGCATAAGATACTGCAGCATTCCACAATCAAGACACAAAGAACCGCAGTCATCAGTCTGAAGCGCATTACTCCAACAGGAACACATAAGAATGCAACCGAGGGTGTCTTCCTCTTAAGAACTTTAGGCCTACGGGCTCCCTTCAGGGACATTCCGCGCCACAATGCTGTTGTTGGGAGTGACAGTTACATTCATATTACTTGCAACTGATAAATTCAGGCCATTTACTGTGGCAGAGAGAAGAGATAAATCCTGCTCTTCATTCACACGTGCGCTCCTCCGGCGCATTTTATAGTACCCTCTCGGGTGTTTGAGGGGATTTTCTGTATAAGATTGCATTTCGTCTCTTTCCAGTCTACCTCCTTTAAGTATGCTTTGGTGATTTACCCGTGTCATTTCTTTATAGTTATTGCTTGGAGGTGCGCTCTCGTGTCAAAAATAGCAAGGTAAGACGAATTTCAAGCACCTGCCCGCGCAGCTGTGCAGATCACTGGAGCCGTTATCTCTGTTCACTGCTCTGTTGACAAATCCTTGCATGACAGAACTGTGCCGAGGAGCTGGAACGTTAACGCGCGGGATTATCAGTGGACTGTCTGACCCAGAGACTGGGCCTTCAATGGAGGGCGAAATATTACGCCTTTTTCTGTGTTCTAATTCTCGGAAAGCAAAGTGATTTCTGTATGGAAAACAGGAACTAACTACCCAATTTAAGATACATTTAGAGGCTAGAGTGCCTTTTCTCCTACTCAGGGGACCACTTGTTTTCAAGTGTATTTCATTTAGCCACACTTATCGATAGCCATAACTGTGGATAAGCAGCTAATTTAATTTATATTTCCCCAGATGAATCATTAAAAGAACACTCTATATTCCGTTTAAAATACTTTATTTAATGCCAATAAATACAGTTATATAAAAAAGAAGTACTTTGATAAATAAACAATCATCAATAAACATACTGTATTAAGAACTTGAGAGAAACAGTAAAGTCTTTATAATTTTGTAAGGGCAGGAAAAGGAAAGAGGGAAGGAAAAACATAAAGGATAAAAAAGAAAATAATAAATATGTTGACCGAAAAAATACCGTTCTCATGTACATACATGTTAATATGAAGTAGTGAAGCAAATAAAAAAGAAAAACAGAGAGAAAATATTTACGGAGGATAAACATTTTCAGAAAATACCGGAATAGTGTTTAATATAACATTGTTAACTTGGTTAAGAAATGTAGTAAGAGGTAACCATAACAATTAAGCATTATGAGAAGACAAACATTGAGTGGTGTACACAGTATCCAACTTATGATGCGAACCCGAGAACACTCTATATTAACAGTGTAGAATATGTTCTACAATTATTAAAAGGCCAAGGTGGCACAGACTAAAATGTCAAGGAAGAAAAATTTGTTTTACTGATGATGGAACTAGGGACAGAAGAGCAAAGGGCCTTTGAATTCCCGAAGATTGTGTAGATGAGCAAGGCAGTACACAAGGAAATGTAACCTTGCAATGATCAGGCATAGATTCTACACACACCCCACAATGCAAAAGTGTAAGCATTGACCAATTTGTAACTATTTTAAGAGGTAGTGGCCTTTTTCAGAGATATAACTAATAAACTGCTAAAAGTAAAAGAACAATTCATTGCACAGTGCAGAGACACAAAGATCTGGGAATGGTTGTTTCTAAACAAGAGTCAGACTCACCAACAGGGTATATTGAGAGCTAAATTTCAGGAAGAGTCAATGCAATCTAAAAAAAAAAATGATGTGAAAGAAGAAGAAAACAAATTAAATTGAATAAGAAAGAAGTTCGAAAGAGGCACAAAGACCAACTTAAAGAGTTACGCTGATAGACAAAATTCAAAGGAAGAAGAAGCACAAAACAGCATGGCGCGTGTCATAGCATCTCACGTTTGGCAAACAGGACGTCATTCCCAGCTGTAGAGAGGAAATGCAACAAGTGAGGAAGGTGCGGGCACTTCACTAAGGGTGCAAGGACAGGCATAAAGGATATGACAGACGCTAAAAGTTGAAGAAATCGAAATGGAGGATAGCAGTTGAAGGCAAAGAGGTTGCTTCAGGCTCAGGCTCACTTTACACCATAGTTCCTAAGACAAGGTTTGATTAAGTGTGGCAAGGTAAATAACTTAAACTTTCTGTATCTGCAGACATCTATCTTCAAATTCCTTGTGCACTCCCTTGCTGTATGACCCAGTCTTTTCAATTATTGTTTGTCTTTCTTCCACTTGTACTTATTTCATTCTGTGAAAATCTTCTGAATAAATATCTTCACGGACACAATGTTATCATATCATGCAAAATCACTGTAAAGCCCAGGAAGTAGCCATGTGATAAGCGGATATTATAAGATTTTCAAGAATGAAATACATGACCCACAGGTTAAAGATCACCATGTTCACACATCACCAAAAGACCATGCTCCACCTTACGGTCTTTCAAATCTGAATATATTTACCCTGGTTCAAGGGTAACCTAATATTCATCAGTGTGAATCATGCTATAGTGCCTAAACAAATGGCACTCAAACCGACTCAATACTAATCTTCGGTATATACAAGTTAAAACCTAATAAGTTTATGAAAACTTATCGTTAACACATTTATTCAGAAGAGTTACACAGAAGGAAACAAAATAATTACAAGCACAAGATAAACATAAATATTAATTGAAAATACTCTACCATTCAGCAAGTGAGTGCACAGGGAATTCTGGAAGAGATATCCACATGTATAAATTGTTTATTGAATTGAGTGGCATGTGTCAGGGCGCTGTGCCAGTACGGTGAATTCTTCATAAATAAGTAGTAATCATTATGATATAAAATTAAAAATACTCTGAAAAGGAATGAGCGCTACCAACGTATTCGTTTTCATTAAGACCAACAAAAACACAGCTCTTCAATTTGTGACGTTTACAATTGGGGACAATTGAGCTATTGGGACTTTGGGATGCCAGGTTGGTCTTTTAAAGAAAGCTATTGCATTGGTAGAAAATAGTTCACGTAAGAGAGGCCTCCAATATTAATCCAGAAGTAGAAAGAGGGTTAAAGAATGACATGGAAATCAGGTTATGGGTAGCAGGTATTTGTGGTGGACCAAAGTTTTGATGACATGCTACACAGGTGCAAAAGTGTGTTTGCTGACACAGTCGGTGAGTTAGCAGGGTTTAAGCACTGAATAAAGATAAAAGAAGAAGCAATTCCAGGGACACACCGAATAATGCCTCTACTTATGGTTATGAGGGAGAAGGTTAAAAAGATGCTAGCGTTGCATTATATTTCCTGTTCCCTTCTCCATTCGATGATGTCTTTTGATTTCCTGGTATTGTTCCTTTAATTTATAAATAAAGACTACAAAAAAGATGCTGAGGGATAAAGAAGTGGCTTAAACTGTGGCTCAGGCAGAGGCAACTGAATGACTCTTGCCAGTATGTGCATCAAGATGTAGTATTGACAAATTCAGGTTATGTATATGCACTTTGATCATGTTAAATGGGACCTTGGTCTCCAGTAAATTGGATTTGCAATCTGTGTGTCATTCAATTCGACTATAGCTGGAGTCCCAGGTCATCTCAGTTTTTTGGGCATATTCCAGTTTTGGATACTGCCATTTGGTCTCGCCACCAGGGCTTCAGTTTTGCAGAGGCTAATGAAAAGGCCAGAAAACGCACAATATTTTAAGGATGATATTCTAATATACGGGGAGAGTGAGGGAATTCATAATGATCTACTGGAAAGCAATTTAGTGACGTTTTCAAAGGCTGGCCTGGGACTCACAAAAGAGAAGTGCAGCTTTAACAAGAGTGATGCTGAATAGTTAGGTCGCGTAATTTCAGAACAAAGGGTAAAGCCCAACCGTGATTTTTTGTTGTCTATAACAGGAACTCCAGAAACCAGCCAGAAAGTACCAGTTATGGTCCTTTATGGGACCAGTAGAATACTAGTTGAAGTCCATGGTTCACTTCAGTACCATGACAGAAGCATTATGTTGGTGGCTAAACGAAAGGTTGCACTTTCGAATGGAGAGACAAAATGAGACACTGAGGGGCATAATTACACGAAAGTGGAGGAGCGCGGGTTAGCTCCAAAATTGCTAATGCCGTGCTCCGTCACTTTAGAAATGCAGGGATGCGCCGTATTTACATAATACATCACTTCCCTGCTCTGGCGCTAAATTCAGCTGCCAAGCGACAACGCAGGCACCCTTTCACCATAGTGCAAGGGTGCCTGCGTTGAGGGAATGATTTTTTATGTGCAGGAATGTGTCCCTTTGAGCACACAAACAATCCAGAATGGCGATTTGCAACTCCTATGTGTGCTGCATTGAAGGGACACCTTCTTGCACATAAACAATAATTCATGTCGCAATGCAGCACACATAGAAACAGCAAAAACGAGGAGAAAAATAAGCATTTCTCCTCGTTTCGCCATGTTAAAACCATATTTTACCTGTTCTTAATTTTGGCGCTGTCTCCTATTTATACCACCCTTATAAATAGGGGGCAGCGTCAAAAGCAATGGGTGTTGCAGCGGAACGCCTACCACAACACCCATTGCCCACCCCTTTCATGCTAACAATAGTGTGAAAGGGGGCCTTATTTACAAGGTGGCGTTAAGCGGCTTAACGCCACCTTGTAAATAAGGCGAAGCCCCTATCGCCACAGGAACGTCGCAAAAAGTGAATTTCCAGTGATAAAGACACACATACCCGATGCACCCATATGACACCATTCATTACTGACAAGCAGACCATTCTTAGTGTTGATATTTTGTGGCTGCAATTAAGGTAGTGCTACCACAAAAAAGGGTAAGTGCAGATAACAAATAATATCTTTTTTTTCCAAGTCACTTTCAGGCACTCAAGGAAAGTATGCAGTGATTAAAGTGTGTGGGCGACAGCTTAATTTAGGGCGTACCTAAAGGGCTGACAGTTTCACCTGAGAATGGACAACAAACCCCTCCTGGAGGTGTTGGAGGCTGGCACATCTGACATGGTGGCACCAAGGCGGGCGCCTGGAATTAGGACTAGAATGGCCAGAACCAAACTGAGGGACAGATTTCTCAAAAAGTCATGCAACGCAACGCAGCAAGACAGCTTGCTGTGCTGTGCTGCGTGACAGGGAGAGAGCAGGAATGTACCATACCTACTAAGATATGATGCATTCCTGCTCTCTCTGCGCTGAGCACTGAGTGCTGTCTAGCGCCAATGCAGGCACCCTTGCGCCCTGTGCGCCATGGTGCAAGGGTGCCTATGTTACAGGCAGGATTGCTTTTGTGCAGGAAGGAATACCTTCCTCCACAAAAACAATACTTTGAGGTATTTTCCTCTTTAGGAACGAGGAAATAAAAGTAGAAATAAAGATATGTCTCCTCATTACGCCCCTGTTGACATACCATTTTGACGTAATCCCAGGTTTACTAACCTTAGCAAATCTGGCTTTGCGTCAAAATCCATGGCTGGATTCATGGAAACATACATGCTCCACCCATGGAACGCCTTCCCAACGCAGTGTAACGCGAGGCAGCGATTTGCACTACCTTGTGTTACTCTGGATTTACTAAGCCATTCAAAGTGTCGTGACGCAGGGGTAATGCAAGCCCTTTGTAAATCTGGGCCTGAATACTTTCCAGAGTAGGCTGTCTCTCATGATTACTGAGGTCTACAGCAGCTGAGGAAGACAATGAAGGAGATTAAGCGACAGTGGAAGTAAATTAAGATTCCCTGGGGGAAGGTGTAGGATGCAAACCAAAGGAGGTGTGCATCAGAGAACTAGGAAAACATGAGATCCTCGCAGCTGTCATTTCCAATAAGATGGCAGAGTGAGAAGAACGTTGAGATTTCATTGTATACTTTGTTGGAAAGTTGAGTTGTCTTTACATTGTGCCATTGTCATCAAGAAGAAAAACAACAACTTTAGCACATGTAAGCCATTTTAAGGAAAACGCTAAAAAAAATCCTACAAATTACATCTGGTACTGCGAGTTTTCATTTATTTTAGACGACTTCCTATTTAGCCTCCATGTCTCTTTGTTTACCTTGCACTGTAAATTACTCGTGCTGTGCACTTTAATAATTTTAAATCATTTTCTATTTGTTAATGTATGTATTCCCCTGTTCTATTGGCTGCTTATCGTTTTCCAGTATTCCCTAAGTAGGAGGAGTTCCGCTTACAGTACAGGAAGGAGTATGTGGGCTTTGGTTTTGTCTCACTTTCCTGTTCGCCTTTCTCTTTCTTTTATTTTCATTCACCCAGGTACGCTGGACTACAACTCCTGCAGTCATTCTTTGGGATTATTAACACATCCAGCCATACAGACCTATTGAATTACTCAGCATTCCACAACCTGAAAATAACATTTGGTGTTGATCATTTTCCTCTATTTTAGACCTGTTTTTCGTTAGTCTCTGATTGTTTGGCTCCACTTACTCTTTCTTTATTTTATCCTGTTTTGCTAATTACTCGGGCTATGCACTTTTATGATTTTAACTGCTTTGAATTTTTGATTGTTTGTATTTTCCCCTGTTTCCTAAGTTAATTTTTTGTTTCCACCATACTCTGTAAACTGAATAACTTTTCCTTTACGATATGGGAGTATATGGGCTTTGTTATTTATATTCTCTCAGGAACTCTGGACGAGGACTCCCTCTACCAGCTAACAAATTATTTGAATAATTAGAAAATAATGTTTATTTACGTGTGTTTAAGTTAGCATACCTAAGCCACAAATTTAATTTACTCGGCCTTTCTTTGCACTTACATCAATTTTCTGGCTTTTAAAGTTGCACAAGGATAGACATGCTGACTGTGAAGGTAGGTTACCATTGGGCGAGAGCCTATCTTAGTGTGATTTAAAACGGTTAAGTCATTTTCCCCTCTCAGTGGTGAGTTTCATTTTCCATCCCCTAACCTGGTAGGCATGCCAAGGTTATTTATTTTGGTTTTACATATTGCATTTCAGGTTTTGTTTTGAAATCAAATTGTGATTGGTTATCTTACTGTTCTGCTTATATTGTGAGCTAGGTTGAGATTACAATGGGCTCACTTTTGAATAAGTCTGTGATTCCTACTAACGGAGGAGATTCTTTTTTTAAGTTTAAAGTAAAAGTTTATTAAAATAATTTTGCAATGATAACATTTAAAGGAACAACAAAAATCATTGAGCATAAAATCATAAATCCTGAAAAAAAGGAAAATACAATATAACACTAGCAGAGAGATATAAATGATAGCAATAATATAACAAATGCGAAATAAGCAATGAAAAATTCAGAGGAATAAAACACAACATAATAAATAGGTAGAATACATTTTTTAACAAAACTACATCATGGAGGTTTAGGTACTTCTTCAATTAGGGGTTTATGAGAACATGCGGTATGAGCAGATTTATCTAAAAAAGAGATGACTGGGAGCCATAGGAGATCTCTTTTAATAGCTAACAAAACAGGATGTATGTAAGCCCTATCAAGTCTATGGTGATAACATACACCATACCACCATGCTTGAAAGGACACTTGAGAAGAGTCCTTCCAAGATTTGGTAATCTGCTGGAAAGCTACTGCTAGAAGTAAATCAATTATATAAAAATCACCAGATTGGGATGACCAATAATCAGAAACACTACCTAGAAAAAGATTAATAAAATTAAAAGGAGAGTGGGAGTTAAAAATTGAATTAATCTGTTTCCAAACTTTTAACCAAAAGTCATAAATAAGGGAGCATTCAAATAACATATGTTTAAGATCTGCGAATGGATGCGCACAGGACCAACATTTGGGGGATAGTGTAGGATCTAATTTATGGAGTCTAACGGGAGTAATAAATAATCTATTATATATAAAAAATAATGTTTGAGTTGTGTTAGCCGCTCCAGAAGACTTTCTCATTTTAGACCAAATCTTATTCCAAAGGGAAATGGGAAAAGTAGATTGAAGATCTATTTCCCAACAAAGTTCAACTTCAGTTTTATCTCTATCCACTGGAGTTAGAGTTATATGTTTATATATTTGAGAAGCAGAAGGTAATGTGACTAATAACTTGCAAAGAGGAGAAGAAGAAAATGAAGATACTTGTTCAGAAGAGAGATTGTGATAAGCCTTTTGTATTGCTAAGTTAAGTAAGCTATATTTATTTTCATACGAGGCTGGAAATGAAAAAAGAGTTTGAGCTTCAGAAAAAGGAAGACTCGAACCATCTTGATATAATTGAGATACCCGTTTCAATCCCATAGAATACCAATCTTTCCAAAATATAACTCTGTTTTTGACCTTAATCAAAACATTATACCAGATAGAGGAAGCTTAAAATTTCTCTCTAGATGACTTGAATGACATAAAAATGGGAGAAAGAATCCTGCATGTATTCTTGAAAATTGGAGGAGAAAAGACAAACATTCTAACAAGGAAAAGGGATTGAAATAAGATATCTCCAGATTAGCCCAAAAAGGTATAGGCACAACATCGTTGTCTTGTAATAAAAAGGCCGACTGTTTAAGACAGAATGCCTGATGATACTTGATGAAGTCTGGAAAATTAACACCCCCAAGAAGTTTTGGTTTTTTAAGTTTACACAAAGACATCCTAGATTTTTTCCCATTCCATAAAAATTTGGACAAAATTGAGTAGATTTAAAAAAATATATATATATTTGGGAATATTAACAGGCATGTTAGAAATATAAAATAATACAACGGGAACAAGCATCATCTTGATGGAATCAAGACACCCCCACCAGGATAAAAATAGGGGGTTCCAGCGAGATGTAAGATCAAGTAGGGTTGTAGATAAAGAGTTTAAGTTCAAAGTGATAGAATTCTTAACAGAATCTGAGAACAATAAGTCAAGATATTTAATTTGTTTTGAATTCCAATGAAAGGAAGATGCACTGAAGTCAGCATGGAAACTTAACTTATTTAAGGGAAGAATTTCACATTTATCTGCGTTCAACTTGTACCCCGAAACCTTTGCAAAATTATCTACTTCTAATAAAATGGCAGGTAAAGATGATTGAGGATGAGACATAAATAATAGAATATCATCAGCATAAGCTGAAATTTTAAGTTGAGAATTTCCATAAGAAAAACCAGTAATTTGGGGATTAGATCGAATCTTTATTAAAAAGGGTTCTAAGGCGAGAATAAATAATAAAGGGGAAAGAGGGCAACCTTGTCACACACCTCTACGTAGAGGAAAATAAGGAGACAAGAGGCCATTAGCTAGAATAGAAGATTTGGGAGAAGAGTAAAGTAATGACACATATTGAATGAACTTAGGACCAAACCCGAACCAAGAGAGGGTAGCAAAAATAAAGGACCAATTAACCCTATCAAATGCCTTTTCTGCGTCTAAAGAAATCGCTGCTAGGGAGGATTTATAAGATTTGGACTTACTAATAACATTAAAAAATAAGCGTATGTTATCAGAAAGAAGTCTACCTTTAATAAACCCACACTGTTCTCTCCCAATTAAATGTGGTAAAAATTCTCCAGGCGTAGAGCTAACATTGTTGCCAAAATCTTATAATCTAAATTAATCAAGTGAGATTGGGCGATAATTCTTACATAATTTATGGTCTTTTCCATCTTTTGGAAGAAGGCAAATCAGTGCTTCTTGAAAAGAACCGCTGGATGATTTAGTTGAAATAAAATAAAGAAAGAGTTGATGTAATTTAGGTATAAGGAAAGAGGAGAAATATGAGTAAAATTCGATGGTGAAACCATCAGGTCCAGGAGCTTTACCTTGTTTAATGGAGCGAATAGCAGTAGAAATGTCCTGAATCTGAATGTCCTGCTCCAATAAAGAAAAAGTCAGGGTATGAAGGTGCTGAAATGGAGGATAAATAAATAGAGGCATCATGTGTTTCCAGTTGAACCTCTGGGGAATAAAGGGTTTGATAACATTTTGTAAATTCTAAAAGAATATCCTCACGTTTATAAAGATTTTGATTAGAAGAAGATAGGATAGAATCAATAACAGTACGTTCTTTCTTAATTTTCAGATAATTCGCAAGAAGTTTCCCTGATTTATTCTGAGCACCATAGTATTTCGCACTAGCCTTGAGTAGAAAAGAATTAGCATTGTCGGTAGAGAGTCGATTGAATTCAAATTTGGCCTGTAATAGATCATTCAAGGTAGTCGTAGATTGGGATTTATAATAAGAATGTTCTAGTGCCTTAATCTGTGAGGTGAGAGTCTTTAATTTATTAGTAGCTGATTTCCGTTTTTGAGAAACAAATTTAATAATAAAGTCCCTAGAGGCGGCTTTAAAGGTGTCCCAAACAATTTGAGGTGTAATCCCAGGAGTTTCATTTTCCTTAAAAAAAAGTATGGGCAAAATGTTCAAAGGTGCGTGTGAATTATGAGTCTGACAGAAGAGCTTTATTAAACCTCCATCGTCGGGTTCCCTGAAGAGGAGGAAGGAGTTCTAGATCTAAAGTTACTGGAGCATGGTCAGAGATCAATATAGATCCTTTTATCAGAATTAATTACTCTCTGAGCAAGATTATTGGAAATAAAAATTTAGTCCAACCTAGATTGAGAAAAGTGGGCAGGAGAAAAGAAAGTATACTCTTGGAGAGTGGGATTACATAATCTCCAAGCATCGACAAGAGATCTTTGGGAGAAGGGTTGATGTAAATTGAGAGTGCATGTGAGAAGGTATAAATTTGGTTTTAGAGTGTCTGTCTAGGATAGGGTCAAAAACCATATTGCAATCACCACCCACGATCAAATAATCATCAGAATAGGTCATCAACTTAGATAATACTCCTGGCCAAAAAGATTTATCGGGTGCAGTAGGTGCATACCAATTAACAATAGTTACTGGAATCTTATCCACAAGTAAAGAGACAGAAACCCATCTGCCATCACAATCCACATCTTGAATAAGCATTTGTATATTAAGACGTTTGTGACATAAGATAGCCACCCCATTACGCATTCCTGACCCGGGAGAAGCAAAGACCTGACCAACCCATTGACGCTTTAGCTTAGCAATTTCTTTATCAACAATATGTATTTCTTGCAACAAAACAATGTCTCCTTTTAAAGAGGAAAGATGAGATAAAACCCTTTGATGCTTTATAGGGGAACCTAAACCTTTAACATTCCATGAAATGATTCTTAAAGTCATTTATCACGTAACATTAACTTAAGAACATTACCATATATGAGAATAACAGTAACTGGTGTATTATCAGAACAATAGGAAAAGTAGAATAAGAGATAACTTTGAAACAATGAAAGTAAGATGAAGAAACTTGCAAATAGGAAAAAGAAAATGAAATAAAGGGTAAAGGTTAGAAAAAAGAAGAGAAAAAGAATGATATGAACATCTAGTTTTAAAAGGCATTAGACCGAGAAAAAGATATAAGAAAAGTATAAGGATAGTTGATAAGGACCATTGTAGGAAAAGAGAAAGTGAAGAAAAAAGAGAAGAAAAACACACAAGAAAGAGGACCATAGAAACAAAAAGGTACCAAAACCATGTATGGGATACAAAAAATGACATACCAAAAACACACAAAAAGGTCAAAGGTAGTGGAGCCACAAGGAGGGATGATACATCAACCGGAACTCCATTGACGGGAACGGGAGGAGGACAAAATACCATCAGACGAACGGGTAATCACATGAATGAAAATGAGGGAGTTGAACCTAATGAAAAAGAAATAAAATAAGTTATATATAAAGTAATAAATACATTATACAAACCAACAATCATAACATTTTAATAAGGTGAAAAGACATAGCAACATTAAACAGCGGATCTTGAAACGTCCATGTCCTCCTGTCTGCAATTTTCCAAGAATCGTTGAAGTAGGCGGGGCTCTTCATATGTTGTAGTCTTATTTTTATATGTGACCTTAAAGAGACTGGGATGGATAAGGCCAAATCTGGCATTGATATCTCGTAGTGCCGGTCTCATGTCCAAAAACGACTTCCTTCTATCTGCTGTGGCTTTGGCATAATCTTGTGAGAAGAAAAGATTGGAACCCTGCAACGAAATTCTACCTTTGGCTTTAACAGCTTGTAAAACTCTCAGCAGATCTGTATATTCCAAAAAGTACAGTATCACTCCTCACGGTTTAGTTGATGAACTTGTTGAGTGAGAGATATGTCCCAAACGATGAGCACGTTGGATGTTCAAAGGTGGAGAGTTGGGGATGTCTAACAGTTTTGGAAGAAATGATTGAAAAAAGGAGAGCGGATTCGTACCTTCAAGTCCCTCTATCAAGCCATAAATGCGAAGGTTATTGCATCTGTTGCGATTTTCAAGGTTTTCAACCTGCTTCTGAAGACTTGAAATCTGCGACTGCATTGAGGGAACTTGAACCACAGTAGACTGAAATGATTCCACTTTGCTCCCCAATTGAACCACTCTACTCTCCATATGAGACCATTTATTGTCTAATTGCTGAAGATGTATATTAGTCTCCTCCATATAAGGCTTAAGAGCACGAATTTCTTTTAGAATTAACTCCATTGAAATAGGGGGAGGAGATACTGTTGGTGAGGGAGGATCTTGTTTGACCCTCTTCACAGGTGATTGCGTTGATGTGACAGGTAGTTTTGATAAAACTTTAGAAGCAGGCAGTGAAACATTAGATATAGGTGGATTTAATGAGACCAGGTCTGAATCTGCCATATTATCCTGAAGAATACTGAAAGGGTTATAGTCCACCACCGGAGTAGAAGACATTGCCTTGGAGCGCTGAGCAGATTTTGTTCTCCCCATACATGAAAGTCACAAAGTAGCAGAAATGAAAAATTTGAGGAGAAGAACTGCAATATGAGAGATATCCATACAAAAATGACCAAGAAGACCCAGGTATCAAAGGAGAATAAACATACTTCAAAAATCATTCAGGAGGAGCACCATAATGAATTAGAAAAAACCAGCATTAAAAGTTATGAAAATAGGGCAATAAAACAAGGTTTCCATGTTGTTGAGCCATGCTGCCTCATTCTGTGAGGAGAAATCGCCGCTCGTGGCATAAACAAAATGGCGGACGCGAGTCTCAGAGCACTTGCGCCAGCCCGCTAAAAGTTAAAACACAGCAATGCCGCTTACCGCGGGAACCCCACAAGGCAGATCAAACTATGGCCGGCATATTTATAGAGGCAGTAGCTTCCTTCCAAGCCGCTCGTCGTGGTGCAAACCGCTGAAATTGGTGAAGAGACTCCCGTTCCGTCACGGAGCTCACGGGAGAGCGGCTATCGCCGACGGCGCCTAAGCCACGCCCCTAACGGAGGAGATTCTTGTCCCCCAATTCGAACTCTTGCCTACTTGGACCATGCATTACATACATGTTTGTGGCTTAAAGAATGGAACAGAATTACTGCTGACAATTAAAAAATTACAATTTCTTGTAAATGGTGCATTTGAAGTGAAAAAGATTGAGCATCTGAGGTGTGCCATGTCTGAGATTAAGCCATAGCTTAGACCTGCTCAGTTTGAAGCCTTAATTGAGTGAGACTACGTAGTGAATGAGAGAGCACATAAGAAAATGTTTAAAGGACAAATTGGTAAGGTTGTCAACCATTGGATGGATGTGAGACTGTGCTCATAGAAGAAGGCATCAAGACAGGAAGTGGTAGAAACCAAGGGTGCTTTCCCTGTGGTTATTGATGAGTCAGAAAAAAAGAAAACAAAAGATGACGAAAATGAGAACAAGATTGAGACAAAAAAAGTGATTCTGAGGGTGAAGATGGGTTTAGGGACACATTGTTTGACTGAAGCGAGGCCACCTTAAAATAACGAGGATTAAATCCAAGTGCAGATGGAAAAGATAGGAGCAGGAGAGCCAGATGTCAGGAGAGATGAGATGGTGTCTAGTTCATCTTCACATTCATGGAGAAATATCAGCTAATTGGGCATTTGAAAACAAAGGTTCCCCAATAAAAAGTAAATTGCACAAAGATCATGAGAGTGACACAAGATCCTGGTGAATCAGTGCATGCATATTATGAGAGATTGATGCAGATTTACAGACCATACTGTTGAGTTGAAGACCCCAAGAAAGAAGGCATTTCTAAATTTGTTTTGGCTTTTGTGTTGGGATTATATCTGGAAATTTGTTCCTATATAAAGCAAAGTGATGTGTTTGCATGCCAACACTTTGGATACATTGTAGGCCTATGAGAAGTATTGTAGTGATTGTTGCAATGCTAAATGGAAAGCTATGAAGGAGAAATCGATGGTGTCTAAAACACATTTTTTCCAAAAGGATGGTCAAAGTGGGTTTCGAGCACCTGGTTTTTGTACTGGTGTTGGTGTACAAGGTGTTAATACACAAGGAAATAGTGCACCATTGTGCAAAGTGTAAATGGTGGGCCTCGTGGTAAAGGTAGAGGTTTTATTAACAACGTGCCTAATCAAAACATTAATAACGCACCGATGAGAAATGGCCATTGCCACATCTGAGGGAAAAATGGGCACTGGAAATGGGATTGTAAGTTTAATTCAAATTGATTTCAAAATGAGTCACAAATAATGGGACCAATGACTGTCCCAGCCCAACCAGCATCTTTGGTGATCATTCAGAATCCAAGGCAATTCAATGGGATTCATTTCTAATCATGCAACAGTCCTTAGAAAATAATATGCAGAGTTTCCAGTTTCAGATTTCACCAAAAACCTTCAGTGATTAATTATAATTTTCCACAATTTGCTGGTGCACTCAGAGTTACTACAGGACCGAGTTTTGGAAATGACTGTGCCTGGGTGCCTGAGGGGGATTGTATGCTTGGAGCAGTCCTAGAGCTAGACCATGTATGAAAGTGCCCTTTTTTGACATGGTCACCCCCACTTTTTGGCTGGTATTTGATGCAATTTTGACTGAAGTGCACTGGGTTCCGGCCAACCAGGTCCCCAGTGCTCTTTCCCTAAAACAAGGTAACTGTTCCCCAATTGGAAAGACCATTAGCACCCCTGTAAGGCCCTGGAAAATGGTACCCTTGGTTCCTAGGGCATGGGTACTAAAGAGGGTCCCTTAGGGCTGCAGCATGTATTGTGCCACCCTAAGGGACTCACCACCAAACCCATGCAGATTCCTATTGCAGGATGCTTGAAATGGTGCAGACAAATGTGAAAACGTGACATGGCACACACCCTGTGTGGCATGCCCACAGACACTGCATGCAGTATATGCAAGTCACCCCTTATAGCCCTATGGCAGGATGCATTATAGCACATGTAAGGACATATCTGCATGAGCAGATATGTCCCTGTGCTGTCTAATTCAATTCCTAGAGAGTACAAGTAAACAGGGAAGCCATCTTAAGGACATAGCACTGGTCATTACGAGTTCCCCAGCTACATGATAGCTTCACTGAAACCTATGGTGTTTGGTATCAAACACCAAGGGCCCGATTCCGATCTCGCTAGGAAAGCCCTTTGTACGACTCGGATCTGGAAGGCTTTCCGAGCGAAACGTGCTCCGGGGGTCCGAACGAGCGAGTATGATGCAGCCGTATGCTTACAGACTCATTTCGCTCGTACTCCCATTGAACTCTATGGGAGCCTGTGTACAGACACGTACACAGGCTCCCATAGCACAAAGGGGTCGGTGGGGAAAAGCGTACACCCTGTGGTGGGCACCGCATGGTGCCCACCACCCTGTGCATGCTGGGATCAGGGGGACTCATGGGTACACCCCCGTGCCAGATTCTGAGTGCCCCGAGTGAAGGGAGGCCTGCTACGCCCCCCTGAAGTACGCTTCCGACAACTGTTTCGTCTCGCTGAGACCGAGGCGAAGCAGCTGTCCGAATCGTGCATCGTACTCGCTCGGTCGGAATTTGGCTCCATAGCGCAGCACGATTCGGCTACGAATGAGTCGTATGGACAGGTTCGGGTCTCGGAAACGATTCGGTCAGCGCATACCCGATCTTTGCATCGTACTTGGTTGTTCGGACCTGTGTACGATTTGGTCGTAAACAAGAGCTACGAATCGAATCCGGGAAAGCCAAATCCGATTCGGAGGCCTTCCGAACTACATCGGAATCGGGCCCCTAGTCTTAATAAATCCATACTGATGCCAGTAGTGGATTTTTTAAAACATGTGCCCAGAGGGCACCTTAGAGGTGCCCCCTGTCCTACCACCCTCTTAGTGTGCTGGTTGTCTGGTATCTTCCAGCCTGCCACCACAGACTAGTCCAGGCTATTCACACCCCTAATGTGGGCTGCCTGATGTGATCCACAAAGAAAGGATTCCACCATCTTGATGTTGGTGGAATTAGGAACTCTGGGACAGGGTTATGCCCACTCCCCACAGGAAGTGGTCATATAGGGGGTGTAGTGACTCCAAGGGTAAGTAGCCTATTGGCTACTACCCTTCACTCCCCTCAACACCCCTAAATTCAGTATTGAGGTGCCACCCTGATGCCTGGAACTCCGATTCACCTGACAAAAGAAGAAGAAGGACAAAGAAGAGCCTAATAAGCGAGTACTGTGGACTACCTGTGGACTTTGGTGCCAAGCGCTGCCTGCCTTCTCCTGTCCCGACAATCGTGACAACCCAACTTGTCCTGCAGCTGTGCATCCTTCAAAAGAATCAGAGGGACAACAGCACTTTGCCCAGCTGTCAGCATCTCCCTTGAAGTGGGGTAGCCTCTTCCCTGCAACCTTCAGGCACCGAACACAACATCCGGTTCACCGTTCCACTGACCACCAGGTTCACTGGCACAACAGCCACCCAGGAGGAGGTCACCGTGCTCTCATAGGTTAGATCCATCTCTCCTCCAAGTTTGGCGACATCAGGACCCCGGGAGCCGCCCTGCACCAATACCCGGGTTACCAGACCCCTTGCAGCAACCAATGCTTGTTTGAAGATCAATCCGGACTCCAACACTGCAAAGACCGACCAGCTACGAGGTATATCAGCATCGCAGATGCCAGCACTGAGATTGGTCCAGCTGTCCCATTTGGACCCCCTCTGCAGGTCTAACCGAGAACTGTGAGGGCCTGTGACGCACGGGCCCAGTCAACCAAACCCTCTGCACCCAAGATCCCCATCCTGGTTCATGAACACCGACTGTGCCCCTCTCTGCTCCAAAGATCCTCGCAAAATGAGCCCCCCGTTGGGGGCTCCCGGACTTGTCCTTAAGTCCCCCTCTGCAGCCTGTTTCTAGGTGGCCCCCCTTCTTTGACTATGGTGTAGCGCACAAGGCTACCAACCCATCCTGCACCCAGACACTGCAGGGCAGGTAAACCCAAACTGCTGGTGGATCATGTGACTTTGACCCCCTAGCACCTTAAGTCCTAAAGGGGACCCCCACAATACGATTGCAAATACCTTTATGCAGTATATGTTTCTTTCTCCATAGGAAAGCATTACAGCGTAAAAACACATTTGTGTGACATTTTTGCTTAACTGTAAAACTTGATAATTCAAAAAGTACTTACCCAATTACGAAGTTCTTGGTGTTAAAAAATATATAAAAATACCTGTTATTGTTCTACATTGATCTCGAGTTTCTTCTTCAGTGTGTGGAGACACTTACGACCGGTTTCGCTCCTGCCATACTTTGCTAAAATAGCAGAAAGAGTGGTCAATAATCAACTGACAGAGCACATCAACCAACACAGCCTATTCCACCCTACGCAATCGGATTTCCGGGCTACATACTCCACGGAGTCAGCACTGCTTCTGTCTACAGAAACTATACGCAGACATGTAGACGAAGGGCAGACGGTGGCGCTGGTCCTATTGGACCTCAGCGCCGCATTCAACACCGTCGCCCACCCACTACTCTTACAGCGCCTCAAGGAAGGAGGGCTGGATAATTTGGCTTTGAAATGGCTAAGTTCCTTTTTACAGGATAGAAGCTTCCAAGTGTCCCAAAGACCGTTTTATTCTAAGAGCATTAGGCTGGCTCAAGGGGTCCCCCAGGGCTCCATACTTAGCCCTACTCTTTTTAACCTTTATATGACCCCTTTGGCAGACATTATTGTAAAATACGGCATTAGTGTCGTGTCATATGCGGATGATACGCAACTAGTGGTGTCCCTATCTCAATCCCATGAAGAGGCAGCCACCAATTTCTCCTCCTGTTTACAGGAATTGGCAATCTGGATGGCAAATAACTGTCTAAAGTTAAATGGCAGTAAGACGGAGGTCCTGATCGTGGGTAAGGCTCCCTCGATATGGTCATCGATGTGGTGGCCGCCGATTTTGGGCCCCATCCCCACCCCCACCCCCAGTGAACAGGTTAAGAACTTGGGGATGTGGCTGGATCCTAAACTCTCATTCGATCACCACACCAGGACGGTGGCCGGGAAGTGCTTTGGAATAATGAAAGGCCTTCGGAAGATCTTAGATGTGCTCCCCGTAGCCGCCAGGAAAACCCTAGTCCATGCGTTGGTGACTTCCCGCCTGGACTATGGGAATGTTCTATACCTAGGAGCCAGTGGTAAGAGTGTCCAGAGACTACAATGCATTCAGAACGCTGCGGCCCACCTTGTTCTGATGCTCCCCAGGAGAGCCTCCTCCAAAAATGCCCTTGCTGCCTTACACTGGCTTCCGGTGAGGGAGAGAATCCTTTTTAAAGCCATGTGTATCAGTCAACGCATTTTGCAGGGTAAGGGACCTAGCTACCTGCGTAGTCTAATATCTCCCTACACTCCAACCCGGGCCCTACGATCCCGGGGGTCGGGACAAGTTAATATCCCACTAATTAAAAGAGTGAGAGTGGGTGGTCGATCCTTTCGCTACTTAGCCGCTAAGCACTGGAACGCCCTTCCTCCTGCTCTCCGGATGGAACCCTCAGGAAACCTCTTTCGGAAAAAACTGAAGACTTGGCTCTTCCAGTGATAGGCTCACAATGGAGCTGGCTTACAGTTATTTGCCACGGACAGGGCGCTTTGCTGCAGCGCGGGGAAACACTAGTGAGTGTAACCAGGCGCTTTATAAGCTCACTTAAAAAAACAAAATAAAAAAAACTGTAATATTGTTTTAGATTCCCACAGAAGCCAAGCCATTTACGGTATTATATTTCTGCCAAGCATTTATCTCAATTCCTCTTCAAGAAAAGAGTTTTTTTGTGTTCAGATTCAGAAATTGAATTCTCGCTTGGTATAGAATCCCACAAGGGTATATGGAAAGTCCCCTAAAATGACCCTGTGGCTCAGTGCTAATGCAACATAATGGATACCTTTTGGTTGCAGCCAAAATAAGAGAGGGTTGTATATTTGACACAATTGCTTTGTTGAGTAATGTGGCTGAAAATGTGCATAAAGTATCTTCTGCAAAATTACTGTACTATCAGGAGGAAGGGATTTATTTGTGACATCAAGTTGAGAAGGGAACCAGGAAGGTGTCCAAAGAACACATTTCTGCCATTCTGAAAATGAACCCACCAACAACACAGATAGAAGTGAGCATGTTTCTATAAATGGTTGACTACTATTGTCAGTGGATTCCAAACCTTTTTCCTGACGCCAAAACTTTTACAGAGCCTGACTCACAGTGAGGTGAGAGACGATGTGCCTTGAGCCAATGAATATATGAAAGTCTTCCTTAAGCTCAGACACAGCTTGTGTAGAGCGCCTGCTCTAGGAGTGCCAAAGTAAGCAAAATATTTTTATTTATTTTGTCATGAAAGACAAGGGTGCACGCTTTAGGTGTTCAAGCAGCAGCTCGGTGGTGTGAAGTAGACCATTGCAATCTTTTCTGCTACACTAGATGCAGTGGCCACCACAGTTCCTGGATGTACAAAGATCACTGCAGCGGCTTCTTTGGCAATTGTTCAAAGTTCGATGATTGTGATGAGAGACACGCTAATTCTGCTGGTTCTATATTTAGTTGAGACATTGATGACTTAACTAAGTATGAGAAGATTATTCTGATGGCAAAGAACATTTCAATTAAAAACTGCAACACCCTGAATCCTGCAACCTTTCTACCATTGCCAAATGAGAAAATTGATGATGAAATAGATCAAAGTGACCATGATTGTATTAATGTGACAAAGTTATGTACCAAACCAAGACCAGATATTCAAGATGTACCACTCAAAGTAGCTGATCTGATTTTTTTTGTGTGGATGGTTTTGTCTGAGAGACCATTATGGAACTCTTCAAGCATCACATGCAGTTGGTACAATAGCATCAGATATCGTGGAAGCATCAGACTTGTGTAATGCAAGTTTAACACAAGTAGCCGAATTTATTGCAAGTGTATGCTGTGTAGCCAAAGGATTGTGGTTTATAATTTATACAGATAGTTGAGCTTTGGAGAGCTCCATGACTTTGGCCAATTCTGGTCACAGAGGTTTTCCTTGACATGCGCTGGCATCTCCATTAGAAACGGGCCACAAATTCTAGATTGTCTGGAAGCCCAACAATTCCCAAAGAAGATTGTTATTGTTAAATGTGCCACACACAAGAGTGGAAAAATATGTTTTCAGTAGGCAATCATTTTGTACACGAGGTTGCGAAGTACTGTGCTTTTGAGTCTGGCATATTGGGAATAAATGAAAAATCAGAATGTCAATGGAAACCATCAATAGTTTGTTGTCAATGTCAGCTCAATCACTCGAGTACTTGAGGTAAATGCAAAACTGAAGTGCTGCCAGAGGATGAAAAGTAAAGATGGGAGCAACCATGATGTTCAAAAACAATCAGGAAATGTGGGTGTCAAGTGATAAGAGGTTCGTACTACCTGATTCCATGTTGTTGCAAATGGCAAGATACAGTCATGGGCCTACACATGTGGGACCAACAAGCCTACAGGTGTGTCTCCCCATGAAGTCTTAACAGGGAAAGCTGTTATTCTGGTATTCCTTCAGCTGCACTTGTCAAGATTACTGATGATCTGGTTCTGAATTACTGAAACGGTTTAGCTGATTTAGTATGTCTCTGACCATGTGAATCTGTCTACACCAACAGAAAGTGAAGACCTCTGCCGCAACCTTGAGCCTAGTATTTGCTTTGTTGTGAAGAAACATGTTCAAGGGGTTGCTGAAAACCTTGATGGAAAGGTCCTTACCAAGTAACCTTGATGATGAATACTGCTGTGAAGTGTGGAGATTTGCCACAGTGGATCCACATATCTCACATGAAGATAATGAAGACTGTAGATGAAGAAGTGGCGACACAAGCCACTAATTCACGGAGTCAAGCTCAAGTTTGCTACATGAATCCAGAGGGTGGGGGGGGGAGAGAAAAGAGTTCAAGAAGAAGAAGAATAACAACTAAAAGAACACGAAAATCAAATTTCAAAAACGCCATCTCTCTGAAAACCCTAGGAGCAACTCCAGGTGCTCCAGTTGCAAGTTGCTCAAATCATGAAACAAACGAAGATAAAAACGAGGCAAATGGAATAAATCTGAGTGAAGATGGAAGCTTGATACATGCTCATTGGTCTGTAGGTGTGAAAGAAGAAAAAAAAGGGTTGCAAAGAGTTGAAAGTTTAAAGAAACATGGAGAAAAATCAGCTAAAACAGTGACAGATCTGAACAACCGAGATTTTGAAAAGCCTGAGGTCAGGAAATCAACAAGAGTTAAAGTGCCAATCAAGAAGTATGCAGCTTCTGAAAAGCGATATATTTGGCAAAGAGTGAACCAGAAGAAAGAGACATTTATCTCAGAGACCACTGATTTCTGTTGGAGTAACCTCCATGAAGAGGCATGAACTGAGAAAGAAGGTGATCAACACTTCTAGAGTGATGGAACTGCTTTTTGAATTCTGAGACTAAATATTTGATTTTTGGTTGTTCATTGTGTGCCTGCATACCTCTCTTAGATTAGAGTCTTGGGGATTTTTGTTTATGCTAAATTAGTTTTTTAATAGTAATGCTCACTTTTGAAGAAGGTTAATTTTGTACCATATGTATCCAGTTAAACATAGTTTTCTCTGAATTAAACTTCATGAATTGAACTGCTGAATTTCAATTGTATGCCCGTATCTGCTTGTATAAACTTATTTTGAAAACTGTAATTATTTACATCGTATTTATAACATTTTTTGAAGAATGTATTGTACAATCTTTGCATTTTTTCTTCAGAGATTTAGTTTTTGTGTTGAAAGTTTTTAAAGGAAGAAAATGGGTACTTGCAAACAAAAGTTTTGCCCAGCATTAAAGATGGTTTTTACGATTTTAATATTAATAATATTGATCAATGTACTAGCAAGGCTGTATTTTCTAGTTGTGCATTCTTCAATTAACAAAAATAGTCATCTGTCATAAGGGAAATTTGAAATTTAATTGTGGAATGAAGACGAAGATGAGCAGAAAAAGAAAGATGGAATATTGTACTTGATGTTACCAAATCACGAATTTACGCTGAAATGAATGCCTTGGAGAAGATGTCTATGAAGAAATCAAAATTGATGGATGATTTGTTATAGACTAGTGTATGGCAGTTTATGATGTTTTGAAAAATTATCAGAGAGGGATTTGATAAAGTGTTTAATAACTAGAAAATAATGTTTTTTTATGTGGTTTTAGATTAAGATAACTAGGCTGCAAATTTAATTTACTTGACCTTTGCTTGTTTGCATTGACATTCATTTTAAAGTTGCTGAAGGAAATGTCGCTTTTAAAGTTGCACAAACAATTTCCTGCGTGCATGTTTTTTTCTTTTCTTTGTTTTTCCTTTTCATAAAATAGTCGAAATGGGATTCATTTCATGGTGTTTTTTCTTGTACTATATCTGTATTCTTGTGGAGGAAGCCATGTCTAGATAATGCAAACAAACTAACAAAAGCCGGCCAAAAGAGACCCTATGCTGGGAAGCCATTGCTTCCCAGCATAGGTGTGTCACCTACAAGGACTGGTCTAAGATTGACACTCCGAAATTACAGGAGCAGCTTTCTATGACCATTCCGGATCTTGAGTTAGACAGTAACCTAGCTGCCGAACAGGTTTTCAGTTGGGTGAATTCAGCGGTCGAATTAGCAGTTCCACTGAAAAAGATTACTTCTAGGAGGAAAAATACCTCACAACCTTGGTTCAACGAAAAACTAAAGGCACAAAAACTAAATTGCAGAAGGGCGGAAAGGAAATGGAGGGCCGACTATGAACAACGGACGAAAGACGAATACAGAAGCTCCCTGGCAACTTACAAAAAACTAATCTTAGAGGAAAAAAGTAACTATTTTATACGAAAAATAAATGAAGCTAAAAACTCCAGTAAGGAATTATTTGCCACGGTAAAAAAACTAACAAATCTTAATGCTAACAAACAGATAGACTGTAGCACGGAACTATGTAACACTTTAGGTCAGTTCTTCATTGACAAAGTCAAGTCCGTTTATGAGTCTTTCATAACGACCAACAAATCTGATACCCCACAGTCACTCATAGAATCTAAACAGGGCCTGCCCATGGAAAGCTCCAATACGGGGTTCCATTTTTGGCCTCCATCAGTAGAACAGATCAAACAGGTGGTAATGACAACTAGGTCTGGAGGCCTAACAGACCCCTGCCCACCTAAGGTGATGCACCTATTTCCAGATCTACTGAGCGACCAACTATCCCTGGTTTTCACTAAGATAATTACATCGAGCTGTTTCCCAGATGCCTGGAAAAAGACCTCAGTCCTCCTGCTACTCAAGAAGTCAAATCTGGATCCACAGGATCCCGGGAACTACAGACCCATTTCAAGGATCCCTTTTCCAGCAAAAGTACTGGAAATACTACTGAACAAACAATTGTCAAAATATCTAACCTCCGTAAATGCCCTAGACCACTCACAGTATGGGTTCCGGGAACAACATGGAACTGAAACAGCTCTGATCATGGCAGCGGAAGAACTCAGGAGCGTACTGGATGCTGGAGGGAAGGCTGCCTTGATTCTTTTGGATCTCTCGGCGGCCTTCGACACGGTAAACCATGATACACTCCTGACCCGACTAGCCGAAGCAGGAGTCCACGAGACGGCACTTAAGCTTCTATCCTCATATTTAACTGATAGAACTTTCTCAGTTAAATTAGGAGATGCCACATCCAAACCTTTTAACTCACCTTGTGGCGTACCTCAGGGGTCTTCTTTAAGCCCCACCCTTTTTAATGTATATGTTGCCCCATTAGCGGCTATAATAAGGAACTATGGTTTCCTACCAGTCTCTTATGCGGACGATACCCAAATTGTGGTAGCAGTCTCAAACAACACAGATGAGACAGCAGGCAGATTTAGTAACTGCATGAGTCAGATCAATCACTGGATGCAACATAACTGCCTAAAATTGAATGGTGACAAAACCGAGGTTATGTTGCTCGGGACAGATATGAATTTCTGGTCCCCAAAATGGTGGCCAGACAGCCTAGGCGACTGCCCATCCCCAGTGGACAAAGTTAGAAACCTGGGAGTGCTACTGGACAACAAACTATCTTTGAGCGCCCCGACAAACAAACTATCCTCCACGGTGTGGTACATCCTCAAAATGATAAAAAAACTATCACAGTTTATTCCCCAAGATTCCTGTAAAACATTAGTAACCCCACTGGTCTTATCCAGGTTGGACTACGGGAATGCCCTGTATGCAGGGTTACAAATTCAACAATTAACAAAATTACAGCGCCTACAGAACGCTGCAGCAAGGCTGGTGCTGGACATTCCCAGATACGAGCCAGTCGCCCACAGACTAGGAGCCCTCCATTGGCTACCTAATGAAAAGAGGATTAAGTTCAAGTCAGTCTGCCTGGCCTACAAAGCCCTTCACGGAGTAGGATCCCACTTCTTAAAAACTCATTTGAAACCATACAAGCCATCCAGGAGCCTGAGATCAAGCCAGGCAAAACTGATTCAGGTTCCTAAATTCAAGCAAGTTAGGTGGGGGAGAGAAGCTTCCTGCTACAGGCAGCTAAGACCTGGAACCTTCTCCCAGTTACAATCAAAAACAGCACATCGCTACTCTCATTCAGGAAGGAGGTGAAAACCTGGCTGTTTACTTCCTAGTTAGATACCACTCTCCGGCAGACCTAGTCTTTTACATTGATTCAGCGCCAAGACGCCCTTGGGCATTCGTGCGCTTTACAAATTTGCAAATCAAATCAAATCAAATCTTCGAAGCTCCGACACTCTACTCTTGATTCCGCCCCAATTTAAGAAAGAAAAATCTCGCACCCACTCCTTCTCTGGGAACGCTCCTAGAATCTGGAACTCGTTGCCTCAGGATCTACATGACAATCATTCATTCCCTCACTTAAAAAAAACCGTAAACTCCTTCTTTTCAATAAATACCTAACCACCCTGCCCCAAAACCATCTGACTGGCCTGATGCTCCTACCTCACATCCTCCAAATAATTCTGAGCATCACTACCTTGGGGGAAAAAAATGTGCGCACTCTCTCCCCACTACCGCAACACCCGACCATAACTACCTTCGAACTATATCGTCCACATATCCTACTGTCGATCATGTTCTTCTTTTATATACTGTTACAATGAATTCTTATTTACTCCATATGTAACTTGTGTAATTGCTGCTGTGCTAACTCTAAAAAGCGCTTTGACACCTTCGGGTTAAGTTCGCACAAAACAAAACTCGAAAATCAAATAAATAAATAAATATTGTCATATGTTCCAATAATCCAGGCTGTTGGTGTCCGAGCCATAAATATATTTCGAATTCATTTTAAAATGGCTTTTTGTTTAGTTTGCTTCAATAGTGCAATGTCAGTTCCCTTGTTTGTAGTGTAAAGTCAATTAATATTTATTTATGATTTAGCTGTTTCGTAGAGTAACTTATTTCATGTAGCACAATTTCTATGATGTTGATTGGTTTGTGTCATGTATCTTTACTAGAACAGTCCTATAATACCACTATACACTATATCTAGTGTGTTGTTTTTCACTTCTCTGACCTATAAAATGAGCCCTTTCTAGGATGTGTGCCAGACTTTTCTTTGACTTGCTTGGTTCCACGAAGGCAGACTCCATGACAGGTTGCTATTTGGTTTATATTTAAAATCTCTTCTTTGCCTTACAATCGAGCAGCCCCCATATTATACTGTTTTCTGACTTTATAAATAGACTTTCCCTGCCTTTCTTACTGAGCAGCCTTTATGTTTGACTGTTCTTCCGAAATATGCTAGACTCTTTCTTTCGTAACTAACTGAGTAGATTTCTGCAAGTTCATTAATACACTATATGTGGATTTTGGCTAATTTCCTTATGTTATGACTTCTCACAATGGTCTTGATTTTCCTCCATTATTGGTGCTGATTTGAATCTGACTAACTACTTTATGACTTCTGTCATGATTCTTAATTTTGAATACACCCATATGGTTTTTACTTTGAATATTGTTTATTCTTTATTTGTACTAGGGCCCCCATCCTCTAGGACTCACACTGCCCCACTCCAGTGCATCAGCTGTTTGAATGTATTAATGCAAAGTGCTGACAGACTTCAGTTCACTTAATGTAACTAGCTATGTGGCCACTAAGGATTACTTGGCTTGCCAGAAATTCTGCAACCATCACATAGTACTGCTGATTTTCATTTTTTTAAATCTCTTTTTACCTCATATTCTTTGGGATTTAACATTTAGCTACTTTTAATTTTCCCAGTAGTCCCTAAGCAGAAGGAGTTCTGCCTCAGAGAGTGGAACATTTGGAACTTGGCTTGGCCTTTTTCTCCCCCTCATTCCTATTTTTATTATGCTGAGCTCTATCTCTTGCTTTTGAGCAACTTCATGCAGCTATCCAGGGGGATGGATTATTGGTGTGCTAAATGTAAGCTCATCCACACCAGAATTGCGTGACTGCTGGTGGATACTATCTGACTTTCTGGACTTTTGGCCTCTTACAACCTTTCCTACTTACTAGTGCTACATACTCCTCCTTTCTTACAATGCAACATGAAGACTCAGCTGCATAAGGACAACTCAGCTGCTCTTTTTGCTGCTCCCACCACATGTAATTATTTTCTAGTGTATTTTTTAATAAAAAGTTTTTTATTGAGTTACATAGCAAGTTAATTCACCTTACCATAAGCACATGTCCAAAGCACCAGCTGTAGATAAAATGCATGTTAAAGATGTACTTCACGTCACATGGGTGAGGTCTTCCCCAACCACATCCCTCAATGCAATTCAATACATTTGTGATTTAGTTCCTTTCCAGTGTCTTGAATGTCTTGATCCTGAATATCAGACATCTCCTGAAAATGCCCTTTTGAAATGTGCCCTCTTATCAGCTAACAATTTTTCTTGTTTGTGACTATTGAAACTTGGTTACTCGAATGCTCATTTCCTGACATTGCTACAACTATCCCCCCAATCCATAAAATCCACCATGTCAACTGCACCTCTCAGATGTTTGAAAGGATTACCAGACTACACAAACCACTTTTAAAATCTCCATTATAAAACTCCTACCTTTCCATGGACCAACTTTATGGTGCTCTCTATCCTACGCCCCACAGAAAGTGCTACTAACACATATTTACTTTATTGCTTCACTAAAGCGCCCTCAACCCTTATTTTGGGGAGGAGCTTCCAAACTGCCTGGCTCCTTGCGTGACTTCTAGTGCCTACTTGGTACTTCTCGGCGACTTCAGTGCCTGGATGGGGCGAAAGAAAGTACTGATGCCAAATAGATGGGACTGTTCTCTATCCATCTTCAATCTAAGTCACTTGGCAAACAGGACCTATCCATTATGCAGTTCACTCCCTTGACCTCAATTTTTTACTTCTCCCTATTAGATCTCCAACACTCACACCACACAACTTTTTTGAGTGGATCATTTTGCTGTTTTCTTCTTAATTTCTCTTTATTTTGCTTAATCTAGCTCATATTTTGTTAACAAACCTCCACTTTTTGTCCCTGTTACAGGCTATCCATACCTGACTAACTTCCTAAATTGTCTTCATTTATTTAGCCTCCCAATAATGATCCTGCAACAGGCATGCCTCGATCTGGCTATTAGTCTCTGATCTCAATTAATTAAGGTTTTCCCATGAACATCAGCAATTTTACACGAGAACTCACCCTACTGCGCCATGGTATCGCTTGGACTTGATGCGATCAAGGTGGCCTGTAAATGGAAAAAATGCCTTTGGCTTAAATATTTTTTGGGGGAAGCCAAATCCTCTTACTTAGCCAAACATGCCATTGTCAAATAGGCTATCTTTATGGCATGCACCCCTTATTATGCAGTAAAGATTTGCTTTGCAACTAATACTTCTAAAGTTTGTTAAGTTCAGCCTTTCACTGAGGCCGTTGCTATCCTGAGAGTCAAGAGCAGAAAAGGTGGTGTACTTGGCCCAGTTTGGAGATCATTAGGAAGACTGACCCCAGGAACAAATGACCTTAACACGCCACGGTTGATGCCCTGTAGCCCCTGTCTGCATGGTGGATGCACTTTTGCTTGAATATGCAATACAGTCCAGGAGGCATTGTTATTGGGGGAGTACATAAAGAAGTTTAAAAATGTAATATTGTATTGCAAACTGGATTGAACAAGTCAGTAGAAGAAGGACATCCATTGTGCAATGATTTTAAGAAAGTGTACGATCTGGCATGACATTATCTTCAGAGTTTTTTATAACTGCTCTTATGTGTGGGGCAGCCCCTTTTTGGGTCTCACCTACAGAGCAGTAGCTGTCTGTCAGAGACCTCATGTTACAATACACTACCCATACATACAGTTCAGAAAAATGGCCTTTTAGTTGGCCTCCTTGAGCCAATGGCTGCTGGTGTTTATTAAAAGGTGCCATTGGCTGGGGGAGCTGTTTTACAGCCATGGCATTCAGTGAAAGGTTACATGGGGATTTACGCAGTCACGGCTGGCATCTATGGGAAGTGGTTGGGCGAGCAAATGAGTGGTGGGTAAAAAAAAAAAAAAAAACACACCTTCAACACGGCCCCCTCGTCTTTCTCCTGCTGCTGCAATACGATGTTCAGTGCGGGCCCCAGCCTTAACCAAGCCTTAACCAATCCTAGCGCTGCTCTCATGCTGTTAACCAGCATTAGAGAAGCGCCAAGATTGGAGGGAGCTGCCTCTCTTGGCGCTCCCGTGGGCACTGGAGGCCTGCACTTGCTTTAACCCAGCTGTGATTAGACAGCTGGGTTAGAGCTTTCAAAGTGCACATGTCTGGCTGGCCATTGCAAGATGGCCGGCAAAAGGGACATGCGCACTTTGAAAAGTGCCCAGGCAGCCCTCCCTCCTCCCTGCTGCTGATTCAGCAAGCCCCGTCTCGTCCTGACCCACGGTTCAGGACTGGTGGATGAAACATAAAATGGCGATAAATTAACTTTATTATCATTTTATTTTTCATCTCGGGGGCTTTTGGGGGCAATTTAGGTGGCAGGGCGACGCTCCTCCGCTCTCACGGATGAGCCTCCCCTGGATTTACGTAGTCCCCTGTAGTAACCTCTTCACCGTGCAGTCTCAACACTCTTTTTTCCGCAACTCCAACTCCTTAAACGTGCAAACACCATACACCCCAATGCAGGATATTACCCTTATTGCCTTCCCTACCTCTCACAGTATCTGGTACAGGCTTACTCGTATTTTTGCATTGACAATAAATGTTGTATTGCAATTCAACAAGCAAGCCAAAATACGAGGTAGACAATGCTTGTTTTGTATCTTGTTTCAAGAACGATGTTTAGCTTTTATTTGTGGAAGCAGTTCTTTTCTAATTGTGATGTGTTTCAATATCTATCTGGTTGCAGGATCAGTGTTCCTTGACTGCAGTCTGCATGGAGCAAGGGGATAGCTTGCATTGGGGCAGCAGGTGCAGTGGCACCGGTACCCAGATGCCTGAGGGGCCCACTGAACCCTGATTATTGCTGTATTTTATCATTAAAGCAGCAGCCAGGGGGTCCAATTCCTGCCTTGCAGTAGGGCCTATGACACACTGGCCTCGCTGCTGGCACTGAGGCGCAGTAGTTAAGGAGACGCTGCTCCTGACTGCAGTGTTCTGGCTCTCAGTGTGTTCAGCATTGCGCTCATACCCGGGGCTTTGTTCAAACTTAAGAGAACCCAGCTGCTCTTCCCTATTCCTGCCTGTGGGTTAGATGTGCTGTGTTGTGAACCCCCCACAATGTAATGCACACACAAACACCTATGTTGGTAATAACTGGGCCAGTGCTTAATTTGAGCCGTGGTTTCCAGTGCTCAGCACCAGCACTTAATCATCAACATCAGCGCTTTTCATGCGCACCAGTTAAGGACACATTCATTTATGGGGAGATTAAGTGATTTGCTCAGAATCACAGGATATTGAGCCGATGCAGAGACTCGAACCTGGTTCCCCAGCTCCCACAGCAGCTTTGGCCATTACGCCACATCCTCTCCCAACTTTCTTGGTTAGTAGTTGGTTCTGTTTTAGGTGGCGCTAACAGGAGAAATGGGCTGGTGCAAGCTGCCTCCTGATGAGAGTCCCGGCACTTATATGCTGAGGTACTGGTTCTTGGTGCTTCTCTTCAACTCTCTGTCCAACTATGCAAATTAAGGGGCATATTTACAAGCCTCTATTGCTAACACAACGTCACTTTTCTTGACGTTGTGGTGACGATAGGGGCTTCGCCTTATTCACAAGGCAGTGTTAAGCCACTTAAAGTGACTTAACGCCGCCTTGTGAATAATTTAGCAGGTAATTGTGCCTACAAGGGATTTCTTTTCATACACTCAGTTCAGCATTCAATATGCAAAACAATGGTCGCAAGCTCCGTCTCTTAGCTCACATTGGCTTATTTAGAAATTGAATTCACTCATTTCAATCAGAATAAATCTACTACAAATACTCTTAGAACGGGTGTTAATGTTTCAAGATGCAAATTTTATAATGAAAAAAGATTTTTCAGAGGGTACAAAAAACTATTACAAATCTAAATATAAAACAACACACAGCGACTGAGGTTTACAAATAATTCGTTGTTACAAACACCTCACAGTCACTAATGTGAGCACCTATTCCAAACAATACATGTAGATGGAAAGTGTAACTGATCAAACAGAAAACAAATCCTTAAAGAAAGTAAATCACAGAGGAATTAGATGTAGTTGTCGATGTTTCTGTCTATATGGTGAAGGCATCCGTTAGACCATCTTCAGGACGATGAATTTGAATGTTGAATGACCCCTACACAAATGGAATACTCCATAGATTATAAATCAATAAAAGATCAGAGTAAGAGAGAAAAAAGATACACCCGTGTGAGAAAAAAAGAGATGAATAAGTGACTTGCCTTGCTCCAGATTTATCAGAATGAGCAATGGGACTGAACCTGCTCCCTTTCGGGAGAACTATTAATTATAAGGAACCAAACACCACCAAGAAAAGATATTAAAAGAATGAAAAGTGAGAAAAAGATCTCACTTTCACTCACTTTTAATATCATTTCAGAATGTTTATGTGCAGGAAGGGACACCTTCCTGCACATAAACAATCATTCCCTCAATGCAGGCACCCTTGCACTATGGTGCAAGGGTGCTCTGCGAAGGCACTAGGCAGCTAAATTAGCGTCAGCGCAGGGGGAAATGCAAGGCTGTACTGTATTCTTGTAAATACGGTGCAGCCCTGCGTTTCAGAAGTGGCAGAGCGTGGCATTAAGCCAAAGAGGCTCGTGTCGCGCTCCGCCACATCCTTGTAAATATACCCCTAAGGGTGCACATGTGCAACACTACAATCCCCCTCTCCCCCCCAAAAAAACCCAGTATATAATACAAATAAAGTAAGAGAACAAAATATTAATTTTTGGCACAAATTCTTTGCCTCGCAGATAATATCTTGGTTGCTTACACCTGCTTGTCAGATAGGATGGCGTTGCATCTGTGTTGGCAGGCAGTTTCTCTGCAACATGAGGGATTCTGGAGACCCAGGCCCTGTTTGTGCGGGGGATATAGGAACCACAAAGCTCTAACTGGCTGTGCTTGTCAGAAATATCACCATTGGAGTCTTTGGTTGTTGAGCAAATGTTTTTGAAAAATGAAATTTCACGTGTCCACATTTCTTGCCCTCTTTTTCAAGCCACAAATATTCTTTAATTCAGTGCTTGATTTGTAAAAAAAAAAAGAAGGTAAGTGCCAAAGCCCTAAGTATTTCTCAGCTTGCACCCCTCACTGCCCCTGCCAGCACTGCCAAATGCCAGTACCAGTGCTAGCCACTAACCATCGCACTACTACAAATGTGAGAGTTTGGACTGCTTCAGGTCACCCAAAGTTGTAAAAATGGCATGGATTCGCTGGCATTATTTTTTAATGCACCAAATTGTTAAGTAAATTGATGTGATCATTTGATAAATAACCAGACAGCGTCACCGTGTGGTAAATTATATGTTGGAAGGTGGTTTATTAAGTAAGTGCAGGTAGGTACCTACAGCTAGTAATAACACCACAATCACAAATAAGGTCCAGTCAAGTCTCAATAAATTAATCCTTGCTCAACCCTTGGTAGCTTGGCTGACTAGCAGTCAGGCTTAATTTAGGAGACAGGTGTGTAAAGCATTTAATATCACCAAAACAGTAAATAAGTAAAAGACACAACACAATAAAATCCAACTCCAATTTGTAAAAATAGAGAATATTTGTATGTTTAAAATGAAACCAAATGACAAAAATCCAATGTAGGGAACCAGAGATATATATTTTTAAAGTTTAAATAAAAAAATGCGATTTCTAGTGCCCAAAAGTCAAAAAGCACCGACCGCGGCTATCTGGTCGCGCTGGACAGGGACAAAGTCAAAGTTTCAGGCCGACCGTGATGGAATGTGGGTCAGATACGATGAGTGGTAGGGTACGGTCAAGTTTTTACCTTTTGACTTAGTCACTTTTTTGGAGTTTGTGTTTTTTGGAGCTTTTTCTCATGACGTCGAGCGATCAAGTCCTCGGACCCGGATTTCGATTCAACGACGCCGGCCTGCTGCAGCGTGACACCTCGGTGAGTCCTGGAAGTCTTTGTCTTCGTCGTTGATGGTGAGGAGCTCCGGAGCTTTTAGCGGGGCAAAACTGTGCGGTCAGGCCGAGTCACGGTTCGACTTCACCGGCTTGACTCTCGTCATTGATGACAGTCTTCTCATGGAGCTTTTTCACAAAAGTTGGCAAAAGTTCCCAAACTTTCAGATCCTCTTCTGAAGGTTCCTTGAGGGTCAGAAAGGGTCCACAGCATCTGCCAATGGTTCAGAAGCTCTGGTTTGCCTCTTAGGGTCTGGGACTCCAACTCTCACAATTCACCTGGTCAATCCAAGTAAATTCCAGGTGAAGCTGGTCAGCTAGAGTTGTCCTTGTGGATGTTGCAGGTAGCTTCTTCCAGCACTTTTCTATCTGCTGCTGATCAGGAGTCCACCCCTTTATCTTTTAAGACAGGCAAAGTCCTCTTGTTGTGAAGCCTTGAGAGTGCAGCTGGTGCAGTCCTTCTGAGTGCAGTCCTCTTGTGTGCAGTCCAAGGGTCCAGCACGGCAGTTCTTCTCCAGATGTTTTCAGGCAGGAATCTGAGGTGCTTTGCAGTTCTACCATATTTATTCCATATTCTGGGATGGCATTGGTGGGCACCCCAACCAATGGGGTTCAAGTTGCCACCCTCTGTTATGACCACTTCCTGGGAAGTGTGGCATATTTCTGTCCCAGAATGCACATCTCAACAAAAATCAAAATGGAGAAAATCTCTCCTTGGAGTTCAGGCCTGGGTAACCCAACCCACAGATCTGACTAACTTTTCCCTACACTCCCCATCCAGCCCCTCTCCTCTTCTAATTAGAGGGGCTACCTTCTGGCTGGGGAGCGAGGAAGTGGGGGTGGGCCTGATTCCTGTGCTATCTGTGCTGCTCCCTTTGAAGACCAGTTTATCTCCCCAGCCCCCTTCCTCTCCTGCATCTGCAGGCAGCAGATCTCCTCCCACCAGATGGCTGCATTGTGTCAGCCTCAGGCCTTTTTACACCTAATCAGGGAACAGCTTGCCTCAGGCTGTCAAAGGCTGGCCAATCAGAAGAGGCTGCTACAGGGCTGTTTTAGGTAACTTCAGGAAAGCAAGTTCTAAAACTACTTTCCTGCAAAAGTTATAATAAATCCGACCATGGCTAGTTGTTGGATTTATTGTAACTATTATTTTGATACTTTGAATTATGTTGCTAGCTCACTCCTGACAAAAGTTAGACTATACTGAAATTTAATAAAGTCTTCCCATGTTAGCCTATGGAGCTAGCATCACTACAATGAGGAAAACAACCTTGGCTGTTTTTCCATCACCAGGGCATATCAACCATCTTTTATAATGTCCCTGCTTGTTATAGCAAGGCATCCTACCCTCGGGCCACCTAGGGCACACCGTAGAGATAACATCTGTAATAAAAAGGTAGTTTTAGCCTTTGGGAGTACTTTTAATTCCAAAGTCGAATTTCGCCGAAGTTTTATTTCAAAACCAGCCTGCAAGGCAGGGCTGACTTTACAATGACACCAGACGCCACAGCAGTGCACACTTAGGTGCATTAGGTCCACTGGGATCTATAAACCTACATGCCCTACCATATACTAGGCACTTACAGGTAGGTTGTCTGAACTAATTGTAATTACACCAATTACCCTATACCTTTTAAACAGAGCACTGGCCCAGGGCCTGGTTAGCAGAGCCCAGGCCACATTCAGAGTCAGTAACCAACAGTATCATTTAAAAACTGAGGGTCATCAGGGCAAAAAGGATGACTTTCCTACACTATAAAAGTGTGGGTGTTAAGAAATAGGAGCCGGTGCTGAACACTGGCAAACATTAAGCACTGTAGTTTGATATGCATCACCTTCCAGAGGGATAGTGTAAAGGGAAGATGAAACTTGCTGACACGGTGCAGGTCTTTTACTAACACACAGAATCGCCAACATTTACAGAGAAATGCAGGGCATGGAGACAGATGCTGCTTTTTTCTTTTCCTCTTTGCCTATATATCCTTACCATGCCATCCTTGGGGGGGACAGGGCCCCCCGGGAGAATAATAGAGAAGCAAATCACACACCATTCCATTCAAGCACATCTGTCTGGGAGCTCATCCATTGGTGGCATGAGAGTTTTCTCGATAGTCAACACAGAAAAGCAACATGGTCTAGATCAAGGTTCTGTCCACAAGAATGTGCAATTTGAATGGATTTGGTTATAGTTCTCATAAGTCACTTGACTTCACAATTCACCTGTTGCCACCTGAGTGTAGGTGAGATTTTACTAATTTGAAAAATACCTTATTTAGATGTGGTTCAGTTAGTTTGACTGAGGCCTTGTCAACCCATATCCAGCTTGCATTGACAAATATTCATCTTGCAGGTTAATTTTACGAGAGCGAGCCTTTTTCTCTCTGTGTGTTCTTGTGTGATTTTCCATTTCAGGCAAATTATCAAAAAGAAGCCTAAACTGTGGTATTTGTGCAAATGCAATGTACTATTTTGTCTTCCAACGAACAAGCAATGTTCAAGATGTTCCTCTATTTGAAACTTTACAACGTTTCTTGCCGATGTTTTACCTATGTTGTTCAATGGCTGCTATTTTGCCATGGGTATTGCTATGTTACATAAAATGCCAATTCATTTCCTTAATTAGTTATTAGTAGCCACACCAATGAGATGTATTAGGAAATAGGTGTCTCTAGAAGTATTGTGTTTATTCAAATAATGATTGGTTTATTAAACACTGCTAGTTCAACCCGTTCTGTCAAATGTCATCATAATGCATTTGGCTACTGTACTCTAAAACTTTATAAAACATGCTACATTTTTTAGAAGAGCCAGAGCTTTTATGGCCTTTTAACTGAGCAGTGCTAGTCTGTTTATTTATACTTGGTTCTTTCCTTGGGTTTCTTTCAGAGGTTTTCCTTATGATAGTCCTTATTCAGAAATATACTTTGATTTTTTTTGATGATGCTAATTCCTATTTGACTAACTAATTTTTGCTTTCTGTAATGATTATATTCTGAATATAACCCCATGAGGTTTTAACCTTGAATCTTTGTCTCATGAGTATTTGTTTGTAACCTTGGATTAAGTCTTATGAAGACTCACAAGGACAATCCAGATCTTGTGCATCAACCCTCTTTATTGGTTAGAACGTCGACATGGGCCTGATCTTAATGTGTTTGACGTATAAGGACACCATATATTTTGCAACGTCCTGACCTTGAGTTCCATTTACTGTTCTGACGTTTGTATTACCCTGTGAGAGGTCATTATTTTTTCATACTTAGGGATCAATTCTTATGCAGAGGAGGCATTTAAGAATTTTCACTTCATTATATTTTTATTGATCATCTATTATGACCAGTAGATAACTTCCAACAATTGGACTGCCGAAGTGTTAACGTAACTCTCAGCTACAGATGTGGGTAGCATCAGAAAAAACCAAAATTGAGGGATAATGAATTTGAGTGAAGATGATGCTAAGGCTGTGATTTGCTTCATGGGTGGAGTTTTGGAACATTTGTCAGAAGGAAGAAGTCTATATCTTTGGCCACTATTTGTGCTTATGGATAACCTTGTTCGTCAATCCATATGTTTAGGTCCCACAGAAGGAGAGGAGATGCTGCTTCAAGATGGTCAGCATATAGTGGATCAAGTCAAGAAGGTCAATATAAAAATGCTTGTGATACTTTTTTTCTGATGTGGTAGACAACTGTGCAGGCAATGGATGAAGCAAGGACAGCAATACATTTCACAACAAGGTGTACTCAAAAGAAATGAAATTCATGGGTAACAACTCCTTACACCAAATGTAGTTGTGGTTGTGGTAGAACAAAGCAACTCCCCTCCATGATCAACGGATGTATTTTGCAAAAGATAGCTGCAATCCATGTGAAGAAGTCCCTGTACAGGAGATGCCGACAAATCTGTTAGGCAGGTTTCCTTTGTGGCTAAGAGTTAGTGAAAGAATCCAATCAGAATATAATATATACTTGAGGAATGCTTGGTTGCAGATTTGGCATTGATAGGAGCTTCTTTGGAAAAAGTGGTACCTGGGCCATCCAGGAGAAATTCATTTGGGCAAAAAGGTTAGGACCCGGAAGTGAACATTAAGCATCAGTGTGACCATCAAAGGAATCTATCAGGGTAACCTGAAAATGAAGTCTGTTCCTGCTCTTTAGAAGGTGTCAACCTGGAGTAGTGACCAGTGTGACATGATCATTGACATGAATAAGCTGGATGGAGTCTGATGGTACGCAAACAGCTGGACTGGTCTTCTAACTATTCAGTATTAGCTGGTGCCAGAGATGAGGGGTGGTCAGAGTTTTTGCGGTGGAAATCTGGGATAAGTGTAAGTGGTCTCCCTTAAGAGGGTTCGTTATGAAACTGGGAGGGGGGGGTTAAGACAGAGAGAAAACAATGAGGTGATTGGGCAAAGATTCTGACACGAAGTAACAGTCAAATGCCTTTAAGGAGCTATTGTACCGCTAGGCAGTGAGTTTTCCATTGTTGTACAGTTTTATTATAAGCCCAGGATGGCTATTGGACTTGGTAGGCACAATTAGTGAACAGATGCTCTGAATGACTTTGGGAGGGGCACTGGGGAATCCCCCTGTAGATCATTAGTAAAAATAGGTCAGCTCTTAACTGTTAGTAGCAAAGCAAGTGCCATACTGTCTTGATGTCATAGAAGGCCATAAGCAATGTTTATAAAAATGGCTAACCACATTTCTTTCCAAGTAGGTGCAGAAATAAGTATTATGTTCCACTGCTGAAGAGCATTATCTGTATGAACTGTAAATGTTGTGTTTCCCTGCATGGCTCTTTAGTTATTTTATGTTGTGAAAGGTACAAATGGCTTGTTTAGTTTCTTTCAGTGATTTCCTGCACAGAGTCTTGTCTCTTTCATCCATTCTCCGTCTCTCAGGCTAACCTGCCACTCATAGTCAACCGCTCAGTCGCATTTTAAGACTATGTGGGTTTAAGATCTGTATATGCCAACCTTCCTCAGGGCATTTCTCATTTAATCTTCAGAACCTCTGCTAACGCACCAGCTCACCTGGCATTCTCTTTTCCACAAACCAGCTAATTCCCGGAGTTTGTCCTCAAACATTTCTCCGTTCTTCTCCAAGAGCTCTTGTACTGTGTATGGTCTTTTGAATTCCCTTATATTACAAGTGTGTGAGGTTTGGCTTTAATAGTATCACCTAACCCCATTGGTGTTGCCATACCCAAAATATGAGGTCTAGATTTCTGCATGCAAACTCTACCCCACAAACTGCACCCACGAAAGAAAACGTGAGCTTTGAAGTACCCTTCCAAAACAATTGTTGTTGTAAGTCTAGAATCCCCATAATTAATGTTCACAAGAAGCAACTCCTTACTAAGACCATGCTCATCAATCGTATGCTTGGAAATTATGTTGATCCTTGACTCCAGGTCAGTGAGTAAAGTAAGACTGACCTCATTAACTACAAAACGTCCCACAGGGTCGTCACATTCAGGCATGTCTTTTTCGTTTTCTCTCATGGTTAGCACCACGTTGTTCATAGGGGCAGCCAATACAGTCATATTCACAACTCCACACACACATTGTATTTTCTATATCCTACCTCACACACTCTAGTGATGTGTCCAGCAACTTCACACTTGCTACACACTCTATTCAGTTTCAGACAAAACTTGTGCTTAGACATGGAATTTAGACCTTCACCTGATCCAGCAGAAGCGGTGTAAAATTGTGGGCACAAACACAAGTTACCCACCACACCAAAAACTCAAACCCCAGTAATATAATTCAGAACAACACAGAGTTTGGGCCCATAGAAACTCTATAACCACTTACAAATCATGATGTCTTCCGATAGATCTTTGTAAGAGCTAATAGGGACTCAGATAGTTAGAGACGGAAGTCCTTCCTTCATGAGGACCTGTAATGAAGAAATGCTTATCTAACAACAATAATCAATAACCATATCTTATCAATAATATCATCAATAATAATGACAAACTCGGAATAGTTATCAAGGTAATTTTATCTAAATCTTCAAGATGAATGGTCAAATACACAAAAGTAAATTAGAATTTTCATTACTTGGTTAATCAATTGATTACAGGTAAATTCACAACACAATTACAGTTCAAAGTAAAATACATCAATAATCAAATAACTGGCGAGAGGGGAGAGAGAAAGAGAGAGAAAGAATATGCATAACAATTTCAGTATGCAATTTCAAGAATCATACGAACCATAGTTCTGATGTAGATTATCAGGACCGAGACGCAAGGTGGACTAAAGCACAGCGTGCAATAGTCTGAATAGTCAACCTTCAGCCGAAAGGTTTAGCCTGCTCAACTTCACCAGCTGATGAATTGAAGAGGAAAATCAGGAGAGTTCAGTTCAGGATAGTGAGAGTTTGGACCAACAGCATGTCACGCCCAAGATTTGCAAGGAAAATAGCCGCACACGTCCTTTTCCCACGGGGCAATTATACCTCGAAATGTTCCCAGTTCCTGCCCACAAAGTAGCTTTTGCACAGTTTTGCATGATTTCTATTGGTTGGGATCCATGGTGTGATCGTGGAATGATCATTCTCCAGCCCAAATCATCCGGAAACTACACGTAATACCTTTGTTCACTGTATACAGTTTTCTAAGAATGTCAATATCAAAATCACCTCGGAAATAGGAAGCACACTTGCAACTTAAAATGTCCATGCGCTCGCTTCCGAGTTAGCTTGCAACAAGGTTGACACAATCATTTATAGAGAGAGAGAGGATATTCAGACTGTAAGAAAGAAACCTCGGTGAAAATACTTGTAACTAGAGCAATCAAGTCAGCATTTTTATTCTTATTCGAAAGAAATAATGAAGGACAAAATACATTTCTCTAAGGCCTACAATGGAAGGCCATAATACGTTTTAAGGCCTACTTGGGAAAACTACAAAAATATGCATTTTCTAAGGAAAACGTGGTAACGTTAAAACATTTGAGAAACATAAACGCATAAGAAGACTGATATATAAACATCATTTCACTATTTTCATATGCAAAGTCTAATCATATTTCATTAATAAACAGACAGCTTCTCCTTGCAGTTTCAGATTTACGTTTGAGAAAACATAGCAAGTCTCATTTCAATAGAGCAATCCTTTCAAAACATATGTTGGTAAAAACCCACCAACTGCATTATTATTTTTCACATTATTATCATAACACACTAGTGATTTTTCTCTTTCTGTCTTAAATCTCTCAGTTTTCACCAGCTTGCAACCCATCTGCATGCTTTTATGATGCAGTTTCTAAAAAAACTCTCAGGGGCAGATTTACAAGCCCCTGGCGCTGCCAGTGCATCACTTTTTGTGACGCACCGGCAGCGCATTTCTCTGCCCCATATTTACAAGGACAGGAAAAGCCACCCTGCGTGGCTTTTCCTGTCCTTGTAAATACGGCCCCTTTACACACAGCACTTTGTGTGAAAGGGGCGTTCCATGGGTATTGCTGTGGGTGTTCCCATGCAACACCCATGGAACTAGACACATTTCCAGATTTACAAGAAATGTAAATCTGGAAATGTGTCTGAATGCTATGCCTCCCCAAGGGAGGTGTAGGGAGGCGCAACAAGGAGAAATGTATTAATTTCTCCTCGTTTTTTTCCTCTTTCTATGCGTGCTGCATTCTGTGCTTCCAAACTAACGCAGCGCGGCGCAGCAAAATGACTTGCTGCACCGCGCTGCGTTCGTTTATTGTAAATCTGCCCCTCAGTGTTCAACGAGACACCACGTTACTCATTTTTTAAAGTTTGTTAGTAATTTGCACGCAATTAGCAGGATTTGACCAAGCAAAATCATTCTTAAATAATCATGCTCCATCACACCCATACCATGTTATTAACCACTTGTTTCAATTTGAAAGCATTTATCAAATATTCTTTGCTATGTTATACTGTACATGCACTTTTCTTCCTGGGTCTACTTAGCTCCTCTGTAGACTCTCTGCATCTCTCAAGGCTATTGGCAATGAAACTGTGGTTCTTACTTGACATTTAGATTTTTTTTTAGTTGTGAGAGCGTCTCATCAATTGGTCTCTGGTGAACTGTTCTGTCAAATTCTCAAACTTGCATTTCACTGGAGGTAGCCCTATAGAAGCTACATATGAAACTACAGACTGTCTAGCCTGCTATTTTTTGCAATAAAATTGTTAAGTCTCTCTACTAGGTTTGGTTGCGTACTGAAATGTTCTCCCAACTTAAGTACTCCTTCAGCAAATGCTCCCATCCCTCTATCCCTGAAGAATGCTTCAGCAAGCATTTTCTGTCTGCTTTAAATCTGAAACCGTCACTTGCTCCAAGAAGAAAATTAATTTTTATTTATTTATTTAAAGAGTTTTATAAAGCGTGAACTTGACCTAAAGATATCAGAGCACTGTACATTAGCATAAATATAAACATAGACATACACATAAACTGTTACATTGCAAATATTCTCAAAACACCTCTGCCTCAGTCACGAGCCGTCACGCCACCACCAGCTTGAAGTAGGAATGCGTACTAGCCCCCCTTCTCTTCATTCTTTTCCTGGCTGAAATGGCAACCTCTTTAAATGACCTCTTGGCCCATCAGCCCAAAATAGGCGGATAGCCTTTGGGCTGTTTGTTTTAGGAAGCTGGTGATCTTCTTATTAGTCGGCCAAAATTAGGCCTCCAAAAACTCCTTAACACCCTTCAAATATATTCCGATAAGAATCACCTTGTGGTGAATTTACAAAAGACCCAAAAAATTATCATAGGAAACGAAATCAAAAAGGTGGGTGAATGGTCTCTAAATGGCAGCAAGATCCCCAAAGACAACATCTATATGTATTTGGGTGTTTTAATTGAATAGCCGAGGATCTTTCCTGCCCCAAAAGAAATATATCTGGAACAGGGCTTGATCTCTTCAATACACCTTTGGTAAATTGGCAAAGCGTTTGTCTGGACTACTTTTTGGCTTCTCCTAGAGGTAATTAGGGCAAAATTGATCCCAACCATCTCATATGGCTCCGATGCCCCCTGTGGTAGGGATGTGCAGCTCCTTAACAGTCTGGCCAAAAGCACATACAGGAAGGCCTTCAGATTACCACATGGAGCATCCCTGTCCCAAATATGGCTGGAGTCTGGGCTCATCAGTCAAAATGTAATGCGTCAGGAGTCATAAGGAAAACTTTGTCATAAACTCTGGAGTTCGAAATTGGATACTCTAAGTCAGCTCCTGTGGCCAGAAATGCAGATTCAAGGACCATCATCATCTGCCCTGGTATATCTTGACCAGGCAATTTGTAACCTACAATTAAGGGACCTCTGGCACTCAGTGACTTCCTTTCCAGTCTTTAAAGCTGCAGTCAATAAAGCCATGCAGTGACTCTCCTCCACCATCGACAAGAGTACGCCGGCAAGGCGAATCCACGCCCACCTGGTCATCAATAGCTACAAGGCCCCACCCGCAACCCTACTTGGCAGCTGGCCTTTCCTCCACAGTTAAACGGCATCACATTATGTACCTACTCGATGAGTTACTGACTTTAGATTTGGCCCTGAGCTGGCGCAATCCAGATGGTAGAAAGAAATGCAGGTTATGGGACCGGTGATGTGAGACAATTGAACAATTAACATGCACTTGCCCTGCACTACAGACGGAATGTAGATATTGGCTCAAACCCATTTTTTTAACAAGAGGGATCCGAACATGTAGAAGAGCCGTGATCGAGTCCCTGCAAGTCACCGATTACAGACTAACTGCTCACTTTGTTAAGTTCTTGACTCGTGCATGCAAAGAAACGTAATGCTCCACTGGTTGTGTATCCTTAAAATCTTTTACATAAATTAATCAATCAAGGATTTATAGAGCACTTCAAATCACTCGTGAGGGTCTCAAGGCGCTGGAGTTGCTAACTGCTTCGTGGTTACCTGTTCATTCGAACAGCCAGGTCTTAATTCCTTTCCAAAATTGCTAGAGCAATGAGGCGGTCCTGAGGTGCAAGGGAAGGTTGTCCCAAGCTTTGGTTGCCATATGTGAGAAGGAGCGTCCTCCGCTGTTGACTTGGCGGATCCGGGGGATGTCTGTGAGGAAGAGGGAGGTGGATTGTAGATGTCTGGTAGGTTGGTGGAAGGTGATGCGTTTGTTGATGTATTCTGGCTCTTTATTGTGTAGGGCTTTGTATGCGTCGTTCAGCATCATGAACTGGCATCTCTTCTGGATCGGGAGCCAGTGTAGCTTTCTGAGGTGAGGTGTGATGTGGCTCTGTCTGGGGAGGTCGAGGATGAGTCTTGCAGCTGAGTTTTGTATTGTCTGTAGTGTCTTCAGGAGGCGTGCAGTGATTCCTATGTAGAGTGTGTTCCAGTAATCCAGCCTGCTGGTGACAAGGGCCTGTGTGACGGTCCTTCTGGTGTTGACTGGGAGCCATCTGAAAATCTAGTGGAGCATGTGTTGGGTGTGGAAGCAGGCGGAAGAGATTGCGTTTACCTGTTTCTTCATAGATAGCTTGCTGTCCAAGATGATGCCGAGGTTGTAGGCGTGGTATGTTGGGGCGGGGGATGGGCGGAGTTCAGCAGGCCACCATGGGTTGTTCCATAGCGAGGTGTTGTTCCCAAATATGAGGATTTCCCTCTTGTCTGTGTTGAGCTTGAGACAGTTGTCCTTCATCGAGTCGGCGATGTTCATCATACATCTGCGGAAGCTGCCTCTGGTGGTGGAGGGGTCTTCTGACAGCAAGACTATGAACTGGGTGTCGTCGGTATAGGAAATGATGTGGAGTCCGTGCGAACTGATGGTGTTGGCCAGGGGGGTCATGTACATGTTGAAGATGGTAGGGCGATCCTTGGGGGACGCTGCAGATGATTTTCTTGGGTTCTGAGCTGAATGGTGGGAGAAGGTTCTCTGGGTTCTTCCAGTGAGGTATGAGGCGATCGATTTGAGGGTGGCTTTCTGGATTCCGATGTGGTGGAATCTTTTGATCAAGATGTGATGGGAGATGGTGTTGAAGGCGGCTGACAGGTCCAGGAGGAAAAGGGCTGCTGTTTTGCCACGGTCCAGGAGAGCTCTGATGTCGTTGGTGGCTGCGATCAGGGCTGTCTCGGTGCTGTGATTGGCTCGGAATCCTTATTGAGCAGAATTCAGGTCGTCATTGTGTTCCAGGTGTTTGGCGAGTTGCTGGTTGATTGTCTTCTCGAGAACCTTCGCTGGAAAGGGGAGCAGGGAGATGGGCCAGTAGTTCTTTGATTCTGCTGAGTCGGCGGATGGTTTCTTCAGGAGGGGTCTCACTCCAGCATGTTTCCAGTCCTCAGGGAAGGAGACCGAGGTGAAAGAGGTGTTCAGGACTTTCTTGAGCTCTTCACCAATCGTCTTGCTCCAGAGGTTGAAGATGTGGTGGTTACAGGGGTCTGTGGGCGCTCCCAAGTGCACGGACTTCATGATGGTGATTGTAGCTTGAGTTGTGAGAGGGTCCCAATGGGTGAGCAGGACTTTGTGTTTGTGTGTGTGGGTGTGAGCAGGCTGTTTCTGTCAGCAACAGGGGGCAGGGTTTGAAGTTTTCATAGATGACAGCCAACTCAAGCAGGCTATTGGACAGTCACCTTGCCAATCCCCAAGATCTACAGCTTGATCTTTTTAGCTCTCTTTTGAATTTTTATGTAAACATTGTACATTTAATGACTCGATTTCATGAATTACTGGCAAAACATGAAGTTTTATAAGAGTAGTGTTTATGTGAATTATTTTTAACAATTTTACATGCAATAATTTTTAATAACAGAGCATCTATAAATAATTTTAAAAAAAATACACTATGGTTGTTCTCTTGGAGGCCAGTGGTGATCCGTCGATAATGCAACCAAATGATCCTCATTCATGGTTGTTACACTGGTTGGGGGGGACGCCCTCTCTAGTCTTGTAGTCTCCATTTAGGGAAGAGGGTCACCCAGAGGTCAGGCTGTCCATGGGCCTTGGTCCACCCATAACACCTAATAGGTGGTACATCTAGAGTGAATAAGAACAGATGGGCAGAATGACTGACTACATGATAGAAGGCAAATAGGCACAGACAAGAACAAATCTCAGGAGAAAACCAAATAGAAAGATCAACTGTGTGAAAACAAATGCAGATTTTTATAACTAGAATAGTGAAGGAAAGTCCTGATTGCATTAAAGACACTGAGGTGAAAAAGATGCTCTCTTAACTTGCTAGCATTATTATAGCAGACGCAAATTACAAACAATATACTTCCCAGCAAACTCTAGGTCACGAACTACAGGTTGAGGGTAAGTGAAACCACTGATCAGCCATGAGCTTAGTCTATATATAGCAATCACCAGGAGATAACAGCCTATGTTCTTGTTGCTCAGCCATGAGTTAAGTACTCCACGTCACTACTTTCCGTATTGTTAGAAATTTGTTTGAAATATGTTTGCTTTTGGATATCTGATAGTGTGTTGGGCTTAATTGAACTGTGATTCCCACAACTGTGTTTCTCATATGCATTATTTCTGTATATTTAGATAGATACTGTGCATTGTTTTCACTTTCCTGTTACTTGGGCTCCCAGTGCTGGCAAATTATTTTTCATGCACTGACATTTTGTTTAAAGACATGACATAAACACTTCATTATCCAGCATGCAATGCTATTGTAGAACAGATTCAGCACTGGAGAAATTTACTAATTATAGGTCCCACAACTGCCTACATATATTTATGGCTTGCACACGGGACACATGTTCATGTCGTTCTGTGGAAGCATTGGTGAAAAAATGTGAAGGGGATGGTTGATGCTCTTGTGCATATGGGAGTCAGATTGATGCATGACATAAACAGTAAATATTAAATTACAGCTTACATGAATGTTTCCTTTCTGATTTCTTAACCTTGGATTCACGGGGACACACCGTAAGGTTAGCGCAGGGAGACACAGTAAGGTGTAACCATGTGCTTTACAAATTGCCTTAATATTATTATTATTATATATATTTGTGTGACTACTGTTGCAGTTGGTGTTCGTGTAAATTTATTATTATACTAAATGATAACACATAACCTATATTCTTTCCTCAGTATTTCTCTTTTAAAGTTCATGGCTTAAGAAATTGGCTGCTTGGCCTGTTCAATTACTGAAATCAAGACCCTCAGCTGCTGGTAGCAGTAGACTGTGCATGTCACATTTTGAGGTGCACTCTTTTGGTGAGTCTGTCTCTGTAGCCATGCATTCTCATGCATTTGCATTCTCATACGGTTCAGGAGTCTTCTATACAATGACTTTCCGACACTGTCAGTATTGTGATTAATGGATCTCAACCACACAAAGGTACTGATATTCAGTCTGTCCTTTTCTCCTCGTGCCTCAAGGTAGAATGCAAGATGAAGAAATGTCCTAATGATGTTCTGGAGAATGCAATAAAGATTTGATAGAGCAGAACATTTTAGACGATATTAACCTTACACGGATGCTAAAATATATCTTGACAATAACGTAGGGAATGTTTAACAAAAACAAACTGTAGGAAAATGTGCATATCTTAAATGCATAACAACAAACGTGCAGGCTTATTAGTCAGCAGAAAGCTCCCATTTTCATTGGACTTACAGGACCAGGCCTTATATTGTTTCTTTTTCTCATTTCTCTTTCCCTTTAATAAAATAATGCCTGTCAGGAATGCTGTTTTATTCCAATATTTAGCTGCAATACGTGTCATTGTCAAAAAATGTGCTGTTTCAAGAAAATGTATTTCTTTCTTTCCTCACACCATATGATTTCATTCTACTAGGTCAAGTCACCTGCTATGTGTTATAGTAAATAAAATGTTTAGTAGAGTTAAGGATTGTGAAACAAAATGTTTCTCATGATCTAACCAGGACATGCTAGATATTAATGTTTAATTTCATAGAGCAGTCCATTGTTACACAACGGGACACACCAGCTAGCAGAGTAGGTTAGCAAAGGTTCTCATGAGAACCTTCCTAGATGTAACTTTTTGTAATACGCTGTAGACCCATTCAAATAACATCATGTTGACGTGGACGTTTACTGTGGGAGCAAGAGGAGAGGCGACAGACCATCAGAAGATCCTTCTTCATTGGTTGGAAATTACTTAAGCACCTGTTTTTGCAGCATATGTTTTGTGCTTTCTCTATAGTACGTGTTCCTAGTTAAAGAGGAACAGTAGTCAATGCATTCTATGCACACCTACCCTGCCATGTCCCTTAGCACTTTGTTGTGCTAGCCTGAATTACTGTAAGCTACTGCTAACAGTGATTTTCTTGTTTTCCTTACCTTTAGTGAGGAGACTTCCTTTCTTTATGTTGAGTCACAGCTACTGCTGTGATTAATTTCCTTCTAAGTTGGATTGACGGTTGCTACTGCAGCTGTCGGGGAACTCAGTTAAGTTTCCAGAACTGCTCTTAATAAGGAGTTCACCCTCTTGCGCCTATTTGCTTGATACTCCGAATCCTTGCTCTTTTCCACAAGGAACTCTTTATGGGTTTCATGTTAGGTTAGGCCATTTAGATTAAGATAGAGACTATTCCCTTTATGGAACACGCTGTTATTTTTTTTGCTGCCTCTAACCAAATTTTTCTTAAATTTCTTTAGCTGGATATATCTGAGTAATCCGAATAAAAGACAAAATTATTACTAATCTCTTAATGAGAAATAAAACTTTTAAAACTTTGCCAAACCATTCATCATTGACTGAATTCTTAAAATTGCTGTACGTTGATGAATTTTAAAGTCTGCTCCATTCTGACACAGTGGCAAAGATCTGTCGACCGAGAGACAGAGTTTACGCGGAGTTGGAGATATCTGTTGTCAGTTAAAGGGTTAAACTGTTTGTTAATTTCCGCAATATCAGCATGATAATAATTGTGGTACCACTGATTCAGACAGTGATAACGGGGATGATTCCAGTACTTTCTACTTTGATCCTGATCCATCAAAAAGACAAAACATGTCCATTGCTCCTGTCCCTAAGGACAGGAGTCTCACAGAACATGTGTCAGTCATTATAGATGCCAATGTTAAACCTATGTCAGATCCATCTCTTATTCAGCATCCGAATTCCACAGCTGCCCCTGCATTAGATGCCAGAATGGTTACCTTTCCACCAAAAGTGGGAGGGTCACTTGCTGGCTAAACATCAAAATCTAAGACTCTTAGTCTCAAGGTTAATGGTTCAAATCTCGGTGTCTTCATGGTCATGTGCCTGTTTCATTACAAAGAGTTTCAAGGTTCAATGAAACAAGAAAATGGCAATTTGTTTCTGTGATCCAAAGAATGATATTGAGAGGGCCTGGGTCTCCTGCTAGGACAAGCTTTTAGATGTGGTGGATCCACTTACTAAGATTTTAGAACTCACAGCTCAAGCCAAGGAGTCCATGGATTCAGTAGTCTGCCTTGTCCAACTTGTCTGAACTAGCTTTGCATTTTGTTGATAATGTCAATGTGGCTATTTCACTAGAAAGATACAAAGTCTTGATTATTATAATTATTTTTTAACATAATATGAGCCTCCGGTCTTGTAATAAAATAGCTTGAATAGCATCTATATCGCAGTGCTGTATAGGATACTTGAGCATAACTCATTGGGAAGACACCCGAACTGAGGTATGAAGGTTCCCCCTGAAATAAAAACAAAGTCATGGTAGTTTTATATTATGATTATTTTTGAAGCCTAATTTACAATCTAAAAGAACAAATGTGGTCTTCTCACACAACACGATCTGTTGCTTATGAAAAGAACAAAAAAGACAGATGTGTAGGAAGCTGGCTCTGTATAGACTATATTTATACTAGAGAGGTGGCCCTACTACCAGAGGGAACAGGGCACTACTAAACAGTAGAAGTAATAAAAAAACTTTGAACCCAAGGGGAAAACATTTTACTTCTTCTGTATAAACTATACCAAAGTAAGGTATAGAGTGCACAGAGTCCAGTGGATCCCCAAAGGCTTACAGAGGTAAAAGTAGATAACACCTTACTCTCTATATGTGGTAATGTGGGCGAGCAGTAAGGCTTTAGCGGAGGGTAGTGATAAGCATTTATTGTACACACTCAGGCAAGAAATGATTTCACACACTCAAAGACTGAACTCTGACTAATTGTTTTGTATAAAAATATTTCTTAGTTGTAGTTTATTTTTAGAACCAAGAAGGACTTGGTGCAGGTAAGTAAAATAGTACTTTTCTAGAATAATACAGTTGAATGCAATTTAATGCAGATGGCTTTGTTACAGGTAGGTGAAATGTTAAGAAACAGTTGAAATTACTTTGCAGTTACTTTGTAATTACTTTTTAGATTACTTTTCAGATTACTTTTCTGATATCTAGGCATATCACACTGGGACATTTCCTAGATAAAAGGTAGGTAAAACAGTTTTCAAAAAAACAAAGTTTCTTATGTTTCATACAAACGCCATCAACACAAGTTTTTCAGAGGAAAACAGTCAATGGAATCCTATGGAGGAAAATTAGGTTATTGGTTTGCAGGTAAGTAAACGGTCTTTGGGATTGAGATTCTGGGGTTAGAACAAGGGTTCCTCCTGGGTCAGGGATGCACTCAAAAAGCACCCTAAGCGGCACTAGGGCGGCCGGGTGCAGAGTGCTGAGGCCCAATGTTATCCAATGGGGGATAGGGGGCCTCCGGTTGGTGGCTGCTCACAGGCATGCCACTTAGATGTGGGAGCAAAGCTCCTAGGGTTTAGCTCAGGGCAAAGGGGGATCCAAGACAGCACACAAAATGCACCCACAGCAGCACGCGGGTGGCCGGGTGCAGGGTGCTGGATCGTTGTTGGAAGCCCTGTTGGTTTCAATGGGAAAGCTCCGGTCAGAACAGGCAGTGCAGGCTCGGGCACAAAGATCTTCTGGAGGCGACCACCGGTTGGAGAGGTAAGTTTGGATATCATGAGGTGCCGGGACACCATCTGTAGGGCCACCCAAGGCCATTGGGCGTTGGGTGCAGGGATGTTTTTGGCCTTTGGGTTTTCTTACTGGCTCCGGTCGCGGTCAAGGGGGATCCTCCAGGTAGGGCTGCAGGCTTTGTCAGAAGACTTGAGTTAGGTCAGGGATCACCAGATCCCAGGTCAGGATCGCCGGGGAGGCCTCCTCATGGCGTTGGGCAACTCGAACCCAGGCCGTAGGCGTCGGGTGCAGAGTGGTACAGACTCACGGATTTGGCCGGAGCCAGAGTCTGTTGGTGAGCAAATCCGGTGCTCACAGGAGACAAAGTCTTTTTAGTGAAGGCAGGGCAGGTCCTCCGGATTCTGGGGGGCTGCTGGCTGCAGGACACACCGGGATTCCGCTGGAGCACGTCAAGGTCGGGACAGGCTGGTAGGGCTGGGGCCAAGTCAGTTGGTGTCCTCCTCTTCTTCCTTCAGCACCGCTATTCGGTCCTTCTTCTTCTTCTTTCTTCTTGTCTGAGGAGGCAAGGTTCGGGGTTGCCCCTAAATACTAAATTTAGGGGTGTTTCAGGTAGGTACAGGTTGGGACCAATGGGTCCTTTCCTTGGGGCGGGTACACCCCCTATTATGCCACCCTCCAGTGGGAGGGGATCATAAGCTTCATTCTGGTTGGCTGTGTCCTCCCATCTTCAAGATGGCGGCGATTGAGAGTTGTGCTTTTCCTCGCCTACCCCACCTGAGGGGTGGGGTTGGCAAAGGTGGGCAAACATCTCCTCCTATCTTTGTTTCCCACCAATTCTCCCACCCAAAGTGGTGGCCAGAACCGGTGGGGGCCAGTTGCTGGGAGCAGCAAATGGCTGGGTCAGCTCAGAAAGGCGGCAAGCCTTTGAAGCTTCCCCTTCGTGGACCCTGCCCATCCTGGGGGAGGAGGCTTGGCACCTCTGCCCAGGATGTGCTTTGTTTCAGGACACTGAGAGCGGGAGGCTCTCGACCCAGGGGTACAGAAACATATCTGGAGGTGGCAGCTAGCGAGCAGCCAGTCAGCCAGGACACTAAAGTTAGGTCGTTTTTCTGGGAGTATCTCTAAGATGCCCTCTGAGTCAATTTTGCATTAAATCCCACACTGGCATCAGTGTGGGTTTAATGTGCTGAGACGTTTGATATCAAACTTCCCAGATTTCAGTAAAGTCATTATGGTGCTGTGGAGTTCGTCATGACAAACTCCCAGTACCATATACTCTTTATGGCTTTACTGCACTTACAATGTCTGAGAATGGACTTAGACACTGTAGGGGTACAGGGCTCATGCACCTGTACCCTCACCAGTGGTTTAGTGCACCCAGCTAGAGGGGTGGCTTACCTATGCAGTCGATAGGCAGTTGATTGTTGGCATGGCACACAGGGATGTGTGCCATGTCGATTCTTCACTTTGCTCTGCACCAAAACACGCAGCCTGCAATGGCAGTGTGTGTGTGTGTGTTAGGGTACAGGGCCTCTAAGGATGGCACAATATGTGCTGCAGTCCTTAGAGGCCTTCCCTGGTCACAGTGCCCTTGGTACCCATGCTACCTTTTACAAGGGACTTACATGTGGCCAGAGAGTTGCCAATTGGGCGTGCAACAGTACAGTTATAGGGAAAGAACATAGGCCCTGGGTACCTGGTTGGCAGGAACCCAGGGCACACTTAGTCAAAGAGCATCAACATCAGGCAAAAAGTGGGGGGGAAACCATGCACTTTCCTACAAGATGTAGTTCATTTACTCTCACAATGATCTGCAACATCCCACTTACAAAGCATCCCATCACTGTGCCCTCAGCGTGAGATAAACTGGCTTCTATTGTGTGCTGGAATATAAGCACGACTGCTTGGTACAGAAGGCAGCAGCGCCATGATTGTCGCCCTTTTATCACATTTCACAGATCCAGTGTGTTGTTGGCCCTGAGGATTCCTCTGTAGGATGAAACCAACTGAATATGCCTGCGTGTGGCATGCATAGCGAGTGTTGGCAACAAGTACACCAAGTACACATCACAAATTTGCAGCCTCCGCTTCAGCCCACCTGACCAGCCAGGAGCGCGGGTCACTGTGCCATCTTCATAAGTCAGGCCCCTCTGCATCAGTCATTCTGTATAGGCTGCACTATGGGGCACAGTGTAGAGCAGTGTGCTCCAGCTGTACTTTCTGTACAAGCAAGGGGATGCTTCAAGACAATATTATTCATCTTCAATATTAAGCCAAGGAGGAAGCAACTGATTGGTGAATAATGTTTTATTAGACCATCCTAGGGCAGAGTCTACAGGACACACAGCTGGGCAGGAATTGATACCAGAATTCAAAATGAAGTAGACAGTGGTGGCCGCCACCTACAAAAGGTAGTGGGGTGGGGGGCGTGAGAGGGGGAGCGCGGGGGAGAGAATTTAAAAAAAAAGTACCTTACGTTGACAGCCGCGTCGTGCCGGGTGCTTCCTCTTCCGTGTCCCAGCAGGCACTGGGGCTGCATCAGACTCCCTGTCCAATTCCCACTCTGCTCTGCAGCGTGGGGATTGGTCTGACAGGCTAGAAAGTTGCCCTGCTCAGACCAGGGAGTCTGTGGGGTTTCTCCAGCCTGGCTGCTTAATGCAGCCGGGTTGGAGAAACCTAAGTGCGCATGTGTGTTTTGGTCATCCTGAGATGGCCGGCCAAACACACATGAGCACTTAGAGAGTGCACATAGCACCCCTCCTACTACCCCCCTCCCATGCCCCAGCCCCGACCCTCCCTGTACATGTTGGCTGAGCCAGCTGCTTAAAAATAAAACAATAATCAAATATCATTGTATTTTTTAGCTGCTGGGTCTATCAGTGGGGCGACGCTCCTCCACCATTGCGGAGGAGCCGCCCCTGGAAGAAAAAAAGTACATTCTGAACCCTGTGAGCTCAACTTTCTAAAATAACACTTATTACAGCCTAGGTCATCCAGCACACACCATTCACACAGGACATAAATGAAGGATCCTTGACCTGAGTGGGCCCCCTTATCCAGCTGCCTGCTATGGGAATGAACATTCTTTCTTAAGAGGGACTAACTACGTCGCTCGTACCACAGCATTCCCCAACTTAAGAATACACCTTTCACCTAATTCCACTCAAACAAGGCGCACATACACAGAAACTGTAAAAATGGATCTTGGAAGAAACCATAATGAGGGAACATCAATAACCCGACCACCGTCAAGAACAAATTGCTCCTAGCAAACAAAGAAACGATTCTCACAGCTCTGGATCGAGTGATACTGTGAAAGTAATTTCATGGAATGTGTATGGGCTAAAAACCACATTACTAAACACGGAATCAGTTGACTTTCTTCAGTCTGGGGACCTTATGCCTTCAAGAAACTTGGCTGCTAGCCTCAGCGGCCATTCCAGGCTTCACGGAATTTCAGCAGCCGGCAAAAAAGCACAACATATTTGGAAGACCATCGGGGGGGGTCTATCAATATACATACGAATCAGCAGTAACATAAAAGCGAAACCCCTACTAAACACGGACATGGCCCAAGCGACTCTTTTGCAAGGCTTGAAACTGAACGGCTGCTCAATAAAGATTATACTTGTGAACATCTACTTCAACAGCAATGACTCACTAAGATTCAGTGGCATGAGGGCTCTAGTGGACACACTGGAAGAGCTACTAAGCAGTCAGCCAAACTGTGGGATTATAATCGCCGGGGATTTTAACACTCGATATCTAGGGACTGCACTAGATGACGCCCTGCCGATGGACACGGCCGGAATGTTAATGAACACATTTCTAAATACATACAGATTAAAATCAATACAAATCTTCAATCCACCCAAGGCTGTCTTGAATACAGAACTACAGGGAAAAATCAAAACCACGATAGACTATATCTTTGTGTGTAATCGCTTGCATGGACAAGTGTCAGAAACGCAAAAACGTATGTTCCAGACGAGTGATCATCTCCCACTGGCCATAGTCTTTGCATTACAAATGGCCAGGCAACCGCTCATTGCCATTGTGGGTCATACTAAGGGGGAGGAAATCCACACCCTACAGAGGAGAATAAAATGGAATACAATAGATACATCAGCCCTATGTAAGTGGAAAAGCAACTGGCCCAGACTCGCCCACGAACTTACAGCAGGCAACGTTTGTGAAAATTGGATTAAACTGGCGACAGGTGTATGATCTTTTGATATGCAGACAAACAAACCACCATCGAGCCTCAGGAGAAAGGATCTGTTGCCACCCACAACCCCGGTGCGTAAAAGTGGGGCAAAGCAAGCGGGCCTTGAGATCAGCCATCCGCATTCACAAGCGAGAGGGAAAAGATAAAACATTCCAAGATCAACTCCTAGCTAGGAAAATACATAGGAAAAATGTATGGGACTGCAAAAGACAACAGCAAGACTCCCAATGGTTGTATATTCATAGCCTGCTGACCCCAAACAAACAGGCGGAATTTTGGTCATACATCAATAGGCTCTCAGGTCACGGCCATGATAGGCGCAATGTGGTTGCCAGCCACTCATGGATTGCCCATGTGGCTACATTGTATTGTTGCACGCCAAGTCAGGCTCAACTGCATCAGCAATATCTCTCTATCACCAACGATTTGCGAAATACCCTCCCCCCATCCATCGAAGATACAGCCGTACCACCGGTAACAGGGAAGCTCCCGTCTAGCGAAGAAACATCAGAGCACCAGGTTGCAGCGAACCGTGTGACACTATTCCTAAAAAACATCAGAAAGGACGGGGCACCGGGTCCCAACGGCTTACCAGGCCACCTCTTCAAAGAAGATTGTGATTTCTGGGGTACCACACTTAAGCCACTTTATCAGTACTGCCTGGCCAACTCAATAGTCCCGGAGACGTGGAAAGGTTCTTTGCTGCAACCCATTCATAAAAAGGGAGACACCGGGGACCCATCGAATTATAGGCTGATTGCTCTCCTGGACATCAAGGCAAAAGGATATGCAAGCCTCCTTCTGCAAGATCTGCAGGAATGGGCTAACGACAATGAAATCCTACTAGCCTACCAATCCGGTTTTAGGCCTGGAGCATCAACAATTGATAACATCTTAGCCCTCGCTTACTTAGTAGAACAGTCCACTCAGAAAAAGCAGCTTCCACTCTTTGCATGTTTTGTGGATTACTCCGTGGCGTTTGATGGCGTTAATCGGAGTCTGCTGTGGCGGAAACTGCAAAACTAGGGGATACCATCAATGCTGCTAAAAGCAATAATCAGTCTTTACACCGGAACCTGGGTACAGGTGTAACTCACGACGAATGCAGCCACTAAAAAGATCTTAACAGACCGAGGGCTGAAACAAGGCTGCATACTGGCTCCTCTCCTTTTTAACTTATACACGGCGGACCTCGGCAAAACATTATCTAAGGCTAACCTTCTATCTCCTAAAATTGGCTCGACTAGATTACTTTTAATGCAGTACGCGGATGACATGGTGCTATTGGACCACACCAAAACAGGCATGCAAAGATTACTGGAAGCATTAAACAGATATAACTACATTAATGACTTAAGGGCAAACGCGGGAAAGACGAAGGTAGTAATATTTGGGAAGTACGCCAACAAACTCAGACAACATTGGAGACTGGGCATCCTGAAAATGGCAACAACGACCAAATATAACTACCTGGGGGTTTGGCTCACGAGCAACGGGAAGCCCACGGCACACATCGCTTCCATTGAAACAAAAGCTAAGGCAGTGACGTATGCCCTATGTAAACTGAACTCTAAACTAAGCGGCCCATCTACCAAATCTATCAGAAAGGTCATAAGCGCTAAGCTTTTACCCTCACTCACATACAGCCAACTAGTATTCCCGGCGGCTTTTAGCAACACCTTGGAACAAGCCAATTGTTGAGCGTTTAAGCAAATTTTCCAGATACCAACTCATGCCCGGAATGCATTGGTACGATTGGAATTTGGGCTAAACAAACAGAGTCGCGAGCATTGGGCCTCGATCGTGCGGTTTTATCTAGGGGTATGCGCGGCCCCACCGCACACAATGAAAGCGATTTTAAAAACAATCTTTGTGAAAGGAAACAACTTGTAGTCCAAAGGCTTGCACACTGCCTGCACTGAACTGCACCTTGACATGACTAGTTGGCAGGATTTTATTCATCAGCCCGGCACCCTAAAATCGATTTTAAAAAAACAAGTTAGATTACTCTCTAAGGAAGAGGACCTGAAGGAACTGAAGCTCTCCAGCAGTAACATCAGGATACTTGCTAGCTCCTATGAAAAACGCCTAAGGCAGCCATACCTTGATGCCGCTTTAAACAAGTCAATTGTAAAGAGAATTTTAGCAGTGAGACTCATGGTGCTGCCGATAAAAGACATTAACATGCGCTGGAAATCTTTAGAGGCGGTCAGCACCTGCAGACTCTGCCAACAGTATGAGGAATCCATGGCTCACCTGGTTTGCATATGTCACTGCTTGGCACAAGCACGTCGCACTTTACTAAAACCATTGTTTTTAAAATACGGAACACGTACATGCCAAGACGCAATGAAACTTCTTTTTAATTTGGACATTCCAATGGAACTGGCACGATTTGCGAAATTTGCACACAAGGCGAAAGAACTTTTAGGCAACGCCTCGCACGCAGCACTTTACTGAAATTTTCGTGGCGAAAGTATCGAACACGTACCTGTATAGTCGCCATGAAACCTTTTTTGGACATACATAGATGAGCGAAAATTTGCACTTTAGTGAAAAAACTCTAAGTCAATGCCTTAATCAGGGATTAGAACTAATTGAAGGCTTTGACAGTCGACCTTTTGTTCTGCTTTTATTCGTTTTGTATCGTCAAACGCAGTATTTTAGATCTATTTTATTCATGTATTACAACGGTATACTCGAACGGTTAAATACGTACCTACTATAAACTGAAGTAATTAAGTGCTGGAATATCTCTGCTTGATTTCCATTGTAACAATTTTAATTAATTGAGACAATAACATTTATTCTTCTTCATTCGGGGTCCTGCTCAATTCAGGCATCAATTAGGTTATTAATAAAACTTCAGAATGGTAATGTTCCAACTTCCTGTCGGACGGTAATGCCAGAGTATCCTTATAGTTTGCATTCAATTTCTATGCTTGCTCCAGGACTGGCTTTAGCGCTGGTGGCACCTGGTGCGACAATATTTTTTGGCACCCCCCTGCCCAGGGAAACAACCTTTAGAACGCATGCATTACATCGCATGCCATTAGATTGCGGTTTTTACAACGAAAGTCGTTACAACGACTTGCACTGGAGGGCGCTTATAGGACAAGGAGTAGTTTAAATTACTATCCAACACCTTCCCTACTGTACGTAGGCTGGAGCTGGAATAGTAAATTAAACTACTCCTAAGTCCAGCGCCTCCAACGCAAGTCGTTGTAACGACTTGCGTTGTTAAAACCGCGATCTAATGGCATGCGATGTAATGCATGCGTGGTATCGTCATACATCCCCCTGCCCATGACCTCCTTCCATTCCCTCACTACCAGGCAAAAGTGCCCCTCATCTCTCCATAGCCCCTCTCTCACACACATTTAATTTGTTTTAAAGACCTGATAAAGGCTGGCTTTACTAATCCACTCGGCTAACCGCATAAAATACAGATCTGTTATTTGCAGCAGGCATATTATCCCTCTGTGCTACTTTATATGGCGAGTCGAAACTACCACTAGACAAAACTCCAATCTCTCTCTCTAGCAGGAAAATTTGTCACAAGAGTTATCTCGCCATTTTTATTGTTGCCTGAAAGCTGATGGGCAAGGAACTCTGCAGCAGGTGCTTTTAAATCTGAAGTTATTGCTAAACACAGCGACCCCTGATGTCAGTGCTCCCCCTCAAGGTCAGCGCCCCGTGCGGTCGCACCACCCTACAGCCGCCCCTGCCATGCTCACAAGTCCTCTACAGTTCTAAACTTGCTTCTCACGCGTTTCTGTGGGACCCAGGTCACAAACTTCCTGTAGCACCACTCTCTGTCTTCCGCAGCAAGGGGATCTCATTTAAAACAGAAACAACATCTGCTGAGCAGGGGCGTTGCTAGGCCTTAGGCTGCCCGTGGCGGCCCCTGCGTTTGCCGCCCTCGGCAAAATGATAGGGGTGGTGGGTGGTGTTAGCGGCCGCGGATGATTCTTGCGGCCGCAACGGCCGCAGGTAAGACCGGGGGGAAGGGGGGCTGGCTGCCGCCCGAAAACTTGTGCCGCCTGGGGCGGTCCGCCCCCATCGCCCCCCCCTAGCTACGCCACTGCTGCTGAGACATTTGGAAGTAGCTCCAAATGTGGCCACTAGTAACGTCTGCTGTTACATGGCTCATTGTGAATTAGGGTTGCAACCTAGAAGAAAACACTTAATTTGTTTACCTATTACTTGTCTGGAACAGCCAAGCGAAGGTAGCTGGGAAAATATTTCAAGTGAAATTGCCCGGATTCTTTTTAACATGGCAGTTTCCCCTTGTCTGCTCTAATAAGCAACGAGTTAGGCAGCGCTCAAATACTTTTAATTGAATTCTTTAGGTTTTCGTTTTAAAAAAATTATATTTCAGAGGGGGAAATACCTGATTTCACAGCTTTTTCCGATATTTTTCCCAGCCTGGAGACTTTGAAAAACAGGCCAGGCCCATAAAAACACACAGCCAGGTGGTGAATGCATCACAAAAGCTGACAGGGGTTGCTTTTGCAACATGTGGTTCCCCAGGTGCAAATGCACCTGTGGACTAAGGGGAGGGAGCCACTCAACTCTGATTATTGTTGTATTAAGGTACCCAAACAGCAGTCAGGGCCCAGGTTCCTTGCTTGCACTAGGTTCCACATCAACATCGTAATACTACTGCATTTTGCAGAAGTAATCCGAGTGCTGGAAAAAGCTTGTCCCTAAAAAAGTTTAGGCCTAAGGTAAACGGCCCTATCTGCCCTCGTTCCCAAAGTGCCTTTTCACAATCATTCTTTTCACGCCGTGTGATTGACAATGAGAAGGATCTCATGCTAGTAAGGAAATTAGAACTGTATATAAAAAATAAATGCATTCAAAATAACTGTTCAATTAGCAAAGCGGCCGTGCCTCCAAAACTGCTTTCTACTGTGAATGAAAATAAATGTAAGGTTTGAAATATGTCAATTTGTTTTCAACATGGACACTAGAGGGCGCCACAAGACTGCGGCAGAGCGGCGCAGAGAAACGTTTCACCTGGAGCCTGAGTTATGTGCAGCCTGCTCCAGCAGTCTGAGGATTTGCATTCATGATTTCTAGATGTCTTCGTTGAAGTAGACGAATGTGGTAATAGAAGCAGTAGTTTTGTCCAAAAGGAAGGCATGAAACCCCTGCATTTATAATGAAAAAAGTGACACAGAGCTCATTGTAATTCATGCCTGAACTGTTCACCCTGTGCAGGTCCAGAAATTCATTCTGTCTCACCTGGTGCGATGATCTCTGGAGGGAAGTTTTCCATCTGCTTTTCTATCATGTTAAGCTGTAAGAGCTGGGTTTATTATTTATTGCTCTTGCTTTTTTTTGTTAAGCTTTGATTTTCTTCCTCATCTAGAGTTAAAAAATTCAACTTGGTGAATATAAAAATCACGGTTTGCAGAAATGAATGCTAACATGACCACAGCATGATCATAGCGCTCCTGTCTCTCAAATGGGTCACATTTCCTTACAAAGTAAACCATTGGTTTTGTTGACCGGACCACAACCAGGCACAATGTATCCAGGTTTTGGGCCTACAAATGGGCGGGAAATTAAGATAAAGTTAAGTGAAGATGAAAGATGATGGGTTAAGCAGTGGCGGCTCCTCCGCTAAGGTGGAGGAGCGTCGCCCCACTGCCCTGTGAGCAGTAGTTAAAGGAATCATTTTAGTTTTCCGTTTCCTGGTGTGGGGCGCGGCTGACAGAGCAGGGGCCAGTGGTTTGCCCACTCCAACTGCACATGAATGTTTGGCTGGCCGTCTCGGGCTGGCCAAACGGTCATGTCCACTTTGCATTGTTCTCCACCCAGGCTGCATTACAGCCTAGGTGAAGAACATGCCCAGGCTCCCATTCCCCGTCTGAGCACCGAACCACGGCGTTCAAACCAATCGCAACGCTGCAGTGCAGCATTGTGATTGGCTTGGGGAGTCAGGAGCCTCGGTGCTTCCTGGTTCCTAGTGTCGAGGAGCCAAAGAGGAGCGGTTCCAGAAAACCTTTTCTAAGCAATATCTTGCCAGCACTGCCAAGTGGGAGCCAGGCAGTTACAGCTGCGATTCCGACCTCCTTCCATGTTGACACTGGAGTATATTAGGTGCCAACCTGCGCGCTGGCATCAGATCCTGTGTCTCTAACTCATTGAACCTGGTTCGCAGCTCTCTCTCAGTATCTCACCAACAAATTCCTCACCATTTCATTAGCGACCAGATCAAATGTTTCCTCCAAAAGTTTCAGCCTTTAAGCCCTGTTGAGGTCCCCAATGAAAAAGTTATTTTTGGAGCAGCATTACATATGCATGTAGGGGCATATTTATGAGAGGCTTGCATCACGTTTGCACCACACAAAGTGGTACATGCGTGACACAGCCTCTAAGTCAGATTTATGAAGCCACGCAAAGACACATTGCGTGGCTTTGAATGACTTCATAGATCTGGAGAAAGGCAACGCAGCACAAATTGCTGCGTTGCCTTACTCTGCGCAAAGGAGGCATTCCATGGGCGTTGCGGTGGGTGTTCCCATGCAAATCCCATGGTTGTTGCCGCATTCCCAGATTTACAAAACCTGGTAAACCTGGGAATGTGCCAAAAAGATATGCCTCCCCAGGTGAGGCGTGACGGGGAGAAATATGTTTATTTCTCCTCTTTCTATTCGTGCTGCATTCTGTAGCACACATAGAAAGAGGAAAATGCCTCTATGAATTGTTTTTGTGCAGGAAGGTGTCCATTCCTGCACAAAAACAATCCTGCCTAAACACAGGCACCCTTGCACTATAGTGCAAGGGTGCCTGTGTTGGCGCTAGGCTGCCGAAACAGCGCTAGAGCAGGGGGAAAGGACAGGAATGCACAGTATTGCTTAAATATGGCACATTCCTGCCCTTTCCCAGTGACGCAGCACAGCACGGTGCCTTGCTGCGCTGCCTCTCCGCCACTATTTTCATAAATATGCCCCATAGTGTCTTGGATGAGAACAAGACACCGCGGTGGGCAGTTCTTGTGTCTCCATGCAACCAAAGGTCACCAGAGAGGGGGAAGCCAAATTGTTTTAGGCCAAGGTCACAGGGAGATGCCAAAGTGACAACCCTAGATAATTCACCTGTCAGTAAACAATCTCCTAAGAAATATTCCTTTAGAAACTGTATAAAAAATACCACAGGAAGGGGGAGTCCTTTTTTTCCTCAAGAAAAGTTTTTCCTTTACCCACTGGTTCACGTTCAAGAGGGAGCACATCCCTTGGAGCTTGGCAACTATGCCATGCCTCTACAGGCTCTGGCCCTGTGCCAAAGAAGAAGTCAAAGCCTGCTTCCGTGTTCACCCCAATTTTTGTGGGGGGTCACACCCTATAGATTCTTCATAGCCCCAAAAGATAAAGTGCCTTTTTTGGGAGGCCAACAAACCTGTTAGAGAATCTCTTATCTGAAAGTGATAATGAAATGAAGCCCTGTCACAGTACCCCAAATCAATACGCGCTCACGTGGGTTGGCATTTCACAATTATATGGTTAGTTATCATGTAGAGCCTGTCTACATAATGACTATCAGAATTATTAAGATTTGTATTGTTCATTTAATACATAATATGTCAATTAGGGTGAAGGGTAAAAGGGCCCAAATCATATTTTATCACATTTCTCCTAAATTATTAGTCTATTCCCAAGCCAATGGGACTGTAATGGATTTGGTTATAAAAGCTCAATTGCTGTTTCAGTCCAGTAAACCTACATTTTGCCAAACCCATGAACAGTTTCCCCACATACCTTATGCTGTCATCGGATCAGCACTCAGATTTTAGCCTTTCAGCATCTCCCTTCAGCAGCCAGTCCATGGTGTTTTATGGAGCAAGGGTGGGGCGTGGGGTCATTCTTGCTCGGCTCCTGTTTTGCTACAAAAAACATGCAAACAATTCCCCTTTGCAGAAGCATACAGAAGCGGACGTACTTTTCCCTCTTCCTTCCAAGACCAACCTATTCAAGGTCATCGTCCTTTGCAGCGGTGATAACAATGAGTGCACCAGAGAAGTGGGAAGGTTTCCTTCTCTGCCTTGTTATGAATCTTGTCACACAATCATGGAGTTTCTAAACTGAAAACATGGCGAATGAGCACACAGTTTTTAAATTTACCATTTTGTTTTCTCGTTTTCCTAGGCCTTATGCCTACAAATACACACACACACTCTCTCTAATCTTAAATGCCATCATGTTTGCCTGCAATCATGCCTGTTTTAGATGTAACATGTATTATTGACATACGAGTGCCCTGCCACAAATGGCACTGGCAAGGTTCTATCACCAGTTTGGTTGGAGCCACCGTTGCAGACAGTGCCACTGCAGCTGATTAAGATGCCGCCATAGAAGCCGCTCCTGTTTTGCTACAAAAAACATGCAAACAATTCCCCTTTGCAGAAGCATACAGAAGCGGACGTACTTTTCCCTCTTCCTTCCAAGACCAACCTATTCAAGGTCATCGTCCTTTGCAGCGGTGATAACAATGAGTGCACCAGAGAAGTGGGAAGGTTTCCTTCTCTGCCTTGTTATGAATCTTGTCACACAATCATGGAGTTTCTAAACTGAAAACATGGCGAATGAGCACACAGTTTTTAAATTTACCATTTTGTTTTCTCGTTTTCCTAGGCCTTATGCCTACAAATACACACACACACTCTCTCTAATCTTAAATGCCATCATGTTTGCCTGCAATCATGCCTGTTTTAGATGTAACATGTATTATTGACATACGAGTGCCCTGCCACAAATGGCACTGGCAAGGTTCTATCACCAGTTTGGTTGGAGCCACCTTTGTTGCAGACAGTGCCACTGCAGTGATTGGAGAGCGCTGGAATTGGCGAGATAGCAGAGGAGGAATAGGTGACTGACTAAAGGAACAGGCTGGTAAGAATACCGCTGGAGGAGCCGGAAAGACTGTAAGACGGCAAAGTGGGCTGTTGGTGGTTTGACAACAGGTTTAAAGCATAGGCTATGGAAAGGGAAGGAGGAGAGAGAGAGGGAAGAGAGAAAGCAGAGAGAAGTAGAGAGAAGTAGAGAGAAAGTAGAGAGAAGAAGAGAGGGGAGACAAAAGACAGAGGAAAGGAAAAAAAAGAAAAAAGATCGCGAGGTGAATGATTAATGATTAACATCTGGGAAAATAAGATCTAAGGAGCATAGGCGCCGGAAAGTGGAAAGTGGAAGTGGAAGAGGAAGGAGGAGGCTTGAAAAGAGAAAGGAAAAGAACTTTAAAAAACAAAACAGAAGAGAAATGGGCAAAACATTTAAACATGTTAATACTGTCAAACTCGATTCTGCAGTTCGGCTGAAAGCCAAAACACGTTTAGCTCAAGCCAGCGAAGCTAAGGAAGCCGCCTGTTCAGTAAATAAGGGAGGAGCCTCGTATGGCCTTGACTCTACCCCTGAAAGTTCTGAAGGTGAGCTGCCCTCTACTATATCTCTGGAGCAGGTAGAATCGGCGATGGATCAGATTAATATGATACCAAACTTAAGTAACATCGCAGCAGCCTCATTAAAGTCTCCGCAAGGTGAACCAATATGTGAAACATCAGAAAATAGCTCCAAGGAGGTAAAGAAATTTTCATTATTTTTGAAGAAAGCCACTCTGTTGTCTCCTCTTCAAATTTAGGTCCAACTTTAAAAGTAAAAGAAGGAGTATCAAAGGAAGCAGGGCTGTCAAAGACATTGATGGATATGATTTCTAAAGATAAGGCTGCACCCTTAGAGATATGTTATGATCAAGATCAAGCCCAAGTTCAAGTTCCAACTCAGGACAGGCCTTTTCCATCAGAAACATCTATGCAATTACCAGCTATTAGTAAAATTCCTCCTCAGTTGCAAGGAATAGGAGATGAAAGCAATAACACCGGAATAGAAATCACCTCAAATCAGATCTTAAACCAGATGCCACTCCAATATAAGCCTCAGCTACAATCTTCACCTCTACCTCTACCTCTACTGCCACTTCCTTTTCAGGGTCAAGGTTCGGTAGAGGGCCAACTATTTTAAGATGATGCTATGGCCAAAACGGCAATAACGGATGGAGGTACGATCTCTGATGCTACCGAATCACAAAAGATCCCAGCCAAAGTACGCAGGTATCCAGGGTTTGCCAACTGGATATTAAGGATATGTTAAATTTAATATTGGAAGAAATACGCGAAATGAAAGAAACTCAGAAATTAGAGATTGCTTCTTTGCATTCACGATTGGGGAAAATAGAAGAAGTAATGGCATGTTTTCCAATTAAACTCCAGGAAGCTGAAGGAAGGATTTCAGTTCTCGAAGACCAGATGACAACAGTGATTGGTGAGGTGAGAGAGGTAACAAAAAATAAGAATAATCTGGAAAGTAAGTTGGAGCAGCTGGAGAACCATTCTCGGAGGTCAAACCTCCGGATAGTTGGGATTCCGGAAGGTATTGAAGGTTCTCAGCCATTACAGTGGGTCAATTCCTTTATCAAGCAAAAAGTCCTCCCAGAGTTTGAAGGAGACCTCACCATCACCAGAGCACACCGAGTTCCAGCCCATCCTTTCCCTAATTTGACGATGCCACGAACAATGCTACTCAATTTCGCGGACTTTAGAATAAAAGAAATAATTTTGACACAGGCAATTCAACAGAGACAGTTTTCTGTAACTGACACCGCAAAATGTCGAATATTTTCAGATATGACTGCCTCTGCTGCATGCAGAAGGAAAGAATTTGTAAAAATCCTGCATTTGTTTAAAGCTCATGGTGCCCAAGCTTCGATTGCTCAGCAATCTAAATTGAAAGTATTGGTAAAAGGGAAATTCTTTATATTTTCTGATTTGGAGGAAGCTCAGGCTTTATTAACGGAGATCTCCCAGGGATCTCGAGCTTGAGGGAAATCCTTTGAAATACTATGATTAAGTAGGTTTCTATATAAATTGATGGGTGGGGTATGTTTGGAAATGGAAGGTCTTTAATGTTTAGGCTCCATTGAAAGAGATTTCCCATGTATCTCGAGACTAAAGAAAGTGCTCGGAATATGTAGGGGTTTATTTCTCTTTTTCCTTCTTTTATATCTTGATGGGGGGTCTTTCTTTGGGATGGTGTGATCTTTAATATATTAGGTTGCTATTGCAGGGGTTTTGGGGGCAGCTGGGTCACCCAGGGTGTAATTACAGGACACCCAGGAAACTAAAAGGGAGGGGTGAAATGCGGCAAGCGTGGGCAGTAGGGGTTTATCCGCATTTGGGGTTGCAGGGGGGGAGGAAGGGGGGCACATAGAGGAAAAAGGAGCAGAAGGTATGTTTAATAAACAAAGTGTGAATTTGTTTTTGGTTAAATTAATAGCCTATTTTCTGACTTTATAATGGAAAAAAATATTAATTGCAAGGTTATATCAGCGAACGTCAATGGCTTGCTGAATAAAATAAAGTGCGGCGCTCATATTAAATGGTTAATGTCACTTAACCCTCTTGTTATATATTTGCAGGAAACCCATTTAAAAACAAATTTTCCTAAAATATTTATACCCAGGGCTTTTCCTCACGCTTTTTTCGCATCAGCAGGTCTTGCTATGCAGGGGGTATCTATTTACTTTTCCAATAAAGTTCTTTGGGAATTTGTAAAAATAGTTAGAGACCCTCAAGGGAGGTGGATTTGGGTTACCACAAGGCTGCAGGGGAAAATCTTGAATTTTTTAAATTATTATGGACCTGTGACTGATGATGTCTCTGCTTTGTTGAAAATAAATGAGTACCTGCTGGGTACGCCTGGACAGGTTATTCTCGGCGGAGATTTTAACTATATACAAGATTTAAGAAAAGACACTTCAAATAAAAATAAAAATCAACTGAAACCGAAGACTAAAAAACTAATTGATGTTCTTAAACAAGAATATCAATTGGTAGATCCCTGGAGGATTGAGAATCCAGACATGGATTTCTATACTTGCCACTCGCATCGTTTTGGAACATCCTCCCAAATTGATTTCTTTCTCATATCTAGATCTCTTCAGACTTCTAAGGTAGGAATAGGGTGTAATCCTTTCTTTGACCATGCATATATTAGTCTTGAGCTAATTCTAAAGGGGGGGTATGAGACCGCCCCCCAGATGGCAATTAGATCTCCTCCTTCTTCAAGATTTGGAATGGATGGCCAGTTTTAGAAAATGGATTACTGAATATTTCCAAATCAATAATAATAGTGCTGAGCCTTTTGCAGTATGGGGAGGTTTTAAAGCAGCGGCTCGTGGCCAAATAATTACTTTTTCAGCCGTCCAACATAAAGCGCGGAAGTTAAAAATAGCCAAGCTACAGTTGGAGGCTGAAAAGAGTATGCACTGCTGCTGCAGTCACTCCCGAACTGGTATGCTCAAGCAAAATCAGTATTAAGGGAGTTCTTTGTTTTGGAAGAAATTTGTAGCTCCCAAAATTATCAACAAAAAACCTATGAGGAAAGCCAGCTAGTAGGTAAATTACTAGCGAACTTAACGAAAAAAGAAACAAGAGGCAGCTACAATATTGAAAGTGCTTGACCCTCAGACAGGGGGTGAAACAACCAAAAGTAATGAGATTAGTCAGATCTTTTTGAATCATTTTCAACAACTTTATTCTACAGAACATCAGGTAGAGGATGAATGGATTCAGAACTATTTTTTAAATTTAAATATTCCAAAACTTTCGACAAAAAGAGTTGGTCAATTAAGTTTGGATGTGGAAACCGTCGAGATTTTGACCGCTATTAAAACGACTGCTGGGGCTAAAGCTTGCGGACAAGACGGCTTCCCTATTGAATTTTATAAAGCTTTTTCAGGGGAGCTATTGATCCCTCTTAAAGAGCTATTTAATTATATTAAAGAGGGAGGCTTGGTACCCGCAAATTTTAAGGAATCCATAATTGTGTCCTTTGTGAAAAAAGATAAGAATCCCGCCGATGTCAACTCTTAGAGGCCCATTAGTCTTTTAAATTCAGATTATAAGATACTAATGAAAATTTGGGCGGAGCGCTTTTCATTGGCTGCCCAAGAGTCTATTCATAGTCGATCAAACTGGTTTTATTAAGGGCAGATCGATGGCGGTAAATACAGAATTTTTAATTCATGCTTTGGATTACTTTAATACAAATTATGACTCCGGCATGTATTATAATGATGGACGCCGAGAAAGCTTTTGATTTGGTTAATTGGAAAACTTTATTTTTATTCTCAGCTCTTTCGGCTTCCCAACCCAAATTGTTAAGATGGTTCAGAACATTTATCAGGAAGCAACAGCCACGGTAGTTATAAATGCTACAAAAGTAGGCAATATTAAAATATGCCGTGGGACAAGACAAGGCTGTCCGTTATCGCCGCTGCTCTTTACCTTTTTTATAGAGCCTTTGGTTATCAAGATGCGTAATAACCCTGATATTCAGCCTCCAATTCCTGGGATGGCAAAGCTAAAATTATTCGCGGACGATATTATTTTATATTTAAAACCTGATAAAATGAACCTTGAGACAGTTTTAAAAGAATTTAAGAACTATGAATTAATTGGGGGATATAAGATAAATTCTAATAAAACCGAAGTGCTCGCTCTTAATGTCGATTCGAATTTTCTTCCGCTATGCTTAGAAGCTCAAGCATTTAAGACGGATCCAATTAGATATCTTGGGATGTTTGTGTCTAATCAACATCAGCAGCTTTTTAGACTAAATTATATAAGAATGAAAGATAAAATTAAAAAATTGTTGGAACAATGGCTTCTTCTTCCCCTTTCATTGATTGGGAGAGTGTCTTTAATTAAAATGTCTATACTCCCGCTGCTTTTGTTTCTTTTTATAAATGTTCCCATCAAAGTATACGCTTCTTTTTTAAAGAAATGGAAACTTTATTTAGAAAATTTATCTGGGCGAAAAAGGCATCCAGGGTTAAGCTGCTTACGGTACAATTACCTATAAAACAAGGGGGTCTGGCTTTGCCGCATTTGAAAACTTATTATGAAGCCGCATTTTTAGATTTAGTTTCTGGACTGTTAAGATCAAATGGTACGAGAGATAGTTTTTTATGGATAAAATGACTCAAGAAATGGGTTCGCAAACTTCAGTATTTTTAAAAACTTCCAAGTTTCCCAAAAAGACAAGGTATAAAACATTAAAAGACTATTCTTTTAGACTTTTAGCTTTTTTTAAAAAACGAGTTCCTCAGGTCTACACTTTGTAAAATTGGGAGAATGTAGTAATTTGGGTCTCCAGCTCCGATCCAAAACCATAAAAGTATGGGAGAACTGTGGACTATCCGAGCTAAGACAATTTTCTGTTTTGAATAGGGCGATCTCCTAGCAAGAAATAATGGTTAGGGCTGAGGGTTGTAATAAACCTGCTTTCTTTGAATATCTTAAAATTGTTCATTTTTTAACAGATATAAAAGAAATTTTTGATGTTCCAAATGATTTAATATCAACCCTTTATGCCACTAAATTACATGGTGTGGGGAATTGGTATCGGCTGTTACAACAGCATAGCCAAAAACCCTTACTAGAGAATCATTTAGCGAGAATCGCCAGTGAAACCCAGTGTTCTTTTACTCTTAAAGATTGGGAAGATATCAGCCTTTTAGGAAATAAAACACTTCGAGCAGCGAATTTTAAGAGAATGTCTTTTTATCCCGTTGGCTCTCTTATTATACCCCGGCGGCACTTAATAAAGGTTTCCGGAAGTCCCAAATAAATGCTTTAGATGTCAGAGAGATGGGGAAGGTGGATGGCATCATATTTTTTTACATGTCCTCGCCTGAATTCTTTCTGGGAATCAATTTTCACTGATATTGGACAGGCTTTGGGAAAGAAAGTACAGTTAGATGCCGATGTTGCACTATTTGGATTTTGCAAAGATAAATTGTTACTAACTGAGGCTGAGAAAGTGTTTTTGTGTATTTCCTGCACGGTAGCACGCTCGTTAGTTCTCCAGAACTGGAACTCGAATAAAATACCTTCCCATCTAAAATGGTTTAAAAAAATGCAGAGAACTTGTAACTTTGAGGAAGCCTATGCAAAACGACTAGGAGCGATAAAGAAATTTAGAAAGAACTGGAAGTTTTTTAGTGATTTAGAAAAATTGAAGGATATGAATATTTGACAGATATTGGATATGTATCTAGTCAATTATATTTATATTGCATTTGCACTTTTCTATCTTTTTGTACTGTATAAGCACTAGCACTTTTCTTCATGATAATATTCAATATGTACTGTGGTTTGAGATTACTATACGGAAAATGTTTTTATATTGTCTTTTAAAATTGGGCTGTATTTGATATGTTATTTAATAATGATGTTTGTTTATATACCTTCTGCTCCGCTCAATAAAAAAATAAAAAAATTAAAAAAGATTCCTGTGGGAGAACAGCTCCTTAGGGTATTTGCCTGGAAGGAGGAGGAGTTCAGCTCCAATGCTCATGCAATGTCTGATAAGTACTACTCATACCAAGCCCCATACTACTACTATGATCCCCAAAATAACCCTTTCTAGAATCGTCCCTCCTCTACCCCTCCTTGCATCATCTCAAACCTCTTTAACTATTCAGATCTCCCAAACAAGCCTTTCTAAACCCTTCCCTCTGACTCTTCCCCCTCCACCTCCCCTTTACTCATCCCAAACCTCCTCCTACTGCTATGATCTCCAAAAACCCTTTGTAGACTGTTCCCTCTTCTATCCCTCCACTATCCTTTTTCAATCCAAATAACAAACTCACATGTTCATCGCTCAAATTGATTTAATATCTCCCTATACTAATTCACCACTAATCCATTTTGGGTTCCGGAGTAGCATGCTACTAGCCGAAAACTGCTTTGATGCCTTGTCAGGGGTAGTAAGCGATATATAAATGCAATATTACTATGACTGCATAGAAGATGAAAAGCTCCTTGCTCATTATAACATTAATGCTGGCTTATATCTGGATTTAAAAAAAAGCAAGCAGCCTGGATACTTTACCAGAAGGAGACATCCCTTAGCCCCTGGCCTTGCTTCTGAAGAAATGCCCTCATTTACATTTGTGGTATGGAAAAGCAGCTGAAGCCTCTGAACTGCCCTTGCCCTCCATAAAGGTATGGTCTAATATTTTCATTGTGATTTTGCAACCTTCCTCCTCAGTGGTGGAGCCCTTTCTTTCAATGGAGTTCTCCTTCATCCTGTTATCACTGAATCAGAAAAGCACTTTTTGGACTCAGAAGTCCACAGTCATATAGCCAGATGCCATACCTGCTCTGGGTGACCCCTACATTTTGTCCTATTACCTGGTCCTGGAAAGCCTGTTTGTCCAGTCTTTCTACTTGGGGAAAAACCCAAATCCCTTCCCAACTGCACCACCTGACAGGCAGCCAATAAAATTGACTCTATAGGCTGAAAAGATTTTGCTTATGGTAGCTTTGCCATCCTCACCGCTAAAATAACCTGTCTTCTAGGCCGATATGTCATGCCTTATGAAAGTTGAAGAAACTTACTGTGACCAGCTTGCCAGACCACAAAAAAAAGCCATTCATGGACCTGGCCTAGATTCTGCATATACTATCTGTCATACCATGGGCATAGCCGGCATGCTGCACTAACTAGCTTCGATGCATCCCACAAATTTGTTCAAAGATGTGCAAACCACATTCCTAGATATAGCCTTCAGTTGTCAGCAGCTATTCGGAGACAATGCTGTCTCTACTGTGGAATGCTTCAAAACAGCAGAGCTACAGTTCACTCGCTGGGCCTAGCCTCCCTAGCAAGACAATTCCACCAACAATATAGAATGCTTCAAGGCTATTCCAGGGTAGTCCAATTCCAGCAAAGGCAACCGTCTTAGATGGTCCGTCTTAGATGGTCCGGCTAAGCTGGAAAACTTTCGTCCAATATCCCTCCTACCATGGGTAGCCAAGATTGCTGAGGCTCACACGAATAACATCTTAACGGGGTTTCTGAATATTAATGGCACCTTGGACCCTTCCCAGAATGACTTCCGCCCTGGTCACAGTACGGAGACTGCTCTCTTGGCTGTGACCGAACATCTGCGGACCATTCTCGATGCAGGCCACACTGTGGCACTGATACTGCTTGACCTCAGTGCCGCATTCGACACGGTCTCCCACAAGATTCTTTTACATCGTCTGGAGGAGGCCGGTGTCGTTGACCTAGCTCTAGATTGGTTCAGAGCTTTCCTTTCAGAGAGAACATTCCAAGTGACTGCCCCCCCTTTTCTCTCCAGTGTCCAGTCCATCGGGCAGGGTGTGCCTCAGGGCTCTGCTCTGAGCCCTGTACTATTTAATCTGTACGTTCAACCTCTTGCTACGGTGGCTAGGGACAAAGGCCTTACCATCGTCTCGTATGCTGACGACACGCAGTTGGTGGTGGCCCTCTCCGACGACTCCATGCAGGACGCCTCCAAATTTAGGAGTGGCCTGGCGGCAGTCGCGGAGTGGATGACCACCAACTGCCTCCAGCTTAACGCCAATAAATCTGAGGTGTTGCTGGTGGGGAGAGACAAGGGATTATGGAGTGAGCATTGGTGGCCCATCACCCTTGGTAGAGCACCCACCCCTAAGGCGGTGGTAAAAAACCTAGGGGTATGGATGGACTCTACACTCAGCTTCCAGGATCACACCAAGAAAGTGGCCGGCACTTGTTTCGGCCTCCTTCGGGGACTTAGGCCCCTGCTGGGGTTTTTTGATCCACCTACCCATCAGTTGATCGTTCAAGCAGCTATCTTATCTAGATTGGATTATGCCAGCTCACTCCTTTTAGGGGCTAATCAGACAGAGGTAATGCGCCTGCAGCGAGTTCAAAATGCAGCAGCCAGAGCCCTGTTGGGGCTCCCTCAAAGCTGCTCAACAGCCGGTGCCATCCGGCGGTTACACTGGTTGCCTATGGCCAAGCGGATCGAATTCAAGGCTCTCTGCTTGTCCTTTATAATTCTGAAGCTTGCGTCTCCGGAGCTTTTGGCCAACTTGCTGGTACCTTATGTTCCTATGCGCCAGCTGCGCTCTTTGGGGCAACACTTGGTTGTTGTCCCTCGAGTGAACCGTCTCCGTGCCGGGGGTCGGTCCTTCCGTTGTTTGGCAGCCAAATTGTGGAACTCCCTGCCCTTTCAGATTTTCAGTCTGGATAGCCTGCTGGCCTTTCGAAAAGCCATTAAGACATATCTTTTCCCCGTGGCCTAGTCTCTACCCTCTGTTCACTTCTTTCAGCGCAGAGATGCCTAGTTCCTAGCCTCTATGTTACACTGCTTTCAGCGCCGGGACGCCTCTTCGCTGAGGCAGCTGTGCGCTATATAAGTCTAGTTAACATTAACATTAACATTAACATTAACAAAACACCAGCAGCTTTACTGCTCCTTTTGGGGCCAGGGTGGATCTAGGGGATGCTATCTCCACTATCCTAGTATGAATAACTTTTATCTTGGTTGCAATGCTTTGGGACCAGGGTGTTCAGCTTTACACCACTCTGCTAACAAACCCCTTGAGGAGGCAGGGGATGGATGAGCGTACAGCCGGTTGTGATTCGGCCTCATTAACCAGAGCCCGGAAGTCGAAATAATTGAATTACGGTATTGTTTATCTTGACTATTTTAACTGGTTTTATAAAACAGTATTTGTTGGACGTATGTCGGAACCAGGCATGCGTTAATCACGACTTCCTTAATAATGCGTCCAAACAACGAATGCAACTTTACAATGCATTTCGTTACCACGCAAGTCGTTACAACGACTTGCTTTAGGGAAAGCGCTGGAGATGGAATAGTATAATTTACAATTCCAATTCCAGTCTGTGCAACAACAGGGAAAGCATTGGACTTAAAGTTCAACATCAATCCAACAACACTTTCCTTAAGGCAAGTCATTGTAACGACTTGCGTGGTAAAGGAATACGTTGTAAAGAAGCATCCGTGGTTCTGACCGCACTGTTAGGGCACAGCGTCATTCGAGCCGTGGAGTAAAGGCTATTTCCCGTATTTGTTGAGTGTTCCTTCCTTCGATCATGCCTTCAACAAAACGGTTCATATTCTCTTCTTCTACAACACCTAAACTTTAATCCTAGCCAATTAAGGGCTGAAAAGTAAGAGGCCAGAAAGAACATTTTACTAATCGCTCACATTCAGTTGACTCCTTTCAGGACTAAGAGTAGGTTTTAATGAATAAATTAACCAAGAACAAAAATCTGAGTCTTTCTAAGTACCCTTAGTAGTAACGTCTTATTAACCTGCTTGTAATTTAACTAACCCTTCAGTAAGGCATTTCATCTCTCCACTGCCATCATAAATAGAAATTATGTGGAAAATATTTTAGAGCTAGTCAAACGGATCAAGTGGACTCTAAGGGGCCGATTCTGATTCAGGCCGGAAATCTCTCCGACCGAGCCGGACCCGGAGAGATTTCCGACCGAATCGGACTCTAGCAGTCCGACCGAACGAGTACGATGCGCACGTATGCTATCGGACTCGATTCGGTCGGACTCCCATTGAAGTCAATGGGAGCCAGTCGTACGACGCGTACACGGGCTCCCATTGACTCAATAGGCACGGCCGCGAACAAGGGCGCCCCCTACAGCACGTTCGCGTCGATGCGGGTCGCGCCGTACATGCACGTGTAGGGGGGACCCATGGGTCCCCCTGTGTGCGACTCGCGCGGCTACGCGTACAGGGGGGTCCGACACGGACCCCCAAAGTGCGGCTCCGACAGCTCCTTGGAGCCGGACTGCGCGAGTCGGTCGGAGCGGTCGAGGTGCGCATCGTACTTACCCGGCCGGGGAACGTCTCCATTGCGCGGTGCGAGTCGTGCGAGTCAGTCGGAGCGATCGGGTCCTGCGAACGAGTCGGTCGGCAATTTCGCGAGCGCACGCATCGTACTCGCTCGCCCGGACGCACGTACGAATCGGTCGGGAAATAGGGCTCCGAATCGGATCCGGTTAAGCCGAATCCGATTCGGTGCCCTACCGGCCGAGATCGGAATCGACCCCCAAGTCTCCTGGAGCTACAGAGAATTACATTGTGTAGGTTGAAGGGACCTCACAGGATATAAGGGCACTGGAAGGGCCTGTGTTATTGATCTCACTAATGGTGACTGGGACACCATTGCAACAGCTAACCTAGAAAGTTCTCCTTCTTCCTCTTCTCAATTTAATTCAAGTATAAATCTATTGACGGAGCCAGGCTGAGAGAGTAATATTTTCAAATAAAAAAAAATCTATGAACCCCCTCAGAAAAAAAGTGAAGAATACATTATCGCCTCTTTTCCAGGGGTAGATCATGTAAAAGATGTTTATACAAACATGAACCTCTGAAACATCTCTCAAGGTGATTACTTATTATTATTACTCAATATTAGCCATTCTGCCACTTCTGCAGGGGACATTGCATAGGACTTGGAATAACTGATATTGAATAGCGATCCTTTTAAATCCCACTCAACAAACCTGAAAGATTTTTCATTAGACCTAAAGTAAAGAAATGCCTACATGTCCTCAGCTGCTGCAAAAAGTTATCAATAGCATTACAATGACGTAGGCTTTCATCAGCTCCAAACTTTCCAAATCAAGGCGAACTCTGTCTATACTTCCTACAGATTGATGATCATCAAAAGGAGAAAAGATATCGTATATTAGAGTTTTAATTATTTACCTCCTATTTGGGAGTAGCAAAAAAATAAAAGGGCAACGATTTGGGTAATAAACAAGAAAAAACAAAGAAATCATTATCTGCACCTGGATTTCCACATGCACGTTCGTACACAGAATCAAGAGCTAGGAAGTAAGAACACACTTAAGTAAAGACACAATCCCAGAATCAGGCAGAGTATCAAAACATGAACCTAAAGAAAAAGGTTTTCAACCAGTACATGGTGAGAGAAATACTTTAAAGGAGAAATTTTCAACAAAATCAACAGCTGCATGAGAATTCAAGGACGGGTGGCAGAGTAAAATACTAACTTAGTAGGTAAATCTTAACAGGCACAAATACATTGTAGAGAAACAGTAATTGTTGCCTTCCCTATGACGTTTTGAGCAGTTGCTCAGTCCGCAACCCAATCCATCGTTTTTCGCCCACTATATCACCTCAGTTTCGACCCAGCCATGTGCACATCAGTCATGACCCTGCTCCAATGGGAACAGTCCACTGGCGGAGATTAATTCAAGCATTCCTTCCATCACCTTGTTTATTGATGCCCTAAGTGTGATAGGTATGCCCAGAAGCGGGTTCCGTGCTCGCTGTGCCACTAGAACCTATGCCTTCCTGACGAGTCCTAATAAGGGCAAAACAGTTCCTGGTTGCTCCTTTTCTGGTTCAAGGCGGACCTGGCCCGGCATTTTAGGCTGGACTGTTCCCAATGGAGCAGGGTCAAGACTGATTTGCATTTAGCTGGGTCCAAACTCAGGTGGCATGGTAAGTGAAAATTGACGGATTGAGATGTGGCCCGAGTGGTTGCCAGTGGCTGAGATTAATTCAAGCATTCCAACCATCACCTTATTTTGGATGCCCCTTTGCATGAGGTAAAGCATTCCCCCTGTAATAAGTTCTACGCCATGGAGATGTCCATACTGAGACAATAGAAACAAAAGTTAGGGATCTCATAATTTCCAATGGAATCCACATAGAAACCTACACCTGGCACAGCCTTCCATACGGATTCCAATGGAAAGTGGTGAATTCCAAAGCGTACTACATCTGCATCACCACGTAAATAAGGGCCACATCTACCAATATTGGGAAAAGCGATATTCCTAATGTATGAAACGCCATGAGTTTCATTTAGCGATTCCTAGTGGGTCGCAAATCGACCTACCTCATGAATATTAAAGAGGTAGGTCACAATTTGCGACCCATTGGGAATCGTTAAAATCATGGGGATGGTGGCCTGCTGGGGTCAGCAGACCACCATGTCCGTGATTGCTTTTGAATAAAGCAATAATTTTTTAAAAATGCAGCCCGTTTTCCTTAAAGTAAAACGGGTTGCGTTTAAAAAGGAAAATTAAAAGTTTTCTTGTCATTTTTTAAGAGCAGGCAGTAGTCCGTGGGGCCACTGCCTGCTCTGAAAAAATGTTTGTTCTACCATTCACAAAGGGAAAAGGGTCTTGGGGACCCCTTCTTATTTGTGAAGGGTTACCACTAACTTGAAGTTGGTGGTAAAATGCGAATGTTTTGCAACCGCATTGCGGTCGCAAAACATTCTTACATACCGCTGAGATTCGGTATTAGGAAGGGACGCCCTAAAAATGCCCCTTGCTAATACTGAATCGTAAACCCTATTTGCGATTTAGTAATAGGTTACCGAATCGCAAATAGGGTTTGGTACATCAGAAAATGCTTTTTTCTTGTCGCGTTTGCCTCCATAAAAAAGCTCTTACATATGGCCCTAAATCTGACGGTGGAGATTCAATGCTTTTTAATGGTTATGGAAATATGAGACCACCCAACCTGACACCTCCAATTTCAAAAGGGTCCCATCTTCAAGGAAGACTCTGTTTCACAGGTCATTGGGGCATCACCAGAGAAACTGTTGTAGACCTCTAAAATCTCATCAGGAGCGCGAAAGACTCTTTTTATAATATTAGAATGCCAGCCCCCTTTCCAAAAGCTAAGCATGTAATTATTTTCCTAAATGCCATCTCATTTTGCATTCGGCAGTAGGGGAAATGTTGACAACCAGACTGACATCTTTGCACATGGCAATTAGCTTCCTATTATATAAGGTAGAATGATATGTTAGGACCATGAAAGAAATAGACAGACCTTGTCTGAGACAGCTGAGCTTCAGTGAGATCTACATGTTTAAATACACAAAGATAAGTCTGGTTAGCCAAAAAGGAATGTAAAATAATGCATGCTTAAAGTGTAGAGCCACAAATGTTGAATGCTACAAAAACGGTGTCATTTAAATGGCATTACATAAATAGGAACGAACATCATTAAGATATTGCAAAACAGTGTTATTAAAAATGATATTTAAGAACTGGAAATGCATTTAAATATGCTAAAGTGAACTCTGAAGAAATAACAAATGTGAGAGAGCTGCATGAATTTTAACACTTTTTTAAAAAGAGAAATGTGATAGAAGGTCTCCCCCTTCTCGCCCTTTTTGATGTAACCTTTTTATATAATGATTTATGTGCGGGATTGAATGGTTAAAAATATTGTTAAACCAGTTTAAGGGAAATATTATTTACACTTTGCGACAGCCTACTTTTTTTTAAATCTTATTTTAAAGTATTTGTTATTGTAAGAAAATCCATGAAGAGCCACTATAAAATGTATTGATGTAAACACTTAACTGTAATTCCATTAGTTTCTTTTCTTCCTTGTTGCAGTAATTAGTACTTGAAGTACTTGAACTGAGCCTGCCTCCCACAGAAACAACCGATTGTCCTACTTCCTTTTTTCCTAAATACATTTTCCTCATCAGTACTCGTAGGAGGTTAAAAGGCCTACCTGCCCGGACATTCTGGACTGCTCCCAAGCTCCCACACCAAAATGGCCGGCGTTTGTGAGCCATAACAGGTGGGAGGGCTTGTCCTAATCCTTTGGCATGGCAGTTCTCTTAAGACATTTGTAATAATCTCAACAAAATACCACCAAAATCGATTATTCAAGTTCTTAGTAAATGTGTTTTTTCAATTGTTAGCATTACCTGATCTGAGGCCTCATTGGGATGTCCAAGCATGACTGTGCAGTCTTTAACTGCACTGTGTGAGCAGTTTCACTGGCAGGGGCCAGTTTAGATAGCCCGCCACCTTTTCTCCACTGTAAGGCAGTCAAAACTGCAGAGGGACAAGCAAAGGAACTCCGAGCAGGAAGGTCCGGCACTCACAGCTGGGGGATCCTTCCACTGGCCTGTGATGAAGGATCATGGTCCTTAGGGTGCCGCAAAGGCAAAGTCAGCACTATAAATTCATATAAGCTAAGGCTCACAAGAGCTGGGATACCCAGCTCTGAACAGACCTTTTTGACGCCAGCAAAAGTAAAGATGCTAAGAAATGTTGCCACATAATTGCTGATCAGGTCCAGAGCGAAAATAATTTATTGGCTAATTCAATTCAGCCTCATATATGGTCTAACCATTTTTCAAATCTTTATGGCCTAGGTTTAGAGGCTGAAACACATTCTAGGACACCACTAACAACAAGGGGCACTTTTTCCCGTAATGCCCAGATAGTCAATTTTAAGGAAACTTTGTGCGCTCTTAAAAAATTGTTCACAGCAAAGCAGCTGGTGCAGATGGAATCCCAGGCAATCTCTTTTTAGCTGACACTGAGGATTGGGTTAAATATATCAATAAATTGTCTAATGCTATCCAGCAAGGCACAGAAATCCCAAGTAGTTGGAAGGGTGCGACTATTATCCCACTCTACAAAAAAGGCTCCAGGGATAACCCTGCAAGTTACAGGCCCATTAACCTAATTGATGCTTGTTAGAAATGGGGGTCTCTAATTGGCAGAGGTATGCACCTTTGTCCAAGTAGGGAACCTTGCTTCTAGTCATGGTAAGGGGATTACACACTTTAGATAACCCTGCTCACCCCCTTGGTAGCTTGACACGAGCAGACAGGCTTATCCTAGAGGCAATGTGTAAAGTACTTGTACCCAAACACACAGTAACACAGTGAAAACACCACAAATGGACACCACATCAGTTTAGAAAAATAAAGTATCTTTATCTAAACCAAACAAGATCAAAACAACAAAACTCCAACATACATGTATCAAGAATATCACTTTTAGAACAGTTATTTGAAAAATATCAGTTGTAGAAACAAATAGCTCCACCTGGGGCTATTACGATGTTGTAACAGGCATAAATCCAAAGTACGGCGCCGACCGCGAGGTACACTGTGTCGGGCACGGAGTCACACGGACCCTCAAACAACAGTGCCTTGGAAACGAAGTCAGTAGACTATGCACAGTGTCGTGGAGGCATTGGTGCTGAGGCAAAGCCGGCTCCTTTCTGCCACGGGGGAGGCGAGGCGTAGAGTCCATGAAAAGATGAGGCGTCAAGTCCAGGACAGGGAAGTTAAGCAGCGTTGGCGGTGAGGCATCGGTTCCGGTGAGGCGATGCTGTTGCGGGGATTCTGCACATATACAGAACTATGCGCAGGAAAACAGGTCCTCGGTGTATAGTGGTGTACCAACCATACCCCTTAGTACCCAAAATCCCAATCCGACTAGCTATAGTGTCTCATTCGTTCTCTGTACTACAGCGAAGCTACCAATGATTAGACATCCCAGAACACGGACTCTTACAGGAATGGCGGGAGCAAGAACACTCTTTCATTACTCACTCATACTTGTCCACAACGTGCGTATTAAGAGACACAGTATAGTTTAAAATGTTTAATTCAACTATCGTGCTCTAAGACACAGTATTAGTGCCAGTACTAGCAGCATAATGCATAAAGATAAAACAGTAAGCATGGTTACAATTCCATAGAATACAAACGGGGACAGCATTTTATAAAGACAGTGGATATAGGACTAAAATGCCTTACCACCCTCCCGTGCTAGTGACTAGTTTATTATAAAAATAGAAGACCTCTGGGCTTGGTCAGGGGGACCCCATACCTCAAGAACTAGATGCAAGGGTTACATCATCGGACAAGCACAGCTCTTCTCCCTGGAAAGGCTTTTCTCCAAGTGCCTTCAACAGTGAGTTCACAATATTAAAAGCACACGAATTTCTCCAGTGCAGCTGTATGTCATGTTATGTCTAGGTGCGAGGGGCTGACCAGAACAGCAAAAATAAGGGACGTTGTTTTTCGACCTTGTACATTGTGTGCAGACGAAAACCACAGAGAACATGAGAAAAGGTGAAAGGCAAAAAGGCAGACAGTTCTAATGTGAACGGTCACAAGCAGAGTCTGGAAAAACAAAGTCACAGAGTAACGTGTGCAACGGAGGCATCATGGCAGTTAGGCCTAAGCTAACTTAGCAATGTCGACAATGAGGCCACAATCCACACTACACCCTCCCCTGGTCAGTCCATAGGTCAAGACATAGGACGAAAACAGAGTTTGAATAGATAGAGCAGAATGTGAACGTCTATAGGCGGGAAATGTCCTTTTGAAGGAAAGGGAGAGTAAAAACAAAAAACACAAAAAAACGTTGGGAAAATAATCCTAGATAGGGGCAGACAATAGGTCACTCAAAGACAAGAAAAAAAAATCCAGCTATGCAGTCCACTGAGAGTCAATGCAACTAATCCATAAGAGTGTATGCGCAGAAAACTGCAACACCTTCCAAAAAGACATCATTGTTATCGTTGGAAAAAAGAGATGCCATCCAATTCAACAAATCAAAACTGCATTCATGCTCCTCATAATAGGGAGCAGCGATCAGCATTGCGGGACAACTTGCGTGATACTCAATATAACTTCATTGTAGGAAATTCTGAGCAGCCGCCCAGATATCCCATTGCGCCAAGACCCCAAGTGCAGCCGCACGCGCCATTAATCCAGCACCGGAACATTCCCGTTCATGGGCCACTAAGGGGCCCATCACCTGGTCGAAATCCGGGTCCGAACAAGACGTATTGGAGAGGCAAACATCCAAGGACCAAGAGAACGGACATCGTAAGCAGGACAGCACAGGTTGCACGCAAGTGAAATACGCAAAGCGATAAGAAAGTCCATAAGACACGCTGAGTGTCGCCAGTGGTAGGATGCCGAAGCTGTCAATCATGCGTTCACGGCGTATCCGTAGTCGACCTGGGTCGTGTAGACCCCCAGGAAGTGCAGCCATTGTGCAATAGACAAAGTAAAAGCAATATCCCAGCAGCTAAGGCTAGGATCAATGGGAAGCCACCAAAGACGCTGGAAAAAATAGAATGAATAAAAGCCGGAATTACACCAAATATAGTCTGAAAGGAGGTCAAAAGGCCAGAGCCCACAACTTTAAAAAAGTGTACAAGACCTTCGGTATTAGAAGCATTGAATATACGGTGAATCAGTTCACCGAAATGTTGGGGAGGTTTGTGTTCAAAGGGCCTGTATCTCACTGTGGGTGCTGGCCACCTGGAGGACGAAGGTCTCCCGTGCGGAAGTGAGCATAACCTCCTGGTTTAATAATAGCGCCTTAATTCTGCTCAATTTATTGAAATCTGCCTTCAAAGTCGGTATGTAAGGCCAAATGGAACTATCTACCATCCCACGCGGGGGTGGAAAAAGCACATTTTCGCAGCACACAACGCGGTGTGAAACTGTTACAATGTAGGGGATGCCGGCCTGCATCCCACAGCAATCCTGACTATTTAAAAGCAAATAGCTACTGTTAGCAAGCACAGAGAAAGTAGGTGATATAACAGGAGCTGGAACGCCCTTTAAAATACAAGCAAGATTCGGGGCAGAAACATTACAAGCCCCGTGCAATTTAATGTTTTTAGAAATTGAGAATGACCCACTGTAGAATCGCAAGACTCCCCTGTGAGAAATACCTCCTTGTCATCCCTAAGGCATCTGTATGTGAAAGGTAGGGACCAAAGTTCATGTAAAAAGGCACTGCCTAAAGGCTGAAAACGGCCTACAGGATAATGTTTCATGCATGAACTGAATTCAAATAAAGAAAAAGGCAAAGTAATAACCCCGTGAACCAGCCACACTGCAGAGTCAGTCTCCGCCACAGAGAATGGCAAAGGCTCTATCTTTTCGATATGTAGGAGAGTGTATGTGGCATCTTTCATGGACATAAACTGCTGTTTCTCAGTTAAATTAAACGGCAAGAACAAGGCAGATGTGTTTAAAAAATGCCATGGAACCTTACCCATTTTCAGTGTTTGCAAAGTCCATGCAAACTGCATCACTGAACGCAATTGATTTTGGCCATGATATAACACAGACACATCATCTTGTACAATATCAACAACAGATGAAACAATATTCTCTAATGTGTAAATGCGGGAAGATAGGGTGTTAATACTATTGTCGACAACAGTGAGCACTTTTTCTAGATTTGCCTGATCTATTTCCCGTAAACGGGAAGCAGCTTCAATTTGTGAAAGCTTCCAGATTTCATTGTAAGTCGCATAAACAAATCTTTTAGGTCTTGGACCTCGAGGCCCTAGAACAAAGTCGGACAGATCAATGTTGCCTGATAGGAGGGATAAATGTTGTTTTACGGAATCTAATGTAGAGTGCTGCAACCACTGTTTACATAATTTACCAACAGAATATGTTGTAACCGTACGTGAGTCAGAAAACCTTGGATCTGGCCTATCCTGTTTGTAACCAGGAGCAGAGTTATGAAAACGCAGTTGGCAGGCGTCAGATGCTATTGGCCACGCCAACCAGGCTGACTGATCAATAGCAGAGACATTAAAGGAATTATTTTGAAACAAAGCTTGCAAACTTTCAAGGGAAATATTTAAATGCAAGCTCCTGTTTGGCCAGGAAGACAACACAGGAATGGAAGGTGCATTCAATTGTTTGGAAGTAGCCAAACCCAAACAAGTTGTTTGATATATAGTACTATTTAAAAATAATATTTGGGTGGGGATAAGGCAAGCACGGTGTAAAGCTTCTGTACCGCGCACCTGCCAAGATTTAGTGCCCCAAATAGACTTCAAGTCGATGGTGTTCGTCCAGTGCTCATAGCCACCCACAGCTAATGCGCCCATAAAGGAACTGGAATATAGCAATTTGGTGTGGGTCAACATAACTTTTTGATTCGAAGAAACGTTTAATATAAAATAATAGGACCCTGAGTTTGATCTATCAAAGTCTGTAAAGTAAGTACATTTATTTTTAAGTGTTTGGGAGCTACCTTGCAGAGGGGTCGGGCAATGTTCCCACTGGGTATAATTGAAACTACCCCGAAGTGTACTCGGTTTATGCAGAAAATGGTTACCGTAATGCTGGTAACACTATAAATCGGCATAATTAGCAGAATTTAAGTACAAATCCTCAGCATTAAAAGCAGCATAATATTTCAAATCAGAAAATAACGATTCATTGGCATGCACATCCCAATCATCTGAATGAATATTCCTTTTGACCACATCACCCATGGAAACACGAAGCACATTTGGTACATTAATAATCTCTGTCGGTCCATGGATTTGGAAATTCACTGCATCCCACACGATTCCATCTGCAACTGGAAAGGCGGAAATGTTCACAAATGTGTGGTCACGCTTCATGATGTGAGAAGAAGAATGCGGAGCCAAAGTTCCAGCCACAGAGTTCACCGCAGAGCGTTCTGGCAAATAGTGCCCATTAATGAGCAAGAAAAAAACTGTCACAAAGCCAATGGACATGAACAGGAAAATCAGGAATAGCACCAACCAGATGTATGTCCATGGAGGGACAAAAAAATTGTCTCTGAACCAGGATACAAAAATACTGAATTTGGTAGGGATAAGTGAAGAGGTGGAAGACGAATCAAAGGAAAAACGAGTTGGGTTCAGTGGTGTTGTAGGTAAATTAGCCACTGACTCACTTGCGGGGTAAGTATACTCGGTTTCCTCGTTGCAGGAGGAAGCCGGGAGGTTGAGCAGGCGATCTGGCAAAGCGACCACCCCAATGGCAACATCAGCGCCCGTAAAGACCGGAGTGTCACGAACTGGATTTCTGGAAATTGCTGGACATGAAACCGCAGGATTGGCCAGATGTTGTAGCTTGACATTGTCCACTGAGATGTATCTGTTGTCTTTGCGACCAGGAAGCGGTGGTAAGATGACTGTACGAGTACCCTTCAAGCCAAGAACTGGAACCGGTGCACGATAAGAGGGGGCAAATTCTTTTTTGTTCTCCACCTTCTCTCGGACCAGATCTCCAATCTTCGGAAGCCAGCCGGCAACCGGAATCTGCAATGCAGCGTCAGTGGCTGAAGGTAAGTGTTCGTTTGCAAGTCTGTCACAGGTCTCTTGTAAGTCCTGCAACATAGTAGAATGATTATCTACGTCAAAGATTGCGGCAGTCACCACCAAGTCTAGACCATCAAGGTCTGGCACAAACATCTGTATGCCAAAGAGCATTTTGTAAGGGGTCCGCCCACCCAGAGATCTTCTAGGGAGATTATTAAGTGCACGTTGCACGCCATACAAGTGGGCAAGCCAGTTCCTGCCAGTACCTAAGACTCTAGCTGTCAAGGATTGCTTTAAGTCACGGTTCATTCGCTCCACAATTGAGTTGCCCTCAGGCCTATATAGAGACGAAAATTGCACCAGCACCCCCATTACCTCATCGCGTCCTTGTACGCCTTAGAGGCGAACGCTGGACCTTGGTCGGAATGGAAGGTGCCACAGGCAAAAATTCCCACAAAGACACGCAAATCCCTGATGACATTTCGAGCGTCAGCACTACGTTGTGGCCAAACCCAGATGAAACGTGTGCACGAATCAACTGCAACTAAGATATATTTATTTGCAGTATCAGAAGAAAATGGACCGCAGTGATCAAGGTATGCACAACCAAAAGTTTTATTAGAAATGCAGAGCTGTGTTTGTGGCGGACGTGTAACCGTAGAGGGCTTAATTTGCTGACAAATGTCACAAGAAAGGACATAATTACGGGTTTGTTTATATAAACCACGCCACCAGTAACGCTGCTGCAAGAGTGAAACAGTTGCAGACACGCCAGCATGGGCCGAAGCCAAGCCTTCGTGTGCGGCTGTTATCAAAGAATTTCTGCGGTCCGCGCTGGGAATCAGCCGATCACCAACGTCTGGAATTCTTGCATAAGGAACCTGGTAGGGACTTAAGTGATAAGAGTACTTGGAAGGGAAACCCTGTGGGTAATTAGTACCTTCCTTTGTTGCAGCAATAGCTGCCAAAATCTCATTATCTATTTTTGTCATGGATCTTGTAACTGCTGCAACCGAGCACGTAGCTACTGCTGATTTGGCAGCTTCATCCGCCAAACTGTTACCGACCACGTGTGCGCCCACACGCTGGTGGCCAAGAGTGTGAATCACCTGTGTGAGAGGCAGACGTTGTTTAAGATCTGCCACTCGAACCCAAAGCATTTTATGCTTAATTGCGCTGCCCTTAGAATCTCTATAGTCGTTTGAGACCAAAAGAATAAGTTGTCATTAAAAGCCTGGACACAGTAGTAAGAATCGCATACAATAAGTGTAGTCACATCTGGATCTGCAAACTCAAGTGCGAGCACCAATGCACGCAGCTTGGCCAGTTGTGCGGTACTGTCTCCCAGTGCCTGCGTGTGCACAACCCTCGATTTGAACTCATCGTTCATCATGTGACCTGCCACAATAGCACATGCTGCTGAGTACGCATGCTTAGAACCCGTGGCCGGTTGTGCCGAACCATCGGTGTAAATGATACATTTGTACTCCTCAAGCGGCAACAAAGACAGAGGAGGAGGATGAACAAATTCATACTGTAAGAACTCCTGTGTCTGAAGAGAGGAATCAAAGATAAAGGTGACATCCGGAGATGTCAAAGAAGTAGCCCATTGTATCCAACGGGGGTGCAAAGCCTTAGAGTTTGGTACACTTGCCTTTGTCACCGCCTCAAGGGCAGGATAGGGGGGGACAACCAAGATGCGTTTTCCCTGTGCCAGTGCGCGTTCCTTAAGAATCGCCATTTGCACTGCAGTCAAAACTTTCTCCACAGTTGAAAAGCGCAACTCGGCAGAAGTGTAAAGATGTGACTTGTAGGCAATAGGTACTGTGTCACCTTCGTTAAACATCAAGTAAGTGAAACCCACTGCCCCTGGCACTATTCTGATCACCAGGTTTGTGTGGTTATCACGTGTCAACAAGAACTTAGATTCAAGTAGCTCAGACTGCAAAGGTTGCAGTATAAGCGAATGTTCCGGAAGCCAGCATGACTTCGAAAAGGTAGGTTGTATCAAGGCATAGAGAGGCTTGATACGCTGGGCATATTCGGGGATGTAAGAACGCCCGAAGTTTAAAAATCCCAGCAAAGACTGAAGTTTTTTCAGGGTTGTTGGAGGGCGAAAAAGTGCGCACTTCTCCAGGAAGTGGGGAGCTAAGCCCCTACCTTCATTGTTGAGCTCATAGCCCAAAAACAACACAGTATATTCTGCGATGTGAGATTTGGCAAAATTAAATTTGTATCCTAAGACCCCGAACTCAAGAATAATGCGGTCTACTCGGGAAAGATGCGGCCATAGTTCGTCGTCTGTCAGATATATATCATCCACGTACGAATACGCATCTGGGTCTATGCTGTCCAACAAAGAGACAACACGGGCGGCGAAGACCCCCGGGCTGTTCTTGTAACGCCAGAATTTTAACTGTTTTCCACCGGAAGTGAACGCGGTCCACTGGCCGCAGTCCGGGGACAAATTGTGAGTGTAAAAACCATTGGAAAGGTCCAGAGTCATTTTATATTTTTTACGAACAAGACTGTCTACGAGCGCAGAACTATGGGTATTCTGTACCGCAAAGGTTCGACAATGGGAGTTCAAATGCCGGTAGTCCAATACCAAGCGGTAAGACCCATCGGGTTTAGAAACCGCGAAAAGGGGATTATTCATTGGGGACACACATGTTTCAATTCCTCCTTGATATTCTAACTGTGTCAGAATGTCGTAAACGGGACCCTTAGCTTCCCGCCGGAGGGGATATTGGGCTTGAGGCTGTGGCAAAGACCGCAATGGTATATCATGGGAGGGAGAATCCTCATCCCAGTCCACGTGATTACAGTACAGTGCGGGGCCTGGGCCACAGCCCATTCAGCTGCGAGAGCCTCCGCTTTGTCCTTGGGGACATGATGAGAAAAGCTCGAAAGGATTACTTCCTCCCCTCTATGAGCAGCAAGTACAAATGGAGGCGGCCAATCTGCCTCCGCCAACAAAATGTCGTAAGAAGAGTTCAGATTTTCCCAAAAAATCCCTTTAATAACACGCTCAATGTCACCTTCATTTTGAAGGACAATATTAAATAGTCTGTCAGGGGGTGCCACTCGGGTGTCAGCCGTCTCGACAGTAATGAAAGTGTCAGTTGCTGTCGCCCCCACATGAGGACGTAGTGCCTCCCGCACTATGGTAACTTCTGCGGCGCTGTCTAGCAGTGTCACTGCCCACGTCCAATTCAGGAGTCTCGTTCTCACCGTCTGTGGCATATCTCGCTGTTAAAGCGACAACTTTCTTCTTCTGAAACTGTGGGCGAGGACGGGGAAATTCTTCTTGTTTCCCTCTGCCAGGTTGTCGAGGTTGGTCTCGTCCCTGTGGGGCGTCACAACCCCTGCCTCTTTCCTGGCGATCTCCTCCACCAGCCTGTGAGGTCGATGGTGCCTGCGAAGAACGAGGAGAACGCTGGTCAGGAACCTGAAATCTATCAGGAGACTTAATTCTCGCTCGGTCGCGCAAATCATAAGTGCGTTCAGAAGACACCGAAACCGGTGACGCAGCACGCAACCCTGGCTTTGGTTGTTGCTTTCCCTGTTTCTTCAACTTCCAGGTCTTTTTAGAAAAGAACGGTTTCTCGACTTTATCAGACTGAGATTTTTGTTGTGATTGTGTTTGAGCTTGCGTTTTAGCAAAAGGCTTAACCCCCAAACTATTGCGGCCAATGGGTTTATAAGCCTGTGAAATAATTTTTGGTAATTCGCGAGGCTTGTCCGGCTCTGGGACTAAAGCCAAAGCATTAGCGACTTGAAAGTTGACTGCATCACCCTTGACGTTCGCAAGGATTAGATCAGCCACTACATCGAACAATCCCACCAGTCTCATCCCCAGTTCCACAGCCGCTTCAGGGCCATGTTCATCTTGCACACTCTTAATCACGGTGGGGAGGACCGTCATGGAAGGAGTGCCGAAACACTTCGCATACACTGCTGCGAATAACTTGCCCCAGTTGTTGCATTCTGTCAACTCGGGAATTAAGTCTTTTGGCAAACTAATAGTCAGAATCCTGTGTTTTTCCACAGGAGAGGTATTTGGAAACACCGCCTCCAGCTGGTCAAATTTTTCTGCAAGCCAGTAAGGCAAATCATCCTTATTCTGTGGGCGCTTGCCCATCACCGAATTAACCATGACGGGACTTATGGTCACACCGCCATGTCCAGCTGGATGCGCCGCAACTCCAGGAGGGGCCATCTGGACATTGCCTGTAACATATTGTACTAAAGCTCTGTGCACACGGATTAAAGACGTATGCAGCACGCGCAGTTCATCTACCGGAACCGCTAAATGACGTGGATGAGGGGTATACCCGGCCAAAACAGGCCAAGTGGCCCCATCTGTCGATAAGGGGCCTAAACGAATCGGGGTGACCGTATGTGGGAGGGCGCCATTAAACCAAACATGGTGTTGCCATGCCATGAGCGGTACTTCAAGAGCCTGATAAGGCCGATAAACATTAGGAAGGGCGGTGGGAGCGTAAATGTGGAACAAATTGTCAGCTCCTTCCATCGCCGGAAAAGTGACCCATGAATAAAACACCTCAAAGTGGTAAGCCGGATCAGCTTGGACCACAAAGATGAGGGCGACACCCGCGTCAGGCACTCCATACGCTGTCAAATGAGCTCGGAGTGCAGCGCTGCTATGTGCCGGGATATTTATATTCACAGCCATCAAGACTAAGAATGTAGAACAACCTAGTGCGTGGCAGCGCAATTGAGGGTTTACATAAAAGAGAACACCTTTTAATTACTTCAAGCTTGAAAGAACCTATCAAAACATCAACATAGGAGGTTACACCCTCATATATGTTTCCGGAAACATAAGTGAAGGGAATTGTGGACAAGCACAAGTACTACTCAAGCGTTCCGCAGATAAGAAGCCCACCACGTTGGTGGCGCCATGTTGCGGGGATTCTGCACATATACAGAACTATGCGCAGGAAAACAGGACCTCGGTGTATAGTGGTGTACCAACCATACCCCTTAGTACCCAAAATCCCAATCCGACTAGTTATAGTGTCTCATTCGTTCTCCGTACTACAGCAAAGCTACCAATGATTAGACATCCCAGAACACGGACTCTTACAGGAATCGCGAGACCAAGAACACTCTTTCATTACTCACTCGTACTTGTCCACAACGTGCGTATTAAGAGACACAGTATAGTTTAAAATGTTTAATTCAACTATCGTGCTCTAAGACACAGTACACGTGCCAGTACTAGCAGCATAATGCATAAAGATAAAACAGTAAGCATGGTTACAATTCCATAGAATACAAACGGGGACAGCATTTTATAAAGACAGTGGATATAGGACTAAAATGCCTTACCACCCTCCCGTGCTAGTGACTAGTTTATTATAAAAATAGAAGACCTCTGGGCTTGGTCAGGGGGACCCCCATACCTCAAGAACTAGATGCAAGGGTTACATCATCGGACAAGCACAGCTCTTCTCCCTGGAAAGGCTTTTCTCCAAGTGCCTTCAACAGTGAGTTCACAATATTAAAAGCACACAAATTTCTCCAGTGTAGCTGTATGTCATGTTATGTCTAAGTGCGAGGGGCTGACCAGAACAGCAAAAACAAGGGACGTTGTTGTTCGACCTTGTACATTGTGTGCAGACGAAAACCACAGAGAACATGAGAAAAGGTGAAAGGCAAAAAGGCAGACAGTTCTAATGTGAACGGTCACAAGCAGAGTCTGGAAAAACAAAGTCACAGAGTAACGTGTGCAACGGAGGCATCGTGGCAGCTAGGCCTAAGCTAACTTAGCAATGTCGACAATGAGGCAACAATCCACACTACAATGCGATGTCGAAGAGTTTGTGAAGTCACCCTCATCTGTTATCGGCTCCATGATAACAGGATGGTGGCTCTGGCAGTGATGACATCGGTGCGAGTGTTGATAACTATATATATATATATATATATTATCTACTGGCGGTCGCCAGTAGATAGTTATAGTTAAAACCTATTATCCATAGGAAATCCGCGACATTCTATTTGAAATAACGTTGGCGCCGGTTGACGAATCTTCGCGAAAGTTTCCAACTTGTTGGGGCGCTCCGGTCCGCTCCTATCCTGAAAGTCTCGGGGTGATACTTCAAGCGGGGGCCGAGAAAAAGGGGGGTCCCAAAACGCGTTTTCCCCATTCATTTTTCCATAGGAACCTTTAGTCGCAGCTACAGCCCGAACTGCTGAACGGAATTACACCAAATTTGGCAAAGAGGTAGCCCTTGGTTCAGTGTCGTGCCTTTTGCTTAAATGGTGTAAATCCGTTCAGTAGTTCCTGAGAAAATCAAAAGTAAAGTCACATATATATCTGGGCGGAGCCTAACCACACATGTCATCGTGAGATCTGATTGGCTGTCAGCACTTCATCCTGGAATTGCTGGCAGCCATCTTGGGACCAATATAAATGATAGTACCTCATTGAAATGCATTGTAGTGAATAGAAGATTTTGAGGGTCACCAAAAGGAGAACTATAAAGGGTGATAACAGGCTTTAGTTACATTAGAATTTATTTGTTGATGGTACCATACTAATTTTAGGAATTGTGGTGTATTCTAAGGTGATTTTACCATGTGAAAAACCTTCTGCTGGGATATCATGAATCATGTTTGAGAGAACACTATTTTCTCATGCTTGTCCCATGGAGGTTTGGAAGGTGCTCCAGAAGCTAAAATGAGAGCATATTTTCTGTAAATTCACATTATCTTTCTCACTCATGTGAGAATGAAGTCTGACATTCTCAGTAAAACATGTACATCCAACAAGGGCAGAGACTGTCAGTTGATTCCTTTGTGTTCTACTGCAGCTTCCCAGAGTGTTCTAAAGAACAACTAGAGTGCTAACTGCCTTACTTATGACAAAAGTATGGCACACCTGAAGCCATCTTGATTGGAATAAACTGGTAACACTTAAACAATTTAATTTAAAAAGGAACAAAATGATGGGGTTCATTTTGTCATAGAAATTATGGTTAGTGCTGTAGAAAGAAAAATTAGGACATGTTTCAAGTGTGATCTCAAATATCTTCCTGTTATATTTCAACAGGAGCAGCCTGCCAGTTGATGCCTTTGTGTTCTACTGCAGCTTCCCAGAGTGTTCTAAAAAACAACTAGAGTGCTAACAGCCTTACTTATGACAAAAGTATGGCACACCTGAAGCCATCTTGATTGGAATAAACTGGTAACACTTAAAACATTTAATTTAAAAAGGAACAAAATGATGGGGTTCATTTTGTCATAGAAATTATGGTTAGTGCTGTAGAAAGAAAAATTAGGACATATTTCAAGTGTGATCTCAAATATCTTCCTGTTATATTTCAACAGGAGCAGCCTGCCAGTTGATGCCTTTGTGTTCTACTGCAGCTTCCCAGAGTGTTCTAAAGAACAACTAGAGCGCTAACAGCCTTACTTATGACAAAAGTATGGCACACCTGAAGCCATCTTGATTGGAATAAACCGGTAACACTTAAAACATTTAATTTAAAAAGGAACAAAATGAGGGGTTCTTTTTGAAATAGAAATTATGGTTAGTGCTGCAGAAAGAAAAATTAGGGCATGTTTTAAGTGAGATCTCAAATCCTCTTCTATTTCATTAGAAAATTCTGACATGCAGACTGAAACAATCACTTTCAATACCAGCAGCAGACTACCAGTTAACTCCCTGGTGAGCAGTAGCTTTACTCCAGTGATCTAATGAGCAACTAGAGTGCTAACATTCTGAATTTATGGCAGATGTGAGACACATCTGAATGCCTTCTTGATGGAATCAAAGTAAAAAACTGAAAGCATTTCCTACTGAGGAGACTGCAGTAAATGAAGAAATTAGGAAACTTCATAACAAAGAAGTCTTCCAAGATGGCCACCAGTGAAAAAAGAGCCCAAATGTAGCACAAATATTACCCAGATGTAGCCCACATATAGCCCAATGACAAAAGTGTGCAAAACACTTTTTATTTTTAGTTTTTTTGCAGTTTTATGTAGTGCAGACTGGTCAGGTATTGGAGCATTTCATCTTAAAACATGACCCCCCTACACTACAAAAACACCACTGCACTACCTTAAACCCTAAAACACTACCCCCAGCACGACCCCCTACACTACACAAGCACCACTGCACTATCCTAAACCCTAAAACACTACCCCCAGCACGACCCCCTACACTACCCAAACACCACTGCACTAACCTAAAACCTAAAACACTACCACCAGCACGACCCCCTACACTACCCAAACACCACTGCACTACCCTAAAACATGACCCCCTACACTACACAAACACCACTGCACTACCCTAAACCCTAAAACACTACCCCCAGCACGACCCCCTAAACTACACAAGCACCACTGCACTACCCTAAACCCTAAAACACTACCCCCAGCACAACCCCCTACACTACACAAACACCACTGCACTACCCTAAACCCTAAAACACTACCCCCAGCACGACCCCCTACACTACACAAGCACCACTGCACTACCCTAAATCATGAACCACCACCCCCAGCACGACCCCCTACACTGCCCGAACACCACTGCACTGCCCTAAACCCTGAAACACCAGCCCCTGCATGACCCCCTACACTGCCCGAACACCACTGCACTGCCCTAAACCCTGAAACACCACCCCTAGCACGACCCCCTACACTGCCCGAACACCACTGCACTGCCCTAAACCCTGAAACACCACCCCTTCACGACCCCCTACACTGCCCGAACACCACTGCACTGCCCTAAACCCTGAAACACCACCCCCAGCATGACCCCCTACACTGCCCGAACACCACTGCACTGCCCTAAACCCTGAAACACTACCCCCAGCAAGACCCCCTACACTGCCCGAACACCACTGCACTGCCCTAAACCCTGAAACATCACCCCCAGCAAGACCCCCTACACTGCCCGAACACCACTGACCTAAACCCTGAAACACCACCCCCAGCACGACCCCCTACACTGCCCGAACACCACTGCACTGCCCTAAACCCTGAAACACTACCCCCAGCATGACCCCCTACACTGCCCAAACACCACTGCACTGCCCTAAACCTTGAAACACCAGCCCCTGCACGACCCCCTACACTGCCCGAACACCACTGCACTACCCTAAACCCTGAAACATCACCCCCAGCACGACCCCCTACACTGCCCGAGCACCACTGCACTGCCCTAAACCCTGAAACACCAGCCCCAGCACGACCCCCTACACTGCCTGAGCACCACTGCACTGCCCTAAACCCTGAAACACCAGCCCCAGCACGACCGCCTACACTGCCCGAACACCACTGCACTGCCCTAAACCCTGAAACACCAGCCCCAGCACGACCCCCTACACTGCACGAACACCACTGCACTGCCCTAAACCGTGAAACACCAGCCTCAGCACGACCCCCTACACTGCCTGAACACCACTGCACTGCCCTGAACCCTGAAACACCAGCCCCAGCACAACACCCTACACTGCCCGAACACCACTGCACTGCCCTAAACCCTGAAACACCACCCCGTGCATGACCCCCTACACTGCCCGAACACCACTGCACTGCCCTAAACCCTGAAACACCACCCTCAGCGTGACCCCCTACACTGCCCGAACACCACTGCACTGCCCTAAACCCTGAAACACCACCCCCTGCACAACCCCCTACACTGCTTGAACACTACTGCACTGCCCTAAACCCAGAAACACCATCCCCAGCACGACCCCCTATACTGCACAAACACCACTGCACTGCCCTAAACCCTGAAACACTACCCCCAGCAAGACCCCCTACACTGCCCGAACACCACTGCACTGCCCTAAACCCTGAAACATCACCCCCAGCAAGACCCCCTACACTGCCCGAACACCACTGCCCTAAACCCTGAAACACCACCCCCAGCAAGACCCCCTACACTGCCCAAACACCACTGCACTGCCCTAAACCCTGAAACACCAGCCCCAGCACGACCCCCTACACTGCCCGAACACCACTGCACTGCCCTAAACCCTGAAACACCACCCCCTGCACGACCCCCTACACTGCCCGAACACCACTGTACTGCCCTAAACCCTGAAACCCCACCCCCAGCATAACCCCCTACACTGCCAGAACACCACTGCACTGCCCTAAACCCTGAAACACCACCCCCTGCACGACCCCCTACACTGCCCGAACACTACTGCACTGCCCTAAACCCTGAAACACCACCCCCAGCACGACCCCCTACACTGCACGAACACCACTGCACCGCCCTAAACCCTGAAACACTACCCCCAGCAAGACCCCCTACACTGCCCGAACACCACTGCACTGCCCTAAACCCTGAAACATCACCCCCAGCAAGACCCCCTACACTGCCCGAACACCACTGCCCTAAACCCTGAAACACCACCCCTAGCAAGACCCCCTACACTGCCCGAACACCACTGCACTGCCCTAAACCCTGAAACACCACCCCCAGCAAGACCCCCTACACTGCCCGAACACCACTGCACTGCCCTAAACCCTGAAACACCACCCCCAGCACGACCCCCTACACTTCCCGAACACCACTGCTCTGCCCAAAACCCTGAAACACCAGCCCCAGCACGACCCCCTACACTGCCCGAACACCACTGCACTGCCCTAAACCCTGAAACACCAGCCCCAGCACGACCCCCTACACTGCCCGAACACCACTGCCCTAAACCCTGAAACACCACCCCCAGCACGACCCCCTACACTTCCCAAACACCACTGCACTGCCCTAAACCCTGAAACACCAGCCCCAGCACAACCCCGTACACTGCCCGCACACCACTGCACTGCCCTAAACCCTGAAACACCAGCCCCAGCACAACCCCGTACACTGCCCGAACACCACTGCACTGCCCTAAACCCTGAAACACCAGCCCCAGCACGACCGCCTGCACTGCCCGAAAACTACTGCACTGCCCTAAACCCTGAAACACCACCCCCAGCAAGACTACCTACACTGGCCGAACACCACTGCACTGCCCTAAACCCTGAAACACCACCCCCTGCACGACCCCCTACACTGCCCAAACACTACTGCACTGCCCTAAACCCTGAAACACCACCCCTCAGCACGACACCCTACACTGCCCGAACACCACTGCACTGCCCTAAACCCTGAAACACCACCCCAGCACGACCCCCTACACTGCCCGAACACCACTGCACTAAACCCTGAAACACCACCCCCTGCACGACCCCCTACACTGCCGGAACACCACTGCACTGCCCTAAACCCTGAAACACCACCCCCAGCACGACCCCCTACACTGCCCTAACACCACTGCACTGCCCTAAACCCTGAAACATCACCCCCAGCACAACCCCCTACACTGCCTGAGCACCATTGCTCTGCCCTAAACCCTGAAACACTAGCCCCAGCACGACCCACTACACTGCCCGAACACCACTGCACTGCCCTAAACCCTGAAACACCACCCCCAGCACGACCCCCTACACTGCCCGAACACCACTGCACTGCCCTAAACCCTGAAACACCAGCCCCAGCAAGACCCCCTACACTGCCCGAACACCACTGCATTGCCCTAGACTCTGAAACACCAGCCCCAGCAAGACCCCTACACTGCCCGAACACCACTGCATTGCCCTAGACTCTGAAACACCAGCCCCAGCAAGACCCCCTACACTGCCCGAACACCACTGCACTGCCCTAAACCCTGAAACACCAGCCCCAGCATGACCCCCTACACTGCCCGAACACCACTGCACTGCCCTAAACCCTGAAACACCAGCCCCAGCACGAACCCCTACACTGCCCGAACTCCACTGCACTGCCCTAAACCCTGAAACACCAGCCCTAGCACGACCCCCTACACTGCCCGAACACCACTGCACTGCCCTAAACTCTGAAACACCAGCCCCAGCACCACCCCCTACAATGCCCGAACACCACTGTACTGCCCTAAACCCTGAAACACCACCCCCTGCACCGCCCCCTACACTGCCCGAACACCACTGCACTGCCCTAAACCCTGAAACACCACCCCCTGCACGACCCCCTACACTGCCCGAACACCACTGTACTGCCCTAAACCCTGAAACACCACCCCCTACACTGCCCAAACACCACTGCACTGCCCTAAACCCTGAAACACCACCCCCTGCACCGCCCCCTACACTGCCCGAACACCACTGCACTGCCCTAAACCCTGAAACACCACCCCCAGCATGACCCCCTTTACTGCTCGAACACCACTGCACTGCCCCAATTCCTGAAACACCACCCCCAGCATGACCCCCTACACTGCCCGAACACCACTGCCCTAAACCCTGAAACACCACCCCTGCACGACCCCCTACACTGCCCGAACACCACTGCACTGCCCTAAACCCTGAAACACCACCCCTGCACGACCCCCTACACTGCCCGAACACCACTGCACTGCCCTAAATCCTGAAACACCACCCCCAGCATGACCCCCTACACTGCCCGAACACCACTGCACTGCCCTAAACCCTAAAACACCACCCCCAGCACGACCCCCTACACTGCCCGAACACCACTGCACTGCCCTAAACCCTAGAACACTACCCCCAGCATGACCCCCTGCACTACCTGAACACCACTGCACTACCCTAAACCCTAAAATACTCCCCCCAGCACGACCCCCTACACTACCCGAACACGACTGCACTGCCCTAAACCCTAAGACACTCCCCCCAGCATGACCCCCTACACTACCCGAACACCACTGCACTGCCCTAAACCCTAAAACACTCCCCCAGCACGACCCCCTACACTACCTAAACACCACTGCACTGCCCTAAACCCTAAAACACTACCCCCGCATGACCCCCTACACTACCCAAATACCAATGCACTACCCTAATCCCTAAAACACTACCCCCGCACAACCCCCTACACTACGCAAAGACCACTGCACTACCCTAAACTCTAAAACAATACCCCCGCACTACTCCCTACACTACCCAAAGACCACTGCACTACCCTAAACCCTAAAACACGACCTCCTACACTACACAAACACCACTGCACTACCCTAAACCCTAAAATACTACCCCCAGCACGAACCCCTACACTACCCAAACACCACTGCACTACCCTAAACCATAAAACACTACCCCCAGCAGTACCCCCTACGCTACCCAAACACCACTGCACTACCCTAAACCCTAAAACACTACCCCCAGCAGTACCCCCTACACTACCCAAACACCATTGCACTACCCTAAACCCTAAAACACTACCCCCAGCAGTATCCCCTACACTACCCAAACACCACTGCACTACCCTAAACCCTAAAACCCTAAAACACTAACCCCAGCACGACCCCCTACACTACCCAAACACCACTGTACTACCCTAAACCCTAAAACACTCCCCCCAGCATGACTCCCTACACTACCCAAACACCACTGCACTACCCTAAACCCTAAATCTACCCCCAGCATGACCCCCTACACTACACAAACACCACTGCACTACCCTAAACCCTAAAACACTACCCCCAGCACGACCCTCTTCACTACCTAAACACAACTGCACAATTTGTTACAGGCGTTGCAACGCAGGCCTGTGGTGCTTACTGGAAGTACCTGGTGGGCTAGTTGGGCCCCAGGGACTCTCAGGATTCAAGGTGACCTAATCCCCCAACTTAAAACGCGCCACGGGGCGCGTTTGCACAGTGGTGAAGGGAGGGGCGGGGCCTCAGGTGACATGTGCGCAAACACGCCCTGTGGTGCGTTTTAAGTTGGGGAGTTAATTCCCTTTGAATCCTGGGGGCCAACTAGCCCACCAGGTACCTTCAGTAAGCACAACAGAGTTGCGTTGCAGAGAGGTGAAAAAAGGTGCGTGGCCTCGGAACGCCTCTCTGCAACTCAGCTCTGTGGTCCTAACTGTAGGTACCTGGGGGGCTAGTTGGGCCCCAGGGACCCTCAGGATTCAAGGGAACTTAATCCCGCAACTTAAAACGCGCCACGGGCGCGTTTGCACACATGTCACCTCAGGCCCCCTCCCTTCACCACTGTGCAAACCCGCACTGGCTCTGGTTAGTCAGAGTCAGTTACCACCAGTACCCGTCTGAAAAAGTTGTGGGCACAGGATGATTTTGCAACAAGGCCTCTTTCTGCTCCTCTGTTGGTTCTTTCTGCACATCTTTTGCTTCTTTCTGTGCGTTTTTTCTTCTTTCTTCACATGTCCTACCTCTGTTGGCATAGTTAGAAACTAGCATTTAAAAAACCTTTGAAATTCACTTAAAAAATCATAGGTTTCAGGCACGTTATAGTTAGAAATTAGCATTTAAAAAACCTCTGAAATTCACTGAAAAAACCATAGGTTTCAGGCACGTTATAGTTAGAAATTAGCATTTAAAAAACCTTTGAAATTCACTGAAAAAACCATAGGTTTCAGACACGTTATAGTTAGAAATTAGCATTTAAAAAACCTTTGAAATTCACTGAAAAAACCATAGGTTTTAGGGACAGTTATAGTTAGTTGGACATTGCACTCGTACAAAACCCGTGAAATTCCCCTGTTATAGTTAGTTCAGCTAACTATAACTCGCGCCCCGCAATGCACTGCTGATGACGTCACATATTACATCACTCATGACATGGTCAGTGACATCACTGATGACATCACTGATGACATCTCAAATGACATCACTGATGACATCATCCATGTGATAATTTCATGCATCTTCTCACACCCTAATATAACTTTTGATACACCCACTCTAAATTACAGACTGCCATTCTCAAAACCATAGACACTCCAACACCAAAAACTACATACCCACTCACTGATTCTTAGGTCTACACACACATCCACTCACTCACCTGTACAGTCACTCATACTTACAGTCACTCAGTACAGGACTATCATATGCACTCATACACCTATATAAACACTCACACACCGCCACTCATCCATAGAGGTACTCACACACCTAGTCAGTCATGCAAAAAATTAATCACACACCCATTTACTCACCTATACAGTTATACACACACCAGCTCACTTACTCATACAAATACTAGCACATTCTTACGCTCTTATACAATAACTGATACAAGCACACACGCATCCATACAGCCACTCTCACAATAACACACTCTCACTTATAGCCATTTAAATACTCTAACACACATATATACTGCCTTTTACATATGTAGTTACTCGCACATGTACCACTGAGATATACATTCACTCACTAACACACCCATACACACACTCACCCACCCAAGCAGTCCATCACAGATGCACTCTTGAAATCATGCACCCAGTGAATCACCCACTCACACATCTATGTATAGAGTCAAACACACCCCACCCACACAAACACTCAGGCAGCCATACAGATACTCAGAGAACCAATCAATAACCCATATAGACACTCATGTAGCTATTCGCAAATCCATGCATCCACTTACACACCAACAAACAGACGGATACAGACATTCACACAGTTTAGTCACTAACCCATGCATTCAGTAAGATACGTTTAATCACTCACTTGTAGAGTCAGTCACTCACGTACTAAATCATCCATTCAGACACTTATACACCCACTCATTCTTCAATACGCCTTTCCCTATATATATTAAACATATTTAAACTTTACAGAAACACACAGTCACTGGATGATGTCATCAGTGATGTCATCAGTGATGTCATCAGTGATGTCACTGACCATGTCATGAGTGATGTAATATGTGACGTCATCAGCAGTGCATTGCGGGGCGCGAGTTATAGTTAGCTGAACTAACTATAACAGGGGAATTTCACGGGTTTTGTACGAGTGCAATGTCCAACTAACTATAACTGTCCCTAAAACCTATGGTTTTTTCAGTGAATTTCAAAGGTTTTTTTAAATGCTAATTTCTAACTATAACGTGTCTGAAACCTATGGTTTTTTCAGTGAATATATATATATATATATATTTACCTCCCGACAGTTTTCAGGGTTTTTCAACGAAGGATCACAGCACCACAACCGGCAAATAGTTTCAATGTTACTTTATTTAACCATAGTGCAAACATGAACGGTAGAGGACGGTCTACGCGTTTCGGCTCCCAGCCTTCTACTGGACCATAGAGTCCTGGAGCCCAGAATGTCTCATTTAAAGTGCAAGTGCAATTAAAAACAGTAAAGAGTGAAGACAGACTAGACATGAAAACAATCTTATTTTTTGTACAAATAATTTTTTGTGTTGATCATTTCATTAATTTTAAAGCGAGGCATTTTTTTATATATATTTCATTGGTTTCTTTCTTAAAGTGCCAACAAAACAGTTTCTAAGAAGTGTAAGAATAATATTTTTCTAAGGTGCAAAGAGCATATATTAAGAGCATGTGCAAAATACAATTGGGATCATCAGTCATTTCACTCTTTTTCTCTCATCGTTGCTCTATTTCAGATTTTTCCAATATATCTCAAGAGTGATAATATTTCAAAACGTATGTTTCAATTAAACTATCCACACATTGTTGTTATATTACAGGACCAATTTGGATAGTATATAGGCTAATAGTCGTAAAGTACTCTAGTAGCTTACCCAACAACATGATCATTTTGTGTTTTGAGTATACCCTTCTTAAAATAAAGTGACTAGTGCATTATCTCAGAATCAATATAAAAAACTCTTTTTAAAAAATTTCAAAAAATTCCCAAAAATTCCGTGGGCAAATAGTTATAAAGTACACTAATAGCCCTCCCAGTCAGATATAAAAGCATATGTGTATAAGTTGTAAAGTACATTTGTTCAAATAGATTGTACCATGAGGATATATGTTCACATCTCAAAGTTCACAATTTCACAGTTGATAGGTCCTGAAAAAATGTAAAATCTTAATAAAACATACAAAAAAATATAGAAAGAATTTTTTGGTAACTTCTTCAATTAATACATCTAGAGAGAGCAATGTATCTTCATTTTTGTGATCCCGTAATTTCCAAACTATGACTCCAGCAGACAATCTTGATTCATTTTGAAGGTGTTTCAAAGTTCTCATATTCATAAATGAACATACAGTTCAGCATCCGAGTTATGTCCCCACGGGTATTCTGTGCCAATGGCTAGGATCAGTCTAGACTCAGTTCTACGTAAATTGAGGTTACGATCTCCACCTCTTTCTCTTTGTTTTACAATCTTGATTCCTGAGTACTTCAGTTGTTGACTGTCCCCGGCATAGAATTCCTGAAAATGTTTAGCCATTGAGTAACTTAAATCTTTGTTTTTAATTGCTCTCAAATGTTGTAAAATTCTTAGTTTTAACTTATTGATGGTACTACCAACGTACAATTTTCTACATGGGCATTCTAACAAATATACAACAAACTTTGATTCGCAGGTGATATGTTCTTGTATTTTCTCAATTTGACAATTTTGGAGCAGATATGTGGTTTTGTTTTGCCCATGATCACAAGCTCGGCACTTGGAACATTTCCAGAATCCTGGATTATTTAACCATGATGGTACAGTTTCTTTTTTTGATTCCAGATGACTCTGTGTAAGTATGTCTCCCAGCGAGGCAGTCTTCCTATAGGTGATCCTAGGTTGGGGAGACAAAATCCTTTTGACTGTTTCATCTAACAACAAAATGTTCCAGTGCTTATTAATAACATTTTTTAGTTCTTTATTTTGATTATTAAAGTCAATGATGAGTCGGGTGGTTTCTTCTTTTTCCTTTTTCCTACAACTCTCCAATTTTTCTTTATTTGTTTGCAAGAGATCTGATCTGCATAGAGTATTGACCCTATTTCTAGCAGTCGTAACTACCTCGGGGGGATATCCTCGTGCTTCAAAGCGCTCACTCATTTCATTTAGTTGTTCACAAAGGTCCGATATTTCAGAGCAGTTTCTTTTAGCTCGCAACATTTCCCCGTAGGGAATGCTCCATTTTAATTTTTTGGGATGTCCACTATTCGCATGCAAGATGCTGTTACTGGAGGTGGGCTTTCTGTGCATTTTGGTGCATATTTTCTGGCCTTTGATGAACACTTCCACATCTAAGAAGACAATTGTGGTCGAACTTATTGTGGATGTAAAACTTAAGTTGTATCTGTTTGTGTTAAGGGAATTTATGAAGTCCTGTAAGTTGGTCTGTCTCCCTTCATAAATAATGAACAAGTCATCAATGAATCTTGACCAAAATATGATGTTCCCAGATTTTGTGTTAGTCTGTGCTTCTGTTTCCCATACAGCCATTAGGAGATTCGCATATGTCGGCGCAAAAGACGTCCCCATAGCTGTTCCTTGCTTTTGTAAAAACACATCACCTTTGAATAAAAATGCATTATGGGTCAAGCAGTATGTGAGCATTTCTAATAACATCTCTGTGTGTTCGAGATGATCCACAGATCTTTTTTGTAGAAAATGTTTCACCGCCGCCGTCCCAACAGAATGAAGAATGGAGGTGTAAAGAGATGAAACATCAATAGAAGCCATGAAGTAACTATCTTTCCATGGGATCTCCTTGATCTTATTCAGGAGATCCGTTGTATCCCTCAGATAAGATGGGAGTGCTGTTACATAATTCATTAGGAAAATGTTGATAAACCGTGATGTTGATTCTAATAAAGAGCCAATGGAACTCACTATCGGTCTTCCCGGTGGGTTCAGTAAGGACTTATGGACTTTTGGAAGAATGTAAATAGTTGCCATGATCGGATGATTGGTTTTTAAATATAAAAATTCCTCCAAGTCAATGAGATCTCTGTCTTTCCATGTTAGTAATTTCTGGTGGTATTCCTCCGTCCAAGTTGTTAAAGGATTTATTTGTAATTTTTCATAGTGGTCTCTGTTATCCAATTGTCTATAAGCCTCTTTTATGTAATTTGCGCGATTTTGAACAACAATGTTGCCACCTTTGTCTGAGGCTTTTATGATTATGTTGGTATCCTCTCTCAGATCTTGCAATGCCTTATGTTCTTCCATTGTCAGGTTCCATAATTTGTTGTTCCTTCTCTTCTTTTTTTTGATGTTCTTCACGCAATTAGTTGAAATTTTGTTGATTTCTTCCACCATAATTTCATTGAATAAGTCAATTTTATTTCCAGGTGGAAGTTGTGGGCAAAAGGTTGATCGTGTTTTCAGGCCACTATTACCACCTCTGTTTGTTTCAATTCCTAACCCTTGACAGAATTCCTTGTCCGTGGTGTAGTCAGAATGATGTTGTTCTGATGTTATTTTTGGATTAGTCTGTAAAGATGTCATAATTCTCAGAGTGGGAATGTCATTCAGAGTGAGAGGCGATTTCTCCTGATACGGAGCCTTTTCTTGTTTATTTGCATATGTTTTTTCTTCAAAATATTTTTTCAATTTGATTTTTCTGCAAAATTTATATAGATCAATACGCAGGTTCGGGGTATTCAAATCTTTATTGGGGCAAAATGTTAATCCTTTATTCAGCAATGATGTTTGTGCTTTGCTCAATATTTTATCAGAGATGTTAATTATTATGTTGTTATTGCAGAGGTTTTTCTTTAATCTGGCTTTGTTCTTCCTCTTCCTTTCTTTGGTTTTGCCCCCTCTTCTTTGTTTTCGGTTTGAGACTTTGATTGTCCCCTTCCCCACGTCGATCCTCGTCCTCTTCCTCTTTGTCGCGTTATCATCTGCATCAGACGCAACTCTCCGGAAAAATCCAGGTTGGATGTGCTGGCCTCTTCATCCGCAGAGCTTAAATCAGAGCTGTCTATCGTTCCAGCCGATTCCGACCCTGCACACTTGTCCATTACTACACGATTTCTATACATGTCATACTTTCTTGCGAAGGTATAAATCCGGCCACTTGAATAATCCAATCTGTCTCGATTAAATTTATTAGCTTTGCGCTTTTCTATGTCTGCTTCATGTTTATCGATTCTCTTTTCCATAGTTTCAATCAGTTCTTTATTTTCATCATTCATGGTGTATTGGTTTATTTCATTTTCCAATTCTTTGATAATGATAGTTAGTTGTTCTAACTTTCTCTCAGCATGTGTGATCAGGGTATTCATTAACCTAAAGGAACATATATATTTATATATATATATATATATTTATATATATATATATATATTTATATATATATATTTATATATATATATATATATACATATATATATTTATATATATATATATACATATAGTCAGCACAGGCCCTCTGGTCTTCCTCTGTGGTCGTGTACTTGAGTGGGCACACTGGCAATTTGCAGGTTCACATTGCCATGTCTTTGGTACTTTGGTAGGCAGGGACACTGGGGGACGCAGTGTGCACCTTGGAGCACACTGGGGTCAACACCGGGCACTCTACCAAGGCAATCCATTTCCACTGGGGCACTCCACTCTCTAGACTCAGCAGCTGGGCTTCTCCTCCTCGGGCAGAGAGCTCCTGTAGCACAAAATATTCCTTCCCCCATCTCAGCAGACAGACAAGCTCTCTAGTCTTAGGCAGACCCATAGCTCTTCAGTATAATACACAGACTTGATGTGATGCCCCCTCACCGCCCGGAGACTGGCTGTCTGCGATACCAGCACAGGACCACAGCAGCTTATTGAGTAGTCTGCGGAATACCCCCATCTTGGGTCAGTGAAGAAGATTGGAACTGGAATGAAATGGGAAGATTTAGTCACATTTTTGTACACAATTTCAAGGGGGGGGTGCATCCACTGCCTAAAATACAGGAACCAGTTTGGGGTTTGTTCTTTACACATTTCATTTTCTGTCTGCAGCACAGGCACAGTTTTGTCTGAGGTGATGGCTCTCCTAGCAGATAGTGATGATGCTGGTTTCAAGTAGGAGTGCTCCTAAACTGAGCACAATAAGTGTAAAGTTCTGCACCTGGCTGTAATCAGCCTTTCCTGAACAGGCCACTCAAGGGGAAGACAATAGGGTCAGGCTCTGCCCAGAAACTTAGTTCCAACAACTGAATGTGCTGATTCACTGTCATTCTCTCACCATTATCCCTAAAGAAAGTGCACAGCTGTCTCCATCCGTTCATGTTTCGGTATCTAGGCCTCCAGCTTAGAATGCAGGCAATACACTTCCACTGTCTAGGGAGGCTCCATCTTGCATGATATCAAACCAGGGCAATCCAAAATGAATCCCATTGGCCTCCACCATTTGTATGTTTGCAGACAGCATGGAGACCTGCTACCATTCTCCATACATACACATGCACCTGACATTTGGGCAGAGATGTCAGTGCAGGGTCTAGGCATGATATGTAAGGTGAATTTTACACAAGCAGTCCTGTAGGCATAGCGATCCTACTTTGAGCAGGTAAAAAGCCCTGCCTAATACTATGGATTCAAAAACTTTATGCAGCCATCAATGTTCACAATACATATACCAATCACAGTAGTTGTGTGTCCTCTAGTGAGTAGCCTTTTTGTCACCACTCCTAACCTCCGAGCTAGACACAGGGTCTCATGGTCAATTTCAGGTTTGGGCCTCAGTCCACCCGCAGCATTTTGTGTGTGCTGAGGCGAAAGAAAAATCTGAATTTCACATGCAGTCAGGTTGCTTTGGGAAGAGGTTGTCGTCATTTTACCATGCAAGCAACATTCCCATGCCAACAGCTCCTGACTCAAAAGATCTGAAACACGCCTTTGGATCTCCATTTCCTGTTCTCTGGAAGGACCACAAGACCATTGTCAGTCTGGACCCTGGGAACGCTGTGTTTTTTTTTGTCCAGAGGCATGATGATTTGGAGCTGATTTCTTTGTTGAATGTCAAGGTTGAAATGGTTTTCCCTTTTTTGATTGCCTCTATGCATCCTGAGTCTTTAAAAAAGAAGAAGAGGAAGGTATTTCTTTATATGGAAGGGCATGTTTTCTGTCTTTGAACGCCTTGATGACCATTTGATTAAGTTGATCACCAAAGAGTATTAACTCAGAAAAGGGTATTTAAAACAATGCAGTCTTCTCTGACTTTTCTGCTCTCCATGAACCACATATGACAACGAGCCAGAATAATTCCTACTACACCCAAAGCTGAACCTCTCAAGGGTGGTATGACGTAATCACGCATGCTTTTACAACGCATGCCTTTACAACGCGGGCAATACAACGAATGTGTCTTTACCACGCGTTCCATTACAACGCAAGTAGTTACAATGACTTGCCTTAGGGAAGCGCTGATCTTTGGAATTGTATATTTACTATTCCAACTCCAGTCTGTGCAACTGTAGGGAAGGTGTTGGATTTCAAATCCAACAACGCGTTCCCTAAAGCAAGTCGTTGTAACGATATGCGTTGCAATGGAACGCGTGGTAACAACACGTTCGTTGTAGTGCCAACATTGCAATGGCACTGCGTAGTTCTGTCTGCGTAGTAAAGGCTGTTTCTCCCTCTCAAGCCATCACATGATGTACCAAACAGGGATCTTTCTTTCTCTTCCATTTGTGCTGAGTTCTAAACAGCCTTCGCCAATCTTCATGGCCACAGCCAAGGCAACAAAGTCCTTTACTAGAGATTTCATTGTGTAAGTAGCGTATGTACAAGCCTATAAAGCTAAACTGCAGACTGCAGACTGCATAAGCCTTTTCTAATGCCGCCTTTGTCCTCACATTGACTGGATCTGCTGGGAAGCAATCTTTTGGATTCAGCACAGTCTCCCTGGACAATGCAAGCAGCATAGAGGCAATTTTTACCACATGTAGCAGCACATTATATGCTTCTTCCAACATATACATCTTCTGTATACCTCTTTGGATGGATAAATGATCCTAATCTCATCATTTGCTTAGGAAGAGCTACTCCCAATTAGCTAGACTGTGATCATCCTTAGCAAATTAGGAAAACACTAAAAAACACAGCTTTTGTAATTCGCTAAATGTACTTGTCTGAATCTTTTCATTATAACCTTCACTTTTTCTTTTTTTTCTGTTTTTAACCACCATGGAGGCTGTTGGACTCACTTTACCTTTGAACAAATAGTCTCAGGCTAGAGAAATGTACTGTAACAGCACCCGTGCTGCTCTTATCAACTGCTCACCCTACACATGTCTTGTACAGGCTGAAACAGCAAGACAGCTTCAAGTCATACCACTGGAAATCTTCTGCTTGCAAAACCTCAAGCAGTATTTTGTTCCCTAAACCATGGTATCATGCCCCCCTGCACCAAAATGGTAACAGCACAAGTGCGCTATGGCCCTGGTTCTACCCATTCCATCATATAGTGGCACCTGGCTCCAGATCCTGGCAAAAGCTACCAGCCTGCTTCCCAGAGATTGCAGTGCTGTCTAAAGGTTTCACGAGAAATCTAACTCATAGCCCAAGCCTCACACATGTGGAAAAGAACTTTAAATTCTAATTCCGACTTGCAAACCATATCAGAATTGCACCTTAGAATAGGTTTAAATTGCTGCAGAAATGCTTTCACATAGAAAATGACTTGTAGGAAAATTTTTCTTGCTTTATAACGTGAAATAATCCTTTTTAACGCATTATTGATTGCAAAATACTTCATAAATAAACAAGATGTAAAGAAAACGTGCTTTGTCGTAGGCTTATGAAATAATGTAAGGAAAAAATGTTTTTGTACCAGGATATCATTCTTAAATGCGCCCCTTTAGGTAGGCCCAAAAGCCTTTTCTTTCAACTCTTGCTCATAGTTAAAAGTTGTTTATTTAGAACATTTGGTCTAGCACCAGCATCTTGCTTAAGAATGTGCTGACTTCAAGTTTAGCTTTCGTTAGCCTGATCATGTCATGTTAGCTCATCTGTATTAAACAATGGACTATGCTGAGGCTGTCAGAATTAATAATGATTTAGATATATTATATGTATGCCTCACCAGAACATTATTGCTAGTTTTTTCTCAGCATATTCAACTTGCTTTGTATTAACAATGGACTTAGAGCACATCTTTTAGCTTAGGTAAGAAGCTTCTCATGACAACTTTCCTCCATGTTGCCAATGGATGAAACATTGTTTTACTGTACACCGGCCTGAATGTTTACTGTAGGAATCGAGAGGAGAAGCATTGGAACTTGGTGACACCATCGGATGAGCAGTTCTCATTAGAGGAGGATTACTAATCATTTCTAAGTTCGATACTTTATTGTGTGATTTTATATTAATAATTGTTCCTAGCTAGTTAGGCATTGCAGATTGGATCAGACAATGTATTGTATTATTCATTTCTCCTCATATTTTGCTCTTTCTATGTGTGCTGCATTCTGGAGCACACTTAGAAACAGCATAGCGCCTTTAAAGATTGTTTATGTGCAGGAAGGTGCCCTTGCAGCACAGGCACCCTTGCAACATGGAGCAAGCGTGCCTGCGCTGGCGCTAGGCAGCTTTTTTAGCGCCAGTGCTAGGGGAATGCAGGGGTGTGCCATATTTTTGTAAATACAGTGCATCCCTGTGTTTTGAAAATGTCGGAGTGCGGCATTACCAATTTTGTCATAACACAGCATTTTGTTGTAACTATCCCCTGCAGTCTTGCTGTTTGGTGTGCCGACATTTAATTGCACCGACTGCAGGCTTCTCTGCAGAGATTTGAGCATCAGCACTCATTCATTACAAATTAAGCACAGTGGACCAGTAAATAATATATACAAAGACCCGAGCGTGGAAACATTTGAAAACTAATAACAGATATCCAGTGCTTTAAATGGGCAGGTGCTGGCCAGTACGGAGTACCTGCACCTGTTTAATTTGAAAGGGAGGGTACCTGCACTGCTCGGCACTGCTCTAATATATTTAATAGGAGCGTACCGACACTTCTGGGAGGCAAATGTGCTCTAGATAGGGAGTACCTGCACTTCTATATGTCCAATTAAAGCACTGATACACACTGTACCTCAGTTGCTAACATCATTGATAATACAATGAGCTTGTATTAGTCAGATCCAAAGATTATATTAGGAGCCAGTGAAGGGTGAGTTTTGAGATGCTTTCTAAGGGCGGGTTCTTTCTTTTCATGGGGAGTGATGGAAAGAAGTTTCAGGCAGTGGTTGCGCCCCGCGGAAGGAATTTTGCAGCACAGATGTATTTTTAATTTCTAAACATCCAGACTCCTGTTGAACAGACCCCTGCTTCCACCCTTTGAGCCTAGGTTTCATTTGATCTGTTGACACATTTTAAACTTACTTGGAATCTAGAGCCTGGTCTTCATTCTTATTGACTGCTAAGCGCTTTCAATGGGTAATCAATGTTATGATTGTCCCAGCCTGCTGTCCCCAGGTAAAACTGTGATTACTGATGGAACGGTCTTCAAGTCATGCCTGGTTGATCCAGTGGATTTATAGCAATGAGATTTAACATTGACAGTAGTGTCGCTGAAAGCAATGTCAATAAAGGAATAAAACTCACTTACACGCTGTACACATAAATATGTCATCACCCAGGCTGCAGTAAAAAACACTGATTTGTAGGTGTCAGTCTTCACCCACCTCTGTCACATAAAAGATTTATACATTATACCCTGGTGTTTATTATGTCGCTCTTTGTGTAAATTGGCCAAGGCGGTGTAGATTTATTTTCATAAGTTCAGTGGAGCGTGGCATTGGCCCACCCATACATTACACATTCTGCTGATCAGAAGCGTTAGTCAGTTCCAGACTGTTACCTTAAGGAACATGTGGATTTCCAATACACTGGGCTTGACTTCACATCCCAAATTACATCAAATGCTGCTTTCTGGATAAACGTTGAAACACCAAAGGTGGAGAAGATTGTAGGGGTTTAAGAGCCATTCATAAATCTAATGCATCAAATTAGAAGTGTAGAAATGGCAGCACAAATGTTATACTTTGGCTTGGAAGATTCCTCCGTGCCGACACAAAAAGAAACAACTGCGCGAGCAAATAACAGATCCTTGCTCTTTCTCTTTTTGTAATTTAGGGGCATATTTACAAGCCCCTATCGACAACACAATGTCACTTTTAGTGACATTGTGGTGGTGATAGGGGCTTCGCCTTATTTACAAGGCAGCGTTAAGCCACTTAACGTGGCTGAAATCTGCTTTGTAAATAAGGCACCCTTTCACGCTGTACTTAACGTGAAAGAGGAGGGCAATAGGTGTTGTGGTGGCCGTTCCACCGCAACCCCTATTGATTTTGATGCTGCCCCCTATTTACAAGGGTGGCGTAAATAGGAGGCAGCGCCAAAATTAAGACCAGGGAAAACCTGGTCCTAAACAGGCAAAACAAGGAGAAATGCTTTATTTCTCTTTGTTTTTGCTGTTTCCATGTGTGCTGCGTTGTGCAGCCCACATAGAAATAGCAAATTGCTATTGATTGTTTATGTGCAGGAAGGTGACCCTTCCTGCATATAAACAATAAAAATGTTTTTAAAAAATAACGTTTTGCAACTTCTATGTGTGCTGCATTAAGCAGCACACACAAAAGTTACAAAATGTCATTTAAAGATTGTTTATGTGCAGGAAGGGAGGCCTTCCTGCACATAAACAATCTTCCCCTCAACGTAGACACCCTTGCACTATGGTGCAAGTGTGCCTGCGTTGGTGCTAGGCTGCTAAGTTTAGTGCCAGCGCTGTGGGAAACGCTGGGCAGCACCATATTGTTGTACATATGGTGCAGCCCTGTGTTTCTGAAGTGGCGGTGTGTGGTGTTAAGCCAAGAAGGCTAACCTCGCACTCCGTCACTTTGTTGTAAATATGCCCCTTAGTTTTTTTTGTTGTTTTTAGACTATGACAGATGAGAGACATCCGCCAAAAGTAGGAAGATGTCCCGTCCACCCTCTTTAAAGTGTATTGCCATGTATAAACTATAGTCAGACCCCGCCAGGATATCGTGATTTTACAATTATCAAAATAATCACGAAATTGCCACTTTTGTAAAAATGCCTCAATTGTTTGCAAAAGTGGTGGCAAAACATTTCCATTTTAAAAATTTGAAGGCTGATTCTCTTTTTATTGGCTCTGCGCTGTGGCTCAATACAGCGCAGAGCCACTAAAAGGAGGATAAACAACAGCTACCTGGTGGGAGAGGTGTTAAATTCCTCTTTCGGCTGTCTGTTAAAACCCTGAAAATGCACAGGCAATGGCATGGATGAATCCTGTGCTGACAGGCTGCACCCGACTCTCTGTTCACCTACCTGTCACTGCCCCTATTTCATGGGACCTGCTGCCCATTGATTCTTCATTTATTTATGTATTTTGCTGCTTAATATAGTGCAAACTCGACCACTATTGGAGCGCTTTACATGAGCATCAGTCACAAAAGGACTTTAAGTGATTTGCCTAGAATCACAGGATGTTGAGCTGACACTGGAATTCAGACCTGCTTCCCTAGTTCCAACCTCAGCAGCTCAGGTCTTAACGCCACATTCTCTCTCCTCTTCATGCCTGTTGTGTTGTGTGAGTTAGCAATGACAGAATCCTTTCGGCTCCTAATGGACTCTCTAGAATTGTGACGTAGGTGTTCGAGCGTAGTGAAGTGAATGCAGGTTTAGAATGTTGAGTTCATGGTTAAACGCAGACGAATAAAGACGTGCAATACTAATATCCGTGTGTGGCGTAGTCATTGGCAGGTGCCCAGGCTGGGGAGGACGCTACAACTGGCGACGAGTATAGGAGATAAGTAACCCGAAGATCAACAGTGCTCTAGCAGAGAGTTTGCCATGGTCCAGCAAAGTACTAGTGCATGCCACGTGTGCCTCAGTTGAAGTGCAGAATTGACGTTTGGCATATGTGGAGTCAATGCGCAACTCCAGCCAGTGTAAAGCATTTGATGATAACGAAAGCTTAATTGAGACGTCCACACATCATTGGCCAAGAACCTGCTAGTAAGGCTATATAAAGAGGTACCCTGCTGCTACTCAACCTAAAGCTATACATCATATGGAGTGATAATGTTAAAGGCGGATACAACCAGGTGTCAGACAGTACAGAGAGACGCCTAAAAGCAAAGCGATACAGATACAAGAAATGGTCATTTGCTTACCCGAACTGACTAACGAGAGTCATCTTACCACAGTGTTGGGTAAAGAAGTGTGCTGGGTTATGCTTGCGGAGACGTCCAAACCTGACGCAACACACCACCAAAGCTGCCGGTGGCAGCTAAGAAGAACTCCAAAGGGCTTCAGGGAAGTGAAGGGCCCCGATGGAGACCAAGAGGGAGGTCAAGGTTTCACGGACTGTCCAAGATGACCCGGAGGCCAGCGCAGCACAGGGCCTTAGAGATGGCATGGATGAAGCGGCTCCTAGTGGACAGCAGACAGTGTTGGAAAGAACTCCACACTCAGTATCAGCCATTCTCATAAATGGTTCCAATGCTGCCGCCTTCCTGAAACCACCACCATCATTCGATCATAAAGAAAATGCCATGAGCTGACGAAATTACATACTGTCTCAAGTTCAATCCAATGCCAAATGTAGATTACAAAAGGTACATTTTCAGACAAGAATGACAGAAAGTTGGTGAAACCACTGACAAATTTGCTGAGAGACTGGATACACTCATCATACATTGTAAGTTCAATTAATTTATTGATGAGGAAGCCATACGTATCAGAGTTATTGACGGATGTCTGTCAGATTCATTCAGACGACGAATGCTGAGAAACTCTTAGACTGTAGTGAGTTCTCATGGCTGCCAGAGCTGAAGAGTGTGCTGATCGAGAAGCTGCTGACATGGAGTCAGTCATGAACATGAAAAGCAAGCAAAAGTATAATGCAGAAGGACAAAGAGTGATGTCTCCATGGAAAAAGAAGTTGTGTTTCAGGTGTGGACTTTCGTTTCCTCACGAAGGTAAATGTCCTGCTATTGGTCAGATCTGCAAATGCTGTGGGAAGGAGAACCATTTTATAATGGTTTGCAAGGCAAAGGAAAAAGTAAGTGTGTCACTGTGCAAAGACAAAATGGCTGCCCGAACGTTCCAGAAGCGACGTTCGACACACGCCCACAAGGCCAAGCGACCACACCAGTTGAGGCAAGTCAACAGCAAATGAAGTTGTTAAAGTCTAAAAATTTTCATGAAAATTGACTTCGGTAAAAGTTGAAGAAAATGTGTCTGACATTAGAAAATGTGTTTAACTTTGATATAACCATAGAGCAAACCGTAGAGAATGCTTTTTAAAAATGTGATAAATAAATCATGCAGCTTTAAACCGTAGGAGAAGATGCTTTCTTGAATGTGTAAAATGAACCTCCAGCTTAAATAAAGTAGTAGGCGCTCATACCTAATGTGCTTATACGACTAGGCCTAAAAATTTCTTTCAACTTTTGTTTGACATTTAAATTAAATGCCTTTTTAGAACTGCTGACCAAATCATCTGACTGCAAAATCGTTCATCACTTTAAAATGTGCTGCTCTAAGAGAAATGTATTTCTTTGCTTGCACACACCATATGATTTCCTTATTTCTCTAAACAGTGTATTTGACTATATTTTAGAATGAATAGAGTATTAGTAATGTTAAGCTTACTGAAGATATTGTTTGCATTTTCTAATAAAGATTTTACTGAAAGAAAAGTTTTGTTGCTTTAGACTACCCCTTTGTCCACACAATGGGTCACTGACATTAGCTAACAGAATAGGTCTGCAAAGGTTCTCATGAGAACCGTTCTTAATGTATCTAGTGCAAGACATTTAGAAACTTTTAGATAACCGCTCACCAGCATGAATGCTTACCGTGGGAAATGGGAGGAGAGACGACAGACCATCGAAAGTCCCATTTCCATTGGACAAGAATGACTTAACCGTGCTGAATGTTGCAAATATTTTGTGTTTTCATATATACGTCTTCCTAGATAGAGAGATGCAATCCAATTCAATCCATTGCGACCATATGCTTTCATTTCTTGATGTTTTTTATCCAACACTTGATGCTTTATGCATTGCTTTTCCTTATTCTTGTCCAAATTGCTGTGTGCTACTGCTAATAACGATTTCCTCTTGCTCTGACCCTTTTTGGGGAAACATTTTACTCATGTTGATCATAGCTACTGGGTTGTATGATGGTACAACGCATACCTGTTCCACGCGGTCTCTACCATAACCGCGTCTTTAGCACGCACACCTTTACCATGCAATTTAGTGGTAAAGACATGATGGGTAAAGGGGCATGCGGGCTAAAGATCATACCCCTGTCCCCTGCTCTGTAAACTGTCCCTTTTCCCCCTGCCCCCTAAAACTTAAACCCACACCCCAAAATCTACCCGACCCCAGCCCCCCTCCCTGAGCCCTAAACTATCCCCTACATCCCTAAACTACACCGACCCTGCCCTGTAAACTGTCCCTTCTCCCCCTGCATTAAGCCCTAACAATTAAGCCCACACCCCAAAAATGACCCCGACCACAGACCCCCGGCCCTGAGCTGTAAAAACTATCCCCTACAACCCTAAAATGCCCGACCATGCTCCCTGCCCTGTAAACTGCCCCTTTTCCGACTGCCCTGAGCCCTAAAAATTAACCCTACACCCCAAAAACTACCCTGACCCCAGCCCCCCAGCCCTGAGCCCTAAAAAACTGTTCCCTACCTTTGTGAAGTACCCCGACCCAGCCCCCCACCCACCCTGAGGCCTAAAACTGTCCCCTGCCCTGAGCCCTAAAAACTATCCCCTACATCCCTAAACTACCCCGTCCCTGCCCCCTGCCCAGTAAACTGTCCCTTGCCCCCCTGCCCTGAGCTCTAAAAATTAAGCCCACACCCCAAAAATTACCCCGACCCTAGCCCCCCTGCCCTGAGCCCTAAAAACTATCCCCTACATCTCTAAACTACCCCAACCCTGCTCTCTGCCCTGTAATCTGTCCCTTTTTCCCCCACCCTTAGCCCTAAAAACTGTTCCTCACCATAAAAACTACCATGCACCTCTCCTAAGTCCTAAAACCTACCCCCACCCTGAAAAACTACCCCTCCACCCCCCAAGACCAAGCCCCAGCCCCATTTACCTCACCGTCTCCTCTCCCAATTCCCGATAGTCCTTCCTCTTCCTATCTTTCCCTTCCTGTGCCTCCGCTCAGCAACTAGACAGCGCATTGCCTTAACCACGCATATGCGTGGTTAAGGCACATGCGTGGTTAAGACAATCGTGGTACGGCTTGCGGGGAAACGGCACGTATGGCCCACCCCGCGTTGTTAACGCTATGATTAATTTCTTTTGATTTATTAACAGTTGCTACTGCAACTTGTTGGGGAATTCGGCTGAGTTTTCCGAAACTGCTCTATATGGGGATTCATTCTTTTGATTAACTAGAAGCTCCTGAATCTTGCTCTTTTCTGAAATAACTCTTTATGGGGTCTTATTTAGGATAGGACTCTTAAATTAAGATAGGGACTATTTCCTTAATGGAACACGCTGTCTATCTTATACTGACTCTAACAAAACGTTCTCAATATTTCTGTAATTTGACTAATCTAAATAAAAACTACTAAAAAACATACTAATCTCTTGAATGAAAAATAAAGCTTTGAAACAATTCCAAACCTCTCATCATTGACTGAACATTAAAATACTGAAACTTGATGATTCGATTTGAAATGCAATTTATTACAGTTCCATTCTAAAACGGTGGCAAAGATCCATTTGACAGAAGAAGGAGCAATGCCAAAAACAGGAGGTCGTTGTAAGTGCTTTGGGTTTGCTCTGGTCATTAATTGGCCCCCCAAAATGAGGGCGCTGACAAAGTTGATCGGTATCTAAGTCATAGTTAAACAGTTCTTCAGTATCAATGTCAAGTGAAAGTGAAGAAGATGGTTGTACAGGAGATGGTTGTGCAATGTCGACACTTACCTTAGAAAAAAGTGCGCATGTTGGCCTGGCCGCATGTGAAGAAAAACAGAGGTGAAAGAAAAGTCGACATGAAAAAGCACCTAAGTCATTCAAACATTGGCAAAAGATTATACTAAAAGTACACGGTTGCTCAGTACCTTTTATTATCGACAGTGATGCATCGATAAACATTATGCCTGAGCAGAAATACAGTGAACTATCTCCATTGCCATGACTTATGCCATCGACATAGTCAAGGCCAAGTTCTACATGGCTTATATAAGCTGCTGTACTGCGTGGAATATCCAGCAGCCTTTCCAGGCAGCTATTCTCAACTATCTGGATGGCCATAAAGTCTTTTGTCCCTCATATGCCAGAGCCATAAGTAGCAACTGACAGACATTTGGCTTTGTAGACTGTGAGGAACTCCTTAGGTTTTTTAGAACCTAAGTTTTTAGTAAACTTAAACAGACCTTCCACAGTGCAAGAAAACTTGGCTGCAGTGACTGTGCCTAACTGATTCTGAGTACTTCGATTATCGAAAAGTATGCTCAAATAGGGAAATGATGAAACAGGCTCAATTTTAGAATTGTTAATAAAAAAGTGTTACGCTTATTGGTTTTCAGGCCATAGATCATAATATGGGTTTTGCAGTGGTTCACAGTCAACTCCAGTTCATTCATATAGATCAGGTAGCTATCCAGGAGCTTCTGTAGACCAAGTTTGGTCCTGGTAATTAATACTGCGTCATCCGCAAAAAGTAGTACAGGGATGGGAGAGGACCTATACCCGGCACATCAGCATTTAAATTAACCAGGTGGTGTTCTAGGCCATTGGTGTAAAGTGTAACTAAAAAGGGTGCCAGCACACAACCTGCCGGACACCCCGAGAAAGTAAGAAACTATCAGCAGTTTCCCCCGCAAGGCCAAAACTTACAGAAACAGACACTTCACTATGTAGCTCTCTAAGAAAATTAACAGTAGTGCCCTGAACTCCCAATTCCAACATAAGGATCCAAAGTTTGGTATGATTCACATTACTGAAAGCAGACTTTAGGTCCATAAAAGCTAAATAAACTTGCCCTGGTTCAACCAAAATATATTTGTTAATTGGTAACTGTAGGTTTAGGCATTGTTCCACCGTGCCTAATCCTGCCCTGAATCCAAATTGTAGATCAGACCCAATTTATTGTCCTGAGCCCAGACCTCTAAGTGATCTAACATGATTCTACCTATGATCTTCCCTGTAGAGTTGATCAGGGAAATGGGCCGGTAGCATTTTGGGCTGCCTATATCCCCTTTCTTGAATATAAGTATTATGATTTCAATGGGCCAACCTTAGATATACCATTCAGGACAATGGTTAAAAGAGGAGCCCAAAAATCAGCATTCCCATCACGGCCAGGTGCCTTGCCTACAGGGCATCTCTTAATGGCATCTATTACTTCATCCAACTCAATAGACATTCTTTCTTAAGTCTGAGGCCACTGAATCACTCGTCAAAGTACCCTCGAATAGAAGAGATGGACGAGGAGAGCCATAAACTACTTTAAAGTGTTCAACCCAATTTTTGGGACTAACAGCCAAGGCAGTCTCTACTTTAGGGGCAACTTTAAAAAAGGAGCTATTAATCACTTCCGAAAATTAACGAGAGCCCTTTCTGTTACTGGCAACTATCAGGGTCTCATTCTTCCTTGTTTCTAGTGCAGCTTGTAGGACCTGCCACGTGACCTTATAAGATCAGCATCTCGACAGACCATTTTTGTTGCTTTTAGTAGGGCTGTATGTGCTTTGGAGCAATTAGATTGGAACCATGTAGCTGGTTTTGAGGGCGATTCATGAATTGGATGGTAAGGAATTTCTTGACTGAAGTACAAAGTGCCTCAAATGATGTTACAATATCAGAAGGGACCCCGTTAAAATCCAGTCATAAAAGCAGTGCATCTCTGTTATTCTTCACAAGGTTACTAAACAAATGAACGTCATCAGTTTTGGCCCATTTTTGAAGGACACCTTTATTCTTAGCGACAACTGAGGGAATGACAACTTCGTGATCATTCATGGGGCAAGTGTAGCCCAAAGGATACACAGCTAGTTGGTTATGATCACTGAACACATTATCCTCTACATCATACCCTGGAAGAAGATCCAAGAAATCATCACTGAACAGCATAAAGTCAATAATACTATTGCAATCTCTGCCAGTGAAGATTGCTTTTAGAACAGGGCACTCAACAGTTGAATCAAATGCAAAATACAATTGATATTTGACAATAAGCTCACTGAGTACCTCCCTTAGGGGTTATGTGAAAAAGGCATCAATGGTTTGCTGTGAGTGTCGCTTAAACCACAGACCGCTGTGTTGCCTTGATAACAACAATGGGTGTAAAAATTACCCTTCCATATAATGGAAGGGCAAACCCCAAATCCTAATAATACACCCTCCAACTCACTCCTGAAGGGTTAATAATTAAGCAATTATTTGTATCAAAGCAGTTGTTGCAATAGATAATAATCAAAAGCTTCTTTGTTCGATATTCCAGACATATAAAAAGAAAATTGTTATCACTCAGGACCGCTTTCCCAATATGCCTAGTAAAGGCGGTCAATATGAGAGTTAACAAGCCGACCTTGGCCCTTCCAGAGGATCCAGGGGTTGCTGGTGTAAAATAGGACAGATGTGGCATGGGTTAGTTAGCCAGATCTTGTGCAGCGCCATAATGTCATAGCCAAGACTAGTGTCTAGCCAGTGTGTCCACATACTTATTTCCATAATATAACCCAAATATCAATAAAAGAAAATAATAATAGATATACTAAAAGTCTAACAATATTAACCATAAACTGGTAATTAAATAACAATGATTAATATACACTTTTAATATAGCAATTCCGACACCTAAACTAAATGTACATACTATCCATAGTAATACATAAAATAACATTTACAAAACATATCTACAAATGGCTCACAGATAATTCTAGATGCTCTTAGTTTTTTTATGAATGATCTTGATCTAAAAGTTAAGGTGCCCAATCCCTTTACAATGATTAGTGGCCCAAAAAATACAAAATCTAGGATTCACTCTACAGTCAGGAGTGAAATAGCTATGATAAGAACATTTAATTACTTAGGTATCATTTTTGACTCTGACATGAGATGGGGACACTTATTGAACCAGAGATCTAAGTCGCTCGCAAGAGCAAATGAGCCAATTTTTAGTTTTTTCCTCCAAATTAGATTATGGACCAATAAATAAAATGTTGCTATGATATAAATGTAAAAGCATTCCAGTGAGTACTTATGGGGTGGGAGTCTGGAGGATCATAAATTCCGACAAATAGAAAATGTATTTTTAAGCAGACTCCTTTTAGTCCCAAAAAGTAGTGGAACCTATATTTGTCATAATGAACTAGGGTTGAGCTACTTGGAGGACAGAATAAAACGTGCCTCTGTATTACTCTGGCTGAAGAGTTGGTGTTCACCTGAAACAGCTTTTTTTAAGTTTATTTTGAAGTACTGTGCAGCCCCTGATAATATGGCTAAGATTCCATGGCTACATTATGTGAAACAAATCTTTATCAATTTACGAGTTCCAGAATATTTATTATTCCAGATTTTATTACTATAAGCTCAAATTAAATATTCAAAACCTTTTTCCGGATTTTAGATGCAACACAAGGGCCGCTAAGGTGGAATCCATGCAGACAATTGTGCAGTATGTTGCTTTAAGCACCACTTTGGGTATGGATCCATATCTAACATGGATTTTCTCTACTCACTGTATATTTTATCTTACCTGTCTTCTACTTGTCACTGTGCACTTTCCTCTGGCTTTTCCATAGCAGAACAGTTGGTTTTCCAACTCCCAAAATGTCCTTGCTTTAACACCTCTGCGCAGGGCACTATGCAATTTATGCTGTTTTGCACTTTATACAAGTCAGTGCGTTCACAGTTCTTCTCCCAATCTTTTGTACTAAAAGGATTAGTAGCCATAAAAAAGGACTTAATGTCTTACAAAGATTAGAGTCACAAGATATTTGCTCTGCAGCTATAGATTATATATTTGACTCCTAGCAATTAGGCAATTATCTTTTTAATTGTTTGTTGTATTATATTTCATTTTTTTAAAATACATTTTACAATCATAATCCAGAAATCATATATTTAAAAAACAAAAAATATTTATTGCATTTATGCACATTTATGGTGATAAGCTGGATAAAGTAATATTGATTGACATATCTACAAATATTTGTATACATAAAAAATATATAGGTAAACACTTAACAAATTGATGCAACACTTAAATAAATTAGCATAATTAATGCAGGAATAATTTATTATCAATTGAAATATGTTTCAGTTAAATATGAACAAACCAATCCATCAGGAAATCCCACAACCCAAAATGAAAATGTCCTAAACAATTAATAAATAAAGTGCCCATATAAAGAAATACATAACAAAAATATCAAATTACTCAATTGAAAATAATTAAAACGATATTTGACAATTACATTAATATTGAAAGAAAAGCATGGAAGCATTCAATAAATCAAGATAATAAAAGAAATATTAAGGTAAACTATGTTGTAAACTTTGATACTATTGTAAAAATGTTACAAAAAATGATTCCTACCTTTGATATTTTTGAACCAGATATTTAGGTAGTCAATATATTTTGAACAAGATATTAACGTCAAATTATATGTTTGTGTCAATCTTTACATTCATTGTTTTCCACCCAAGTAAACTACAATATATGCTCAATAAAAATTGACTTCCTGGAAGTAACGTCGTTTGATGTAGTAAAGCTCATTGCTCAAATGAGTGATTATACTTTGGTCTCTGAGGCAAGGCCCCCATCCCTGCTGACAAGTTATACCAGAACTTCAACTTGAAGGAATGTACGATAAGAAGGTAACATTTGAGTTGTGTAAAGGAATTCCTGCATCAGAAACTCTTTTTTTGTATATCCCAAGTATTACCTTTATTGAAGTTTCCTTAAAATGTCAATGTTTAAATTTTACCCAAAGCAGTCTCTCATTGTGTTCAAACTTACATTGATTCATTAGAGAAAAATACTTTATTTAATGTCTAACCAGTCTTATTGGTATGTCGAAAGTGTTAAACATAGAATCAAAGACTCATATTTCAGAGCATGCATTACTGATTGTGCATGCAACAACAATATCGAACAGGGTGTCATTTAAATAATGGAGGGCAACTGTGGTGAGATTGCCTTGATTATCTTTAAACTATACCTTGTTGGACATCGTTGTTGCATATACCAGTACCCAAGTTCAGCATAGGTCTACGGACTGCTCCTGTGGTTTATTTTGTTATTGATTTTGGAAATTGTACAATTGAAAAGTATTTTGGGCTAATTTGCTTTAAGCTTACATTTTCCCCATACACATCAGTTACAGAGAAATCAGGGACAATCTATATATTTATTATAAGTACTTTTTAATAACACTCTCCTTGAAACACATTTAGTAAAACTGGATTTTAAATGCAAATGTCTTTTGAGTTATACTAAGGGCCTAATTACGATGGCGGTCCGACCGCAACCAACGGCTTGTCGGTTGTAGTCTGACCGTCATCCACTGCTGCAGTCCGACTGATGCATTATGATGAGGGAGGACGATGGCAGCAGTCGGAGGGACCGACCGACGCTTTCTTACGGGCTCGAGGAGCCCTTCGGTCAGTTGGAAACTCCTCATAATCCCTTAAGGATGGCGTTTCAGCCGTCGAGATTTTGATATCCGTTTCCGTCAGCCATTCTATGTCGATCTTTCTGACATGGAAAGGCTTTCAGAAAGCAAACTTGCGGGCCCTTAGCAGGGCCCCCATCCCTCTGCATCCTCTGCTATGAGGCCTGCTCCCGAAACATCCCTGCAGTGTGTGGCAGGCACCGTGAGGTGCCTGCCACATGTTGCAGGGATTTTTGAAAACATCCATTTTTCTATGGGAGCTTATGCTGCGAGAGTTTTCCGCCCACCACACAAGCTCCCATAGGAAAATGGATGTTTCCGACCGTACTGCGCGGTCACATCCAAATAATGCGTCTGGAACTGCCGACCTGAGGTCGGTCGGTTCCCAATCCACAACGGTGTTGGGCGGACGTCAGTCTGCCCGACATCGTAATCAGGCCCTAAGTGATTTTAGTGTAGTTTGTAAGGGAATGTAGACATGGATTTTCTTTGTTTTCTGAACACATGAAAAGAGAATCCGTATGTGGTAAAACATGCATAAATCAAACCAATCAGTGCCTTTTTTTGATGCAAATGAAAAAAAAATCTGTGACTTGTAATTGATCAAGACAAGTTTTCTTTGCATGTGTAATGTAAACCTGCAATCATTAACCAATTGATTTAAAGCAAATGTGTGATTCAAATCTAAATATAATTGCACCAGTTTCTTAAATCATGCCTATAATAGAGTTTAGGCTGCTGCTGTTTAATTAGATGTGCTGAAACTGAGCTCCACCGTGTTTGAGTGAAAGAGTGAGGCTGGGAATTGAGTTTTATGGAGAACATTATTTGGATATCTCTTGAAATAAGCCATTAAAGTAGTGTTATATCAATGATTGTGCTTATTGATTCATTGTAGTCAATAATTACAAATCCGGGGGGCGTGGCCAACTGCCGTGGAAGATGGCCGCGCATTAGCTCGGCTCTGGCGTACCATATCCAGAAAGTCCAAAAATCTGCACAATGATCCATATATAAAGAGCTGTAATTAACCCCACAAGGTCCTCGTAACTCGGACACTAATTGAGCCAAGTTCTGAGACGATCGGGAGCGTGTGAGTGGAGTTTTGCCCTGATCCCCACAAGCGAGGAGCGAGATGCTGACAGCGTCACACTGATCCCCGGACGATCATCAACGACGGAGCCGTGAACGCGGAAGACGAAATGGACCATCCTCCATAGGGAGGAAGCGGAAAAACAGAAACACAACAGTGGCCTACCTTCTCATATGCCTGGTCCCCGCGGGAGTCACGGGATCGATGCCCCCGTGCGAGGCCAACTCTAAGCTCGGCTGGCACAACAGGCAGCATCCCACCCCCACGGGCGTCGACGGGGAGATAAGCGGGCGCCGTGGAGTGGTGTGGATGCCCATACGCACCCAGCAACGGCCACAACGGTGAGAACTGGGGCGGGGACTAGATGTATTGAAGGGCATTACCGAGCGCCCCTCCTGCAGTGCCGGAAATATGTTGGACGGGGCTCTAACTCAGCAGAGGCCTAGCTGGTGAAACCCGACAGGCCGGACAGGGCCTCGGCCCTTGAGCAGGCGGCGGAGAGTAACCAGCAAGGCCTGAACTCCTCAACTGGCTGTGTTCACACACATTGGGTAGAAAATGGCGGGCGGTCGCAGCGGCCGCACTACGATGCAAACTAAACTAGACAAGTATGCGTGTCAAAAGGGATCAGATGACGTGCACACAACGCTGAAATCAGCGGAGGAACAGCAGGACCCTACCCTGCAAGATATATTGACAGCTATTACATCCGTGCGCACATCCTTAGAAAGCAGAATTGATACCATCGCTTCGGAAGTTTCATTAATCAGGGCGGACATGCGCAACATGAACAATCGAATCAAGGAGGTGGAATCCACCTCCAAGGCCTTAACAACGGACACTGCCCTCCTTAAAAACCAAGTTACAGACCTCCAAGATAGCCAGGACAGACTGGAACATCAACTAGATGACTACAAAGGTAGGATGCAGCGCAACAATGTTCGTATACTTGGGGTACCAGAACGGGCGGAGGGGCAGGCGGCGGACTTATTCGTAGAGGAACTGGTGGTGCAACATCTTCAACTCAAAGGCCTGTCCAACCACTTTTCCTATGAAAGAGCACATAGAGTACCGGGTGGAAGACCAAAACCCAGCGCGCCGCCCAGGCCCATACTTGCAAGAGTGTTTAACTTTCGCGACAGAGACATCATACTTCATACAGCACGCGTGGCCCCACCGGTCAGTCTCGAAAATAGCAAAATAATTTTTTTTCCAGACTTCACGCTTAAAGTGCAAAGACAACGTCGCAGCTTTCTAGAAGTGAAATGAGCCTTGCGTGACCAGGAAATCAAGTACGCCATGTTGTTTCCGGCAAAATTGCATGTCAAGTCAGAGGGAAAGACGTGGTTTTTCAATAGTCCAGAGGAAACATGGGACTGGCTCAATGGATGGCGCACTGTTGGAAAGCGGAATCATAAGGAAGGACGTGGCAGTGGAAATAGAGACAGAACAGAATGCCATGCAGGAATCACGGCAGATACCAAAACGTGCTGGGACTCACCGGAGGCAGGCCACAAGGATTGAACGCAAGGCGGCATCTGCCCACAGCAAGGCATTCAAGACCCCTAATGCCTTCACCACGGATAAGCTCAACCTATGAACGTACTGCACCATACTAGAACTCCGATGCCAAATAGCGACAGTAATGGACGCTCCAGATGGCACAAATGCAGTTGAGGCGGGGTACAGTAAATTGCTTGTTTTATCCATAATGATGTTACACTAAGCTCTAATAATGCGGGACTCTGGGAGTGGGGTTGGATCATGTACCTAAAAATAACAGGGGGGGGCGATAGGCACTCTGCACAGTTGGGGTGGCGGGAGGTTCATAGCCCGCAATGCAGTGAGCCAGGGAGGGGGGTAGGGAAGGGACAATTTGCAGAATACCCCCTACAGGGTCCCGGACACGTACTTCACCAGCATAGAGAGCGCGGTGAGGGCTTTACTATGGGATGGGAAAAACCCACGTATTGCAACACATAAACTGACGAGAGGGTGGTATGACGGGGGGATCACTTTACCCGACCTCAAACAGTATTACTGGGCCTCCCAGTTGGCAGTTATTAACCAATGGGTCTATGCCCCACCGTCTGACAAATGGATAATGCCCCACCGACAGACAAATGGATAATGAGCCCGGGCGGCTATCAGAGAACACTTTATTCTAACCCTAAGCACCAACTCCTTACAGACCCCACGGCTCACACTGTAGCAATTTGGCACCAAGTAACAAAAAAATTGGGATGGCACAAGAAAATAACACTGACCACCCCTCTTTGGGAGACCGAGCAACTGGGTACGCTGGGTAAAAGCCCGGGATTTGATAAATGGGACATAATTGGTATCTCGTCAGTTGCTGACCTTTGGAAGCGGAACGAGATGGTCCCATTCAGGGACCTTCAAGCAGAGTACCAGCTGGCCGAGTCGGAGGCTTCCAGGTATCTACAAATAAGGCATGCCATAAAAACCGCTGTAACAAGCGGTGAAGCTCTACCCGAGGCGTCTCCGCTAGAGGATAGACTCCTAACGGAACCCATGCCACGTAAAGCAATATCTTTAACATATCGCAAATTAATAAATAATATGCCGGATCCGCTGGTGCGTCTCCGGCAACTCTGGGAAACTGATGTAGGGAGTCTAGAGGAGGACGACTGGCAAGAGGCACTCTCATCCCCAAGAGAAGTAGCCATCCCAATGAGGCTAAGATTAATTCAATTAAAAACCCTGCACAGGGCATACCTCTCTGCAGGCACACTGGTCAAAATGGGACGGAGACCTGACTCTGGGTGCCTTAGGCTGTGTGCTATGGAAGGCACATTCTTCCATATATTCTGGGAGTGTCCAGCTATCCGCCCATACTGGGAGGGGATCATCACCACACTTAAGGAGGTAGGTGGGAAATATATCACCAATTCCCCACTGCTCTGCCTACTCAACATATGGGAAGCCACCGACTTAACCCACAATGAACATACATGGGTCTCACTGGGGCTCACCCTTGCCAAAAGGAATATTGCTCAGAAATGGGGAACAGGGGACTTGCCAACATATCGGGGATGGGCAAACGATATGGATAGTGCTATGATTGCAGAGAAAGAGGTATTTAAGCACAGAGGCTGCCCAAAGAAATGGGATCAAAAATGGAATGTATCGAGGGGTGATATATGTGTCTCCCCAGTGGAGGAATTACGGAGAGGAAGGGTGGAAATTGATCTTCTACAAACGTGATTGGGGAAAAATATATGTTCAAAAGTGTATGTTGGGGCTAATAACTGCTGGGCCTATTGTACAGTCTTGTTATTACCCGATCTTGAACTCTTTGCCTGCTGTAATGTTACAATCGTTTAATAAAAAGAATATTTAAAAAAAAAAAATTACAAATCCAAGAAAAAGAATAAAAATACATCCAATACCTTTCTCAAATTTACGCATTAATGAAAGTGTTAAATGACAAAGATCGTCCCTATATCCTAAGAGGGTTATTGATAGCTGACCTGGCTGCCCAGCCAGAGACAATCCTTGCATGATTGTATTGTGATATAATATTTTAGTAATTATAACTCCATTCTGCATGATATCTTACCAAGAAACAAAAGGGATGAACATTGGAGGCATTGCGATTGACATATATTTCTTTCTATTTTCTCACTGTATTGTCACTACCTAAGATCCTGTACAGAAAATTTGGTTTTAACAAAAGCCTTTTTAGGAAGGTTAGCCTGACTTACTGAGGTCAACATTATCGCCCTTAAATTAGAACCTATCTCATCAAAGCTATTAACAATTAAATATAAACATAATGCATATTAATAAATGAATTGCTAATAAATGCATACCAGTAGGGTAGTAAGCACTATAGAAATCTACACTACAATAAAATACATATGATTGAAACGTAATCATCGTAAACCCTTATTGAGCTTTACTATCGGCCTTCCTTCTGACAATATTTTTGCTTGCCCTGGCATAGGTAATGAATGGTCGCGGCAAGTTATCTTAGGCCTTTTAGGCAGATCTCGTTCAGAGTAAGCTAGAGGCAAAGAAAGAGATGCCTCTCAAGCATGAAAGTCAAGAACATCCATACAAGGATTAAATTGATGACATTTCTCCTTTGCACTATGTGCCCCCTTTCAATGAAAGGGGGCAAGATACTTGGCCAGTGAGAATCCATATGGGTAGGGTTGGCATCCGGTCATGAACGGAACAAAAATTGTGTGCAAACAGTAAAAAAGAACAAGACATTAAATGAAAAGTTCGGGTGGAAGCAATCTCTAAGAGGCCTACGGTACTCAAGCTGTTCTCAAATTGAAATCCTTCATTCCTAAAGTAGATCTAAACCCTTGTCTTTAACAGCATTGCCTTTGAGAACATCCTCTTCAAAATCAGAGTGGCACTCTTGATGCAAATAATCCTCCCGGCTGCGGGTCCGATTCACAAAGGTAAATTTGGTTGTAAATTTAGGTTTACAACCATGTATACTTTCTTATGCCTGCCAGCAATTCCCAAAGAGATACCTGGCAGGCATAAGATCTTTTAGGAGGGCTGAGATCTCTATCACAAGTCTGGAGATCTCCGCTGCCGTAAATCCCACTAAAGGGGTGGTAAGTGAGCATTTCAAGGTGCGGCTGGCCTTGAGAGCTTGGGAATACCCGCAACCATGGAAGTTTGATGGCATTCAAAAACTTCAATCCACCCCCTTCCCACCCTGAGAACTTTATTCCAGCACATGGCTGAGCTAACGTAACTCACTTTCCAGGGTGGAAAGGGGCTTCTCCATTGGGAATAATATTTACATTACTGAGAAAAAATGCAGTTGCACAGGAGAATCAATTTCCATTGTGTGCAGTACTCAGCAATGAAGACCTACATACATGAATTCTCAAATTAGAAATCCTATGATTTCACAAAGAATCCATATGACAACCTGTGGCAGGTGCAGTTTTCTATACGGATTGCATGAGGTGTTAGTAAATTCTAAAAAATAATGAATCTGCACTCATGCGTAGGAGTAAATCTGCAGGTGTAGATTTACTACTTTTTTCATGAACAGGGCCCTACAGCCCTATATGTCACTCATCAATTCCGTATATATCGTTCATCTACAAGCACAGGAGCCTGATGTTTGGAAGTTTTAGACATCCTGATTCAGAGAGCTGTTAACATGACAATGAATGGTCCTTGGCCCAATTTAAATCCTATCTTGACCTTTCTGGTTACAAATATAGCTGCTCCCCCACATTTATGGCTGCTCTTATTGCCATGCCCCACATATTAGGGGTCTGCCTAGGTGTATCTTAATGACCAAAGCCCTGGACTCCCCTGCTTGACCCTCAGCCAAAACCCTGGCCTCATGGTCTGTTTCCAACAGCCTCCACCAAAACATTTTTCTGTCATTCAATGATCTCTTGCCACCAGTTCTATTCATGTGTCATGACCTCATGCTGCAATTTTGACTGCGCGTCTATTTCTCACTCTTCTGTCATAATATATACCATCAAGTTCATGTTCATTTGTGTGTTTTGTACTCTGGAAATCCTGGTACTCGTGCAATTTCAAAAACTGTATAAACTAACAAAATAAACAAATGAGATGAAAAGAGAGAGAGTATTTCATTTTTAGTTCATACACTACTGCCAGATACAGGTAAAGAGTATCTGGCGTGTGCATGCACCATCTGTTGCAGTGGATGCCCTCAAACTACCATGAATTATCACCAATGCCAGGACCAACATTATACTGGGGTGGGTACCACCATGCCTTGGGCATCCCAAACATGTCATAACTTACCAACATCTTGTCAGGACAAGCATTGTACCAGGACTGGATATCACCATTACATGGATGCCCCCCAACACACCAAGAATTACCATCATAATGTCATGGCCTTTGCTTAGGACGTTGGGTTTTTAGTCACTTTTAACTAGAATTATAAGTAGAATGTAAATATGGCTTCCTTTTATTATTGTACAACCATATCTCCGTATTTGGACAGTAGTAGTGCTTCTTTTTATGTTTTAAAAAAAAAAAGTTTTATTGTAAATTGCTTAGGACGTTGGGTTTTTAGTCACTTATAACTAGAATTATAAGTAGAATGTAAATATGGCTTCCTTTTATTATTGTACATTCATATCTTCGTATTTGGACAGTAGTGGTGCTTCTTTTTATCTTTAAAAAAAAAAAAATTATTGTAAAATTGTTATGGGTTTAACTAACTAAAACAATACATTATTTGATTGATTGATCAGCACTACACCTAGTGTGGCACTACCTTGTCACTGATGCTGCTAAACCATGCCAATAATTACCACTGTTTTGACAAGGCTTACATTATTTCAGGTGTGAGCACCATAATTAAATGGATTACCACAATATGCCATGTCATGGAGAGAATGTGGCCTAACGGCTAGAGCGGTCGATCTCAAATCTGGGGAACCGGGTTTGAGTCTCGGCAATGACGCTCAACGTCCTCTGATTCTGGGCAAATCACTTAATCTCTCCGTGCCTAACAAAAATGAATGTGTCCATGTGTAACGCAACTGGTGCTCATGTAAAGCGCTCTGATATCTTCGGGTCTAGTTCGCGCTATATAAAACTCCGAAAAAGAAACAAAGCTGCCACCATCATGCCATAGCCAGCATTATACCATGGACAGTGCAATCATTGCATGGATTTGCCAGAAATTACTGCTGTTATGCCAATGTCAACATTATACCAGTGAAGGACACCATTTTGCCACAGATGTCCGCAATATTCAAATAATAATCAACATTATGCCTGGGCCAGCATGTAAGAGATTGGGCACTATCATGCCATGGATGCCCACAGTATTCTATGAATCGCCAACACCATTATGTGCCGGCCGGTACCATTCCATACCGTCATGACATGAATGGCAACAATATAACTTGAATTACCACCATAATTCCTGAGTTATCATTATTCCAAGGAGTGTACAGGTGGAACATTACACTAATACACACACATGCACATGGAAACAGACACTCAAACACCACATGCACATAGGCAGAAACACTTGCAATGACAAACACACACACACACACACGCACACACACACACGCGCGCACACACACACACACACACACACACACACACACGCACACACACCAGCAGCAGCAGTCGAGACTTGTTTGTATACCTATCCATATCCTGCAGTCTTCTGGATCATCACATTGCTCAGCTGGCCTCCTCCTTAGCCTATGGCAAGCTTGTGTCTCTCTTGGCTTCCACAACTGTCCCATAGAAAGCCATGCATCAGTTGTGTAGGATGTAGGACAAGGCATGGCCTCATTAGGCTATGTGATGTTGCTAACAGTGTATATGTGATGGAGGGCCTGCTATTGGTTTTGGGCCATGGACATACAGCCCTCTTATGGAATGCTGTGTGCCATGTTTTCAGCTCTTCCTCTAGCATTTTGAAAAAGCACTCTGAGAAATACAAACTGTGCATGCCTGCTAAATGGGAATTGACTGATGACCCACCAGACATGCATAACATGCCTTTATTCCCCTTGTCTTTCTGAGTTGCTGGAGATGTGCAGCAACGTTGGTGCAGTACCTTCAAACGCTATAGCAATGGGACAAATAGCTAGGCAGTACCCAAATGCCTGAATGAAAAAACTGCCCATGGGGACAGGTACATGTTTTCAAATTGTGAAGAAATGATATGTGACTAGAATATCAATACTAAAATAACTTCTGACTGAAACGTTGAAGCCCATTCACAAAGGTATTTTTCGCTGCAAACATACGTTTATAGCTAATAATACATATTTTAGGCCTACCACGAATTCACAAAAAAACACCTGGCAGGCATAAACCCATTCACAACCGCAGATTTCTCAGCCACGTTTCTGGAGAAATATGCAGTAGTAAATCCCACTCCAGGCTTTGAAAATGGGTGTTCCAAGGAGTGATTTGCCTTTCAAGTTTGGGAATACCCACAAACATGTACACTTATGGCCATTTATAAACTCTTCTCTGACTCCTTTCCATCCTGGAAATGGTCTGAGATTTATTCCACCCCAGGGCTGTAGCAACTGACCCTCTGGAATGGAAAGGGGACCGGATCAAATGCAGATTTGCAGGGAGTACAGGGCAAAAGCTTTCTCTGCATGGAAAAATAATTCCCCACAGAAAAAAAGAAAAGAAAACGTGCATTTGCATGGGTGGCTCAATTCTGCCTGTGGGGATTTCTATGGAATGTATAACTCCGCATTACAGGAATACGAGCCTGTGGAATAGGTCGCATGACAATTCCAGTAGTATGCCTAGAAACCTATACCTGGAGCCGCTTTCCAGGAGTACTACTGGGAATGTTTGAACAACAAACAAATGTAAAAGTAAGTTCAGGTGGAGATCTAAGTCTGCACTTTTATAGTATTGTTGGTGAATATATTGCTTAATGGCCTAAATCTTGTTTGCAAACATATCACCCTACTGGAGTTAATAATAGAAAATCAGGCAATATCTTTGCTAACAATATTTAGACATACAAGTTGAAGAAACACAGAAAAAACATACCCTGCGCTATTCACTAAGGTAACTTACACTTGTGAGTAAGTTACATATGCATGTTTACTCTTACCCCTTTGAGTAACTTTACTTCTTTGGCTATTCACCATTTATGAGTTTAAAGTCACTCAAAAGTGTAGACTTACATGGCACCACCCTTGAAACAGGACGTGGAGATAACTTTACAAGTGTGAGTTACTACAGCCAAAAAGGATCAATAGTAATTCCAACACCACTCATAGCCAACCACTGATACTTGAAAACCCCTATATAAAAACATAATGGAAGCAGGGTCTCAGAACCATAGGAAATAATGTTAAATTAAATTAATTTATTTTGACTTTCTATATAATTGACATAAAATGTAGTAGAAGGGCCTGGGTAGAGGATCCCTGACCTCATGGGTTCAATTGAGGGATCTGTGAGGGACCCTTGATGGGTCAGAAAATACCCCAGAACAATTTTGTTTCCACTTGCGAGGATTCACGAATCCGCCGTGATGCTCAGTGATGTCATTTGAGATTTCATTAGTGATGTCATCAGTGATGTCACTGACCATGTCATGAGTGATGTAATATGTGAGGTCATAAGCAGTGCATTGCAGGGGCATAAGTCATAGTTTGCTCAGATAACTACAATTGCTGAATTTCTATGGTTTTGTGCATGTGAAATCTGAGCCTAACTATAACTTCCCTGTAACCTTAGTTTTTTTCAGTGAATATCCTGGTGGGAGCCGGCCCTTTATTAAAATTTCTGTTGAGTGCCCCTGTGCCCACCCAGGGACCTACACTGCTGGCTCCAGTGGGCATGGTGGAGGGAGTCCCAAGACCCCCCCACAGCCCCAGTCGGCTCCCCAACCAGCACCTTGCTGGGGGGAGCCAGCACTTTTCCTTTGATCCACCTGTCCGGGAGACTCATTTTTACTGCTCGTCCTGGCCAGAAGCTAAGTTAAGTTCCCTGTCTGGGAGAGTGCAGGCAGGGCATGCCTATACTCTCCTTGATAGGGAACCACAGTGTCCCTGGGTGGGCTCCCCGGGACACTGTAAAATATCGGACCTCATGGGATGGGTCCCCCGGGCCTCCGAAGGTTCTGGGAGGGGGCTGCACCCCCCCTTCCCTTTCAATAATTATGCTGGGCCAAGGGGGATGGGGTCAACGGTGCTGTGATCTGATCAGGGAGGGGGACCCGCTGCCACCCTCCTCTTTCAATATTATGCCGGGCCCCGGAGCTGGAGTCCTTGGGCCGTATTCGGCTCAGGGAAGGAGGTCAGCATGCCCCCTCTCCTTTCAATATAATGCCAGGCTCCAGGAGATGGGATCCCTGGGGCCTTAATCAGCTCAGGGAGGAGAGAGGCGCCCCCTCCCTTTCATAATGATGATGGGCCCCGGGGGATGAGGACCCCTTGGCCGTCATGGGCTCTGGGGGGACGGACACAGCCCCCCTTCTCAATATATATTTTAATTGACCCCCAGGTCCTGACCAACTCCAGGGGTCATTTTACATTAAAAAATGAATGGCGGCTGCCATTTTTTTTCTTTTTTGTGCTGTGGTCCCACAGGACATTTGACAAATACTGGAAGATAATTCATTTACCTTTTTCCAGATTGTGCTGAGCTTTTCATCTGCACTAAGTATTCAAAGGCCCATAGCCCTTTTTTGTCTTGAGGGTCTTCAGTCTACATATGAACTCTCTGTCCTGAAGATGGTCTTCTAGATGTTACACAAGATAAGACCAAAACGTCGACATTTGTCACCCATTTTCGTTAAAATTGTTACATAGGAGTTAATCATTGTATTTTTGATGATGATTCCATTTGTAAATAAGTGAAAGAAATGGGTTTTCGCAAAAGTGATCATGAGATAAGGTTATTATGAAGATTATTAATCTCAGTCATTTTTGTTTATGTGAACTGTGTTTTGTACCCTTTTGCTACATTATTTATTCACATAAATTTGTACAGAAAAAGTATACACGCATCTGTTTGTTCTTTCTGATATACTCTCTTGTGATTTTTGCAATTGATTTAAAAAATTCATATATTTGAAGCCACTAATCTGGGCTCTCATAATTTGTTTGTTAAAAATCAAGCTGGACTGGGTTTAAAAGAAATCCCTTGATGGCACCGTTACCTGATACCTAGTTCTTGTTACCCAAGCCTCCAAGGGTGTATTGGGTTGCCCAAATTTCTTGAGTAGCATCTTTCTAAAAGTGGTATTTTAAAAATTGTGATCTAAAACCAGACTTCACCACTAAATTGGACGTTTCACCCCAACTCCAAAGACTCCAAACATGAACTGGTTATCTTTTCCAGTTTGGAAATTACACTCATAAAATGTAATACGGCAACTCCAAAGTTATCCTATTGGAGAGGTAGGCCTTGCAGTGGTGAAAAATGAATTTAAGGGGTGTTTCACTGCCAGGGCAAGTAAAACTCAAAGTACATGTCCTACTTTTTAAATACATTGCACCCTGCCCTCTGGGCTGTTCAGGGTGTAACCTAGGGGTGACACATGTATTAAAAGGGAAGGTTTGGACCTGACAAAAGGTTTATTTTGCCAGGTTGAAATGGCAGTTTAAAACTGCACACACAGGTACTGCAATGGCAGGCCTGAGACATGTGTATAGGACTACTTAAGTGGGTGGCACAATCAGTGCTGTAGGCCCACTAGTAGAATGTAATTTGCTGGCCCTGGGTACATGCAGTACCACTTCACTAGGGACTTATAAGTAAATTAAATATGCAAATTGGGGATAAACCAATATTACCACGTTTTAGGGGAGTGAGCACAAGCAAGTTAGTACTGGTTAGTAGTGGTAAAGTGGCGGAGTCCTAAGACCAACAAAAATAAGGTCAGTAAAAATGGAGGGGGTGAGGCAAAAGGTTGGGGGGAAAACCGCCCTAAGGCTGACAGGTCTAACAATTTCATTGTGAAAATTACTGAAATATACATTTGATTAAAGAGATTGGGGATTTTTGGGAGAAAGATGGTAGATCTCTTTTATATAGATAGATAGATTGATATGTTCATCCCTTGATAAAGCCAATAGGTCCACTTTTATTGTTTTGTTGTTGTGATCAATCAATCAATCAATCAATCAATCAATCAGTCAATTTGTAGAGTGCTACTTGTCACCCATGAGGGTATTCAGGTGCTGGCAGTGTCCAGGTGATTAGCCAAATAGCTGGATCTTCCGAGACTTTCGGAACTCTGGAAGAGATGGGGAGGGCCGTGGATGAAAGGGTAGCTGGTTCCGTGTCTTCACTGCTAGGTAGGAGAAGGAGTGACCTCTGAAACTGCTACGTCAGATGTGGGGGGGTGAGGTTACAGAAAGGGACGTGGAGTGGAGGTGCATGGTGGGCTGATGGAAGTTTAGGCGGTGGTTTAAGTAGGGAGGTCTGCAGATGCATAGGGCCTTGTATGCATGGGTCAGGAGCTTAAACTGGCATCTCTTCTGTATAGGGAGCCAGTGGAGTTCCTTGAGGTAGGGGGTGATGTGGGTTCATCTAGGGAGATCCAGGATGAGTCTGGCTGCAGCGTTCTGTATGGTCTGTAGTCGTCAGTGGAGGTGAACTGCAATCCCTGCATAGAGAGCGTTGCCGAAGTCCAGTCGGCTGGAGATGAGGGCCTGGGTGATGGTCGTCTTGAGCTTTGGGGTAGCCATTTGAATATCTTATGAAGCATGTGGAGGATGAAGAAGCAGGAGGAAGAGACAGAGTTGATCTGAGTCATCATGGTTAGCTTGTTGCCCAGAATGATGCCTAGGTTCCTAGCGTGGTCAGTAGGGGTTGGAGTAGGTCTGAGTTCTGAGGGCCACCTGGATGAGTCCCACGGGGTGCTTTTGTTTCTGAAAATCAATCCCTCTGTCTTGTCCATGTTGAGCTTCATGAAGTTGTCCTTCATCCAGTTGCCGACATCTGTCATGCTGTTGTGGAAGTTGGTCTTGGTGTTGGTGGTGTCTTCAGAGAGGGAGAGGATGATTTGTGTGTTGTTGGCATAGGATATGATGTTGAGTCTTTGGGTTTTGGCGATGCTGGCCAAAAGTGTCATAGTTAGCGAGGATCCTTGTGGTACTACACAGATGATTTCCTTGGGTTTGGAGATGAAGGGGGGAAGGCGGACTTTCTGCGCTGATCCAGTGAAGAAAGATGCAAACCATCTGGGAGCGGCTCCTTGGATGCCTATGTTGTGGAGCCCTGTAATGAGTGTGTGGTGGGAGGCTATATCGAAGGCTACTGAGAGGTCTAGGAGGATCAGAGCTGCAGTCTCTCCTCAGTCGAGCAGGGCTCGGATGTCTTTGGTAATCGTGATGAGGGCTGTCTCAGTGCTGTGGTTGCTGCAGAATCCGGATTGGAAGGAGTCGAGTAAGAGGTTTATTTTTTGTTAGGAGTTTTATATAGCCTGAACTCAATCTGAAGGTATCAGATGTGAGGAGAGTTGTTGTTAATGGCTTTTTCAAATACTTTGGCCAGAAATGGGAGCAGAGAGATTGGTTGGCAGTTGTTGAGTTCCCTGGAGTCTACCGATGGTTTCTTTAGTAAGGCGTTGACTTCTGCATGTTTCCAGTCCTCTGTGAAGGCGGCCGTGGCAATACAAGTGTTGGACAAGGTGGTGAGTACGTGGCTGATTCTGGCTTTGCCTAGGTTGAAAGTGTGGTTAGGGCATGGGTCGGTTGGGGCCCCTGATTGGACCAAGGTCATGATGGAGGCAGTGCCCTGTGGGGCGAGCTGGCTCCATTCGGTTAGTCGGGTGTCTGTGGTGGTAGTGGGGTCATTGTGCTGCTTGAAGAAGTCAGTGGCCTTGGGCTGGGATTTGATGTTTCTGTAGATGTTGGTGATCTTGTCTTCGAAGAAGTTTGCAAGGTTGCCGCAGAGTTCCTGTAAGGGGGTAATGTTGTTAGTTGCAGCTGAGTGTTTGGAGAATTCTTTGACGATGTTGAAGAGTTCTTTGCTGTTATTAGAGCTTGATTCGATGTGTGAGGCTAAGGCCCTTTTCTTTGATTCTCTCAACTGTGAGTTAGAGTTTGTGGGCTGAATTGAAGGCGGTCTTGCCGGTTGGGTTCTTGCTGGTGTGCCATCTCCTTTCCAGTTGTTTACACTATTCTTTAGCAGTTCTGAGGTCTTAAGTGTCCCAGCTAGCCTGCTTGGTGGACCTTCTGTGGGTATTGTTGCCAATGGGAGCTAAGCTGTCAGCGCAGATGGTTATCCAATTGTTGAAGTTTCTTACGTTCTGGTCTAGGTTGTTGGAGGAGATGGGATGGGTGGTGTTGAGGCCATAGATCCATGTGACCTTTGAGACTTCGCTCAAGCTGCGGTGGGGGGCATTTGGCACACTGGGTACAGATGTCAGTGAGATGGTGATGTTGAAGTGGACGATGGAGTGGTCGGTGCAAGTGAGTTCCCTGGTGTGGCTGTACCTGATGTGGTCACTAGAGGTGAAGATGGGGTCAAGCGTGTGGCCTGCGGTGTGTGTGGGGTGGTGGATGAGTCCAGTGTTGTTCATGCTGTCAAGGAGGTTGGTAGTGTTAATGTCATTGTGGTCGTTGAGATGGAAATTGCGGTAGCTGAGGAAAAAGTAGTTGTTGGAGTCTATGGCGAGGGGGGTGATGAAGTCGGAGATGAAGTTGCAGAATGCTGGATGTTCTGGTCTAGGTTGTTGGAGAAGATGGGGTGGGTGGTGTTGAGGCAACAGATCCATATGACCTTTGAGGCTTCACTCCAGCTGCGGTGGGGGGGCATTTGGCACACTGGGGATGGAGGTCAGTGAGATGGTGATGTTGAAGTGGACGATGGAGTGGTCAGTGCAGGTGATATCTGTGGTGTGGCTGTGGTCACTAGAGGTGAAGATGGGGTCTAGCGTGTGGCCTGCGGTGTGTGTGGGGTGATGGATGAGTCCGATGTTGTTCATGCTGTTGAGGAGGTTGGTAGTGTTGATGTCATTGTGCTCATCGAGATGAGGAAGAAGGATTTCACCTTCGAAACGCGTAAGGCGAGACTCGACGGAACGGCTGTTAATTCAATCGGCACCAGAACATGCTGTCTATACCTGAATAAAGACTTTTTGTCGTGCTGAGGCTGGAGTGTGTGCTTATTGCTTTGGGCAACTTTTGGAGCATCGATATATATATATATATATATATATATATTCAAAAACAATGCCCCTGCATTAAAAGACGCACTCCACCAGCCAACATTTCCACCAAGGAACTTTATTATATCAAGAGCAGGCATTGCCGGTTTGACAGTTTCTGTCCTTCTGCCTGACGCGTTTCAGTGCTACAAGCACTTTCCTCAGAGGCAATTTCAAAGCGTGCAGTTTCTTCTCACCACAGTCCCCTGCGTTGTTTAAATGGCTTCCGGTGTGCCTTTTCACCCTTCAGATACAATCCGATGCACGCTGGGACTCGTAGTGCTTTATGAAAATGTATTACCTTCCAGTAGGTTTGTACGCTTTAAAACATTGTAAGGACCAATGTTAGCCCTCCAGTGGGCTTCAAATCGGTAAGTCCTGCTCCAAATTTAGATTTCTGGCTGCGCCGTCTTTAATCTCCGAAAGGTTCGGGAAACGATCCCTGTTGCTTGTTATCAGGGCGGTGCGAACTTTCCACGGCGGGACTCGCCGTGTATAAAATATTCAAAAACAATGCCCCTGCATTAAAAGACGCACTCCTCCAGCCAACATTTCCACCAAGGAACTTTATTATATCAAGAGCAGGCATTGCCGGTTTGACAGTTTCTGTCCTTCTGCCTGACGCGTTTCAGTGCTACAAGCACTTTCCTCAGAGGCAATTTCAAAGCGTGCAGTTTCTTCTCACCACAGTCCCCTGCGTTGTTTAAATGGCTTCCGGTGTGCCTTTTCACCCTTCAGATACAATCCGATGCACGCTGGGACTCGTAGTGCTTTATGAAAATAAAAATAATATATATATATATGCAATACTTTGCAATAATAAAAGTAACGGTACCCCTGAAATAAATCCAGTCAGCAGGGCAGGGAGCGCATGCCAAATTACAAAAGGAAAGTCCCCCGTCTGACCTTTCTTACTGATGGTCATTAGTCTTCATTTTAAAATAAATGTGCTGAAGGCCCAAAACAACTTGAATTAATTTCCACATGTATTTATTTAATTATTTCTAGTATTACATCCATGTATTGTTTACAATGCGATCATCGTATCTTTTCCATCATGTGCATGACTGGACATACGTCTCTAAGAAATATCAAAAGTCATTTAAAACATTTAAGACGTATACCAACCATTACTCTCATACTCACACATTCATCTTTCAGTCATGAATTTCCTTAGGCCCCTGCGTCAGCAAGATGCGCTTTGTTAGAGCAAATAGGGTGCTTATCTTGCGTCCGTTTCCTGGGTGGCGCGGAAGTCACCCCATCCAGGGGTGGGGAATCCTAAATCTTGTCCTCCTTTCTTCCGTAAGCCCGTTCTATACAGAGAAGTGTATCCGAATGATGCCTATGGTTGAATGTTGCGACATTCGACCGTAAGGAAGTTCATGACTGAAAGTTCTTAGCTACATTTTCGCGTTTGAGATTCTGCCCTCGAGGCGGGTGTTGATAAATAATTACTTCCGGCTTTGATTGTTATATGGGGTCATTGTATGTGCTACTCCTGAGGAAGGCGTTCTGCCTAAAAGCGCGTTGAGGATGACTGGTCAAGCTACATCAGAAAATATCAACAACAAAATGAAGTACTAAAAAGTTGAAACTATACCAATTGCAATTATATACAGTCTAGCTGATACATTATTTAACTGATGGTATGAACATAGAGAAAAAAAATTTGAACATAGAACACTTGTAATGATACTATCTAGTAGTAATACCTGAACTAAGCCTGAGCCGTATGAATTCAACAGCAATTCTGAATCTGTATATGCCGAACTAGTGAGTGATGAATGAGGGAGCAAGATGAATGCGTGGTTATGAGAGTAATGGTTGGTATGTGTCTTAAATGATTTTAATGACTTTTAATATTTTTTAGAGACGTATGTCCAGTCATGCACATGATGAAAAAGATACGATGATCACATTGTAAACAATACATGGGATGTAATACTAGAAATGATTAAATAAACACGTTGAAATTAATTCAAGTTGTTTTGAGCCTTCAGCACATTCATGTTAAATTGTAGATGCATGACGATCGGTAGGTAAGATCAGATGGGGGTCTTTCCTTTTGTAATTTAGTAAGTATTATATATAGATAGCACACAGGGGGCAATGGCGTCTGTATAGTTTTACTTAGGTCAGATTTTCCATTAAAAGACAGTTTTGTTTTGTTAACTTTTTTTCTCTTAACTTTGGTGCCATTCAATGAATATGCATAAAACTTTCCAATAAAAAAGTTACTTCACTCCGGTTATAGTATTTCGGGGCAAGACATGGTAATTTTCGTTTAGATCTAGTATGGGCTAAAAAGAGGGGGTTGGCCACCCACGTCAGGCTTCTTGCAGAAAACTATAAATTGTGCTATTTGATGGAAGAGACCCAAAAATTCACAAAAAATACAAAGCTTAATGTGAAGTTGTGATTAGCTTTGCTTATAACACCTAAATATGGATTTTTTTAAATTTCCAAAATTCACAAAAAAATGCAAAATGCAAACTAAAACAAAAAAACCGCTAAAATTCACAAAGTATTGTTAGGTCTGCAATCCATAACTCACACACACCTGACATGGAATATCACTTGCACACCAAATGGAATGCTCGTCACCTCACATTATTTTACCAGTAAGACCACCTAAAAGCACAACATAATTAATTATTATGACATATTCAAACTAATATATAATACTAGGTTCATTGTCCTCCACAGTATTGGGAAAATATATATTTTTTTATCTCATCTGAAAGATTATTTAAGGTATGCATCTGTTACATCAAGGGTGAGGTCATGAGCATTGTGGGTTTTTCAGTGAACTTCTGAAGGTTTTTTTTTAACCTATGTTTCAGTGTTAATATCAAAGCTAACTACAACTTCACTTTAACCTTTAATTTTTCAGTGAGAGCAGCATGCTAAATCTTTCTGCACACACTGAGTCAAATGTTAAACGGCTCTAAATTTGTATTGTCTTTGAAGAAGGCATGACTTTCTGTCTAGCTACATTTTGCTGAAGCCGTGCTCACCACAGAGACACTCACATGCTCTCAGAATTCTGTCAATCCTCCCTATCAGCCCCATATCTCAGCCCTCCCTACCAGCCCCATATATTTCAGTCCCTGCATCTTCTAATCATTTGTCCTGCGTGGCACTAACACCTAATCCAATTCATTTGTCCAGCTTCACTTTTCAGTCTGATTATGCTAATTGAGCCTCTATAGCACACATTGTGCTCACGGTAGGGACATATTCTTGCGCTCAGAATAGGACACATTAACCCACAATCGATGGGCGGCAAACCTGCTCTCTAACTCATTTTCATGCAGTTTTTTTAGCACTTGCAAAAGGCAGTATAAAGCTTTGCAGTGTTTTATTTCACAGGTTATTACATTTAAACATCTTTTTGATAATCCTTTACCGTACTCTGTCCTGTTTTTATCTCTTTGTTCTGCAAGTTGAAGCCTAATGAATAAATGACAAGGTGACCTGGCCTGTGCCAGAATGTAAATATCCTTTCCTGCCTGCTCTCCAGACACAGCCTTTGTGTAGTGATGCCCTTCACGGCATGGAGCATGAATAAAGAGCAGTGAGGTTTCTGTATTTAGAAATAATTATAAAAAACAAAAAGCTGGGCCTCACCTAAAGGGTCCCTTTTACCTTGCACAGACTCTGCAGTCCCATCCACCCCCCTACTATCTTCCAAACTGCAGTGCTTTAGGAAGTTTAATACCCAGTCCCTTAGTAACAAAGTCTTCATTTTTATTTTAGAGTTTTATATAGCGCAAACTAGACCCGGAGGTATCAGAGTGCTTTACATGAGCACCAGTTACGTTACAGACGGACACATTCATTTTTGTTGGGCACGGGGAGATTAAGTGATTTGCACAGAATGTTGAGCGTCCCTGCCAAGGCTTGCACCCGGTTCCCCAGCTCCGAGGTCGACCGCCCTAGCCGTTAGGCCACATTCTCTCCTCCATTTAATTTCTGAAGAGAGCCTAGTCACCATCCTCATCACCTCAGTGCCTGGATCTCACCCTCCAGCCACAGGAATGCAGACAGCTCCTGCTAATACAAATCAGATAGGAGAGAGGAAGAAGCAGAGGTTCATTCAGCTTCCAATTATAAATAGTCATTAACACAACACCCAGTGGTAGCTTATCCACAAAACGCCGACCTGTTTTTAGCCTTATCCCTATCCTGATTTACTTTTCACAATAAATCCTTATCACCGGATAGGAGATCATTTTTTTTAAACCTTTATTTTAGTTTTTATAAAACAGCACAACCAGTAGAGGCAGAGGTTGTCAGAAATAAGAGAACAGCAGGGAGAGATCCATGACAGCATTGTAAACCACTTTACCAGACATTAGACAGTATTAGCCAGACCATAAGAATATGGACGCCTCAACAGGCATCCTCCCCAGATATACAGCTACTGGAGTCCGAACCATGCTGATCACTCAAGCGTCCCACAGGGTTCAGAAACCCATGACACAACTCCCTCCAAGACCTAAGGTCCTCCTCGAGCCTCTCATCCCTTCTACTAGCCTTCATGTGCATCTCCTCAGCCAAGGACCACTCACGCACATCCCTCATCCAGGCATCCAGGGAGGGGAGCGCATTCCCATCCAAGTTATTGCCACCCTGCGCTTAGCCAAGGAGATCACTTTAATAGCACACCACTGTCAACATCCAGACAATCTCCCTCCTGCTGGAGGATGTTAAATCACTTGGAGAACAGGACATAGACCCAATGATGACACTATCCACCAAACCACACCAGCGGCGATAATATATGCCGCCAACTGTGAACGTGTGGTTGAGTGTCTCCGAAACAATTTTCCCTGAGACTCTGGCATATAGACTGTTGTGGTTCTGTCCCCCCCCCCCTCCCCCTTTGATTAATGACAATTCACTCCTGCTGTCTGGGGAAACCATCCTCGCCCTTCATGTTGTGCATGCCACAACCAGGGACACCCAAAATGGATCCCATTTTGCTTTTATAACTAATTCTGTGAGCCAAACTTCAGTTTGAACCTCACAAGACATCCACTGCAGATCTGTAAAATCTGTTTCTTAATGTTTGCATTATTTACCGATATATTTTCTCACATTGTTATGATGGTGTACCTATCAAAAGTAATTACATATCTATATCTTTGCATGCACTTTATGATGTTTATTTCTACATTCTTGCATCCGTAAATTGCTCACAATTTAAATCAAAGATCACAACCTCCTCTTCTTTGAAAGGCATACCCCCTGCATCCTAACAATGCCTAATCTCCTCAAGCTCTCACCTTAACCCCACCAACCATCTGTATAAACTCACATCCCCCTTTGATGATCACACCGAACTGCTATTAATGCAATGTACTTCAAAGAAACCAGAATGAATGCATGGAATGGTTTGCTTGAGCTCACAAGGCTAATTCCAATAAATTACAATAATATTGGGCTAACCACTAATCTTGGGTTCTGGAGCAGTGTGATTCCCAGTGTAAATTGGCTCAATGGCATTAAACTATGTAAATACAATTACAATATAACATGTTTATCAGTCGGATACCATACTGCAGAAGTTACTTACCTGTAACAAAAGGTCTCTGTCTGAATAATTTTGGGAGAATCCCCTCCAATCGTCTTCTCAGAATATAGGGTGAATCTTACCAAAGATGGAAACTGTTACCTAGGCTGTAGAAAACGACCTGAATGCGATTCCCGATGATGGGGCATTGCCTACAAAATATGCAATTATACAAAGCATGTTCCTAACTAATACTGAGAGTCTTCCTACAAAAATATACCTTACAAAAGAAGAATGTAGAAAATTAGTTATTTTCCCCTGTGTGCCAAATATAACTCTAAATGGTCTAAATTGTATCTCATTAATGATTAATTTATTAAATCGCCTTTCGTTGGTAAATTCTCTAATAATACTGATATTTCTGAAATTACAGCGCCTTCTTTTCAAGCTAAGATATTTGTTTCTGAACCTTTGAAAGGGGTGTTGAAAAAGCGAATAATTTCCGAGCTCTCTTTTTTTTTTTTACCACTTTTGAAAAGGCCATGGCGACGTGGCTCGTGCACAAGCGTTCTAGCAAAGAAGTGGTTAACACGTCCTATCTACCTCTACTCCTGCAGAGGTAGCCTCGGGCCATTTTTAATTGGGATGAGATTTCACTTCTTTTCAAGGCAACTCCAGGCAGCATGCTGACTTTTCAAATAAAAAAGCAGTGCAGGTTTCGTAAAGGTCAGAGAAATCTGTGGAAATGAAAAACGAAAACGTGTTATGTGGGGACAAATCACAGCAACAAAGACACCTGAAGTATATTGGAATGCCGGCTACCCTTGTTGAATATCAATTGGAAACAGTCGCTGCCCACTCTTGTCTCAAATTGCGCGCCAGAAAGGGAGATAAACAGCACACTTGTCTCACAGCGCTCACAGAGAGATAGTCTCACTAAACCAACCGCAAGCAAAATACGGCAACAGCCAGACAACGAGAGTGTAGAACTTTTTTGTCATTTCTTGCGGTATGGAAAGTGGCTAGAATTAGTAGGGGACGTTGTTGAGCATATTGGTAAACTGTGTAACCCTCGATAGAGCGGCTGCTGAGTATATTGGTAAACTGTGCAACCCTCGATAGAGCGGCTGCTGAGTATATTGGTAAACTGTGCAACCCTCGATAGAGCGGCTGCTGAGTATATTGGTAAACTGTGTAACCCTCTATAGAGCGGTCGACCTCGAAGCTGGGGAATCGGGTTCGAGTCTCGGCACTGACGCTCAACATCCTGTGATTCTGGGGAAATCAGTTAATGTGCCAGTGTCTAAAAAATATGAATGTGTCCATCTGTAACGTAAGTGGTGCGCATGTAAAGCGCTCTGATACCTTCGGTTCGAGTTCGCGCTATATAAAAAAAAAAAAAAAAAAATCTCAGTAAACCCGATTCTGCCTGACACAGGAGTTACTGCCCAAATTGGGCTTAAGAAATATGTGGTAACCAGTGCTTTAAATGGGAAAAAATAAGTGCAGGTACTCATTAAAATGAGCTAGAGGTGTAGTGAGGGGGCGGGGCTAAGGGCAAGACATGATGATACTTAACAACTTCTATATTAGTTGCAGCACATACCAAAACACATGAGAAATGTGTTTATATAAACAAAGCAGGTTAACTCATTACACAAAATGAAAGAGAAATGCAATAATATGTTAACATTTTCTTTTTTTTTTGCAATAGTTGCACCTTCTTAATGTCATACTGTTAATTGCTGTTTGGCACAATACTATATATTTTTGAGCACGCGAGTAGGAAGAAACTGAAAATACCCTCACATCGCACCAAAGCTCTTATGGCACCAAGCACATGAAGCAACTCATCATGACTGTTGGACTTGGCCCTTTTTGGCAGGTTCACCCCTAAACTTTTTGCCTTGTAAGTGGTTTTAAGTCTCTGGGCACTTTAGCACTGTGGTCCAGTGTAAAGTGCGTGCGCGCTGTGTGCGCGTGTGGTGAGATTGGCCTGCCCTCCCATAGGAATGCATGGGGGATATGTGTGTCCATGGTAATCCCTGGTATGAGGGGAGTGCAGGGTCGAGTTTAGTATGTGCGAACTCGTGAGAATAAATGCTGCGCAATGGTGTGCGCAGATTTATTGTGACTGGTGTAGAAATGCCACTTTAGAAGTTGGCATTTATGTGTGCTCTGTGTCTGCCTGCCTGATGTGAATTGCATGTCTGGCTTGTGAGTGACAGGGGCTGGGAGGTGTGTGTGGCTCCAGAGAGGGGCAGGGTGAGTCAGCGCAGGGCTGAATAGGGAGATCTGCATCTAGATGGGAGGGAGGAGTTGCACCTGGGACCTGAATAGGGCTGTGCCTTCCCTCCACAATGCTGGCTCCACCCCCTGTGGTGCGTCTGATGTCCCTAGCCTGTCCTGTGAAAGGAGAGAGGAGCTGAGCAAAACAAAGTGCTCCAAAGCTCCCCCAAACCAGTTCTAACTGGTATCCCTAAACCCTGCACCTTTAGACAAAGGGGATTTTGTGTATAAATGTAGGGGCTGTGACCCCATGAAAATGTTCTTCTTGCTTGTGGATCCTGATTCCTGCAGGGCCTGCTGCTGCTGGGGCCCAGGAGGACTTGCCAGGAGGGCTGCCTCCCTGGGCCCAGCTATGCCCTGGAACCCTTTTGCTTAATTTCTGTTAGCCCTGGGCCCTGCCTTGCCCTTGATGCCTGGAAGACCTCTGGGACCTTTAGCTTTATTTTATCCAGGGCTTTTAGGCAACCTTTCTAGCACCAGCGCTGCCTTGTGATTTGCCCAGCTGATGGAGAGCGTGGGCTTCGCGGCGCCGAGCTGCCTTTCGCCATGAGGGAATCCCCAGCGTAGGGATTCCCCCGAGATTGCTGGCCTTACGGGTGCCCATCCCGCTTATTTTCAGATTTTAGTGCGCAGGTGCCCACCCTGCGACTTCGTTTTATTTTATAAGTAACGCGGGTGCCCACCCCGCGTATTTGAGTCTATTGCGGGTGCCCACCCCGCCTGGCCGCCGTGCGAGTTTTTATTTAAACTGCGCGGGTGCCTACCCCGCGACTTTGCCCCAAAGAGAAGAATCACCGCCGCGGCCCGTGCGGCCAAACCGGAAGTCAGGCACCTCCTGCCCGTGACGTGGGCGGGGCCTGAAATCCGGCCGGGAGAGAAGGAGGCAGCCTGGAGCCTTGCTGGCTCCATACCGAAGTCCCGGTCCCGAGATGGGGGACCGGGTGAAGTTTGGCGCCTGGTGACGCGGGGCTCTCATGAATGGAGAGAGCCCCGCAAGTGCCGCAGCCTGTTTCCCGCGGAGGGGGGGGTGCGAGGCACGTCGCCGGTGCCTGCCCCCGCCGCGTTCAACGAGAAGAGCCGAAGCCAGTCCCGCAGGAGCGGAGTCCCCAGAGAGCAGCCCGGTGAGTCGAGAAGGGCTGGGGGGGCTCCGTGGGTGCTATTGTTGGTGCCTGATTAAGGCACAGTGCCAAGTGCAACATTACGAGCGGCCCCGTCTGGCAGTGGGTCGCTCCCACGGTCGGGGGCATAATTGTTTTAGAGCCCCGTGTGGCTCCAACGTGGCGCATAGTTGGTCTCAGAGCCCAGATGGCTCTAACAAGGGGCATAGTTTGTTTTAGAGCCTGCATGGCTCCTACGATAGCATAATTATCCTAAAAGGGCCCATGCTGTTCCCCTTTTGCCATGATCCCAGCTGCCCCGCTTGCGAGAGGGCAGCTGCAACATTTTGGGCATAATTGCTAGCAGGGCACAGTCGGTGCCAGTGGCCCACATCTTTATTTTACAGCTGCGCAGCACTTAGTGCCAGCTGCAGCGTTTAGGCCACAGTTCTTTGGGGGCATTAGGGTACTTGAGATAGGAGTGAGATGCACTCCTTGGCCCCTGACTTTCCCAGCTGCCCAGCAAGTAGTGGGCAGCTGCTACGTTTAGGTTTGCGCAGTGCGCACCTTGGACTTTCCGCTGCTTCGGCAGCACGCCCTGACTTTGGGACATAGGGCATTTGAGCCCCTTCTTGAGATGGCCAGTTGGCCAGGGGGACTGTTAGGTTTGTAGGGCGCCAGGCCCTAATGTGATTTATACCTCTGCGATGGTTCTTTCTACTGTGAGGTTATTACTTCCTAATGCGTTTAGGTTGTGAGTTATTTTCCCCTGAGATTATTTCCTAATGTGATTTATACTTAGGATGTTATTGTCTAATGCGTTTAGACTGGAGAGATAATTGCATAATGTGTTTATGCTGGTGAGGTTGGCGCATGAGGTTTTGCGCCTAATGTGATGCTGTGCATAATGTGGTTTATGTTACAGGCTGATGCTAAGTACAGTGGTTGCCAGTGATTACTGGTTGTACGTTTCTGATATGTCCTACATTTATTATGTGTTCTACATCTATTACCTGTTACTAAGTGATGGTTCTGACAGTGGTCCACGTGGCCCTGTCATGTGTAAATAATCCCTTGTAAATATGACCTAGTGCCAGGTGGCACGATGTATATTATGTGAGTACTATTCTAATGTGTTTTCTGATAATACAAAGGCTATTTTTATATATATAACCTTGTGTGGAGTTCCTTCTTGTGGTGTGCCTGGTATGTTGTTGCTGTGTGCGTGCGCAAACGCTTTACACATTACCTCCGGGATAAGCCTGACTGCTCGTGCCAAGCTACCAAGGGGGTGAGCAGGGGTTATCTGGGATGTGTAACTCCCTTGCCCTGACTAGAGTGGTGGTCTCTGCCTGGCTTTGGCGCAAGCCTTAGCCAACCAGAGATCCCATTTCTAACATTGGTTGTCAGCGGTGGGGATTAGGACTTGCGTTTGCGCAGTACCACAGCGACAACTGGCTGCACTACAAAACTCTGCATTTTAGATAGTCACATGGAAAGGGATTATTGTTTCTGAGTTTGTTTTAAGTGTCATTTCTTTTTGAAATGTGTTTCTTGTGCACTATGAGTTGGGTGTCCTGCCAAGGACAGAAACCAGAGAATCTGGAGGAGAGACTGCCCTTGAGCCATTGCGCTGGTTCTTGGGTTGGCCTACGGTGGGGACTTAATTGGTATGGAGTCACTAGCTCGGGAGGGTAGATTATCCCCTAAGTGCAGTGTGAGTTTTCTGGATTCACCAGTAAGGGTGGGATCCAGTGGTGGCAGCGAAGTGTGTGTCCAGAGCATGAAGTCCCCGTCCCGTTCCCAGAGTATGGTACCTGGTGCTCAGTAAGAGGGGTGCAGGTTGAGATTCAGGGACAGTAAGGAACTGTCTCACCGGTCTGTGGGGGGGTGTGTGTGGATGAGTGATGTGCTGCTGGACGCTGGGGTGAGTTCTCTGAAATAAGGAGCTTGCTGAATAATTGAGTGTGAGTTCTCTGAAATAAGGAACTTGCATGGGGGAGTAACCTTGAGGGATGGTGCAGGTGTCTCCTAACCCGCGTGGCGGAGATGGTTCAAATGAACCCAACTAGGAACCGTTATAGTGAGGAGGTTGGGAACCTAGTCTGTCCTGTTGGACTGTTCTGTATGGGGGACCTCCCCGTGGTAGAGGATCTGAAGAAGCATTGGGGAGTGAGTCCAATAAGAGTGGCTCGGGTATCTTCTGGTCCTGTGTGGTGGAAGAGGTTCAGTGTAGCCCAGCTAGGTCCCAGTGTAGCGGGAGGGGTGTAGGGGCTCACGTCCTGTCTCAGAGGAGGAGTGAGTGTGCCCAAAACCCAGTCCCAGGGCCTGGATGGTTTCTTCAGGGAACACCAGGTTGGGGGCCTAGGCTGTACTTGTAGGCCATTTGAGGAGGATCTTCTAGTCTCTAGAGCACGTGGAGCATCTGTAACCAGAGCTCCAGCAGTCCTGGTGCTAGGCAGCACCACTCCTAAGTGGAGGGTGCAGAAGTCCTGATTGAGGGGTGGGAGGGGGAGAGGTTCCCCAGTGGAAAAACCAGTGGGTCCAGAAGGGGCCATGGGGACACCACTTCTGCCCGGGGTTTGTGCCCGGCAGACTGTCACACGACACATTAGTTACGTGTCACCCTCGGGGGGGCATGCGTACTCCCCCGGAAGTCCTGGTTCGCCAGGCATCTGACCAAAGGGTAGCGTCCCTGGGTTGGGGAGCCAGGTTCAGGTGTTTGCCTGTCCTGGACAGCAGGGCGGCTGTAATCAGTGTCCTGGCCGGTTTGCCTTCTAGGGGTACCGCTGTGAACACAGGTGGGGCCCATCTTAAAGGAAAGGGACCCTGTGTTTCCCAGAAGGGGTGGTGCAGGCCTAGCAGGGATCTTTAGGGTCCCTGGCTGAGTGTGGTAGTACTACCCTGAGAGCAGGTGGGGCCCATCTTAAGTGAAGGGACCCTGCTCTACAGTGGGAGGGTGCAGAACTCTGGAAGGGGGTTCAGAGGGAGGGAGTCCTCGCCTCTGACCCCGGTGCAGCCGGTGAATTTATGTCCCAGGTGGTAGACCAGTGATGGAGAGAGGTCCTGAACTGGTGGGAGAGTTGTTCTGGTAGGTGCTTCTCCTGGGAGAGCGCGAAACGTCAGAAGTAGAGGTAGGGTGAGGAGATGCTTCACCCGTGACCTCTGGTCAGCCTGAGGGTGCGGACCCTAGGTTGAAGGATCAGTGGTAGTTTGGAACTACACTGAGAGGGAGAGTGGAGAATGGCTATTGGATGCCAGGGGTTACTGCCCCGCAACTCTAAAGTAAGATTCATCAAGCCACGCAAGGCCACCTTGCGTGGCCCTGCATGGATTGATATATCTGGAGCAATGCAGTGCAAATCTCTGCATTGTGTTACTCAGCCCCATGTGCCAGGGCTTGCCACCTAAGGTTTTCCTCTTTCTCTTAAGATCCACCATATATAGAGGGTAGTTAGACACGAGGTATATCTGTTCTAGATTCAACCAACCCATGCATTGCTAAAAGGTGTGTAGTTGGGAGAAACCAAAGAGGTCTCTAGAGGCAGACAGCATGCAAATATGATATGGTCCAGTGGCTCAGTGGACTTCTGTAGTCACTCCCATGTTCCTTGAATATGTGCTTGACCTCACAGTCACAGGTTCAAATCCAGTGATTCCACAGAGTCGTTCATCCTTCAGGGGCTGATTAAATAAATGCTATTGAGTTGGGTAACAATAAACATTTATTATTCAGCACCACAATTCTCCAACTGGTGAAGATTTGGTTTAGAAATACATGTTATGTAAGTTATATTGCAATATTCCCCCCTTCCACTTCACCTAATTGCAGGATTTGAATTTTGCATGTTGTCTTATACAGCACAATCCTAGCTACAAAGCAAAGGTTTGCTGTACAATAGTGGAGTGGGTGGGGTAATACAATGCCTAAGAGATGATAAGGGAGGAAGGGTTGGCACAGGAGGGTGAGATACAGAAATGAAGGAACTGAGGGACGAAAGATAACCCACAGACCATAGGATGCAAAAATGTAAAGGCAAGAAAGAAGTAACTCCTTAAAAATACATTTCCACAGTGTCAAATAATCAAAACAATGTATTAAGGTTGCATTTTTCCATGCTTTCACACCCACATCAATTACTTAAAAGCCAATCTAGTTCTTGTGTAGCCACCAGTGCCCTAGGAACCTCCTGTGAAAAAAGTATGGGAGAGTGAATTTCTAGAATGTATTCCTAAAAGACAATGACACACCCTAGTCACCAGCAAATTGGACTATGGAACACCCTCTAAAATGGGATTACCAAGCAAGTCACTAAAAGACTACAAATCATCCAGAACTCGGCAGCTAGATTCATCCTCAACTTCTCACACAGAACTCACATAACACCACACCTCAGGCAGCTCCACTGGCTCCCAATACACAAATGTGCTCATTTCGAACTCCTCACACAAACATCCGAGGCACTGCACAACTTAGGCCCCACCTACCTGAAGAGTTACATCTCTTTCCACTAACCACCCAGACACCTCTGCTCCACAGGACTTCTACTCACACACATCTCACACATACACAGAACCAGATCAGGAGGACGGGGGTTCTCTTACATCGCTCCTAAAGAGTGGAATTGCCTCCCACTCCACATCAGAGTCTCCTCCTCTCTTCTTGAATTCCACAAGAAGCTGCAGACCTGGCTTTTCAATTAACCAACCTAAGGCAGGGCTAGGCACACACCCCGGCACAATGCCAGGATTCGCTCACAGGTGTGAGTGTGCTTTACAAATACACATAACATAACATAATATAACAATGAAGTCTGATATGGACGCTGGGTCCCAGAATCAATATTTTGCAAGATTGTTTCTTGGATCACATAGCAAGACAATTTTGTGCAAGTTCCAACTCCAAGAGGAGATGTTATTCAGGAAGCTGCTTTGAATTTCTTTCAGAGTCATGAGTCTTCATCAAACCTTAAATTATTGGGGGTGTGGATCAGAAGAATGCTTTCTTGAGTCATGTGGCTCCTCTACCAGCTTGAAACATTTTTAACTGACCGTGCAGTTTCTGCCACAATGGACTCCTGCCTCACATCAGGCAGCACCTAATACTTCCCAATGTGCGGACAGCCGCCACCTCTCAAGTTGAGAAAACAGAATGGACCACAATTTAAAAAAATAAATAAATCCTTTGTGTCCTACATTTTTTTAATAGATCTTTTTATTGAAGATATGGTAAAGCACACAAAACATTTGTGTTCTAAATTGAGTCCATGACCAGTGTGTGTGCTGTGTATACCATTAACACCAGTTGTAAAATTTTAGAATAGATAACAGTTACTGGGTGCAATTCAGAGGGATCACGTATGGTTAATTAGATTCCGTGTTGTCGTTTATTACACAGCCCAGAGTTTATACGCTCTTTTACTATGTGTTCCAGGTCTCAGTGCAAAAATTATTACATTTTTTATAAATACATCCCAGGAAGATCCACGAAATATACATACAATTAAGACAACAAATGCAACTGCTGAAAAGATTTACATATCTAGAAACTGTTCAAAAACATACATACTCAGTAAGAGTCAGTTAAAATAAGTGTGTTAAATATTCAATTTGCTGCCTGTTTAACCATTCTTACATTATGTCTTAAACACATACACACCAGAGAAACCTAACTCGTTCATTTATCATTGAAAAACACATAATCAAGACAGAGATGGCAAATGAATTGATCAAATTTGAACCTTTCTCTCGATCAGTACTACAACTCAATAAGAAGCTACCCAATTGCAGATTTAACACAATCTATGAAATTTATATTTATTAAGAAGATAAAGACTGTGTTGCACTTTCATAATTTCTACTTTATTACTTCTGTGAACCACTTTAGAGATTTGTTTTACAAAAAAGTTGGCCCTCTGAAAAACTAGTGCCAATCGCTGTTTTCTTAATCACATTTTTCATTTGGGCTCCTGTAAACCCAACAATAAAAGTCTTCAACTGTCACATCTAAAATACCTGGGCTCTCCTTATGAGTTGTGGTATTTCACCATAACTTTTGGTGAAATTCTATATCTCTCAAAGCAGAGAGAGTCTCTCCACACCCATAATTCCGCGCCCAGAAACAGGGGACCTGTCTTTAACGTTGCAGGGGCCATGGGCTGCATCATAGCCTGAACCCGCCTGTACCCCTGCAGCAGTACAGAGGGAGCAAATAGTGCTCTTTCCGGACAGGTCTTGCCTCCCCATTCCAACAGAGCCCCTTCCATTGACAGATTTCCCTCTGGAATTGGGGAAAAGGACCTGATAATACTAGGCACAAGAAGTTATTTCCATTCCGGGGCAAAACCTTGGATTCCAGCCTCTGTATCCGTGCACCAAATTCCACGTTACTCATAATGGGGGCCTTAGGGTAATTCTAAAAATGTTTACCTAAATAATACACAAGTTCCCCCTCTGTGGGTTGAGACTCACTGGTGGGTCGCAAGCCGATTTTTGGTGGATCGTGAAAGTCCTGGTCTATATGTAAGTAATATCTACAATAAATAGCCCTGTTTTTGCACCAGGGCAAAAGTTCAGGACTATGTCCGTAAGTCCAGTTTTAAAGCAAACCCAAGCAGGACTCTGGTGAACCTTCAGGTATTTGTTGCTGCTGTCTTTTTACTTCACAAAGCCATTTCAATAGAGTATGTGCTCACTATATGTGCCCATACTACTTGTTTATGACTTTCACAGATAAATTGAGTGTGGCCTAATGGCCAGAGCTGCCGACTCTGGATCTGGGAAACCAGTTTAGAGTCCTGCCCTTGGCTCAACATCATTTGAATCTGGGCAAATCACTTAAAATTCCGTCCTAATAATAAAATTAATCTGACCTTGTGTAATGCAATTTGGTGCTCATGTAAAGTGCCTTCGGCTGTGTTTGCCCTACATAAAACTTTATTTTATATATATATATATATATATATATATATATATATATATATATATATATATATATATATATATATATATATATTTTCTTTTTTTGCATAAATTATGCAGCACTTTAAGCCTAAAAGGGTATTTATTGCTTTGACTAATACAGGGTGCTCACTTGTGACTGGACAAAGTTATGTCTCTCTGACGAGCTCTAATAAGAGTGAAAGACATGTGTCAGGGACTGCTTTTATTAATTACTGGCTGGCTTGAATGGTATTTTACCCATGCCTGTAGTAGTGAAAGGTTTTTGTCACTTTTCAGCTTGCCAAGGTTGGCACTAGCTAATCCCATACTTAAACACTTTGTTCCAAAAATGGCACACACCTAGGTCACTTTTCTAGCTTGGCATGGATGGTACTATCCTAATCCTATGCTTGAAAATTCTACTACAAAAAAAGACATTTGAGGGGGGCAATTTTTGAGTGTCGGTGGTGTTGTTGAGTGTTATGTATAAAGGAGCTTCTCTCCACCTAAATCTAAAACTTGGGAACTACCCAGAGTTCCCTACTTCTTTTTTTTATATATAATTTTCTTCATTTGCAAAGAAAGCGCTGCACTCTGTGAACTGTAGAAAATTGCTTTAATTACAAAAACAAACAATGGCAACAATGTATTTCGACCACCTAGGTCTTTTTCACTGTAGATGAGTCCATTTTCTTTTTTACTTATATACACTAACAACCGCCTTGCCAACAATGAAGCATTCTGGGTGTTGTAGTCATATAAAACAGATAATAACAGGACATTTTTAAAAACAACTACACATAAGTGTGTGAGAGCCGTCTGGTCACTGACAATTAAGTATGTTAATGTGATGCATTTGCAAAAAAAATATGTCTATGAGAAATTTAATAAAATGATAATCAATCAAGCTACTACTAAGTTATAATTAGACCTTGGCCTCATGCCTCCTTTTGCACACAAATGGTGACAAATTGTACCCAGCACATTACACTTGGTTGTGGGGATCCATGACTGTATAGTACCATTTAATAGTGGTCTTTAAAGATCACACTCTATAGTTCAAAAGCGGATCATCCAATGTATAGCTCAAAACACAATTTTCAAAAAGCATATTTTGGTTTTGGGTGTTTGAGTGGGTGTAGGAGTGGCTGTATGGGTCTGTGAGTGGGTGTGTAAGTGGTTATGTGGGTGTGTGAGTGGCCTTATGGGTTTGTGAGTGAGTGGTTTTGTGGGCGTGTGAGTGGGTGTGTGAGTGGTGGTGTGGGTCTGTGAGTGGATGTGAGAGTGGCTGTATAGGTGTGTGAGTGGATGTCTGAGTGGTTGTGTTCTACAACCATTTTAGTTTGCCATCCAAAACATATAGTGATCACTTGACTCTTGATATGTGTTCATAATCCCTACACAAAAGCAGCACTGACTGCTTCCTGAGCCGTCTCCATGCAACAGGCTGTACCCGAATACGTTTCAAACATATCTTTAAGCCTGTCCAAGTAATCAGCTGGCACTGCTTCCTTATTTTTCTTACAATTTGAAAATTTAGTAGAGTTTGTTTTTATTAGGTGTACCTCTGGAAGAGTATTTAACAGTGCTTCCATTGTGGCATTCAATTCCCCATTATACGGGGTCACCCTCTGCGAGGGCACCGAGTCCACAAGTCTTTCTCTTAATTCAAGCAGCAATATTAATTGCATTAACTGATTCATGTGTTCCCAGTAGGGCATATCCACCTCAGACACACTTTGCAATTCTCAAAACTGGGCTGGATTTTCTTGAATGTTAGGTAAATAATGTTTTATGCTCCGTAGATCAGAGGAGGCCCAAGAAACATGGGCCATATCTCTACCCAAGCTCGCTGGGTAGTCCCTCAAAGGGTGGAAGATAGTGGACTCTCATCATTTGCATCACTTGGATGGGGGAAGAAAGAGGGCTGTCTAGACACTCTGGTAAAGGAGAAAGGGTCTGCAAGCATTGTGTTCACAGCTCGGCTCATACAGATACTAACACATACCCACTCACCTATACAGCCACTGACGCAAGCACACACTCACCCACACAGCTATTCTCACATTCACTCACTCACCCAAACAGCCACTGATATACCCCATCACTCACCTACACTGCCTTTCACATACCCAGTTGCTCACCCATATACTACTGACAGATCCACTTACTCACCCACACAGCAATACATACACTCACCCAGACAGCTCCTCACACACATACTCACTAACCCATATAGCCACTCACCCACCCACTCACTCAACCATTCAAGCAGTCACACAGCCCCTCACCCACCCACACAGACACTCAGACACCCATTCAGGTTCTCAGGGAACCAATGAATCATCCATACAGCCACTCATGGACCCACTCACACACCCATACAGCCACTTAGACACCAACTAACAGACTGATACAAACATTCACACAACCAGTCACTCACCCATGCATTCACTGAGACACCTAATCACTCACTTATACAGTCAGTCACACACTCACTGAATCATCCATGCAGGCACTCATACACACACTGATTCACCAATATACCTTGGTATATATATTTAACACTCATAAACTTTTTTAAAACACTCGCAGTCACTAGATGATGTCATCAGTGATGTCATTTGAGATGCCATCAGTGATGTCACTGACCATGTTATGAGAGATGTATTATGTGAGGTCATAAGCAGTGCATTGCATGGTGAGTTATAGTTAGCTTAGCTAACTGTAACTGATGAATTTCTCTGGTCTTGTACGAGTGAAATGTCAGCCTAACTATAACGTCCCTGTAACCTTTGGTTTTTTCATGTAACTTCTAGGGTTTTTTAAATTCTATTTACTAACTATAGCGTCCCTGGAATGTTTGTTTTTTTCAGAGAGTTTCTATGGGTTTTTAAATTCTATTTCCTAACTATAATGTCCCTGCAACCATTGTTTCTTTAGTATATATATATATATATATATATATATATATATATATATATATATATATATATATATATATATATATCAAATATGTGTGTGTATATATTATCTACTGGCGGTCGCCAGTAGATAGTTATAGTTAGGACCACGTTTCCATAGGAAAAGCATTTTTTGATGTGCTTATAACTTTGGCGTCGTGTGACGAATCTTTACGAAATTTTCCAAAAGTTCCTCTTTTCAGGTCAGCTCCTATCCTGAAAGTTTGGGGGGTTCGTCAAGGGGGCTAAGAAAAAAGGGGGTCCCAAAACGTGTTTTCTCCATGCAATTGCCAGAGGAAACTTTAGACAAGGCTACAGGTCAAACTGCTGAACGGAATTACGCCAAATTTGGCAGGGAGAAAGGTCTTGGTCCAGAAAGCACGCTTTTGTTTAAATGGGGTAAATCCGTTCAGTAGTTTTTGAGAAATATAAAATTTTCCAGATATCGATATTTGAGAATTCTGACATCTGATTGGCTGAGGCGTTACGAGCACGAGCTTGCGGCTTATTGGCTGCAAACTGTTGAAACTAGGAAGTGTTGGCAGCCATTTTGTTATTCACAACTCTCCCTCTACAAGGCATCAGGTCCGTAGTTCTACCTCTGCGAGGCAACACTAAAAATATACCGCAGCTCTGTCTGTGCGAGATACCCCTTTCACGGTCCCTCTCCCCACATCACCAGCTCACGCCTATGCCTTTAGAAGCCAGTCCGTCGGCTCGCAGCTGTGCAACTGCAAGCTGTCAGCCATTTTGTGACTCAGTCCGTCAGCTCGCATCTCTCCCTCTAAAAGGCATCAAATCCGTAATTCTACCTCTGCGAGGCAATACTGAAAATGTTCCGCAGGTCTGTCTGTGCGAGATACTCCTTTTATGCTCCCTCCCCCGCTTTACCTCTGTTAGCCACTTCGTTAGCTCGTTTTACGCTGCCTGTCCCCACATCATCAGCTCACGGCTATGCCTTTAGAAGCCAGTCCTTCGGGTCACAGCTCTGTGTCTGCGAGTCGTAGGTCCGTAGTTCTAACTAAAAATATACCGCAGCTCTGTCTGTGCGATATACCCCTTTCACGGTCCCTCTCCCCACTTCACCAGCTCGCGGCTATGCCTTTAGAAGCCAGTCCGTCAGCTCGCAGCTCTGTGTGTGCGAGTCGTGGGACCCGCAGCTCTACCTCTCTGAGCCACCTCGTTAGCTCGTAGCTGTGTCTGTACTAGCAGGCCCGTAGGCCCGTTACTCTCCCTCTGCCAGTTAGCCCGTCGGGTTGCAGCTCGGAGGGCTCGCAGCTGTATCTCTGCGAGCAAGCCCGTTAACTGATAGCTGTGTGTCTGCTAGCAGGCCTGTTGGCCCGTTGGTCTCCCTCTGCAAGTCAGACCACAGCTCTCCCTCTGCGAGCCAGTACGGTGCTGTGCTTTTGCGAGCCAACAGATCGTAGGCCTCCCTCTGCGAGCTGAGCCCACGGGCCACAGCTCTTCCTCTGCGAGCCTGCCCAACAGTCCGCAGATGTCCCTCTGCTAGCCGGCCCACAGCTGACACTCTGCGAGCCTAAATTGGGAATATAAGGCGGCTCTAAAAAGAGCCTTTGTGTTTATTAGTTGGAGCTACATGTAAGTGCGAATGCACAGCTTCAGGTTAATCAGGAAAACTCGGTTTCTCTAATCTGTGAAGTGTACTCCATCACTTCTGTAGATATCAGCCATATCAAAACGTATGTTGTTGTTGTAGATCGACCCCATTCTATGCTCTCTGAGGTATGCAGACACAGCTTTGTTGACATTCTTCCTAGATTTTTCAATCTTATGACAAAATTGGTTTGACCATTTCCACTTCTGTCTTTGGCATATATTGGAATATACAAAGACAGTTTGAGGCAAAAGTAACATCAATTGTCCAAAGGTGTCCTTCATAAGCATTTTCAAACCTACCCCAGTCAATGTGCCTAGATCGTTACCACCACAGTGCATAATCATGAGATCAGGGTGTTGGAGATGCAAACAGGTTTTAACCATAGGGAGCAATTGGTGCCACTTCAATCCTCTCTGTGCAAACCATTTAATGTGCACATTTTGTAAACCTAGGTCTAAGTCAATACGTCTCTGTTCAGCATACCTCTTGCACCAGAAAACATAGCTATGTCCTACAATCCACACTAGCATTTTGAAGGTATGGCTAGAAGATATAGATAAATGTCTGTAGCTCATGCACTGCATTCGTAGAATGAGAGATATGTTTAAACATGGGGAACAACTTTTTTTACATACAAAACCTTAACCGATTGGGAGATGAAATGTATTGTGTCCTAAAAAGTAGGGTGTATATTAGTTTTGATGAAAAGCATCTTTGTGATTGGTTAATAAAAAGCAGTTTATACGTGGAGTACATATTATAGGATGAAATTTGCTCAGCTCAACCACACCTGCTAATTGTATTTGGAAGGTGCAGTTCAAACTTGAAAGAATGGTGAACTTTTGACCTCCACGTGCCGTTAAATGTTGGAGAAAATGTTGCAAAAAAAAATATCAGTTGGTTTAAAAAAATGATGAACTTTTAAGTGTTGATACAATACGTTGAACTTTTCACCTGTATGTGTCCTTAAAAAAAGTGTTTTTATGGAAATTTAAAAAATAACCAATAAAGAGAGGTTTTGCAATCGAAAAAAAAAAAGGAACTATTCTGATTTGTTCTTTACATGTATTTATGTGTGGAGCAACAGGGAAATTGTGCCATTACTGGTTCCATTCTTGATGAAAGTGGTGCATTACATGTACTGTGTGACAAGAAAAGAATTGCATGCGTTTGTGAGATTTGAAGTCTGCATACCAACTACGAAGGTAAATTAGAAATTAAGAAGGTGTGTTATGTGTTTTGTAGTAGTGGTTAAGTATTTGAGACGATATATCTTTAACTTTACAAGTATTTTTTATTTCTAAATAACATAGGGGCCGATTCCGATCTCGGTCGGAGGCGCACCCAATACTATTCGGTCGGGAAAAAAGCCATGCGAAAGCCAGTTTCCCGACCGATCCGTACAGTACACCGAACGAGCAAGTACGATGCGCACAACAGCAAAAATCCCGGCCGAGCCGTACTCACCCAAACCAGGTCCTGTTCTCCGACCGAGGCGAATCCGGAAACGCCGAATCGAGTCGCACGGAAGGGAAAATGCAGCCCCGTCCGGCCGGACAAGTACGATGCGCTTTCCGTACGCGCCGAACCCGTCGCTACGCACGGCACGTCAAAGCATCCGGGAGAGGCGCACATAAGCTCCGAATCGCGCCACAACACGATCCACGGCTACGAGACGAACACAGCACCGACGAGGACGACGCGAAGCGACGAGGACGAAGCCAAGCGACGAGGACGACGCGAAGCAACGAGAAGGACGAACGACACGAACCAACCATGAATCCCTTCGTCCCGATCATACCAATATTCTACATCTACTACCGGAACAGGCACGGACGCGTACGGCGCAGAAGGTAAGTCAGACACCAACCACAAAACACATACAACACGTACACGACACATCACACACATACACTGGGAATCTGAATATACTTACACCAGCAACAGCAGCACCATAGGGGCGGGATGCCCATCACCAATGCCACATATGCACACAGGGGCCTGAATGCGCGCCACCACCCCAACCCAGGGGGGCTGGATGCCAACCACCCTCAACCAGGGGGGCAGGATGCCTACCACTACTACCACCCTCACCCAGGGGGGCAGGATGCCCACCACTACTACCACCCTTAGCCAGGGGGCTGGATGCCTACCACCACCCTTAGCCAGGGGGGCTGGATGCCCACCACTACTACCACCCCCACCCAGGGGGGCAGGATGCCTACCACTACTACCACCCTCACCCAGGGGGGCAGGATGCCCACCACTACTACCACCCTCACCCAGGGGGGCAGGATGCCCACCACTACTACCACCCTTAGCCAGGGGGCAGGATGCCTACCACTACTACCACCCTCACCCAGGGGGGCAGGATGCCCACCACTACTACCACCCTTAGCCAGGGGGCAGGATGCCCACCACTACTACCACCCTTAGCCAGGGGGGCTGGATGCCCACCACTACTACCACCCTTAGCCAGGGGGGCAGGATGCCTACCACTACTACCACCCTCAACCAGGGGGGGCTGGATGCCTACCACTACTACCACCCCCACCCAGGGGGCAGGATGCCTACCACTACTACCACCCTCACCCAGGGGGGCAGGATGCCCACCACTACTACCACCCTTAGCCAGGGGGGCTGGATGCCTACCACTACTACCACCCTCAACCAGGGGGCAGGATGCCTACCACTACTACCACCCTCACCCAGGGGGGCAGGATGCCCACCACTACTACCACCCTTAGCCAGGGGGGCTGGATGCCTACCACCACCCTTAGCCAGGGGGGCTGGATGCCTACCACTACTACCACCCTCAACCAGGGGGGCAGGATGCCTACCACTACTACCACCCTCACCCAGGGGGGCAGGATGCCCACCACTACTACCACCCTTAGCCAGGGGGTGCCAGATGCCCACCACTACCACCCTTAGCCAGGGGGCAGGATGCCCACCACTACTACCACCCTTAGCCAGGGGGGCTGGATGCCTACCACCACCCTTAGCCAGGGGGGCTGGATGCCTACCACTACTACCACCCCCACTCATAGGATGGACAATGCATGACACAACAAGCACACCACAACCTAGGGAATGCAAGATTAAGACATCCCCCCACCACCATGACAAGCGTGTGAGCAGGCTGTGTCAAATGCCTACAACACCGAACATGACATTGAACATACAATGTGACCCCCTAGCACATGTGCCACACATATATGTGTGTGGCACCCACAATGCAAGCAGCCCATGACCATTGTGGCAATGGGGCCTAAACCCCCATCATCACAGTGACCAAAAGGCAAGTGTGGGGTCCATAGCTGAAGCACATTTTGACCATTGTGGCAATGGGGCCTAAACCCCCATCATCACAGTGACCAAAAGGTAAGTGTGGGGTCCATAGCTGAAGCACAGTTTGACCATTGTGGCAATGGGGTCTAAACCCCCATCATCACAGTGACCAAAAGGCAAGTGTGGGGTCCATAGCTGAAGCACATTTTGAACATTGTGGCAATGGGGTCTACACCCTCATCATCACAGTGACCAAAAGGTAATTGTTGACAAAGAAAGAGCTGCAACTGCCAAACTGCATGGATCATTCCTGGTCACAGAACCAAAAACTCATCTGTGGCAAAGTAGTGTATGTGTCCCATTGCAACATAAATTGGGGGAGCCAAATACTGCAGTGCAAATGAAACATTCCTTTGGCCATGTGCAGACAAACAACACCCATGGTGGCTGAGACCGTCAACAGTCATCAATGACACAATGACAGAAGTGACCATCAGAATGCAGAACCACATATTTGCACCAATGGGCACACAAATGCAGATACCCTGTGGAGACAGCAGATGTGAGGTGAACAGATACCATACCATGGCAGCAATGGGACACACAAACCATGATCACTGTGCTGACCGATGACCTAGGAGTCCCAGGGACAGCAGGGGAAACACACCAAACAACATACAGCCAATGGCACACCCAAGATATGCCAATGCAGTGGTGCAGATGCACAAACACAAACAGGCAGACCAACACTGTCATCATACACAGCAGGTGAGGGGTGGGGGTGCCATTGTCCCCAGGCAACAACACAACACATGAGGAGAGCTGAATACCAATCATACAGATGTGCATACACTGCCACACTAAGGTAACTCATGGATCCAAATCCCCTATGTGGGCAAGCAGGCATTGACAGGTGAGAGGGAGCACAAAACACACATGTCACACAGGCACGTAGGAACAACAACTGACACAGCAAGTCACAGACACACCACAGCACCACCCCCAGGGCCCCCACAATGTGGTGACCCTGGGCTGAAGAAAAATACCACTGTGATGACAAAGCTAAATGTCGTTCACACTGTGAACCACAGTCAGGTGTCCTGAGCAACTAACTACCATCACACCTACACAAGCACAAATCAATCAGCATGGCCAGTAAGCCAAGGCCAACATGGAGGCAGGGGACTAGCCGGGCAACAACTCTCATCTGCACACACTCAACACCACACCCCTCGACCTCCAACAATGTGCAGCAGTGAAGTACACATGCACTGGTGACATTGCACATGCACCCATTACTATTCCAGGGTGGTGGGTGGGAACCAAGGTGTAGAAACACATCACACATGGACACTCAACAAGACTCCTGAATGTCTGACACACTGCACACTACGCTGTACATGGACATGACGGCAATACCACACCGACCAATGGGATCCCAGCCACAGTCACACACCAATGAAGAAACCAAGGTCACCCACAAAGAACACACATAGACAACAACCAACATTGCAGCCCGGACCCTAAGGAGTGCCAGCAGTCACACACACAACGTGTCACAATCACTGAAAGATAACACAAACTGGAAATCACATGACAGGGGCAAACAACAAGTGCCAAAGGGAAACCTGACTGTGACCCATCTGCGTCAGCACACAAACTCTGCCCTGACAGCAAACACACCTATGGGTGACACCCTGATGACCAGTAATGTGCCATGCACCCACATCACAGAGAACACAGGGAGAAGACTTTGGGGGAACATAGCTCAAGTCAGCAAGCATCACAAACAGGTACAACACTAGGGATCACAGCATGCGCAGATGAATGGAAGTGAACACACAGACATGCACATACAACACACACCTTGGGCGCAGGCAATGTCACACGTGTACACACTGCCATGAGGGGACTCCACTCCTGTGTGAGGAAAGCTGTGCCATATGTTGCCTCAGTAGGGCCCCATCATGTCAGCTGAGCACTTGGTCACACAATCAACAATTAGCACCAAATGAGGGCTCCCATCACATCAGCCTGGTCATGGATGTGCCAACGGAATCATCAGCACAGATCCAACACACTTGTATAGCAATGTTGCACTGACTACACGGATGAGTCCCTCCCCATTGATGCCCAAACCTGCATGTCCACTGGAGATGGCAACACGGTCAGGGAAGTAGACAAATGCAACGATGGCAGGCACAACAGATGTGCAGGGGTGGAAGCCACAGATGTGAAATTGCCAATGTAAGTAGGAAACCCATTGCCAAATACTGAACACATGACACCCTCAGATGCTGCTATTGATGACATGGATACACCACATGATAGGACACATTCCCCCTGGACCACATGGGTTCCTGCACAGTAACACTTCATAATCATGAGACCAGATATCACCATCACTGCAGCAAGGGCATGGTTAGCTGCACCAACAACATGTACATCTGAAGCATGAGCACTAGAGAAAAGAAAGTTGCTTTATTCAGCATATGTGTTGAGGCCAAACGAAGTCCTGAAAAAGAGCAAAGGCCAATGGCCAGTCCATTGTCAAAGTTCAAACAGGGTGACACTGGCAGATGTCACCCTACGCATGCCTGCACAATACCAGGGACAATCCACTAGGAGGGGCAACCGGGGGCAGGCCAGGCACCGCAGGGACAGGATCAGGGCTCACCAGGGGGAGTCAGGGAAGGGGTGGTGGGTGCTGGAGAGCCACTGACAACTGCAGTGGAGGTGTCTGACATGGTGTGTGCCGGCACAACTGGGGGGCATGACACAGATGTCGTGGGTGCCGGCACAACTGCAGTGGACCCTGCAGATGGGGTGGACAGGTCCGCCACTGCAGTGCCCAAGTCAGACAGGGCGGTAGTGGACTCCACTGCAGTGCCTACCTCCAGGGGAGGAGAATGGGGAACAGGCAAGGTGGGTTGGACAGAGGGGGAGGACACCCTCACCACATCAGTGGCACAGACAAGCGCAGCGGGGGTGTGGTGCTGGGAGAGCAAGTGGCAGGGGGAGAAGGCCGGAGCATCTTGGGGATGGTATATCTGTGGGTGGGGGAACCTGGGGCAGGGTGTGGTGGGGGCACCTGTGCAGTGGGGGCCTGAGGGATGGAGGACGGAGACCTTGTGCCTGAGCTGCAGGGCGGTGGCGGGGTCTTGCTCTTAGCACTCCGGGGGACTTGCGGGTGGGGGCCTCAGTCCGTCTGCGCCTGGGGGAGGGTGTCCGGGGGCGAGGGGCACTCTGCTCCGTGTGGGTGGGCTTCCTCTTCCCCCGGGATGCTGGAGCAGCTTCATCGGTGGGGAAGAGGCCGAGGTCACAGAGGAAGAGCTGCTGTGACTTTGGGGTTGCAGGTGAGGCAAGGGAGGGTGCTTTGGAGGGAGAGGGAACTGAGGACTGCGCAGTGCATGTGGATGCGTGTGTGTGTTCCAGGGCCCCATCCCCTGTGAGTCTGGCTTCAGTCCCCTGAATGTGCTTGCGTGTGCGTTTTGTCATTGGCGTGTGTGTCAGTGTGCTGGATGTGTGTGTGCTGGTGTGTGCCAGTGTGTGTGTGCCTGGGATGGGTAAGGTGCTGGGGAGTGTGGATGGAGCAGAGGCAGGAGGGGTGAGGGACCGTTTGAGGAGGGACACTGCTGCCGTCAGGGAGGAGTCCATGGACCTATTGCCCCTCTGTAGGTCAGACATGCCCGATGAGATGCCCTCCATGAACGACACCAGCTGAGTCAACAGCGCGGTGTGCGCATGGAGGACACTCAGCATGGCTGTCTGCCCTACATGGAGCTGGCGAAGGAGGTACACAGACTCCTCACTCAGGGCAGCAGGGGACACAGGGGCAGGGGGTGCGGTGCCTGGCCCAAAGGAGACACGCTCCCGGACATGGGAGCCTCCACGGACCTGGGGAATGGGAGCCAATGGGAGGGCGGTGGTGGTGCTGGTGGTGGCGGGGACAGCAACACTAGCTGGGGTGTGGTGGCTGCTGACACCCGCCTCCACAAGGGAGTCATCCTCCGAGTTGCTCTGGTCCTCAGCTGAGGTGGATGCTGCTGAGGACTCCTCGGTGTGGCTCCCCTCGCCCTCCGTGCCACTGGGTCCCTCCGACCACTCCTCGGCTGCTGACCCAGTCTGGCTCTCCGGCTCCTCCTGGTCCGTGGAGCTGTCCCCTTCCGTGGCCGTGGATGTATCTGCAAACAATGGGGAAACAGACAGACATCAGTCACCTGCACATAACGCACACACCACTGTGAGCACAGCACATCCCAGAGCAAGCCCTGGCATCATTAGTTGTACATTGCTAAAAGTGCACTAATTGAACAGGAGAAGTCAATTGTCAGTCTGATGCCAAGCATGGCACTCACATCCCACATGGCCTTGCACCCATCTGTCTGGTGTCTGTTGGATTGCAACACCCCAGTGTTGACACATGCACCAAGTACACAGTAGTTGGACAGTGCAGAGGACACGGTGTGGACACATCACAGCTCTTGCCACTGAGTCAGTACAGGTTTACGGATGTAAGGGATGCCCAGAGTCAAATAGGAAATGCATGTGATGCATACCAGCGACAGACACCATGATGCACCCATGTCCTGATAGCCAGCGCCACTATGGTGTGCATGTAGCACATGTCACTCCCCTGCAGGATCACCAATCAGTAGACACATGCCATGGCGGAGGCATGACTGCAAAGTCATACATCACTGTCTCAGTGATGTATGACTTTGCAGCCAGACAACAACACTCTGCACTGTGTCACAATAGTAGGTCATGGGGAATGCAAGTCCTGGAGCTGCACAAGTGCACATGTACATCCCCCCACAACACATCCTCTTAACCCTCATCTGTCCAGGTCATACCTATTGGACATATGGGAGACCTGTGACACTACCCTACATGTCAGAATACAGGCATTGTGTAAGCAATGGACCCACCCATGATGCCCACCACAGAGTCAGGGAAACAGATGCTGTCTCCCACCTTGAGTCAAGCAAACTGCAAGGACACAGTCCTAAGTGACAGAATTCCCTGCATGTAAGGGCCACACCTGGGTATCAGATGAGGAGTGGGCAGTGCACAATAGAGGGACATGGCTCCTGGACAACATGACTGCTGTACTGTGGCAGTTCAACCTGGCCCGAGGAGGGCACATAACATGTTAGACAGAGTACACAGTGCAGTCTTTGACTCACCCCCTCCTTGCTGCTCTCTGGCCTTCAGCTGCCCATCCAGGTCTGGAAAGACCACCGCCAGGATCCTGAGCATGTGGGGGGTCAGGGTCCGTGTTCCGCCCCTCCTGCGAGGAGGCGACAGCTTCAGCTGGACCCGTGCAATCCTCCGGGTCCAGCCCCGAAGGTCCTGCCACCTCTTTTGGCAGTTGCGGATCCGGCGCTTGTAGACCCCCACGGACCGGACAGCCCGGACGATGTCCTTCCAGATCTCATGCTTCCGATGGGCAGAAGCCTGTCAGGATGACAAAGTGATAAGGACATTACTACACATGCAACATATCCGTGCATGACACAGTTGCATATACATGTCGCAATCACAGGGGCACATGGTGTACCCAGGCAGTGCACGGCTGCCCATGGACAGTTTTCCAGAAGTCACTACATGGTATCATAGCATGGGGAGTAAAACCCTGTTCAGAAGCACTGTCACTGCACCATACCTGTCCAGTGCAAGTCACTACACACTATGGGGGGTGACAACTACTCAGTGAGCCTGCTAGCCAGTGGTGTGCTGACTCTCAGCCTTGCTAGTCAGACAAAATGCACATTCAGAAAGGCAGTGCACAGAACACTCACCTGCTCCCCTGGTGTCCCATACAGCTTGCTGTACTGTGGAAGTAGGCTGTCCAGCAGGGCCTGGTTCTCTTCAAGGCTGAAGGCTGGGGCTCTCTCCACAGTACGTGCCATTGCAGGGTCCAGAGGGGCAGAGACAGCAGCAGTGCAGTGGCAGATGTCGTCCTGGAGCATGTAGTGCAGGCAAGTGGGCTCTCAGGGGAACATGCAGCAATATATATGTGCTGGAGAGGCAGATACTGTCCCTTGTGTCCAAAGTGATAGGTCCAAGTCGTTAGCATCTTCTGAATCTGGCCAATCCATGGAATAGCAGCACCAAAACACGCCCACAGCATCCTTCAAATCTTCAACTTCATGACATACATTATTTTGCAACATTGTTGTGGGTGACCAACTGATTTTCCAGCAACCGACTCGTTCGAATATTCAAAAACGCGTCCGTTGCCAGGCAAGCCCATTGTCAATGGGTGCGCACCGATCGGTCCATTGCTGTTCAACGCGCACAGGGGTACAACGCGTACCCGCACACATTGAAAGCAATGGGCCGGCCGGAGGCACCGATCGGTCCATTGCTGTTCAACGCGCACAGGGGTACAACGCGTACCCGCACACATTGAATGCAATGGGCCGGCCGGAGGCACCGATCGGTCCATTGCAGTACAACGCGCACAGGGGTACAACGCGTACCCGCACACATTGAATGCAATGGGCCGGCCGGAGGCACCGATCGGTCCATTGCAGTTCAACGCGCACAGGGGTACAACGCGTACCCGCACACATTGAATGCAATGGGCCGGCCGGAGGCACCGATCGGTCCATTGCAGTACAACGCATCACTGTACATGTGACTGGCATATGTCAGCATGCCTGTCTCAGATGGACATATGCCAGCCACAGATAGCTCCCAGGGAGTGAGGGGCACACCTACATCACGACAGCCTGTCCAAACCTTATCATAAGGCATGTAAGGCTGCATTTCCTATTGTGTGTATGTTGGTGTACATGTTGTCCTGTGGGTGTCACCTGTGGGCAGCCACCCCCAGGCTGTGCACGTGTTCATGGGGACAGGATCATGGGTGTTACGTGTACGTGACCACTGTGATGTGCAACTGTTCATATCTGTGCATGTGCCATGGTCACATTTCACAGTGGTGTTTGTGTATGTCATGTCACATACCCCGTGAGTCCCATGTGGGACGGTATGTTTGAGCCAGGGTGTCCCAGTGGCACAATAGTGATGGCCCTCCACAGTCTTTGTGCATGTAGTGTTTACAATGTCTCTGATTTCATGTGCACAATGGGAGACAGTCTCCACATCCACGTTGTGTGTGCATGGACTCTGATGTTGTGCGTGTGTGTCACAGACGTCCATGGCTCTCCTGCCATGGCAAGTGTGGCCACTACCTGTGGGGGTCATGTTTGTTTTGTTGTGGTGTACACATGATACTCCAGGTGATGCCAGTGTCCATGTGGCATTACAGGGTCCCTGGGAATGTGCCTGTCGTTGAGCTGTGGTGCCTGGGGCACATCTGTCCTCACATGTCACTGGGGGGTGACTGTGACACAGCATCATGATATCCAATGGGCCAAACAGGGACAAATTGATGCCACCTGTAGGACCGTGTTGACAGATGTTGGCCATGTATGTACCATAAATGTCGTTCCGGTACTGCACACTTCATGTAGTTGTGCCTCATGATGATGTATGTTGGGATCTTGAGTGTGTTCAATGCCGCATATGTGGGGTGACTGACGATCTTGCTTACTTCTCCTCTGCACTGCAGGGCTCCTGCTGTCCATCGGCCATTCCCAGACCTGGCAACGATGGTGGAACGGGACAGCATCCGACGGTACCGCTTCACCAGGCAGCTGATTGAGGATTTGGCAGTGCAGTTGTCCCCACATTTGCAGCCTGGCCGGCCGTATCCTACAGCGCTGACCCCCAAGGTGAAGGTGATGGCAGCCCTACACTTCTTTGCCACCGGTACCTTCCAACATACTGTGGCGTCTGCTGGTGGGATGTCACAGACCATGTTCAGCCGTGTGCTCCGCGATGTTTTGGCGGCAATGTTGCTCTTCCTGAACCGGTACATCTATTTCCCTAGACTGCGACGACTCACTGACGTGAAGAGTGACTTTTATGCCCTGGGGAGGATGCCGCATGTCATTGGCTCCATTGATGGGACACATGTGGCTTTGGTACCACCACAGGCCCAGGAGCAGGCCTACAGGAACCGCAAGCACTACCACTCGGTCAATGCACTGGTGGTGTGTCTTGCAGACATGACCATCACACACGTGTGTGCCCGTTTCCCTGGTTCAGCACACGATGCCTTTGTGATGAGGAGTAGTCGCATCCCCAGGTTGATGGCACAGATGCAGAACCAGCGTGCCTGGCTTGTCGGTGTGTACTGACTTTGTGCCATTGTGTGTGATCTGATCTGTAGTATTCCGCCCACTTTTCCAAGTCAGCTGATGTGCACTTGTCTGTCCGTAGGTGACTCGGGATACCCCAACATGCCGTGGTTGCTGACACCCCTCAGGAACCCTGTGACACCTGCCCAGATGCGCTACAATGAGGCACATGGTCGGACCAGGAGAGTGATTGAGCGGACCTTTGGTCTCCTGAAGAGCCGCTTCCGCTGCCTGGACAAGACCGGAGGGTCCCTCCCATATGCCCCTGCGAAAGTGTGCAAGATTATCATCGTCTGCTGCATGCTCCACAACCTGGCAGTGCGGAAGGAGTTGCCTCTCATCCAGGATGACGATGACCAACATCCGCCACCTGTGGAGGATCCTGGCCTGGACCACGATGCCAGTGACGATGATGATGATGATGGTGATGGTGATGTCCGCACACAGCTCATCACCAACTTCTTTAGCTGAATGTGAGTATCCTGAGGTGTCATGTGAATGATGTGAGTTGGCATGATGTGTGGGTGGTGCTCTGGTGCTGTTGGAGTGTGTCCATGGGCTACTTGACAGGATGTGTGTTGCGATGTGTGGTGACAGGTGGGCTGTACTCCCCAACAGTGTTGACATGCTAACTTGGTTCTGGGTGGGTATCTTGTAACATGTATTGTGCATGAGTTTTGCTGTTCTGTCCTGTACTGCATTGCTTTTGACTGTGTGTCATTTCTGTCCTTCACAGGGTACTTTCAGATTCGTTTGGTGAACTGTGTCCACCGACGACGTGATTGCACATCCAGGCTGGTAGCTGTTGTGTCCCTACAGGTGATGTGCGCCACACCCATGGACTTCCTTCAGTCTACAGTTGTTGACTGTGTGCCCGCTGCCAGGTGGGATTACCTTGCATCTGTAGTGGTTACAGCATGTTGCAACTGTGTAATAAACCTGTGCTTCACTTAGTGATGTGCGTTGTCTGTGGTCACACATTTGACTGCCATTTGCTTACTGCACCTGTGGGCTACTTGACTACAACTGGGAATGGGTGTGGTGTCTGTGCATTGCACCGTCTTCCCTGGCAACATCAGTGTAGGCAATGAGTCAGATGGCCTAGGTGTGTATGTGTTGTGTAGCCCTGGTGGTGTGTCTCCCTCATATGTGTCACGTTGCCTGTACTCACATGCCTGTGTTGTCCTTGCTGTTGCAGTTCGCATACACTGTGTAATTTTGCAGTTCATCATCCCCATAACAGCACCCACGTTGGAATCACGACAGAGGCAAGTATGGTGTATTAGTGTGTTTATTGTGATAATAGTGCATAGGATGGATTGTGCTGTACATGAATCTTGCAATCCCAAGTTCCTAGATGAATAGAAAGTCCAGGTAGACAGGATCCCCAGTATCGGGGCCACTGTTGTCTGACACATTGTTCCAACTTATACTCCCCATGCAATGTGTGGGAGTAGTGTTGCCATCAACAGGGTGAACAGTCTGTGCACAAAGGCGAAAATCCAGAACAGGTTCAGGCTTCCTGGGAGTTGCGCTTGGCCATCAGCCTCTCACTTTCCCCTCCTCGGACGACCCCTCTTCTTGGGGGGGGCCCTCAAGTGCAGGCTGCTGCGGTGCAGGGGACTCTCCGCCAGAGTCCTCCTCCCTCCCTGTGGCAGTTGCAGTTTGTTCGGTACCAGATGTTGTTGGCACACAGGGAGGTGTGGACTGGTTGCTGTTCATCTGGCGGAGGCATTGTAAAATGTCCCTGTGCACCGCCGTCATCTCATGTAGTACATCCCACTTGGACTCCACGCGGGTCATGTGGGAGTCCACACGTGACATGTGGGAGTCCACACGTGACATGTGTGACTCCACTTGGGACATGTGGGAGTCCAAGCGGGCATGATGGGCAGCCTGCTGCTGTTTAATGTCTCTGAGGAGCCCCACTACCTGGCTGAGCTCTCCGGTGCTGGACTGGTACGCATCAGCTATGCGTACCAGTTGTGGGTCTTCATGCACACCAGCAACGTCTGCAAGCAGCGACCTCTGTCTCCCACCCCTCCCACCACCCCTGCTGACATGTGCAGTGTGTGCAGTTGCACGCACAGATAACCCTGGTCCACCTTGGGGGTTGGTGGTGGTGGTGGTGTCCATGGCCCCAGGTTGGTCCAGGGTCACTGCGCTGGTGTTGTTCCTTATTCTGTCCATGTCGGCAGGGATGGTATTCGTGGTGACAGTCGTTGGAGGGGTGGGTGCAGGGGTGCAGCTGGTGGACCTGCTGGTGCTGCAGCTGGTGGTCCTGCTGGTGCAGCATGTTGACTTGCACCGGATGTGCCAGGTTGTTCTTCATCGTCCGAGGAGGACAGAGGCTGTACGACGCCAGTGAGCTCGGCATCCTCTTGAGCCTGGGACTGGGACTCCTCAGCGTCTGCTGCTGTGTCCCTATCATCACCTGTTTTTGGGAGACACAAACAATGTATGTCATGTTTCTGCAGGCATCAGTGGTTGACACACCTGACAGTTGTGACTGTGCCTCGGGGTGCGGGCCTGTACATTGTATTGTCCTAAGTCGTCACAGTCAGGGGTTGATATTGGTGTGGCACATTGTCCTGCATTATTTGGGCATTTCTATGTATTCTCTGGGGTGTGAACATGGTCTGCATTGATTGTGTTTGGTTGACAGCCAGACCTCCTTCCCACCCACCCACCCACCCAGTCAGTTATCCCACCATGGAACGTGCTTGCATTGCAGGGAGTGTAAGTTGTCTCTCAGGATGTCAGTCAGTGGTGTCCTGCTGTTTGTTGGTGCACAGTTGGCAGCAGGGCCTTGTGCTCCCCACAGCAGTAGCCAGTGTCAGCCATCTTGTGAGTCCTTCTCCACTCCCTGTGATGTGAGCATGGTTCAGGGTGGTGTTGATGGGACAGTTGTGGGGGTGAGCTATGTCTGTGACTACGTCTCCCATCATGCTATTGCCTCCACCCCCCTTCCCAGCATGCCCATGCTTCCTTCCTTTTGACTCTGCTTCCCTGTGGGGTGGGCTGGCTGTGCTGACAGGATGGCTGGGAGTGTTGTCCTGGCAGTTGTTTGGCTAAGAGTCCCAAGAGTGTCCCTGTGCTTCACACAACATAACCCAGGGTGGTGGTGCTTTGTGGGATCTTGTGTTAGGATGGAGGGCATTGCATTCTACCAGGTGGGTACTGTGGAGTTTGTGTTGGGGGGGTGTGAGGGGAGGTGCTGGTGACTATAGTCAGTGCTGCAAGTCCCCCTTCCCACCCAGCCAGCCAGATAGCCCACCATGGAACGTGCTTGCATTGCAGGGAGTGGAAGTTGTCTCTCAGGATGTCAGTCAGTGGTGTCCTGCTGTTTGTTGGTGCACAGTTGGCAGCAGGGCCTTGTGCTCCCCACAGCAGTAGCCAGTGTCAGCCATCTTGTGAGTCCTTCTCCACTCCCTGTGATGTGAGCATGGTTCAGGGTGGTGTTGATGGGACAGTTGTGGGGGTGAGCTATGTCTGTGACTACGACTCCCATCATGCTATTGCCTCCACCCCCTTCCCAGCATGCCCATGCTTCCTTCCTTTTGACTCTGCTTCCCTGTGGGGTGGGCTGGCTGTGCTGACAGGATGGCTGGGAGTGTTGTCCTGGCAGTTGTTTGGCTAAGAGTCCCAAGAGTGTCCCTGTGCTTCACACAACATAACCCAGGGTGGTGGTGCTTTGTGGGATCTTGTGTTAGGATGGAGGGCATTGCATTCTACCAGGTGGGTACTGTGGAGTTTGTGTTGGGGGGGTGTGAGGGGAGGTGCTGGTGACTATAGTCAGTGCTGCAAGTCCCCCTTCCCACCCAGCCAGCCAGATAGCCCACCATGGAACGTGCTTGCATTGCAGGGAGTGGAAGTTGTCTCTCAGGATGTCAGTCAGTGGTGTCCTGCTGTTTGTTGGTGCACAGTTGGCAGCAGGGCCTTGTGCTCCCCACAGCAGTAGCCAGTGTCAGCCATCTTGTGAGTCCTTCTCCACTCCCTGTGATGTGAGCATGGTTCAGGGTGGTGTTGATGGGACAGTTGTGGGGGTGAGCTATGTCTGTGACTACGACTCCCATCATGCTATTGCCTCCACCCCCTTCCCAGCATGCCCATGCTTCCTTCCTTTTGACTCTGCTTCCCTGTGGGGTGGGCTGGCTGTGCTGACAGGATGGCTGGGAGTGTTGTCCTGGCAGTTGTTTGGCTAAGAGTCCCAAGAGTGTCCCTGTGCTTCACACAACATAACCCAGGGTGGTGGTGCTTTGTGGGATCTTGTGTTAGGATGGAGGGCATTGCATTCTACCAGGTGGGTACTGTGGAGTTTGTGTTGGGGGGGTGTGAGGGGAGGTGCTGGTGACTATAGTCAGTGCTGCAAGTCCCCCTTCCCACCCAGCCAGCCAGATAGCCCAACATGGAACGTGCTTGCATTGCAGGGAGTGGAAGTTGTCTCTCAGGATGTCAGTCAGTGGTGTCCTGCTGTTTGTTGGTGCACAGTTGGCAGCAGGGCCTTGTGCTCCCCACAGCAGTAGCCAGTGTCAGCCATCTTGTGAGTCCTTCTCCACTCCCTGTGATGTGAGCATGGTTCAGGGTGGTGTTGATGGGACAGTTGTGGGGGTGAGCTATGTCTGTGACTACGACTCCCATCATGCTATTGCCTCCACCCCCTTCCCAGCATGCCCATGCTTCCTTCCTTTTGACTCTGCTTCCCTGTGGGGTGGGCTGGCTGTGCTGACAGGATGGCTGGGAGTGTTGTCCTGGCAGTTGTTTGGCTAAGAGTCCCAAGAGTGTCCCTGTGCTTCACACAACATAACCCAGGGTGGTGGTGCTTTGTGGGATCTTGTGTTAGGATGGAGGGCATTGCATTCTACCAGGTGGGTACTGTGGAGTTTGTGTTGGGGGGGTGTGAGGGGAGGTGCTGGTGACTATAGTCAGTGCTGCAAGTCCCCCTTCCCACCCAGCCAGCCAGATAGCCCAACATGGAACGTGCTTGCATTGCAGGGAGTGTAAGTTGTCTCTCAGGATGTCAGTCAGTGGTGTCCTGCTGTTTGTTGGTGCACAGTTGGCAGCAGGGCCTTGTGCTCCCCACAGCAGTAGCCAGTGTCAGCCATCTTGTGAGTCCTTCTCCACTCCCTGTGATGTGAGCATGGTTCAGGGTGGTGTTGATGGGACAGTTGTGGGGGGGCAATATGTGTGACTGCGACTCCCATGATGCTATTGGCTACACTGACTTGGCCAGCATACACAGAATTCCTTCCTTTGAGTGGTCTTCACTGTGTGTTGGTGTTGTTGTGGTGGCTACATGTGTGGATGTGTGTGTTAGTTCTATTTGTGCCACTGCCTAGCTGTAGTTGTGGTTGTGTTTGTACATGTGTTGGCACAGTTGGATGTGACTTTTTTGATGGCATGTGTTGTGTTTATCTGACTGACATACACATTTTGGGATGATTCTGTTCTAGTTGCTGTGTAATTGCTATGTGTGCATGGTTTGACTCTCCCCTTGACAGTGATGTGTGTGTTTTGTGGCAGTTTATTGTGTACATTTGTTGTGTACTCACCAGGCTCTGGGATGTTCTCTAGTCCATATACGCTCACTGGCGGAAGGATGGCCCGCACCTTCTCCTCCCAGGGCCTGAGGTATATTGGCTTGGCAGGAGGGCCACTGCCGGTCTGTTGGCTGTTGCTGTAGTCTATCTTCAGCAGGTCCCGTACCCTCCTGCGCACGTCATACCACCTGTTCTGGATGTCCGTCTTTGTGCGCCGACATGATGATTGGGCGTTCACCCTGTTGATGATCCTCTCCCACATCTTGGTTTTCTGCGACATGGGGGTCTGTTGGACCAGAGTGCCAAACAGCTGTGGCTCCACCCTGAGGATCTCGTCTACCAGGACTTCCAATTCACAATCTAGGAACTTGGGATTCTTCTTGGGGGGCATGGTGATGGGTGGTGATGGTGAGTGATGTGTGTGTTGGTGTGCAGGTGAGGGTGTGTGAGTGTGTGTTTTGCTGGGTGTATGTGAGGTAGGTATTTGTTGGTGTGCTGATGGTGTGTGGCTTGTGTGAGGGATGAGCTGTGGGTGTGTGGTTGCTTTCTCTTGGGTGCTGGCAGTGAAATGGCATTTGCAAAGGCTCATGGTAGTGATTTGTGTCCTTTATATAGGTGGAGTTGTGGGTGTGTCTTTGTTCTCTGTCCCCACCCCCCCCAGTGTTTATTGGCTTGGTAATTGCTTGTTTGGCCTTTTTTTGGTTGATTTTTCCTTTGTGCTGTTTGTGTATGTTGGAAACGTTCTTGTGACCGAGTCGGACCCTGCATTGGTCTCGTACGGTGTTTTCCGTTTCGTCCACGCTGTGTTTGTGCAGTTTTGTATGCTGCGTACGCGTCGGTCGCGGTGTATTGTGTTGCTTCGGCTCGGTTTTGTATGCGTGTCGGTCGTACGGCTTGTCCTCCGTCCGACTCGGTCGTGTTTTTCGCGCCTTGCATCGTACTTTGCGGGTTGGAGTTGGCGGGTACGATTCGGTCGGATTTGTTCCGGGTGCGTGTCGGTCGGTTGGATTCGCGTGTTTTTCCGGCCGGATTGCTATTTTCCGAGCGGCTCGGTCGGTCGGCTTGGTTTCCTGACGTGTCGGTCGGATTTATCGCGGCTTGCATCGTACTTGGCGTGTCGGGCGCCACTGGTACGTGTCGGTCGGTATTTTTTCCGGATCCGAGTCGGTCGGTGCTTTTTCCGGCCCGAATCGGAATCGACCCCATAGTGTTAGTAAAGTCTGGTGTTTTATTGGTTCTAAAATATGCATAATGTGTAACTAGTTGTTAAACAAGTACTTTATATATGTTTAGGAGTTTTCGCAAAGAAAAAGTGTAAGTTGTTATCTGTAAAGACTGTGGGCCATATTCTCAAGACGAGCAATATATATCGCCGCTTTAGCGGCAGTTTCTTACGCTAAAGCGGCGATAATGTTATCGCCATTCTTGTGAATATAGCCCTGTATGGGTTTGGAAATTCCATGTAGCGTTAATTTCGATTTGTATATCTATTCCGGCGAGATAAACAGAATGTCGCACGTTTGGAAATTATGCTCAGTCTGGAAATAGTGGAGAAGGGGTCACAGTAGAAAATTCATGTGTTATTAAGTTAACAGAGATGGAAAAAAAGAAGAAATGTTATATGCAGTTTGTGGTCTCAGTTTTTACACTGAGAGGTAGATTTCAATGTCAGTCAAGGCTGGTGTGGCACTGCGAGGCTTTGCATTTGGGTCTTCTCAGGAAATCTAAGTTGTTAGGGAGCGTTTCTTCAGAAGTCATTTTTTTTACATATGTGAGAGATAAAAATAAATGAAAATGTTCTTTGTATATTTTCTGTACGATTTTGTTCACAGTGGTAAAGTAAATGTGATTATTAGTGATAGTAATTCTCACGGTGTGTTCCTCTGCTGAATATACGCAGGCGTTTAAGTGGTCCGGGTGTTATTAGTAGTAGGCTCCGCCACCCCTTTAAGAGAGCCGCCAATTTTTTCATCCCAGTTAAAGGTGTTAATATACGTATAGTAAATGGACGATACATAAAAAGTTTGGAATTATACCTTCATTTACTCTGTCTACCTTGCAGCACCATTTTGTGCCCCCAGCAGTACCGTTTATAAAAATAATCTAATACAGCTTTTTGTATTAAAAAAAGTAGCACGTATAGGTTTATTGGCATATTGGTAGAATTTGTACTATATAAAGAACGTTGCAATCAGTTTCAATGGTATAAAAATGCACTGTATTATGTAGGAAATATTACATATGGATAGGTTGTGATGTCATTTTTTTACTGTAAGGTACATTTGAGTATAAGTGAAAACAGGTGATATACTGCGAACCCGTTCAGAATGTGCACAGATTACATAGAGAGTAAATGGACAAAGTAAACGTGCACGTTGCTTTGTGTATGTATGCATGGTTTGAATCATTTGATGATACTTTAAGACATAATCTAAACACTATTTCTGCTTTACAATTGGGTACAGTGCACAGTGTTAGTAGTTAGTGACTAGGGGCCATATGTAGGTAATTTCTATTTACCGATTCCTAAATACCGAATTTTACCGATTCAGTATTTAAGAATCGGTAAATAGAATGTAGGTAAACATTCGGTAAATTTTACCGATTCGGTAATATTCGTTATTACCTATTCGGTATTTACCGAATCGGTAATAAGGAATACCTTCCCATTCATTCCTATGGGCCTGGAGGCCCATAGGAATGAATGGGAAGCCATTCACTATTACCGATTCGGTAAATACCGAATCGGTAATAGGGGAGCATATTCAAGGGTGGCAGGGTGTCAAATTGACACCCTGTTGCACCCCTGAATCGTGCTCTGTGTGCACATGTGGCGCACATACATGCCCTAAGGGCATGTATGTCTGCCACATGGCACTTTAAAAAAGCACAAAATTGCTTTTTAAAGGTATTCGGTATTTACCACCAACTTGTAGTTGGTGGTAAATAACCGAATCCTTAAACCAAAAATGCACTCACTTGAGTGCTCCCTACATAGGATTTAAGGAATCGGTAATTTACCGATTCCTTAAAATAATGAATCGGTAAATTACCGACTCCTTAAATCCGGCCTCCTACATCGCAATGGGCTAAATACCGGTCGGTAACGGGAAATTTACCGATTTTCGGCTGTTACCGACCGGTATTAGCCCACCTACATATGGCC